>CM053763.1:35967983-36072122 GCA_028658305.1 Pachyuromys duprasi
GGAGGTTGTTGAGACTTGGGGAGAACAAGAGCTCCACAAAGACCAAACTGAGTAGGGCACAGGGGTCTTGTAAGAGACGGTTTCTACAATCAAGGACCATGTGTGGTTGTGGACTGTAACCCCCGCACGGATGGGGCCCATGATAACTTGGTGTAGGGCTGAAGACCCTATTCAGGGAAACAGGGACTGTTTCAGTCATGATCTTGATGGCTGACTCTTTGACCCTCCCCCATATAATCCGGGGAGTGACAGACTGGCTAGATCCCAGGGAATGACTTTGCAGCCAGCCCTGAGGAGACAGGATAAACTGGGGTTGGATGGAAGGGAAGGAGGTCCTCCCCTGTTGGTGGACTTGGAGGGGGCAGGGAAGAAGGAGATGAGGGAGGGAGTGGGAGGGTAGGAGGGAATGGGGGAGGGGGTTACGCCTGGGATTCAAAGTACCTAACCTGTGATTGAGATAAAAATAAATAAATTAAAAAAAATGTAAAAAAAACATGAAAGGAAAGTTGTTAGAATACACAGCAGCTGATAATAGATGGTAAACCAAAATTTTTTCCCATTTGTAAATTTCTCAAATTTTAATGGTGGAAACTTTTAGCAATGCTTAGAGAAACACTTAAGAAAAGTTATGGGGAAGGCTCTTGTCCTGTTCCTTGTCTTCTCCTATTTCTGATGTCTATCCTGTTTGCCCTTCTGAATGATGATTAAGCATCTTTGTTAGGGTCCTCCTTGTTTTTTAGCTTCTTTACGGCTATAGATTTAAGTATGTTTATCATATATTATATGGCAAATATCTGCTTATATGTATCCCTATTTGCAGATGATATGATAGTATACATGAGCAACCCCAAAAATTCAGCTAAAGAAATCCTTCAACTGATAAACACCTTCAGCAAAGTGGCTGGATACAAAATCAACTCAAACAAATCAGAAGCCTTCCTGTACACTAAAGACGAAAAGGCCGAGAAGGAAATTTGGGAAACAGCACCCTTCACAATATCCACTAATAACATAAAATACCTTGGGATGACCCTAACCAAGCAAGTGAAAGACCTGTTTGAAAAAAAAAACTTCTAATCTCTGAGGAAGAACTTGAAGAAGATATCAGAAGATGGAAAGATCTCCCATGCTCATGGATTGGTAGGATTAACATAGTGAAAATGGCCATTCTACCAAAAGCAATCTACAGATACAATGCAATTCCCATCAAAATACCAAAATAATTCTTTACAGCCTTTAAAAGAAAAATTGTCAACTTCATATGGAGAAACAAAAAACCCAGAATTTTCAAAACAGTCCTGTATAACAACAGACTCTCTAGAGGTATCTCCATCCCTGACCTCAAGCTGTACTACAGAGCAATAGTAATAAAAACTGCATGGTATTGGCACAGAAACAGAATAGTGGATCAATGGAACCAAATAGAAGACCTAGAAACTTGAATTTTGATAAAGAAGCCAAATCCATCCAATGGAAAAAAGACAGCATCTTCAACAAATGGTGCTGGACCAGCTGGATGTCTATATGCAGAAAAATGAAAATAGATCCACATTTATCACCCTGCACAAAACTAAAGTCCAAGTCGATCAAAGACCTCAACATAAAACCAGACACATTAAATCGGTTAGAAGAAAAAGTGGGAAAGACCCTAGAACTCATCAGCACAGGAGACTTCTTCCTGAACAAACAGCAACAGCACAGGCTCTAAGAGCAACAATCAATAAATGGGACCTCATGAAACTGAAAAGCTTCTGTAAAGCAAAAGACACCATCATCAAAACAAAATGACAGTCTACACGGTGGGAAAGGGCCTTTACCAACCGTGTATCTGAGAGAGGGCTAATATCCAGTATATATATATATATATATATATATATAAAGAACTCCAGAAGTTACAAAGCAACAAATCAAGTAACCAACTAAAAAATAGGGTACGGAACTAAACAGATAACTCTCTGCAGAGGAGTGTAGAATGGCAGAAAAACACTTAAAGAAATGCTCAACATCCTTAGCCATCAGGGAGATGCAAATCAAAACAACCCTGAGATTTCACCTTACACCTGTCAGAATGGCTAAGATCAAAAACTCAAGTGACAATGCATGCTGGAGAGGATGTGGAGAAAGAGGAACCTTCCTCCATTGCTGGTGGGAATGCAAACTTGTAACTCTGGAAATCAATTTGGCGCTTTCTTAGACAATTAGGAATAGTGATTCCTCAAGACCCAGCTATACCACTCTTAGGCATATATCCAAAAGATGCTTAAGTACACAACACAGACATTTGCTCAACCATGTTCGTAGCTGCTTTATTTGTAATAGCCAGAACCTGGAAACAACCCAGATGTCCCTCAGTTGAGGAATGGATACAGAAATTGTGTTACTTTTACACAATGGAATACTACTCAGCAATTAAAAGCAAGAAAATCATGAAATTTGCAGGCAAATGGTGGGAACTGGAAAAGATCATCCTGATTGAGATATCCCAGAAACAGAAAGACACATGGCCAGGTTTTTTGCAGCATCAATTCCCCAGTCCCTGGTACCAATAAAAAAGGCCCTCATAGACTCACAGGGAATGGCATTATTGGAAGTGTGGCCTTGACTGAGGAAGTGTGTCACTAGGGGTGCACATGGAGGTTTCAGATGCTCAGTTAGGTCCAGAGTCACTTTCTTTTCCTGCTGCCTGAAGATCTCATGTAGAATTCTCAGCTATCTCTCCTGTACCATGTCTGCCTGCATGAAGTCATGCTTACCACCGTGATGGTAATGGGCTAAACCTCTGAACTGTAAACCAGCCTCAATTAAATGTTTTTCTTTACAAGAGTTGCCTTGGTCATGGAGTCTGTTCACAGAAAACAAACAAACAAACAAACAAACAAAAAGTATCTAAGACAGGCCTGTAGCAGAAAACTGGTGAAATAAGCTCCTAGGTGTAGCCTTCACTTTGTGGTAAACTTATAAAACATTTCCTGTGGAAGAAATGGTAGTTTTATATTGCTTATGCTGAATATTTTTTCATTATTCAGGAAGTAAAGCATGATATTAAAAATACTGTCCTGGTCTATCCTTGAACATTGAAGCAACTATAGTGAACATTGAATATTTTGAAATAACAAAAAGATATAATTTTGAGTATTTTTAATTCAGGAAAAAGGATAAATTCATAAGGTGGAAGATCTGATTTATCATGCTACCATGTACAAACAGAATACATATTATCTCAGAAGTCAGTACAATCAGTATGTCAGAATAAATATAAATAGCTTATAAAATTATTTTTATTAATAATAACATTTCTATATATTTATGGATATAGAAAAATTCAGAAATGAATGGAGTTATAGAAAAATAAAAAAGAAAATCTCCACATCTATCCATTCATACTAGCTGTTACTTTTCCTTGTCAGCTTTGTCTCTATTCAAACACATATGGGATATTAATCAAAGTGGATTCAACTATGTGTGTTAATCTGCAAGTTCTTTGTTTTGAAAAGTATCTGCACACTGTTATTTTATTGTCATTTTTCCTCTTACTCTTTTTTTCATGTGTTATGCAGTAAAGATAATAAAGACAACATATGTTGTAGTTCTTTTATGTATGGAAAACGTCTTAGGAATTTATGTAAGCCAAAGCAATGCATCAATAAGTTTTTGCTTGTCTGTTTGTTTTTCAAGACAGTGTTTCCCTGTGTAGCCTTGGCTGTCCTGGACTCGTTTTGTAGACCACACTGGCCTCAAGCTCACAGCGAGCTGCCTGTCTCTGCCTCCCTAAGTGCTGGGATTGCAGGCATGTAGCATCGCACCCAGCTACATCAATAATTTTAATTAGTACAAATATAAATTGTATATTTACATCCAATTGTTTTTTTAATTTATTGTTTAGATTAATCACAATATATTGAGACAAAATTGTCCCATTTCATTTTTTCTCCTTTTGTGTTTTGTTTTATTTGTTTAGTTTGGAATTTTTGCATTCATTATTAGTTTTTGAAAATAATTTAATATGTGTATCTGTACATGGCTATTACATTTGAATTCAGGTGTCTGTGGATGCCAGAAACGTTGGATCCCCCTGAAGCTGGAGTTGCCAGCACCTGTATGCTGCCTGACATGGGTGCCTTGAACCAAATTTGGGTCCTTTCTAGAACAGTACATTCACTTAACCCATGGAAGCATCTCTCCAGTCTTCTTCATCACTAGTTTTATGGATTAAGAAAAACCATAGGGCTAAACAATGAGACATAATGAAAACTAGATTCATTGCTATTCAAAGATAATTGTTTGTACCATTCATGAAGTCAATAAAAGCAATTGCAGTAATGACTGAAAAAAAGTAACTGTTTAAAAATTATGTACATTAATTTTTTTCCTAATTTGTTACTTGTCTTTTGTCAGTTTACTTTATTGACCTTACTCAGGATTGAATTCATCAATTCAATTCTTTGTGGCTCCTGGAATTTGTTCTTTTTTTTTTTACTATGCTTACTGTACTACAGGAATAAAATGTATTTTTATTGCAGGAAAATGAACTAATGTAGAGATCATTATATTAATTTAAGCAAACCAAGTCTCAGAAATCAATAACTATCAAATTTTCTCTCCTTTGTGGGTTCTAGTCTTACAGATCCACGAAATCACATATATACAGATTACATGATAGCAGAAGAGAAGCTACTTAGGGAGTACAGTTGACAAGTGGGTATAGGAAGAGCTTAAAGAGGGGGCATAACAGGAAGTAAGATGTATGCTCAAAGTACATTATACAACTGTAAAAATGGATTGTTTCAACCCTGTATAAAAATTGATTTTTCAGGTAATCAACTTACTTTCAACAAATCTTTTTGCACAAACTTAAAGAATTTAGTTTTACTTTTTCTGAATTCAAACTGGTTATAGAAATATTATTAAAGAAATCTTTTTTGTTAATAATTTAAAACCATAATTACTGTGAATTACAGTTTTATATTATTTCAAATCATATTGTTTCCTTTTAATTCACTTATTACATATCTCCCCAGCAAAGATAGGTTAATTCTTAAGGATTAAAAATATTTTTCTTATCTGGTAGGATTCATTAATTTTATTTAATCTTTTCCTGGCTGTGCTCACACAGTGTCTTTTGAAGAAATCTTAGTACCATTTTTCAAAAGCTGGTTGGCTCAGAGATGTAGGGTAGTACCAAATGGGACTGATTTTCCCCGAGTCAATAAAATGAGTTCTAATGATATTCTGCTGTACTCATGGATCTGTGCCTAGCCCAATTGTCATCAAAGAGGCTTTTTTTCCAGCAGCTGATGGGAACAGATGCAGAGACTCACAGGCAGACATTAGGTCGAGCTCAAGGACGCTGAAGAAGAGAGGGAAGGGGGATTGCAGGATCCAGAGAGATCAAGGACACCAGGAGAACAGGGCCCACGGAATCAACTAAGTAGGGCTCCTAAGGGCTCACACAGACTGAAGTGACAATCTCGGAGCCTGTATGGACCCTCATCAGGTCCCTGCATATGTTATGGCTGTTAGTTTGGGGTTTTTATGGGATTCCTAACAGAGGAGTGGGGCTGTCTCTGACTCTTTCTTCTGCTCTTGGGACCACTTTCCTTTTTTTGCTGGGTTCCGTGGACCAGCATGTGTATGAGGTGGTTGTGCCTAGCCTTATTGCATCTTGTTATGCTTTGTTCAGTTGATATTGCTTAGAGGCTTGCTCTTTTCCTAAGGAAAAAGAAGGAACAGTGGATCTGGGGGACGTGAGAGGTGAAAGGGGGTCTGTGAAGACTGAAGAGAAGAAAACTTTGGTAGAGATGTATTGCATCAGAGAAGAATAAATAAAAAGAAAAAATAAAAACCTTTAAAAATCATATGACTATGGATTAAATTTTTTAGTTTTCCTATGAAAAGTAAAATTATTCCAAATCATAATGTTTTAAATAGTTTTACATAATTTATTTACATTAATGTTTATTTAAATGTGTTTTCGATATTGCAAATATATTTTTCTTTTCATATTTCCAGGTGATAATTTATTAAACAGAAAAATATTACTATTTTTTTGCTTCAATTTTGTAACAGGAACCATTAAAGAATTTTCTTAGGATATATTATATACAATCTTGTGTTTATATTTAGGAATACAGCATTATGACTGTAAGTCACGGGTATTTTACCATTTAAATTTCAGTATATAGTGGCTATTGTGAAGGGTGTTGTTTCCCTAATTTCTTTCTCAGCCCTTTTGTCTTTGGTATACAGGAGGGCTTCTGATTTTTGTTTGTTTGTTTGTTTTTGAGTTAATTTTGTATCCAGCCACTTTACTGAAGGTGTTTATCAGCTGAAGGAGTTCTCTGGTTGTTTTTTTTTGAGGTCACTCATGTAAACTATCATATCATCTGTGAATAGTGATACTTTGACTTCTTCCTTTCTGATTTGTATCCCATTGATCTCCTTTAGTTGTCTTATTGCTCTAGCTAGGATTACAAATATTATGTGGAAGAGATATGGAGAGAGTAGGCAGCCTTTCATTGTCCCTGATTTCAGTAGCCTTGATTTAAGTTTCTTTCCATTGAGTTTGATGTTGGCTATAGGCTTGCTGTATATTGCCTTTACTATATTTAGGTATGTGCCTTGTATATCTGATCTCTCCAAGACTTTAAACATGAATGGGTGCTGGATTTTGTCAAATGCTTTTTTGGCATCTAAGGATATGATCATGTGGTTTTTCTCCTTCAGTTTGTTTATATGGTGGATTACATTGATGGATTTCTGTATATTGAACCAGCCCTGCATGCCTGGGATGAAGCCTACTTGGTCATGGTGGATGACATCTTTTTTTTTTGTACACCTAAAGAAGCTTAGCTAGAAAGAGGACCCTGGGTAAGATGATCAATCCTCACTCAGAAAGGCAAACAGGAGGGATATTGGAAGAAGGAGAAAACAGGAAACAGGACAGGAGCCTACCACAGAGGGCCTCTGAAAGACTCTGTCCGGAAGTGTACCAAAGTCTCTCTTTATACTGAAACTCATAAACAAACTTTGGGCAGAGTGCAGGGAATCTTAGGAAAGAAGGGGGAGATAGTAAGACCTGGAGAGGACAGGAACTCCACAAAGAGAGCAACAGAACAAAAATATCTGGACACAAGGCTCTTTTCTGAGACTGATACTTTAACCAAGGACCATTCATGGAGATAACCTAGAATCCCTGCACAGATGTAGCCCATGGAAGCTCAGTATCCAAGTGTGTACATTAGTAAGGGGAACAGGGACTGTCTCTGACATGAACTCAGTGGCTGGCTCTTTGACCTCCTCCCCCTGATGGTGGAGCAACCTTGCTAGGCCACAGAGGCAGACAATACAGCCAGTTCTGATGAGACCTGACAAGCTAGGGTCAGATGGAAGGGGAGGAGGACCTCTCTTATCCATGGACTTGGAGAGAGGCATAGGAGATGAGGGAGGGAGGGTGAGATTGGGAGGGAATAAGGGAGGAGGCTACAGCTGGGATACAAAATGAAAACACTGCAATTAATACAATAATAAAAATTTAATTTAAAATTTCAGTGTATATGTATCATATTTTTCATTAATTGATGCTTCCAGAGAAATTTCCAATAATAAAGGTAAAGGTGAGCATTATTATTTTTTTGTGTGTGTGAAGAATGGGACTTTCTTATACTTTTCATTTGGTATTTATTGAGATAGATATTTGATTTTCTCTTAACTTATTATATAGTATAGTATGTGAATGAATTTTCCGATACTGAATTAGCTTTAGAGCAAATGGATTTTAATGAAGCCAATTAAAAGGACACATAACTAGTATGATATCTTAGCAAACAATACAGAAATGTTTCATTTAAAAACACCACTCAAGGCGAACAGTAATGGTATTCTGACAGTTTAAAATTTAAGCATCCCTGGAGTGCTCTCTGAGGGTCATTATCTACAGTTTGTTGTTTTAAGTCATTATTTCTCATTCCCTGGCAATTAGCTCTCTTTCTTACATTATTCTTCAAAGGATTCTATACTAATCTAAGGAACAATGTTATGTATCTTCTTACATAGTCAGTTTGCAAACTGAATAATTATTTTAATATCTGTCATAGATTTGAGAGTCTATAATTTAAATAAAATAGTACACCATCAGGTTTTCACATCATAGGACATAATCAAAAGAAACCAGTCTGTAGCTTGTTTACAGTGTAAAAGATTCTACTCTCCTCTGTCATTACCATTTTTCTTTCAAGTGAGATATCAAAAGAATTTTATACAAATAAGAAAACAAATTTGGGTCAAATTTCACATAAAAGAAATGAAAATAATGCCAAATAATGTTCTATTTAGGGGTAAAAACCTTTCAAATGTCTGAATATCATATAAGACTAACCTATTTTTCAAAATAGACTCTCAGAGCTATAAACTACATTATACTTTTTGGAGCAGAGATTGATTAGAATTGAAGCACTCAGGACTTCAAATAGGAGAATTTTTATTTTATCAATTATTAAATTTAATATTCTTTCAATAAAAATTATAATAATAAATAGCATATTAAAGTTATCTATTTCTATAACAAAAGAAAACATACTTTTAATCTAAGTTTTATTGATAATTTTTCAGGTTTTCTAATTTGTCTTGTCAAAATATGTCAGCCTTACAAGGAATAATTCAAATACATAGATAAGTAATCTATGTAATCTATGTATTTATGTAATCTATGTATTAATCTATGTATTTAATGTACTCAGTTCAAATCTGAGGGTTTTTTTAGTGTTGAGACTTCTCTGTAACATTACTAGGAGGTTTTTATGATTTTTTTCCCTTGGGTAGTCAAAATTACAGGTTTGTCTTTTAGAAACCTGCCTCAGTCCCCCACATGATGAACTTTGGTGTGATGTATCTTTTATAAGTGCCTGGGTCACCTATGTTCCTCGTTTTTGTAAATGTTTTTATTTCCTCAGATGAGGGGATGAGATGAGAGCCATTCCCAATGTTATGAATACATGGATTCGTCTGAGCCCAGAGTATTTCTAATTATCCCTATGCCTGGACTTGCACGCTTCTAGCCTTCATACAACTTTGTTATGGCATTGTCTGGCACTTTGCATTTAATTAATTGCTTATTTCTCAAGATTCTTATTGTTCTGTGAGCAGATTCTCCTGTTTACCAAATGATGCTGTGTAACCTTACCCCCCAAATTATCCCTTATTGGCTAACTAAAGTCATCTATATACCTGGCTTGGGCAGAAGTAAGGTAGGCAAAGCTAAGGTTCAAGGGCTTGGAAGACAGAGGATCATGGGAGGGGGAGGAGAGGAAGCAGAGGAACAGGGAGAAAAGGAATGCAGAGCTGCTCTGGGTTAAGTGTGAACTAGAATCATGTGGCTGGGAGGAGTTTGCTCTGAGGATCTGTGATGGAGGGAAGCAGCGTAGATGAAAAGAATGTGTACGTATTTATGGGAATTATGGATGGGAAGTATCCCAGATAGGAATAATTAAAACAAGTGGCATGAGATGTGGGGTTTGGAGGTAAAAGATAGCAAGGGTATTAGTTTCTGCCCAGCCCCAGAGTTTAAGGCATGTTAAAAATCTAACAGGTATCTGTGTCTTTTATTGATGTGATAGCAGGTTAAATAATATGGCTTTATTGCTCTCCTTGTGTGGCTCCTGTCCCCGTCCGGACCTTCTATATTTCCCCTTCTTCCATAAGACTCCCTGCACTCTGTCCAAAGTTTGACTGTGAGTCTCTGCATCTGCTTCAATCCCCTGCTGGTTGGAGTCTTTTAGAGGCCATCTGTGGTAGGCTCCAGACCTGTTCCCTGTCTTCTACTGCTTCTACTGTTTATCCTGTTTGCCCTTTTGAAAGAGGATTAAGCATCTTCCCTAGGGTCCTCCTAGTTGTTTAGCTTCTTTCGGACTATAGATTTGAGTATGTTTGTCCTACATTATATGGCTAATATCCACTTATAAGTGAGTATATATCATTTGTATCTTTATATTTCTGAATTACCTCAAGATAATCTTTTCTAGCTTCTATCATTTGCCTGGAAATTTCATGATTTCCTTGTTTTTAATTGCATTTAATTTAATTCCATTGTGTAAAATTACCATAATTTCTGTACCCATTTCTCTGTTGAGGGACATCTGGGTTGTTTCCAGTTTCTGGCTATTATGAATAAAGCAGCTACGAACATGGTTGAGCAAATGTTCTTGTTGTGTACTTGAGAATATTTTGGATATGTGCCTAGGAGTTGTATGGCTGGATCTTGAGGTAGCACTATTCCTAATTTTCTGAGATAGTGTCAGATTGATTTCCCAAGTGGTTGTACAAGTTTACATTTCCACCAGCAGTGAAGAACGGTTCCTATTTCTCTACCTCCTCTCCAGTATATATTTTTGCTTGAGTTTTAGATCTTAGCCATTCTGATGGGTGTAAGGTGAAATCTCAGGGTTGTTTTGATTTGAATTTCATTGATGACTAAGGACATTGAACATTTCTTTAAGTGTTTCTCTGCCATTTGATATTCCTTTATTGAGAATTTTCTGTTTAGCTCTATACCCCATTTTTTAATTGGATTATTTGGTTTGTTAGTGTTTAATTCCTTGAGTTCTTTATATATTCTGGATATTAGCCCTCTGTCAGATATAGGATTGGTGAAGATCCTTTTCCAGTCTGTAGGCTGTGTTTTGTTGTGTTGTCAGTGTCCTATGCTTTATGGAAGCGTTTCAGTTTCATGAGGTCTCAGTTACTGATTGTTGATCTTACAGCTTGAGCTCTTGGTGCTCTGTCCAGGAAATTGTCTCCTGTGCCAATAAGTTCAAGGCTCTTCCCCACATTTTCTTCAAACAAATTTAATGTTTCTGGTTTTATGTTGAGGTATTTGATCCACTTGGATTTTACTTTTGTGCAGATTGGTAAGTATGGATCTATTTGCATTTTTCTACATGTAGGCATCCAGTCGTTGAAGATGCTGTCTTTTTTCGGTTGTATGATTTTGCCTTCTTGTTAAAAATCAGATGTCCGTAGGCAAGTGGTTTTATTTCTGTGTCTGTGATTTGATTCCATTGATCCACTATTCTGTTTCTATGCCACTACCATACTGTTTTTATTATTGTTGCTCTATAGTACAGCTTGAGATCAGGGATGGAGATATCTCCAGAGGTTCTTATATTTTACAGGATGGTTTTAGTTATTCTGTTTGTGTTTTCTTTATTGCTTTTAATTTTGTTTTCATGTCTTGAAATATTTTATTCATTTCCTTCATGTGTTTGATTATGGGTTTCTGTCTGTCCAAGATGACCTCTACTTTTTTTTTGTTCATTTCCTTTTTATGTGCCTCGAATAACTGCATAGTCATAGATTTAAGATCATTTTATCGTGTTTCAGCTGCATTAGAGTATCCATTGATGTTGGGGGATTCTGATGAAGCCACGATGTCCTGACTTTTGTTGTTGTTGCTGTATTCTTTTCTTTGCCTCTAGCCATCTAGCTGTCTGTAGCCTTGACTGTTACTAGAGCCTTTACTGCAGACTGGGTCCACCTGTCTGCGGAGTCTGGAGTAGTCTACAGGAAGATGAGACATGTCCGGGGGATCAAGATTGGGAGCTGGAGACACGGATGTAGCTAAGAAGGGAGGTCACTCTCCTGAGTTCACTGTCTCACTGCTTGTTACCCAGGTAGGCCAGGCAGCTCGGGTGCAGGCAGACAGTTCTACAAGCTTAGAGCTGCTCCCGTGCCCCACAGATGGTGGACAATGGCAGTTGGGTCTCACACTTAGCTCAGCTCCACTGGGTTCACTGTCTTCTAGGCTCAGTGCTGGTGACCCAGGTTTGTCAGGTAGCTGGGGTACATGCAGAAAGATCTCTGAGCCCAGAACTATTTCAGTGTCCCACAGCACTTGAGTTGGTGGACAGGAGGATTTGGGTCCCATCCTGGCTCAAGTCTGCTGAGTTCACCCACACCTTGTTTCTGTCCCAGGTATTCCAGGCAGCTGGGGAGCAGGCAGAAAGGTCTCTGAGCCAGGAGCTGCTCCTGTACCCCACAGACTTCCTGGAGATGGCCGACAATGGGACTTGGATCCTGCGCCTACCTCTGCTCTGCTGGGTTCCTTTTCTGTGCTGGGCTTGCTGTTTCTGGCCCAGGTATGGCAGGCAGCTGGGTAGCAGGCAGAATGGAGATGTGCCTCCCGCACAGTACAGCAAGATATCTCCTCCACAGAACAGAGAGAGTGAGCGCCACTAGCCACTGCAGCAAAGAAGGTATCCACAGGACGGTAAGCATAGGCTTCCAGGTTTGGAACCAGGAGCGACTGGTACCCGGAAAGTGCCCACAGAACTGTGAGAGTGGATGCCCGGGTTTGGAGCCTCACCCTCAGTACAGGAAGGTATTCACTCCAAGAACCTTGAGACTGAGCACCCAAGGTCTGAGCCACAGACGGCGGGCTTGGGCAGGTGGCCTAGGATTGTGTCAGTACCCAGTGGGAGCCTGGCAAATTTTTTCTGTATTAGCTGGGTAGCCTGAAGATGGACCCTTGAATATCCCCGTGGCTTCTCCTCTCACCCAAGAAACACAGAAGTTAGGGTTTTGGAGTCCACAGTACAGCCTGTGGGTCACTCTGCTCCCACTGCTGAGCTGCTGTTCAGCTACTCTGAGCGGTCAGCCATCTTGGATCCCCTGAAACATTCATTTTTTTTTCAATGCAAATTATATTTATGGACGTTCTTGGCAAGTATCCTCTCAAACATACTATCTTTGCTACATTAATATTTTATAACATCTTCATTTTTGTTTATATGTAGCTTAGCTTTGTTGTTACTGTTATTAACTTTCTATTTGGTTGTATGGTGTGTGCAGTTGGATCATTAAGAATAGTTTGAGGTTGAGTAAAATTTTTAAATGGCAATATTTGTTACAATTTAATAAGCCCTCATGGGAAGAATATTTCAATATGATTTCTTATAGCTTTCTGAAATGCTAGGATTGTGTGCAACGAAGTTTTCGACTCATTTATTATATTTAAATTGGTCAGTAACATTAATATGATCAGTAGAGTTACCCACTCATTGAAATGAAGCAGAATAAAATAGTTTCAGTGATTATTAATGCATGCATCTATTATATATCACATCATATACCCAAATCATCATATTAATTTATATTATATTGTGTATTCTGAATCAAAGTGGAAGAAGAGAAAGTTTGTTGATTACACATATTTTATCTATTTGCTACAGGGGGAGCCTTGTATTAGAAAATTCTAAATAAACTAAAATCTTGTCTTTATCTAAAAGAGGTGAGATTCTGTTGGGGAGATGGAGGATTAATTTTCATTGTCAGCTTGACTAGGTTTAAAATCACCCACATTGTGGGTATGTCTGTGAGGGTATTTCCAGAGAGTTTAACTGAGAAAGAAGGTCATGCTGGAAGTGGGTGGCACTACCCGTAGATTTGAGTCTAAACTGAACAAAAAGGAAGCAAGGAGAAGCCAGATAAATTCTAGGTTTCCTGGCCTCCTGTTTCATGACAGCAGATGCAATGTGACCATGCAGTTCATGTTCCTCTGTCAAGAAAAAGTTCATCTTCTTAAGCTCGAAGCCCAAATAAAACTTCCCTTCCTTAAGTTGCTTCTTGTTAGAAATTTTGTCACAGTAATAAGGTAAGTGACTGATACAGGTTATAGGAATCATCTAGTAGATCCTACAGTTTGGGGTATTTCAGTTAGTATTGAGAGAATGAAGAAAAGAAGGGCAGAGCAAAACTGGTGTAAATATTTAATGTAAGACAGTTACATTGATTGGAGTCAAAATGCAAATTAGTGTTTCAATTTCACTGACATTCATAGTTCTCAAAAATCTTGACTGCTCTCACAATATTATGGCATCCTTGGAAAGGAAGAATGTGGTTAAAATACAAAGGAATATCTAAAATAATAGAGATATAAAACTGGATAGGTTCATTTTTAATGTTTTCAATGAATATTAGGACACAAGAAAACCATTTTAACTTCCCTGAATATTCAATGCTTATTTCATTATACTTCCATCTGCTTCTGTCTAAAAAACATTTTAATGGCTATAAATTCAATTATAATGCCATGACTAAAATCGCTACGAAAATAATGCTAAAATGCATTCAAAAGGACAGATCGAAGGTTTTCATATTCTAAAGTAATCCTTCTATATTTAGTTAAAATTTATAGATTAGAAAAAATTGGAACTTATTTGGTCAAGTATTTTGGGTTTCACTTCATCTGTAGGACAATCTCTGTGTGTGTGTGCTTGAAGGCCATAAGATGACATTGGGTATCTCTCTGTATCACCATGCATCTTAATTTTTGATACAGAATCTCTTCTTAAATTTGGGATCACTGATTTATCAGAACGCCATACGGATTTTCCTGTTTCCCCTGTCTATGCTGAAATTACAAGTGCATTCTCCCACACCTGGCCTTTTTTGTGTGTGTGGGTAGTGACATGGATTACACCCCTGAGCCATCATCTTAGTCCCTGCATTCTTATATTCATAAAAGGTTTGTATGTAAATAATTTTAACTCAATATGCTTGCTAAGTATGTCTGCCTAACTTTTCACATACACACACACACACACACACACACACACACACACACACGCCCTTCTCTATTCCTACTACGTGGTATGGGCAATTCATTTTTACAATTTTAACATTTCCGGTCACATTTCTAGGCAATGATAACTTTCAATAATGAAAATTCACTTTAATTTAGAGCACAACACTGACCTCAGCACACACGTGCATTTCTAGAATAGCTTTCTGCTAGTTTTGTTCAGATCAACTCTTGGAGTTTACAGGAAGTGACTGTCTCTTCCCTCTATGTGGCTGACTCATGTAGTATACAGTTAATTTTCCCTTTGATGAAACTCAACTCCAACCAAGGACCATTCATGGAGATAACGTAGAATCCCTGCTAATATGTAGCTCATGGCAGCTCAGTATCTAAGTGGGTTCCCTAGTAAGGGGAAAAGGGACTGTCTCTGACATGAACTCAGTGGCTGGCTCTTTGACCACCTCCCCCTGAGGGTGGAGCAGCCTTGCCAGGCCACAGAGAACGACAATGCAGCCAGTCCTGATGAGGCCTGATAGGCTATGGTCAGATGGAAGAGGAGGAGGACCTCCCCTATCAGAGTGGACTTGGAGACGGGCATAGGAGGAGACGAGGGAGGGAGGGTGAGTTTGGGAGGGGCTGAGGAAGGGAGCTACATCTGGGATACAAAGTGAATAAACTGTAATTAATAAAAAATTAAAAAATAAAAATAACTATATAAATATATATACATTTCCCTTTGATGTTCCTTCTCTCATTTTTTTGTACTTAATAATATTTTTGGATTTCTACACATATTTTTTACATTTGTCTGTAAACTCTTAAGCTCTTCGCTGGATGTGTGAATTATTCCTCAATATGTTGAAACATGAAAAATTGATTGCATCTTTTTAGAAACTTGTCATGCAGAATCGTGTGATGCTTAAATTAGGAGCCATTCTTGAATATCCTTTTATGCACAAGTGTCTTTTTTGCCTCTGTTGTGTAGGATGTTCTGCTATTTGGACAGTTATTCATCTTCTGTCAGTATCTTACTTAGAACATTCCAGGGAAGGAAATGCATGTATGTGGTCGGGACAATTTGTGTAGCAAATTGTATATACAAAAGTCTATATGGAATGGTTCTTTTTTTTTTTTTGCCAGATTTTGAAAGTAGTTCTCTTTTTGTCTTAGTTTTCAGTTCTGCTTCTAAGAGGTGTTCTCGAGCCTCTGTGTTCCTAGCATTTAGAAGTACCTAGGCACTGCTATTCAGACAGATCCTCTGAATTTGGTCACACATGCCTATCATTTTTGGAAGTTTTTTCTTCTTTCTTTCTCATGTTTTGTTTTAAGAAATATTCTCACATAAGTCTTACATAACACTGGATGGCTTTAAACTTGCTTTGTAGCCAGGGATAACCTTGAACTCTTAATCCTTCTGTCTCCATCACTAAGTGCTGAGATTACAGATATGTGCTATTGTATTCAGTTTTTGTGTGCTTAGGATCAAATCCAGAGTCCTGTGCACGTTATATAAGCTGGGCTCTACTCTAAAAGCTTCCACAGCTGGAAGTTTTAAGATATCATTAGTCTCATATAGTCTCTTCAGCTTTGGTGATACCTTGAAACTTCTATTGTCATAACAAATACAGAAGTTCCCTTTACTTTTATTTTCTTTGTCTATATCCTGTATTTCCTTCTAAGTTATTCTAGCTATAGACTTTTACCATTAAAAATTGCAAATAGCCACTAGTTTTTATTTTGAATGTTCTTTTCTTATAAAATGATGCTCCTTTTTGCATGCAGAACAGATTCAGTATTATTGATAACATGAAGTTTATTTATATATTTAGCTTAAACAATTACAGGATTCCATTATGTGGACTTTGGGGGCATCATTGGTTAAGGTAGCCAGAGCACTTAATCTAACTCCTGAAATATGTGCAATATCTGAACATTGATTGTATGATACATTTCCCCAAATGTTCAATGTCAGTATGAATATTTAGTGTTGCAAAATATGCTGTTGGAAAGTTAGATTAGTATTTGCTGAACAGAAGGGAATGTTTGATTACACATTGATATATAAACACGGCATATTTCATACAGATGTTTTATAGACAGAAAACCCACGGAAGTCAATTATTCTACCCAGTAGCACTGGTAGTCCTATCCCCCATTTTATTCTATTCTTTGATACTTTTGTGGCATCATGGACCTCTACTAAATGCATCTATTTTGGTCTCCTTTAGGAGGTGTTATTTCCTTCTGAACCAAGGGCAATCTCTTAAGTATTTACTCATCTCGGTTTTTATATTTCAAAAAAAGCCTTTCTTTCTGATACATGTAGCATTTTCTTTATTGACTAAACCCAATGAATTACTGGAACATTATAAGTCCCTTCAACAACCCTCTCTTTACTTTATTATTACTTTATTATGTCTTTTTGTTTACTTGTTGTTTTAGACATTTAAATTATCCCCCACTACTATATTTTGTGATTCAATATTCCCACTCTGAATATTGGACAAATGATGTGAACGCTTCAAGTACTTCCTCAAATACATCAGGCTTCTAGGCATGCTGAAATTGTCTCACCTCTGTGCTCTATATCCAAATACACACACCTCACATTTTTCATTTTTTATATGTTTTATTAATTACACTTTATTCACTTTGTACCCCCTGTAGCTCCCACCTCCCTCCCCTGCCAACCTCCCTCTTCTTCCCCCTTCTCCACCCTTGCCTGACCGCAAGTCCACTGATAGGGGACACACCTCACATTTTACGACCCTTTGCTTTATATTTATTACCTGGATAAAACCAGGTAGTTAACTAGCCATTACCAGTACTGCTTGAGAATGATAAGCACTTGCTAGAAATCCACACATTTTCACAATATAAATTTTTCACAATTCTCTCAGTTTATTATGATATCAATGTAAAATAAAAAAAATATAGGTAAGCCTTCTATTTTGCTGCTCAAATTCTGCCTGTCTATTCACATTTTAATTTATCCCACACATTAGGAAAACATTAAGGTATCTCAGAAAGCACAAGAAATAGACTTGGACCATGCTGGAGCCAGGTTGTTTAGTTTGGATAAAAGACACTGTGGTTAATGGATTGGCTTTATTTCGAAGAGCTTTAGGGAATTTAGATGATTCTGCCTGCTTTGTGTCTGCATGAGAGAAAAGCAGGACAGAAATTTTGGCAAGATTTATCCAGACAAATTTTTGAACTCCTCAGCTAGACAGACAAAAATCCTACAAGCTGGCCAATCTTATCTCCTGGGAATCCAATTTGACATGAGCTTGAAAGACCTGATGAATTTTCTTTGTTCTTGCCACCACCCCTGATCAGAATCCACACAACATGGTCTTAGATATCTAGAATCCCTTTAAAGACACCCAGAGTTGTAATATTGACTAGAAGGTTGAATACTTTAATCTGAATTAAGAACTTTATTTGGGGTGGTACAGAAAGGCTTTACAAGTATCAAAGTGAGCAATCATTGAGAACTTCCTGAGCTACATGTGTTTCTAGTAAGAGCCCAAAGGCTTGTGTTTTAAAACTTACCCTGCTCCTGGCTTCTGGTCCTTTTCCTCATACTTAGGTCTTTCTCTTCTTACTCATTATCACGCTTTCTTTTTCTAAATCCTTCTTTCATGTTCTGGATTTCCTAAGTATTATACGCTCCTACATCTTCAAGTCACATTAATTTTTAATCTTCAAAATTAATAACTGAAATTTATTATTAACCTAACACTAAACTAGGTACTTTGCAGTGCTAATCTAACTTAATACCCACAACAACAATATTTTGTAAGCTATGATCATTGCAGGTTTCAATGGTGTGTGCATGTGTGTGAGAGACAAGAGATTGATTTCCATAGACTAGCTTTTAATTTGAAGTATTGGTTTTTAATTAGATTGAAATGTATAAAATCTATTTGAATGCCTTAGTCTGCAATCACTTAGATCTTATTTTAATTTGTGCTTCTCAGGGTAACTGTAATTCCATCCACATAAAAACATAAGTGAGATGGCCCAGAAAGAGCTAAAATCACAATCATGACAGCACGTAGTGATTCATAGTGTAGACTGGATTTCACTTTCTGGTTTTGGTGGGTACTTTGACAAAAAAAATAGAGTATTGCATCTGAGGGTGTTTTTAGGTAGCTGTGCATACACTGTTTTAATGAAGAGTCATCATCACAAAAATCAAAAGCAGACACATCATTTTACATTCCGCAATTAAGTGTCTGCTTGTTAGCAGCAAATTGTGGCATCTTTGATAGTGTGGGTAATGTATGTTTTCTTCTCCGCTCGCTGAGGCTGCAGTAAATGGAAGCCAGACTCAAACATCAAAGAAGAGAGGTTTTCCTTTGTAGGAAAGCATCATTATGTGTTCACACCATTAGGGTGACAGAAGTTCCACATCTCCTCTGCATGAAGAAGATGCTTTTGATTATCTTATTTTGAAACTAAACATAGACTAAGAAGAACATAATGTTTATCATTACTCGCGTATATATTAATAGCACAATGCCCCACATACTGTTTATTGATTCCTTTATGAACAGTTTTAGGCGAAGGTGGATGGTAAAGAACTCACTAATTGAAACTAATTTTAATTTAATGAATTAGATATATCAGGATGTAATTTCCTGTCTTTAAAATGACATTCCCTTGAAAGCTTGCAATGTTCTTCATGATAGCCTCATAAATGACAGCCTTAGCAATTACTATAAAGAGGGCATAAGGCAATTCAGTCTCCAACAAAAATCAGGATAAGATGCTTAGGGATGACATGGATGCTTGTTATCTTATATCTCTGCATACCATTAAATAGCCATTTTCATGAATAAATCCATGTTTTTTAGACCTAGAGTTTACTGAAGGAAAAGTGTTAGTTGAATAAAGTACACATTGACAAGATACCGAATGGTGAATTAATTATACCTGAACTGCATAGTTATAATTTTCATTGTTTTTGCATAATTCACTTTAAACAACATGCAGTGCCCAAGGTAGCACTCCTAAGAGAGTATTTATGGCGATACTAAGACAAGCCCAAATCCACAAGGGAAAAAAATACATTCATCGTAGTATTTTGCTCATATCAAAAGATCAGTGTAAGTAAGCCTGTAGGGCCCAAACCCTGCAAAAGTAAGAGTATATGGTTGAATGCTTAAGCCTTTCTTACAGTGATTGTAAGTTACCTGGCCTCTGTTACAACTGCTATGAAAGCCAAATGGTAACCTGAGTGTTTGCAACTTATTTTATTTCTACCTATTGTATTCCTCAGGTTAGATAACATTATTACTTGGTTGATAGTTACTTAGGAATTTTTCTCAGGTAACATTGTTACCTACAAAAACTTTAGACAGTTTAAAACGCAAATTTAAAAATAAAAAATGTATGGCATGTGCACTATTCCTCTCATCGGTGTACGCTGAAAAGGGTAGTCATCTGGCAACAACAACAACAAAAAAATCACTGTGTTTAAGGCCAAATATCATGAACTTTGCTTACACCAACTTGTGAAAAACAAAACAAACCAGACAGACCTATATGCTATCAATGAATTAGCAGGTCATCAGACCAGTGCTGAGTCTTGGTGTATTGGCGGAGCTGTGGTTCCAATTTGGAGAGTTCCAGGTAGTGAGGCCCACTGTTTTGGTCAAGGTGTCTTGGAAATATGTGTTGGGGAAGCCTCATGGTTGCATCAGCTAAAGCCTGCCACTGTTGACACTATAGACTGAACACAATGCAAAAGCAATTTGCCATTTTTTCTGCCTTGGTTGTATCATTCTTCCCTGC
The DNA here is from genome assembly GCA_028658305.1 of Pachyuromys duprasi. Classification (NCBI taxonomy): domain Eukaryota; kingdom Metazoa; phylum Chordata; class Mammalia; order Rodentia; family Muridae; genus Pachyuromys; species Pachyuromys duprasi. The sequence continues at coordinate 35,988,358 of CM053763.1, forward strand.
TGTGGTTATGTCAAAAGATCATAATATTAAGGAAGTTTCTGAACTGCCTTTGGTGGTTAGAGACAAGGTTGAAGGCTGCAAGAAGACCAAGATTCCTAAATAAACATAAGGCCTGTGATGACTTTAAAAAGGTAAAGGAGCTCCTGTCCTCTCTAGGTCATACTAACTCCCCCTTCTTTCATATGATTCCCTGCACTCTGCCCAAGGTTTGGTTATGAGTCTCTGCATCTGCTTTGATACACTGCTAGGTAGAGTCTTTCAGAGGCCCTCTATGGCAGGCTTCTGTTCTGTTACTTGCTTTCTCCTACTTCCCCTGTCCATCCTATTTGTCTTTCTAAGTGAGGATTGATTATCTTACTCCAGGTCCTCTTTGGGGAACAGGAACTATTTCTGACATGAACTCAAGGATTGGTTCCTTCCTCCCCTCCTCCCTGAGGGAGGAGCAGCCTTGCTAGGCCACAGAGGAGGACATGGCAGCTAGTCCTGAGGATACCTGATAAGCTAGGGTCAGATGAAAGGGGAGGAGAACCTCCCTCAGCAGTGGACTTGGAAAGGGGCAGGGAGGAGCTGAAGGAGGGAGGGTGGGATTGGGAGGGAATGAGGGAAGGGTCTATGGCTGGGATACAAAGTAAATAACCTGTGATTAATATAAATATAAAATAAAAAATAAAAAATAGTAAAGGACTCTCTGCCAATGAGGAATTGATGACATAATCAGCACAGGGGCCCCTGCATGACGATGGTATGATCAAGGCTTTCATGAGCATCCCTGGTGTCTTAGTCAACATTCTTTTGCTCTGAAAAAACACCAGGACCAAGGCAACTCTTATAAAGGAAAGCATTTAATTGGGGCTGTCTTACAGTCTCAGAGTCTCAGAGGTTCAGTCCATTCTCATCATGGCCGGAAGCATGGCGGTGTGCAGGCAGGCATGGTGCTGGAGGGGCAGATGAGAGCTACATCCTAATGGCCTGGCTGAGACTCTATCCAGCCTTGTTATGGACTTTTGAAGTGTGCCAGCCAGTGACACACTTCCTCCACCAAGGCCAATGTAATAGTAACTTTTATTCTTCCAATTTAATTGTTGTCTCCAAGGCTTACTGCCTCAGTTTGCTAACCTAGGCCTAGTCCTGAAAATTTCCGGCCTCCTTACTATCTAATCTAGGCCTAGAGTATTTTTCAGCCTTTGAGACTTAGTGTTGAATAAACTCACCCTTTCTAGCTCTTTCTGGACTCTGGCTGGCTGGTTCAACTCAGTTATCCTGGCTCAAATTTCTCTCCTAGGTGAGTGATTCCAAACTGGCTTCTTTCAGCTCCTGACTGAATTGCTTTTCTTGGCCTCATGTTAACTTAGAGAAAATGGAAGTGGTAGCAGGTAGCTAGAGCAGGGGGAGTCAGAGAAGGTGGCTGCTGGCAAGAGGCAGGCAGAGTGCAAGAAACGGAAGAAACCTTTCCATGTTGAGAAGATACAGAAGCCTGTTGGGTAGAGAAACATAGTGGATAAAGACCCTGCTACCAAGAAACCAGCAGCCAAGAAGAAACTGGCAAAGAAGAAACCTACAACAGAAGAAAAGGCTGCTGTATATATTATTAAGACTGATTTCATTGTCAAAAGGGTAAACAAAGACAGCCTATTTAAATAAAAGCCTAATCATAGTGAAAAAAAAATCTTCCTGTCCTGGAATTCACTGAGTAGACCAGGCCAGCCTGCAACATACAGCACCACCTGCCTCTACCTCTCAACTGCTGGGATTAAAGGAGTGTGCCACCAAGCCCTGCTTCATCACTTATTGACATCAAATTCTATTGAAATATATTAGTGGGCTAAACAGTTTGCAAAGATACATATATAATTTTCTCTTTCTGTAGCAAAGGGGATGTTGGAAGTAGAGGTAGCAAAAATATCAGGCCTTGACATGGCTCATTATAAACGTTTTGGTATTTTCAAATGCATTAAGTATGGATGTAGCCTAGTTATAGAGGCAACTTCAAGATTATGAGATGGAAAGAAATGTTTATGCCAGTTTTCTCCAAATGTCTGATTAAGACTTTTAAGAAAAAATGAACCTTGAAAACATTCAGACTTGAGTTTTTGCATGGGACATGTTATCCTTTAGGTAGGACTAATATCAATCAGTAATTAGCTGCTTTGATGCAGTGGCCACAAGTAGCTGTACAGAAGACCCAGACATGTACTCTTCGGCCAGAAGAACAGTTCCTTTGTGCATGTCAATTACTGTATAAGTGTTAGAAAGTGGTTTCCAGGGTAACACACTCAAACTATTTATTTATGCTACAAAGATGTTTCATAATAAGTTGACTTTTTAATAATGAAGGCTTCTCAAATCACACGGCTTCAGATAGGTGGCTAAAGGTCAACTTGGTCAGAAGAGGAGAATTAGAGAAAAAAAGATGGAAGTGGTCCTGCTGTGGTTTACCTGATGAGCATGAGTGACAGCCACTAATAACATTGGATGGATAAGGAAGACTCCACGGTCCTAGGAAGTTTCTTAGTTACTTATGAAAGCAAGTGTACCTCTCTGTGAAGTCACGGAGAAATGGGGTGATTTAATAGTTTTCTATATTCTTCATGTCAGAAAACAGATAATGGTGTCGAAGGATGGAGGAATTGGCATGTGGCTGGTGGTGAGTGACCAGGGCTTTCCGGATGACTCTCAGCTTCTCACCTTGGAAACATCGATATCTGTAACCTGTGCTTTTTAGCTCTGTGTCATCATGCTGATTGAGGAGCTGTGCAGTCAAAACCATGTGTAGAGGTATGTCCTTAGTCAAAGCCATAAAAACCGGAGTCAGGAAAAATAACAGATTGGACTAAAAGTGAGGAGTCATTGATTTCCCAGATGGAAAATCACGCACTTAGGTGAGGCTACCATAGATAATTCACCTGCTCTTGTGACTGGCTTTGGCCTGACAGGCTTAAAAATGTTGTCAGCTGACCAAGAACAAATCTGCCTCAGGGGTAATGTTGTACAGGAGCAACTAATGCAGATTAATGAATAAAATTCCAAAAGCCAATCTACTAATTTATATTGAGACCTGAATGTGTTGAAAGAATCCAAACATTGTGTTTGCTGATCCATACTTTTTTCCCTGTGGTAGATCTAACAAGGACAAAATTTGATTAGATGCTTGCTGAGTGAGGTTGGAATAGGACCATAAGTGTGTTGTATCATATTCAGACCTGAGCACATGGATCTGAGAGCTTCATGCTTTGAGACAAAGAACCCTCAAATTATTGCATATGTACCTAATGGCATATTCAGCCTCTTCCTCTTCTTGCATCCTTATTCTTGTTCTTGCTCTTAATTAAGATATATCTATGCTTTTACATAGGTATCCTGGTTGCAATTTTAGTTTTCCTAAGGGCTTGTACCTGTCACTTTGATTGACAGTCATCTCTATAACATATGATTGAAATTTGGCATACAGCATAAGACACTCAAGGTCCAAGGAAATCAATTCCACACGTAGCAAATTGGTGGATGGTGACATTTCTTTTCTAGCAATCCATTGCTTTGCCTTGTCTCTTCATGGCCTTCCTTTCATATGTAATTCAGCTTACATTCCTACTCACAGCAATTTATCTCTGCGACTCATCGAAGAGTGATGCACCACAAAAAGTGGTTAGAAATCCCTTTATATAAGAACCTCCATGCCCAAAGAATCATTTCAGTTTTATGTGGCTTAAGTCTCCAGGGCATCTCTCAAGAATATTTGTTTTCCTATAATAATTTCAAGAAATATGCCACTTTAACAGAAAAATGCACTTTGATCATAATACTAACTGTTTATCTGGCAATAGATGATCTTGAATCAAACTATGTATATAGACAGAAACAGTTTATATCTGCTGAAAATTATATTTCTATGTCTGTATTTCTAGGTAATAGATTTTTTTCAATTAACAGGATGGAAGTCATACTTTCATGATTACATTACTGATGAATGTTTTTCTACTTCTAAAACCAAAGATGCAATGGCATTTTAAGGAACGTTAAACTTAAGGATGATCTTTGTGTTGTTTAATATATAAACAGCTTCTTGATTTTTGTATTTGCCGAAGCTTAGCAACTTGGATTTTCTACACAGTATTGTTTATAAGCTAACAAGTACAAGTTTCGGCTGAAATGGTATTTTGACATGACTTTTTAAGTGGACATCAGAAACTGACATGTAACATAGATTATATGCGTTCATGTTTTGGCTATAAATTAATTGCTTTTCTTCACCCAGAAAGGCAGAGCATCTCAGTGATCTGCAATTAGAATCTTCTCCAGAAGGCGAATTTATGTACTTATTTCTAAAGTGCTCCGTTGTGTTTCAGTTTCCCAAACAAGCATTGTAGCAATGTGCCTCCCTTCCCCCTGGAGTTCCTTATATATTTTGGTCATCAGCCCTCTGTGAGATATTAAGTTGGTGAAAATATTTTTCCATTCTGTATTGTACAGTTTTTTCCTATTGATGGTGTCTTGTAACTTAAAGAAAGCTTTTCAGTTTCATGCGGTCACATTTATTAATTGTTACTCTTAGTGCCTGGGCTGTTGATGTTCTGTTCAGAAAATTATTTCCTGTGCCAATGCATTCATGGCTATTCCCCACTTTCTTTTCTGTCAGATTTGGTATGTCTGATTTTATGTTGAAATGTTTGATCCACTTGGACTTGGGTTCTGTGCAGGGTGATAGATATGGATCTATTTGCATTATTCAACGTGCACATATCCAGCTATACTAGCACCATTTGTTGAAGACACTCTTTTTTTCCATTGTATAGTTCTGGCTTCTTTGTCAAAAAAAAATGCCCACAGGCTTGTGGATTTACTTCTCTATCTTCAATTCAATTCCATTGATTAGCCTCTCTGTTTTTATGCTAGTACCAAGCAGTTTTTACGATTATTATTGCTCTGCAGTACAGCTTGACATCAGGGATGGTGATACCTCCAGAAGTTCTTTTATTGTACAGAACTGTTTTAGCTATCCGAGGCTTTTTGATTTTCCATGTGAAGTTGAGTACCATTATTTCAAGGTCTGTAAAGAATTGTATTGAAATTTTGTTGGGAATTGCATTGAACCTAAAAATTGCTTTTGATAGTTTGGCCATTTTTACCATGTTAATTCAACCAATCTATGTGCAAGGGATATTTTTCCACCTTCTGATACCTTTTTCATTTTTTTTTTTTGTTTAGAGATTTGATGTTTCTGTCATATAGGTCTTCTACTTGCTTTGTTAAAGTTACCCTAAGATAGGTTATACTATTTGTGAATATTGTGAAGGGTGTTGTTTCCCTAATTTCTTTCTCAGCCTTTTTATGGTTTGTATAAAGGAGGGCTAATGATTTCTTTTTTTTGAGTTTTACATCCAGCTACTTTGCTGAAGGTGTAAATCAGCTAGCTGTAGGAGTTCCCTGGTAGAATTTTTGGGGTCACTTATGTAGACTATCATATCATCTGTGAATAGTGATGCTTTGACTTCTTCCTTTCTGATTTGTATCCGCTTGATCTCTTTTAGTTGTCATAGTGCTCTAGCTAGCACTTCAAGTAATATATTGATTAGATACTGACAGGGTGGACCACCTTGTCTTGTCCCTGATTTTAGTGGAGTTGCTTTAAATTTTTCTCCATTTAATTTGAAGTTGGCTATAGATTTGCTGTGTACAGCCTTTATTATGTTTTATCTCCCTTGTATCCCTGAACTGTCCAAGACTTATATCATGAAGTGGTGTTGGATTATGTCAACTGCTTTTTCAGTATCAAATGAGATGATCATGTTTTGTTTTTCTTCCTTTCTTCCAGTTTTTTTTATCTGTTGGATGACACTGATAGATTACGGTATGCTGAACCATCCTTGCATATCTGGGATGAAGCCTACTTGATCATGGTGGATGACATTTTTGATGTGTTCTTGGATTCAGTTTACAAATATTTTATTACTTTTCATCAGTGTTCAAAAGGCGATTGGTCTGAAATTCTCTTTCTTGGTTTACTCTTCTTGTGGTTTAGGCATCAGCATGACTGTGGCCTCATAAAATGAGTTTGGCAATGTTTCTTCTGTTTCTGTTTTGTGGAATATTTTGAAGAGTATTGTATTAGCTCTTCTTTGAATGTCTAGTAAAATTCTACACTAAAACTATCTGGCCTTGAGGGCTTTTTGTTTTTTGTTTTTTTCAGTTGGGAGAATTTTAATGAGTGTTTCTATTTCCTTAGTGGTTATAGATTTATTTAGATTGTTTACATGACCTTGATTTAACATTAGTAAGTGATGTCTATCAAGAAAATTATCTATGTCCTTTGGATGTTTTAGATTTTGTGGAGTACAGGTTTTTGAAGTAAGACCTAATGATTTTTTGGATTTTCTCAGTGTCTGTTATTACGCCCCTCTTCTCATTACTGATTTTGTTAATTTGGATATTCTCTATCTGCCTTTTATTTAGTTTGGCTAAATGTTTGTTGATTTTCTCAAAGAACCAGCTCTGGGTTTTGTTGATTCTTTGTGTTGTTCTCTTTGTTTCTATTTTATTGACTTCATCCTTGAGTTTGATTATTTCCTGATGTCTACTCCTTTTGAGTGTGTTTACTATTTTTTTCTTTTTGTTCTAGAGCTTTGAGTGTGCTATTAATTTACTTGCATAAGAGCTCACTTATTTTTTTGAAGGCACTTAATTCTTTGAACTTTCCTCTTAGCACTGCTTTCAATGTGTTCCGTAAGTTTGAGTATGTTGTACATTCATTTTTATTGAATTCTAGACAATCTTTAATTTTTTTATTTCTTCCCTGACCCAGTGGTCATTGGGTAGGGAGCAATTCAGTTTCCATGAGTTTGTAGGCTTTCTGATGTTTTTGTTGTTTTTGAAGTTCCACTTTAATACATGGTGGTCCGATAAGAAACAAGGGGTTATTTCAATTTTCTTCCTTTGTAACCAACTATAATGTCAATTTTGGAGAAGGTTCCATGAAACACTGAGAAGAAGATATATTCTTTTGTGTTTGGGTGAAATGTTCCACAGTAGGTCCATCTGAGTAATATTGTCTTTTAGTTCCATTATTTCTGTTCAGTTTTTGTTTCAATGACCTATCCATTGGTGAGAGTGGGGTGTTGAAGTCTCCCACTATTAATGTGTGTGGTTCAATGTGTGATTTAATAGTTAGCAAGGTTTCTTTTACAAATGTGAGTGCCCTTGCCTTTGGGGTATAGACATTCAGAACTGAGACATTATTTGATAGATTTCTCTTTTGATGAGTGTGAAGTGTCCTTCTCTATCTATTTTGAATAATTTTCATTAGAAGTATATTTCATTAGGTATTAGAATGGCTAGTCTAGCCTGCTTCTTGAGTCTGTTTGCTTGGAAAATCTTTTACCAGCTCCTTACTCTGATGTAATGTCTATCTTGTTGCTGAGGTGTGTTTCTTGTATCCAGCAGAAATATGGATCCTGTTTTCTAATCCATTGTGTTAGTCTGTGTCTTTTCATTGGAGAATTGAGTCCATTGTTGTTGAGAGATATTAATGACCAATGATAGTTAATTCCTGTTGTTGTTGGTGGTAGTATGTGTGTTCCTTCTTTTGTTTTTGCTGCTGTGGAATTATTTATTTCCTGTGTTTTCATGGGTGTAGTTACCTTCCTTGTGCTGCAGTTTCTTTTCTAGTATCTTCTATAGTGCTGGATTTGTGGATAGATATTGTTTTAAAATTTTTAATGGAGTATTTTTTTTTCCATTTACGGTAATTGAAACTTTTGCTGAGTTTAGTAGAGTGGGCTGGTATCTGTGGGATCTTAGAAAGACATCTATCTAGGCCCTTTTTACTTTTAGAGTCTCTGTTGAGAAGTCAGCTGTATTCCTACCAGGTCTGTCTTTATATGTTACTTGGCCTTTTTCTCTTTCTCCTTTTAATATTCTTTTTTTTGTCTTGTACATTTAGTATTTTGATTATTATGTGCCTGAAGGATTTTCTCTTTTGTGCAATCTATTTGGTGGTCTGTAAGCTTCTTGCACAGCTATAGACATCTCTATCTTTAGTTTAGGGAACTTTTCTATGTTTTTGATGAAAGTATTTTCTTTTTCTTCTATTCCTACTGTTCTTAGGTTGGGTCTTTTCATAGTGTCCCAGATTTTCTGAATGCTTTGTGTCAGAAAATTTTTAGATTTAACATTTTCTTTGACCAATGTATCAACTTCTATCATATCTTTCCCTGAGATTTCTTCTTCCATCTCTTATATTCTGTTGGTGATGCTTGTGTATGTTGTGTCTGTTCTCTTAACTAGGTTTTCTTTTTTATAAGTCTATTAAAATTTTATTTACTTATTTATTATTTTTTAAAATTTCGATTATTTTTTATATTTTTTTATAATTTATTCACTTTGCATCTCAATTGAAGCCCACTTTCCTCATTTCCTACTCGTCCCACTCTCCCTCCTCTTCTCCCTTATTTCCCTTTCCTATTTCTCAGAAGAAGGAGCCCTCCTCCCCTACCATCTGACCCCAGCCTGTCAAGTGTCATTAAGACTGCCTGCATCCTCTTCTTCTGTGGCCTGGCAATGCCCTTCTACTAGGGAAAAGTGATCAAAGAGCAGGCAACAGAGTCCGTGTTAGAGGCAGCCCCTGCTCCCCTTAATAGAGAACCTACATGGAGGCTGAGCTTCCTATAGACTAAATCTGAGCAGGGGTCTAGGTCCTCTTTATGCATTGTCCTTGACAATGCATCAGTCTCTGAAGGCTCCCATGGGCCCAAATTTGTTGGATCTGTTGGTGTTCCTATGGAGCTCTCTCTGGGTCCTTCCTCCACTTTTTCTTACAACTCCCTGTGTTCTGCCCCATGTTTGGCTGTGAGTGTTAGCATCTGCTTCTATCCCCTGTTAGGTGGAATCTTTCAGAGGACATTTATCATAGGCTCCCATCCTACCTTCAAGCACTTCCAGTGTATAATCTATTTGTCCTTTTAAATGAGAATTAAGCATCCTCCCAAGGGTCTTCCTTTTTTTTTTTTTTTTTTTAGCTTCTGTAGGTCTGTGGATTGTAGTATAGTTATCCTGTATTACATGGATGGCAAAAATCTGCTCATAAGTAAGTATATTTCTCATGTGTCTTTCTGGTTCTGGGTTACCTCACTCAGGATGATTTTTTTCCAGTTCCATCCATTTGTCTGCAAGTTCTATGATTTCCCTGTTTTTAATAGCTGTGTAGTATTCCATTGTGTAAATTTACCACCCATTTCTGTTTCCATTCTTCCGTTGAGGGGCATCTAGTTGTTTCCAGATTCCGGCTATCAATTTCCTCAGTTTGTGTTTTCTTTATTGTTTCCATTTCTATTTTCAGGTCTTGAACAGTTTTTATTCATTTCCTTCACCTATTTGATTTCATTTTCTTGTATTTCTTTAAGGGTTTTATTCATTTATCTTTAAAGGACACTATCACCTTCATAAGATTGGATTTAAGATCATTTTCTTGTGCTTCAGCTAGGTTAGGATGTCCAGGGCTTGCTACGGCAGGATAGCTGGGCTCTGATTGTGCCATGTTGCCCTGGGTCATGCTGATTGTGCTTACACTGACCATTAGCTATCTGGGTTTTTCAATATTTTAGGTTTACGTGCTTATTTCTGAGTTTACATTTGTTGGATAGGTATTTTTTAGCTATTTTTTCCTCCTTTGGTTATTGTTTCTTCTGTTTTCTGTTCTGAGTGGTCTCGTGTTCTAGTGACTAGCTAGTCTTCAGGTCCAGTAGGATGTCTCCTCTTGGGTTTTGTGTCTGTACCATCTCTGAGGTTTTGGATGCTAACCTTGCCTCTCAGGTCCCTAGTATCAGTGTGGTCTGGGGTCCCTGGTGCCAGACTGTCCTCCAGGAAACCAGGCAGACTTGTGGGTTGGAAAATGGAGTTCAAGAGGTAGGGAATAGTTGGGTGTGTTTTAAGGGGGCTTGGATGGCAAGGGTTTGGGGTGGGATCTTACCTGGTGTAAATGGTACCAGCAGTCCTCTGGAAAAGCAGGCAGAGCTGTGGGCCAGAAAATGGAACACAAGGATCATGGTGCCTTCTTTGTAAATGTTAGTGAATTGGTTCTAGAAACAAATTTGTGTGTAGTTGAGTCTATAGAATGCTAAGTTTTTATTGTCATCTAGCAAGGAAAATATGTAAATACAACCATAGAAGCTTATATAATAAACATTTATGTTATTAAGGAACATGATAAGCAATAATTGTTGGCAGCCTCTAAAATATGCATAGTACCAAATGTTTCTTTTAACAACTAAAACATCTACTCGTATGAGAAGTCATTCCTTCACTTCTTCTTTAGCAGTTGGTAGTGATGCCATGGTGAAAGACATTATCTTAGTTTGTAGTATTTGAAAGACTATAAATTGAGATATAGATAAGTGTAAATCTGCATTTATGTATACCGTCCATGCTTCATCTATGTGTTGTCTGTCTGTCTGTCTTTCTTTCTTTCTTTCTTTCTTTCTTTCTTTCTTTCTTTCTTTCTTTCTTTCTTTCTTTCTTTCTTCCTTCCTTCCTTCCTTTCTTTCTTCCTTCCTTTCTTTCTCTTCTCCTTACCTCCATCACTTTCTCTTTCTCTGCCTCAGTCCCTCTGTCCCTCTTTTCCTCCCTCCCTTCTCTCCCTTCCACACTCTCACCCTCCCTCCCTCTGTCCCCTTCTATCTTTAGTCCTCTTTATTCATAGTTATTCATGTCAGCAAACCACATGCCGAAAGTATTCAGAAAATGTGCAATCTCTCCTGAATATGTATAGAATTAGTCCTTTGTCCTTATTCTCTAAGTATATAGACTTATAAGTATTCATATAGCAATTACTTTTTATTAGTTATTATATAGATTCTATATATAATACAAAGTATTCTACGAGGTGCATAGTTATATAAAAAGTATTGACCATTTTTACGAAGGACTTGTAAATAACCACAGACTTTGATATTGGTTTATTGGAACCAATCCTGTAAATAAAAGACTGTAATACATATATGAGTATATATATGATGCCTTCAAATGAATTCTGTTTAACCAGCTCAATTTCATTTATCAAACAAAAAAGCCAAATTGTTAGGTGTTGCAGATACAACTGGAAGATTGAAATGATATAATATTCATCAAATATTCATTAAAGACCAGAATATAACAGGAATTATGAAATATGAATACATCAGATAAATTCTATAAAGAAAAGGAGAACTTAAGGCAATTATTATGCTGAGATTTCAAGGTTAAAGCTATATCTTCTAAAATCTGGCAGTTAATGTGTTATATAGTAAATTGTGTCTCCTAATCCCAAATTTACATATTGAAATTTTAACCCTATGAGCCTGAAGGATATGACTGTATTTGGCAATGGAATATTTACAGAGTAATTTATTATGAGGTCATTAGCATTATCCCAAAGCCAGTTTGACTGGTGTGTTTTGTTTTTGTTTTGTTTTGAGAAACAGGAGATTTGGGCACAAATACACTAGAGGGAAAGCCACACACAGACAAGCCACACACAGACAAGTGTGAGACAGCCTCTAAAAAACCCAACTCACTCAAAACTCTTACCATGAACTTTAACTTCCAGAACTCCGTGAAAATGAGTTTCTGTTTGTAAGCCACACAGTCTGTGCAGCTCTTTGTTATGGCAACTTTAGCAGCCTATTACAGATGGTACAACAAATGGCAGAAAAATTCTGGAAAAAAACCCCTCACATTGTTTATTTTGGCTTCATCTCTAATTCCCTACTTCCTCTGTGACCTTCAAATCTCTCAGATTTGAGTAAAATCAATTTATTCATACTCACATATATATTCTTTCATATATATGTAAGAATATCTTTTCTACTTACATCTTGTGATGGTTCTAAATGTCAGACACTATTCTTATTTGAAAGCCGATTGCAGGAAATTAAGAAGTACTCAAAGGTGAGAGACACTGACTTGGTAAAAGAAAATCTTATAAAACTTCACATAAACTTACATTTCTCCATTTGTGATTCACAGAATACTAGATTCTGAAATGCTAAAGCATCTTCAGTAAGCCATCAGTATTAGTTTTCATCTTACAATGAAAATAAAAGTGGCACTCCAATTAATAAGTTAAAATGATTTTCTGCCCATGGAGTGTTATTTTTTTAATTAATTAATTTTTCATTCACTTTACATCCAGATCATAGTCCCCTCTCTCCTCTCTTCCTGATCCCATCCTCCCTCCCTTTTCCTCCATTCCCCTTTCCCTAATCCTGAGATAAGGGGAGGTCCCTCCCCAACTCATTAAGTCTCATCAGGACTGAGAATGCCCTCTTCCCCAAGATGAAATGTTTATATTGAATAGTGACAGTACAGCTTCAGAAAAAAGACAATATTACCTACATGAAGTTTTCATGCTCACCTCTACCATACTTTCTTTTAAAAAGTTTGAATTTAAATTATAGGCAGGGTGATGCTAATTTTATTTTAAAACCAAGAAAAGAAAAGGTTTTAAAGAAATACCACTGGAATGTAAAGCAAAATTTAACTTGGACCTCCTTTTCTCTACAAATCTGAAACACAAAGGGTATGTTCCAGAGGGTTTACAAAGAGAAAGGAGAGAACGGGAAAATTCCATAGAAGTCTCAGCCAGCTAGCTGAAGAAAAGAAAGTAAAGTCCATCAAGTTAAAATTTTACCCTATTTGTAGACAAGAGGAAAAAGACCTGAAGAAAAATGCAGTAATTAAGATACTAACCCTAAATCAGAGAAAGTGACCAGATCATTTTCTATATATACATTTCTCTCTTAATCTCATGTTTCTCCTTTCAATCTTTCTCTAGTACCTCAGTGCTTTTATTTGAGAACTCTGTAGTTGACCTTCATGACTTCATTTTCCAACTCGCACAGAACTATCACAAATTGAAAGAGTAGCATCTGAACTTGGACTCACAGAAAAAGAAAATTCACTTTCATGTAATTCAAATAGAAGGAGCTGTTATTAATGAAACAGAGCTGCAGACTGGAAGCCACCAGCTGATTTCATTTCAGGTGTATTCAGAAGACATTTTTTTGTTACCAAGAATTTTTTCAGAATATTTTATTTTTTTGACATACACGTTCATATACAGTTAGGCTTGGGTAGCTCAACTCATGTGTCTATGCAATTGTACAACTATTAAAATAGTAAATACTCCCCCTCTCCAAATACTCCCAAATCCTAAAATAAAATAAAAAATATATCCAGAAACCAACTTAAAAAAACTAGAAAAAGTGTCCATCCCTAGAATCAAGTCTGGTGTGCCTGTAAAGTGACTTTTAAAATACAGGGTAAAAAGTCAATCTTGTTGCCATTGCAAAGTACACTTCCCCAAATAAACTACTACTCTCCCCAGAAATGAAGTGGCACAATTGTAATTTGCAACCGACTTAAAATCTGTGAAACAGATGAAAAAAATATTCAGAAGTCTAATGTATAGTAAATGAACGAGCTTAAATATCAAGATGGATAAATGTTAATGACAGTATTGAATCATTGGGCATATCCTGCCATACCAGTCATTGTTGCAGTTATAGACTTTACAAATGTGTAGAACTGTGAACTGTTTTATTCCTTTAGCAGTTTACACAGCAATTTCAGATCTATGAGAACCAGCTTTTTTTGGGGGGGGGCGGGTAGGGGGAAGACTTCCATACCAGTCCCAAACCGATTTCCCCAAGCCACATATCTGAGACAGTGTCTTCAATGATAGTGTCGGACCAACCATCAAATTCTGGAATGCAACTAAAAGCAATCAATGGCAACAGGAAATATTGTTTTGGGAATTTCTTGAGTCCACACAACTAGCAACTTGAAGAGAGATTTTCTGTTCTCAGTACTGGGGTTTTGTTAGATTGATGGCTCCTGTGAGGAGTATCGGTACCCTGTGTGGCATAATTCCATTAAAACTCTATTCACATACATACATATGCAGTTTATATTAGCTTATAAAATAATATTTTCTCCTATGGCCTTTAGAAAAATATTTATTTACTATGTGTACAGTGTTCGTTCCAGAAAAGAGCACCAGATCTCTTTCTAAATGATTATGAGCCATTATGTTGTTGCTGCGAATTGAACTCAGGACCTCTGAGCCATCTGTCCAGCCCTCCACTACGGCCTTTGTTCTTTACAGAGGTGCTGTCATCTGCTTTGCTTTCCATATAACATCATCTTGTTTCACCCTGTGCAATAGCAACTAAACATTTTGTCTTTCTTCAGTATTTTCTTTTTTGTTTCTATGGACTCTAATTTTGTGTAGTTTGATATATGGAAGAAGATAAAAATCACTGCATTACAATTTTACTGGGTGTGAATGATGCCCACAAGTAGGCCAGTTACTCTATAATGGCTGCTAACAATCAAATGACTCATCTTGGTCTCAGAAATATTCAAAAACTAAAATGAAATAAGTATTTCTTATTAAATCAAAGCACTCTGCGGTTATTTTTTGCTTGCCATAGAAATTAGTCTAGTATAGGAAGGAAGAAGAAACTATGGTGAACACAGAGCTGTGAGAAGGATGTGTTCTGTTGCAACCACAGTCCCTGGCTCCAAGAGTTTCTGGGGCACAATATTACCTCTGTTCTTTTTATGACTTGTTCTGTAACAAACAAACAAACAAACAAAAACTTCAGTTACCAGTAGTAAATCAGTAAATCCCATCAAAATTTAAAATAGCTTATAACCCCTAAATTCTTACGACTATAGATAATATTTTCTTTATTTGTAAGAATGTCTTCATATTTTTATTGACTTAATAATTATAGATGAAAAAGTGAGTTCCCTGAAGGTTGACTCAATATTCTAGACAAACATGCCCCCAAGACATGGTTTCTCTGTGTAGCTTTGGCTGTCCCGGACTTGCTTTATAGACCAGGTTGGCCTTGAATTCACAAAGATTCACCTACCTTTGCCTCCTTGAGTGCTGGGATTAAAGACTTGTGTCATCACGCCAGGCTGACAAACAAAAACTTAAGCAACAGGCGCAATTTGGTATGATAACAATAAGGGTATTTGGCAAGTTGGTTGAGTCACACAATTGGAAAGCTAAGCAAAACATTGTAGTTCTCAAACTTTCAAAACTTATATATTGTGCCACACTAATTTCTTTTAGAATAACCAGAATGTTGGAATTCTAGCCTCACCACTCTGTTGACCTGGAGCTGAAGTGTGATGTAACAAATTTAGTTTAAACTATTTCCCACAGGAGTGACTCTGAGGAGCAGATGGCTTTGATAAAAGAACTGTTTGTCATCCAACCACAGTATTCACTGTTGAGCAAAATTGGCTAAGGATGGTTAAACAAAGAGATATATTTTTAAAAAGCAACTTTTGTGACCTGAAGTGCTTTTATAAAAAACAAAAACATTTTATTTTTTTTTCTTTAAGCATAACAGAGATGCTTGCATTTCACTTTAAGAGACAGAATAAAAATAAATGTGGCTTACAGGAGGTTTACCTACTTGAGGGGCTGATATTTTCTTTGTGAAACATCAACAGTGTTATGGTATCAGTCGGTCTCATGTGCATCTGCCAAGTTAGAACATGTATGAATTAGCAATGTTTCTTTTCTTTATGAGAATTTTTATTTCCAAACATTAACTTTTTTAGACTTTAATTCTTCTTTGTCAGCTGAAGAAAAAAGTCACACTATCTTATATAGCAAACTCTTAGATTATTAAATATGCTCCAGTCTTTGTATCTCGGGAATAAAGGTATTGAAATATGACAAGACACTATTTTTATTTGCCTAGTGTGACTTCATGAATACTCTTATGTATTTATTTATGTATGAACTGATTAGCTCAGAGAAAAATGTGTCAATATATATTCTTCTTTGCTCAGAAAAAGATTTTCTTATTGCTAGTATAATTAATTTCCAGGGAGAAGCATAATCTATAATTTAGATCAGCTGTCTAGGGAGGAAATGCTTTGTGTCAGTGGTACTTAATGTGTCTGCTAACCATATGATCATTGCCAGTAATGTTTTAGAAATACAATGTCAAAATAAAAACAGCACTAGCGATTAAGTATTCATAATGTATTTTCTTCTATTCTTCTGCAAAAGAAACATTTGTTCTTCACATCATTTATCAGGGGATATGCCAAATTAATCTAAGGATAATAGGATTCACATACAGTATGTAATCCAAGGACTGTGAGGGGAATAACGTAAGCTTCTTCATTCACTATCATGAAAGTTTTTTTGAATATATCTCACCTTGGGATTCTTTTCATAAGGTGGTTTGAAGGGACCTCAGAATGACACACATGTCAGCATGCTATTGCCCAGGCAAATCATTTAGCATTTTCACCTCAGTTTCTCAATTTGTGACATACAGAAAATAACCTGCCTTTCAGTGTTTTGTAGACAGAGTTATGTTTGTGCAGCTTTACCACAATGATGGTGCACTGAGAATGCTGAGCAAAAAAAAGGCTAGGGACTATGAGGGGAACGATCGCCAGTGTGATCATGGAAGAGAATTCGCATTATTCTTGTGTGGAAATGAGAAGGATAGCTTAAGTACTTCATTACGTTTGAAAAGATACTTAGCGGGGATCCAAGATGGCGCCAACCATATTCAGAGTTGCTGAAATTCCGAATTAGTGAGTTGAGGGGCTGTGGAACCCAAAACAATGATATGAGGAGCCCAGGGAGAAGGGGAACAAACCCTGATCTGAGTCAAATAGGACACAGGTCAACCGCAGACATCTCTGTGGACTTCTCCTGCGGAATCGATTCCCCAGCACTTGTGCATAACAGGCAGTAGCAGTGGGGGAGGTAGCCAAGCCTGCATGCCTGGGGGCGGGGAGAGAGATACCTCAGCCAGCAGGAAGGCAGTAGTGGAGGTACCACAACCAGCATTGAAGCAGAGGAGGCAGCCCACAGTGCACACAGCAACTTGCAAGGAACACAGTGATGCATTTTCCAAGCACAGATACCCCCTCTTGAGATTTGAAACTGAGAACACTCAAATCCCCAGCATTCCCCCACAGCCTTGTCTGAGGGGGAAGCAGCTGAGGAAGCAGATAGTGCTTCCCAACTCAGGGAGCAAAGTGCAGCCTGCAGGGCTCACAGCTTCCAGCACAGAATTTACCTGGGCTCACAGAGCTCACAATAGAGTACGTGTCCCACCCACAGCATCTGCCACAGACCTCAGAGCCCAGCCTGCTGACTCCACCACAGACTGTAGACCACTTGGTATTCAGGAAATCTGCACAGGCACTTTGCACCCTCAATCTGCGCCTGCTAACTGCGCTAGCATCCACATCTCCTGCGCTTGCTCCCAACCCATATATCCCAAGCAGTTACACACTCTAGCACTTCCCTTCAAAACACATATCTGTGCACCCTCATGCACGCGCACCCCCCCCCCCCGAAACACACGATTCTGAGCCAGTGGCTTTTTCTCCCTCACGTACAACTGAAGCAAAAACACACACTCTCAAACTGCTGGACCTCCCTGATCTTCCTGAAGAATTCTACAGACACTAGAGTAAGACGATTCCAGTCCTAAGTTCAGACTCAAGGAACAGTGAAGATTATATATAAGCAATGGCCAAAGGTCTACATAAGAACTCACCCAACAAAAATCTGGACACCATTGCCCAACAGCAACACCCAAAACCAATGAATATTTTAATTCAGCACAAACACAGGAAAATTAATTTAAAGCTATCATTATCCAGTTACTACAGGAACAAAAAGAGGAAACGAATAGAGCTCTCAAAGAAATTCAAAAGAATATAATGGCCCACATAGAGGAACAATTAGAAACATATAGAGAGGAAACAAATACAAAAATAGGAGCCACATTCAATCACATTAAGGAAATGGTGCAAAGCATGAAAACAGAATTAGAATCTATAAAGAAAACACAAACAGAGAAAAACCTGCAACTGGAGAACTTAGAGAAAAGATCAGGAACCACAAAGGTAAGCATCACCAATAGAATACAAGAGATGGAAGAGAGAATCTCAGGAGCTGAAGATACACTTGCTGAAACTGATTCCTCACTCAAAAAAAAAATAAAATCAGAAAAGTCCCAAACACAAAACATCCAAGAAAACAAGGATGCCATAAAAAAACGAAACCTAAGAATAATTAGAATACATGAAAAAGAAGACATGAGGTTCCAAGGACTGGAAAATATTTTTAAGAAAATCATAGAAGAAAATTTTCCCAACTTAAAGAAAGAAATGTCCATAAACATGCAAGAAGCCTACAGAACACCAAATAGACTAGACCAGAAAAGAAATACCTCATGTCACATTATAGTCAAAACACTAAACCTACAAAACAAACAAACAAAAATGTTAAAGGCAGCAAGGGAAAAAGGTCAAGTAACATATGAAGGTAGACCGATCGGAATCACACCAGACTTCTCATCAGAAACTATGAAAGCCAGAAGAGCCTGGGCAGAGGTCATGCAATCTTTAAGGGAACATAGATGCCAATGCAGACTACTATACCCAGCAAAGCTTTCTTTCCTTTTTTTTTTTTTTTGACTTTCTAAAGACTTTATTTTTAATTTACATTACATCGTTATTGTAGCACCACTTCCCTTTCCCTCCCCTCCCAGTCCCACACTCCCTCCCTCCTGACTTATTTCTTTTAATTAATTGATTTATTTTTATATTAATCACAGGTTATATACTTTGTATCCCAGCCATAGCCTCCTTCCTCGTTCCCTCCCACTCTGCCCCTCCCTCCTTCATCTTCTCCCTGCCCCCCTCTAAGTACACTGATAGGGGAGGACTTCCTCCCCCACACCCTTCCATCTGACCCTAGCTTATCGTGTCTCTTCAGGGCTGGCTGCAATGTCTTCTTCTGGGATCTAGTTATGCTGCTCCTCCCTCGGGAGGGGGGGTGGGTGGTCGACAAGCCAGCCACTGAGTTTATGACAGAAATAGTCCCTGTTCCCCTTACTAGGGTACCCAGTTGGGTACTGAGCTACCATGGGCCACATCTGAGGAGGGTTATAGTTTTTATCCATACATGGTCCTTGGTTGGAGAAACAGTTCATAGAAGACCCCTATGCCCTGATCTATTTGGTCTTTGTGGAGCTCTTGTCCTTGCCAAGGCTTACTAACTCCTCCTTTTTTCATATGATTCCCTGCACTCTGCCGAAGGCTTGGTTATGAGTCTTAATATCTACTTTGACACATTGCTAGTTAGAGTCTTTCAGAGGCCCTCTGTGGTAGGCTCCTCTCCTGTTGCTTGTTTTCTCCTACATTCAATGTCCATCCCTTTTGTCCATCTAAGCAAGGATTGATCATCCCACCCTGGGCACTCCTTCTTGCTTATCTTCCCAAGGTATATAGATTTCATCAAGTCCATCCTATCCTATAGGTATAAATGAGTATATATCAAGTGTTTCTTTCTGCTTTTGGGATAACTCACTCAGGATGATCGTTTCCAGGCCCCACCATTTCATGATTTCCTCGTTTTTAATTGCTGAGTAGGATTCCATTGTGTAAAAGTAACACAATTTCTGTATCCATTCCTCAACTGAGGGACATTTGGGTTGTTTCCAGGTTCTGGCTATTACGAATAAAGCTGCTATGAACATGGTTGAGCAAATGTACCTATTGTGTACTTGAGCATCTTTCGGATATATGCCTAAGAGTGGTATAGCTGGATCTTGAGGAATCACTATTCCTAATTGTCTAAGAAAGCACCAAATTGATTTCCAGAGTGGTTGTACAAGTTTACATTCCCACCAGCAATGGAGGAGGGTTCCCCTTTCTCCACATACTCTCCAGCATGTATTGTCACTTGAGTTTTTGATCTTAGCCATTCTGACAGGGGTAAGGTAAAATCTCAGGGTCGTTTTGATATGTATCTCCCTGATGGCTAAGGATGTTGAGCATTTCTTTAAGTGTTTTTCTGCCATTCTACAGAGAGTTCTCTGTTTAGCTCCATACCCCATTTTTTAATTGGATTACTTAATTTGTTGCTTTTTAACTTCTTGAGTTCTTTATATATACTGGATATTAGCCGTCTGTTAGATGTAAGATTGATGAAGATCATTTCCCAGTCTGTAGGCTGTCGTTTTGTTTTGATGACAGTGTCTTTTGCTTTACAGAACTTTTTCAGTTTCACGAGGTCCCATTTATTTATTGTTGACCTTAGAGCCTGTGCTGTTGGTGTTCTGTTTAGGAAGTAGTCTCCTGTGCCAATGAGTCCTAGGGTCTTCCCTACTTTTTCTTCTAACTGGTTTAGTGTATCTAGTTTTATGTTGAGGTCTTTGATCCATTTGGACTTTAGTTTTGTGCAGGGTGATATATATGTATCTATTTTCATTTTTCTGCAAAAATCTAGTTGGACCAGCACCGTTTGTTGAAGATGCTGTCTTTTTCCATTGAATGGTTTTGGCTTCTTTGTCAAAAATCAAGTTTCCATGGGTGTGTGGGTTTATTTCTGGGTCTTATATTTGGTTCCATTAATCCACTATTCTGTTTCTATGCCAATACCATGGAGTTTTTATTATGATTGCTCTATAGTACAGCTTGAGATCAGGGATGGAGATACCTCCAGATGATCTGTTGTTATAGAGGATTGTTTTAGAGATTCTGGGTTTTTTGTTTCTCCATCTGAAATTGAGAATTTTTCTTTCAAGGTCTATGAAGAAGTGTGTTGGTATTTTGATGGGAATTACATTTTATCTGTAGATTGCTTTTGGCAGAATGGCCATTTTCATTATGTTAATCCACCAATCCATGAGAATAGGAGGTCTTTCGAATTTCTGATATCTTCAATTTTTTTCTTCAGAGATTTAAAGTTTTTTTTTTTTCCAACAGGTCTTTCACTTGCTTCGTTAGAGTCACCCCATGGTACTTTATGTTATTTGTGGCTATTTTGAATGGTGTTGTTTCCCTAATTTCCTTTTCAGCCCTTTTGTCTTTGGTGTACAGGAGGGCTTCTGATATTTTTTTTTTTGAGTTGATTTTGTATCCAGCTAATTCGCTGAAGGTGTTTATCAATTGAAGGAGTTCTCTGGTTGAATTTTTGGGGTCACTCATGTATATTATCATATCGTCTGCAAATAGTGATACTTTGACTTCTTCCTTTCCAATTTGTATTCCTTTGATCTTCTTTAGTTGTCTTATTGCTCTAGCTAGAACTTCAAGTACTATGTTGAAGAGATATGGAGACAATGGGTAGCCTTGCCTTGTCCCTGATTTTAGTGGGATTTATTTAAGTTTCTCTCTTTTGAGTTTGATGTTGGCTATAGGCTTGCTGTATATTGTCTTGACTATGTTTAGGTGTGTGCCTTATATCCCTGATCTCTCCAAGACTTTAAACATGAATGGATGTTGGATTTTGTCGAATGCTATTTCGGCATTTAGGGAGATGATCAGGTGGTTTTTTCTTTTTCAGTTTGTTTATATGGTGGATCACATTGACGGATTTCCATATATTGAATCACCCTTGCATGCCTGGGATAAAGCCTACTTGGTCATGGTGGATGATATCTTTTATGTGTTCTTGGATTTGGTTTGCAAGTATTTTATTGAGAATATTTGCATCAATGTTAACAAGAGAGATAGGTCTGAAGTTCTCTCTTTTTGTTCGGTCTTTGTGTGGTTTAGGTATCAAGGTGACTGTCGCTTCATAGAATGAGTTCGGTAATTTTCCTTCTCTTTCTATTCTGTGGAATAGTTTAGAGAGAATTGGTGTTAGGACTTCTTTGAAGGTCTGGTAGAATTCTACCCTAAAACCATCTTGCCCAGAGCTTTTTTTGGTAGGGAGGCTGTTGATGACTTCTTCTATTTCCTTAGGGGATATAGGACTATTCAATCTTTGTACCTGATATTGACTTAATTTAGGTAGATGGAATCTATGAAGAAAGTTGTCCATTTCATTTAGATTTTCAAGTTTTGTGGCATATAGGCTTTAGTAGTAACAACTAATGATTGTTTGGATTTCCTCAGTGTCTGTAGTTATGTCCCCCTTTTCGTTTCTGATTTTGCTGATTTGGATTTTTTTCTCTCTGTCTTTTTGTTAGTTTGGCTAGGGGCTTGTCTATCTTGTTGATATTCTCAAAGAACCAGCTCTTTGTTCCATTGATTCTTTGAATAGTTTTATTTGTTTCTAATTGATTGATTTCAGCCCTGAGTTTGATTATTTACAGCCTTCTGCTCCTCTTGGGTGTATCTGCTTCTTTTTTTTTTTCTAGGGCTTTCAGTTGGGCCATTAAGTTGTTTGTATGAGAGTTTCAAATTTCTTTTTGAAGTTACTTAGTGCTATGAACTTTCTTCTTAGCACTGCCTTCATTGTATCTCATAGGTTTGACTATGTTGTGCTTTCATTTTCATTGAATTCTAGGAAGTCTTTAATTTCTTTCTTTATTTCTTCCCTACCAAGATGTCATTGAGTAGCAAGTTGTTCAGGTTCCAAGTATGTGCAGGCTTTTTGCTGTTTCTGTTGTTGTTGAGGTCCAGCTTTAGACCATGATGGTCAGATAGGATACAAGGGATTATTTCAACCTTCCTGTATCTGCTGAGGCTTGCTTCGTGACCAACTATATGGTCTATTTTGGAAAAGATTCCATGAGGTGATGAAAAGAAGCTATACTCTTTTGATTTGGAATGAAAAGTTCTGTAGACATTTATTAGGTCCATTTGATTTACAGCCTCTGTACGTGCCCTTGTTTCCCTGTTTTGCTTCTGACTGGATTGTCTGTCTTTTGGTGAGAGTGGAGTATTGAAGTCTCCCACTCTTAGGGTGTTGGGGTCAATGTGTGATTTCAGCTTTAAAAATGTTTCCTTTACAAATGTGAGTGGTCCTGTATTTGGGGCATAGATGTTCAAAATTGTGATGTCCTCCTGTTGGAATTTTCCTTTGATGAGAAGGATGTTGGAGAAAACCAGTAGCAGGAGCAGAGCCTACCACAGAGGGCTTCTGAAAGAGTCTACTTAGCATTGTATCAAAGCAAATATTAAGACACATAACCAAACCTTTGGCAGAGCACAGTGAATAATATGAAAGAAGGGGGAGTTAGTAAGACCTGGAGGGGACAGGAGCTCTACAAGGACCAAATATATCAGCGCACAGGGGTCTTTTATGAAACTGTTTCTCCAACCAAGGACCATGTATGGATATAACCTAGAACCCCTGCTTGAATTTAGCAAATGGTAGCTCAATATCCAAGTGGGTACCACAGTAAGGGGAACAGGGACTATTTCAGACATTAACTCAGTGGCTGTCTCTTCGATTCCCCCTGCCCCTGCCCGAGGGAGGAGCAACTTTGCTAGGCCACAGAAGAGGACATTGCAGCCAGTCCTGAAAAGATCTGATAAGCTAGAGTTAGATAGAAGGGGAGGAGGTCCTCCCCTATCAGTGGACTTGGAAAGGGGCAGGGAGGAGTTGAGGGAGGGAGGAGGAGATAGAAAGGGAATGCAGGAGGTGGCTATGGTTGGGATATAAAGTACATAACTTGTGATTAATGTAAAATAAAGTAAAATAAAAATGTTAAAAAAAGAAAAGCTACTTAGTTTTAAGGCACTGCTTCATTAAGACCTTCTGAGTCTTAGAAATCCAAGTGTACAAAGAGTCCTTGATCAGAGAATTGGGGGAATTTATATGAATTACAGATAGTGGTCTTTATAGGATAGTAGAGAAACTACTGGAAGAAAGGAATATGTGCTCTATAATTTTACTCCAGGTTCTCTTTTTTACCTTGAAGCTAAGGAATCCATATTCTCTCTATCCTCTGCTTGGACACTGGTTTTTAAAAATGGAACCATAGGCTGTAGCAAGAGACACAGATCAAGACCAAGTCCTATGACTTATAAAAGTGATATTTTGTGCTTAAATCCTCACACAGGCATGCATGCACACACATAGTGACACAGGTTCTTTATGTATCGCCATGTAATGTCCTGTACTAATGTGGAGGCTTTGCTAGCAAAATGATCATCAATATATGCAACCCTTCACTTTGTATCATAACTGTGAGCCCAAATAACTTTCATTTTAAAATAACGTATTCAGGTGTGTTATAAAGTGATTGTGTGCTATTTGAAACTGATTAATGCTTAATATAGTGGTCTGTATTGCGTATTCAGTTTTGAGGTTCCATTTTTTCAGAACCACAATGTATCTACTGTGACTTTGAACAGTGATATTTTGCAGCCAAATGATCTATTTTGCAAAGTGTGAGTGGCCGTTAACTGTAAAAACATATTTCTGGCTCATGATAAATGGATAGACACACACACACTTCACCCAACAGAATCCATGAGACTTTGGAAGTTGCTAAAATGGATCTGTGTTCATTTTAGCATATACCGACCACATTATAAATTAAGCTGGGTAGATGGACTCAATGACCTTGGTTTTACTTCTTTATGTATTTACAGTCTTTGACATGGAATTTCACCTTTCCCCAAGTTCAAGGTAGGCAGAATAGTTTCCCTAGCCCTTGTTTTAGTATATAGCCTATCTATACATGTTAACATTATATGAGCTTGTTTGCTCTCTTGAATCATATAATGTTGAAGTGTGTGTTAACAACACAGCTGGATGACCCCGTAAGCCTAAGGAGAGGAAGGTGGGGCATCTGGGGAAGGGCTCAACCACACACATAAAAGCTCAGAAGTGAGAAATGCATAGTTACATATGAATACAATTTTGTGACTGGTTGTTATACAACATCACACAGCAATAACTACCAGTTTCCTAAAGATTAAAGTTAAAAACTAATGAATGTAAAAAAAAAATCTAAGAATAAGCCTTGGAATGCATTAATTGTGTACATGTTTATCTTACATGTCTGATAAACTTGATTGTAATAATACTATAGGTGGAAATAAGATCATTGATTACTACTGTTCTGTGCATTTCAGCTAGAAAAGAAAATGTGGAAATAATTAGAATATTTGTAATAGGTTTGTGTGTGATAAAATAATCTAAAGTTTGTGTCCATGAAACTTTATAATATGCTAAAATTATGCTGAATATTCAACAAATATAAGAGCAAGGAGACACCAAAGTTATGACTTCAGGATGGGTTGCACAAAATCAAACAGAACATCATCTGGGTAGGTCCTTGTTTTCTCTTTCAAGATACTATAGCTATGCTTTTGTTGTCTATTGTTATCAAATTTTAGACATGTTAACCTCCATTTATATTTTCTGCTTTTTAAAGAAAGGAATCTATGAGATTCTTTAAGGAAGGTGTCAGTCCTTAAGTAATAGGGTCAGAGAAGAAAGCTTTTTATTTATGTATGTATTTATGCATATTTTATTTTATTAATTACAGTTTATTCACTTTGTATTCCCCTATAGCTCCCTCCCTCCTCCCCTCCCAACCTCAACCTCCCTCTTCTCCACCCATGCCCCTCCCCCAGTCCACTGATAAGGAAGGACCTCCTCCCTTCCCCTCTGATCCTAGTCTATCAGGTCTCATCAGGAGTGGCTGCACTGTGAGAAGAAAGCTTTTTGATTGCATTCGTAGTTTTCTTTTATGAACAGCCAAACAATTTTATACATATTTATAAAATTTTATACAAATTTATACATATTTATACATATTTCAAGACTATAACTCTATTTCTAAATGTATTAATCACTTTTAGTTTATTTTTGAGTTCATAATTCCTTGATAAATATAATGATCTGAAAAGATACAGCTGCTAAGGATGATGGTATATAACTCTCTAAAGGTAGAAATTTGATTTTGTTCACTGATATATTGAAGACATTCATTTGAATATTTATTGTACAGATGATGTAATGGCTGTTTCTTGGACTCACCTAGAGGCTACTTTTGTGCTTATTCCCTTGAGAGAATTACACAAAATTGTTCCAATATTGCTTTCTGCAATATTTGGGGGCCTAAGCCTAGATTAAACTCTTGAGTTGACTAACCATAACTCAAAGATTCTTACTTCTGCACAGGTTTCTGGGTTTTTCACACAGTACATGCACCAGAGAGTCCTTGCCATGTTTATTTTAAACTTTTAATTCTATAAAACTGTAGGAAGTTTACTTTTGATGAATAAAGACACAAACTTTTCAGTAATATGATAAGTCTCTTTGTATCCCATTCTCTTCTTATTTTGTTATGCACTGATATCTCTAAAGTTGGTGAATTTCCAAAGAAGAAATTTAACAGTTTAGTGTGAACGTGTGTGTGTTGCATGTATGTATTTCATGTATGTGTTGCAGGTGTATGTTGCATTGTGTGAGTGTGTTTCATGTTTGTGTATTGAATGCACGTTGTATGTGTGTTGCATGTGTGTTGGATATGTGTGTTGCATATGTGTTAATTTGTGTGGCCTTTGTGTGAGCGTGTGTTTTATGTGTTGGGTGTATTGTGTATGTGTGTGCATGGGTATATACATACTTGTTCATACAGAACTTCTGAAGAATGTTGGGTGTCTTCTTTTACAGGGGACTTGCAAAATCTCAGGACCTGCCTGTCTCTAAGTTCCTATGCTATGGTTACAGGCATATATAACGGAATTTTACGCAGGTGCTGGGGCTTTGGATTCAAATCTTCAGGCAGAGCAAGTGATTTTACCCACTGCATAATCTTCATGGCTGCCAGAAGTGTGGCTTTTCCTCAATTGTTTGTTTTTCTGTTGGAAGACCTTAATAGTTGTTGATTGCTTGCTTTAGTCTACATAAAAATTCTTTTTAATTCAGTCTGGACTCTATTTTGGCTGTTGGGCAGACTTCCCTGGTTATTCTAGATTTTATCAACAATAATAGTAACATCAGTAATTGTAGTCATTTTTATTTATTAAGTGCCATAAATGATTCTAAACATTTTAAATATGGTAGAATCATATAATCCTTATAAACAACCTTTTCATATGATCTGTTGGGAATTCTTTGCTGCTAATTTTACTGATTAATCCTGTCAACTTAACTGGATTGAGGAATGCCTAAAAAACTGATCAAGAACACTTCTGTGTTTATCTGGGAACATTTCCAGAGAGGGCTGGTGTATGGGTCACCTAACCAAGTGATAAAGACTTGTTCTAAATATGAGGACCATTATAAAATAGATTGGAAATCTGTTGGATGTAACAAAAACACTGAAAAGGAATAAGTATATATTCTGGACCATTCTTAAGTGAGTGCATCACCTCCTGCTGCTTTTATTACATTGGACATCAGATTTCAGTTTCCTTAGCTTTAGAAGACTACCTAGTATGAATGCATATACAGGGGACCTTCAGACCTTTGGTTCTTTTTTTTATTGAGGCTTCCAGAACCAAGGAAAGAGCAGTTTATAGTTTCCCTGGCTCTCCAACCTGTAGATGATAATTATCGGACTACTTAGTCTCATATATAATATATTCCGATGAATTCCCATAGCAATATGTATACTCTGTTTCTTCCATGACTCTGGAAAACCCTGACTAGTCTACTAGTGATGCAGAATGGGATTGGGAACCCAAATATGTCTACAGAAGGCTGCATCATCATAATAATAATCACCTGATTCTTGTCTAGTGATGTCAAGTAGCACTTTATGAGATAACAGAAATATTCTACATTTGACTCCTTTAAAATAATAGCTACAAGTCAAATGTTGCCTTGTGTACTTTAAATGTGGCTAAAAAATGAAGAGACTGATTTTCATACTGCATTTGTTTAAAAAACTTAAATATAAATAGTTGCAACACTTTACTTGTCCAGTAAATACTGGAGGTTATGACTGAAACAGAAAAAACTAGTGCCCTTACACATGTGGAATAATCAGCAGATATAAAACAATTACAGGTTTGCTATATATCTTTCAAGTATATATGAGTATATAGGTAGATTTTGCATTTAGTCACAAAAAATATAGTAGTCACTGAATATAATATAGTCACTGAAAATAATATAGTCACTGAAAATATGTACAGTATTGTGTTAGTTACTGGGACTATTCCTATGACCAAAATTATTGTTCTTTAGGGGTTCACATATTATCTTGTGGCCATGATAGTTGTGCTGGGAGTCAACAAAAAAATAAAAGAATGAGTATATGATGTCTGGTGGTGATAGTTTATGTAGAAGAAAAAGTGTTTTAAGAAGGATGTGGGGTACTGAGGATGTGCTAGAGAAGATGATGCTAAATTTTATTCAGAGTGTTTCAGTAAAGAGCTGAAGAGTGGACCACATCAGGAGTGTTATATGTGAGGAAAAAGTAAGAGCAATGATCCAAAGGATAGCTAGAATGAGCCTAATATTTCTGTTCAATGGAGTGGGATGGATGGAGTTATTTTAGGAAAGGTAAGAGAACTAACTACAAAGGACCATATTTACTGAGCTTGTAAGGTCCTTGGCTTTAAGGAGTAGATTTGTACTGAGAATTGAAAAGAGTCAAGGATAGGCTAATCAACATTAAAAAAAACCCAATGAACTAATGTTTCTTTCTTCTTTATTTTAAGTCATGTTAATCATAGATACTTCTTGCAGATTATTACCTTGTTCATATGCTGAAGAGCTCAGCTTTGATCTTAGGGAAATAGAAACATCTACTTCCGTGGTGATGCACAGTGTATGTAAGGGAGAAAAAAAACCTGTATTGGTGATTAGGAAGGGAGAAATCAAACCCAGGGCCTCCAAAGAGGAAGTCCTTAAACAGATTGCTAATGGTGCTGGGATCTTCCTTGTAAGCAACACTCCCATGCCTCCACAGTTCTTTCTCTTGAACAGGTCATTTGGATTTAGTGAATGCTATTTACTATTTTCCAGAAATTATTTTAAAGATTTTATGTAGAGGAATTAAGGAATTTTCTGGACATTTTGAGGTATGTAATCTGAGTCTTCTCAGATTGTGAGTTGGGGCACTATTTATTGGGATATGTTCAATGAGACATGTAGAGAGAAGTCACAAGCTGCAATTTTCTTCTCAAACAAGAATCTGGACAAGACACTCCACCATATTGTGTATTATGTAGTGAGAAACATGGTAGACTTGATGAGACATTTTCTGGGTGAATTGAAAGACAAGGGACAGGATACAGCAGCAGGTACATCAAAACGCGCCCAACATTCTAACAAGAGAAAATACTTGGAGCCTGAATCAAGGCTCTAGTTTCTCCTAAAGACTCGTTGTTATTACTGTTAATAATTAGCTTTTTCCCAGAGAATTATGTGAAAATCCGACTGTTTTGCTAACTCTCTCATTTCTTGGTCCTGCTTGCACACCTGTCATAGTGCATGCTCCAGCACACAGTATAATTATAGGATCCGAGAGCTGCTCTCTGTCCAAACTCCTTAAGGAACTAGGCTTCTAGCTTTGAAAATGCCACAGCCTTCCTTGAAGCAAAAAACCTGTTTCCTAATTGGGGATTGACTTTTGAACACAACCGTTTGAAAAGGGACACCACATAAAAATAATAATAAAGGGTTGTGATTTAGGATTACAATGAAAGTCTATTAAAAAATGGAGCATTTATAATACCTGGTCCTGAATTTTCTGCCTCAAAAATCTTGGTGAATTAGTGCTTTGGGACATACATGTGGCCAATCTAACACAAAGCAGAAAAATGAAATGTTTTACTTTGCTAAATGCCACTGAGTGTGTATGACTAAGTCTGTTGTAGATCTCAATGGACCAGAATGGGAGGAAAGGAATCCAATAATTTAAGTCAGTTTTATTGATAGAATTACATTTATGATAAAGTGACCTTTTCCTGTTTCTGGCCTGTGGCTGGCTGTTATTGAAATGGTAATAGTTAACTCTGTGTGGTTTGGCTTAAACCTTTTATTCCATATCCTCCTTTTCCCCCAATGAACCGCTGCGATTGCTTTGTTGCTGCAAGTGGGTGATGAATTGATGAGGTCTGTGGTTTAGATTGCTAATTGTCCCTTGATATCCAAGTCTCTCCCTCTCCCTTCTTTTAGAAAGGACATTTAATGGATAGTCTGTTTGCCCTGCCAGTCATCTGCCTGTCTAGTCATCTGGCCTCTTCTGTGGCTTCATGACCCACACAAATATGACTTCCCCTGTGGAGCATCAGGGGAAGTCATATTTGCTGCTATCTTTGCCATAGTGTTCACCCTTCCTTTCTGCAGATGAAGAGACAGATGTAGGATTGATGGGTGGGTTTCAGTTCCAGAGTTCTGAAGACAGTGTCATAAGTATATACTCCATGGGTCAGTGTAGGAAACTGAAACTTTGTTAGGGAATTAGTGCAAAAATGATTTAACATAGTCAAGTAAGTGCTCCTAACGAATTTTCCTAATGGCTGGCAGAGAAGAAATCTGAGAACAGCCACAGGGCGATCAGTTTTGGATCATGCCATTGTACCTGAGGCAGAGAGATGTGATTTGGATCTTCACCTTGATGACCCAGGCCACTTGATATCATGACAAAGTAGGGTGGAACACACTGTGAATGATCATGCCTGCTAGAAATTGCTTCAGGGTCACCAACGTGTCCACTTTTGCATTATGACCTTGGATTCTCTTCTGCCTTCCAAATGTCTCATAAAAACATCACATTGGAAGGTGTTGTATCTAGAATCTGGCTGCTAGGGAGTCTGGGGAGTATAGTTGGGTGATCATTATGGTACCAAGGAAGGAATAGACTCCTGGATCAGTAAACAATAGTCCTTAACAAAGGAGAGTTTTGTGTTTCAGATCCAGAGGTTGGCTCACCCATTCTGAGACACACAGGAGAGTTTAAATGAGAAAGAAACAACCACTGATTAATCCACTGTTAATGATGTTTTTAATCACTTGTTGTTGAACCCAGTATTAATTCTTAGAGGTGGAATGCTGCAGTCAGCATGTGGTGTTGGATTGTAGTACCAGGACCTCATTGCAGATTGGCAAGCTGGGGACCGTTATTATGTCTCTGCAAATATCTGGGAACAAGATCCCCCCAAATCTCTTGGAAGGTGGTCCATCTGTCCACTGAGGATAAGCTTAAGTAATAATGGTCAGGCCAATTTGGAATGTAGGGCTTTTGTTATTGTTGCTGCCGTCAACAAGGCCATAGAAGTAAGATATTCACTTAGAGAAGAATTGGTTAGGCTGCAAGCAGAGATAAAGGCAATATTGCTAAGCTAAGCTCCTCCATCTCTGCCTTTAGCTGGAATGCAAACTGAGAGTTTGGAAATTTAGCCTTCAGGGTTAAAATAGCCAGCTGTTTCCATCACCCCAAACAAGACAGCAACTTCAGCAGAGGGGAACCATTGCTAAGCCAGTTATGAGAGCAAAGCTAGTAGCAGAGATCAGATGAAAGGTCCTGCTCTTTACTCAGTTTTACTGTAGTGGACTAAATTGCTGCTCCCTTCTACAAGCCACGGTTTGTTTATTAAAGCCCCAACCTCTAAAGAGGCTATATTATGTTTTAGGACATTTAAAGGGCAATCAAGATTAAATAAGCTCTATGGCCTTAATCCAAAAGGGCTGTATCATAGAAAGGGTTTCTCTTTTCCTTCTTCTCCCTCTTTCCTTCCTTCTCTGTCTCCATTTTTATTTCTTTTCCTCCTTTCTTTTATTTCTCCATCTGTTTACCTGGACATAAGGATATGTAACAAAGATAGTCTTCAACAATCTATGAAAAGAAGAGTTAGATTCTAATCGTGTTGGAACTTTGATGTTGGAATTCCAGCGTCCAAATAATTTCTATTTATTCACAATGCTTGTGCTATTCTCTCATGGCAGCCTAAGAAAACTAAAGCACCTAGTTTTTCATATTGTCCTGGTAAAGTAAAGTGAAGTTCCTATTTTAAAAAAGCCACAAGGCTGTTGACTATTTAGGATCTTGTGATTGCAAGGAGCTGGGCTGTAGACCCAGTTTGCTTTGGGTTATCTTTAGCTCCCTTAATAGTTATTCATTGGCTACCTCTGTATCTCACCTAATATCTTTGTAATGAGACCTTTTGGCAGGTATCAGCAGACTACTGCCTTCCACCAATTCAAAGGCTAAGGAAGTCTCAGATAGTGCCTGAAACCTATCTCAGAGATTTCTTCACTTTGCTATAACATTCTGACCTTTCGTTTCTACTAATGTATTTGAAAAATTATTCTACAATCTTACAGACTTCATTGAACTTCCTATGCAATTGAGGATAGAACTGAAGCTATTTCACTTTAAAAAGTTGTCTTTAAAAGGTTGTTTTCTAACAAAAATTTTAATAAAAAATACAAAACTTTGAGGTCAGCATGGTCAACATAGTGGTTTTCAGGCCAGTGAGGGCTACATAGTGAGACCTTGTCTCACATAAAAACAAAAATTAATTTAAAGCTTTGATGATTAGTTTTTTGGCTGCATGATTCAAGCTAAATTTTATCCAGTTTTGTAAAAACATAAGAATTGAAGACTTTCTCCTGAATCAGAAAATATTAATTTTGGTTAATATAACCATTTTATTTTATTTTATTTTATTTTTACTTTTTTTATTTTTTATTTTTTGTTATCAATCACAGGTTAGGTACTTTGCATCCCATGCGCAGCCTGCCCACTCCCTCCCACCCTCCCCAACCCTCCCTCATCTCCTCCCCACCCACTCCAAGTCCACCAACGGGGGAGGACCTCCTCCCCTTCCATCTAACCCCAGCTCATCCTGTCTCCTCAGGGCTGGCTGCAATGTCCTCCACTGGGATCCAGCCAGTGACCATTTTATTTATATATTTTAGAAATGATGATACATTTCATAGGCTCAAGCTACTATTTTAAACTCATCATGGAATGTATAAATTTTGTTCCATGAGAAGGAAGCGAAATAAATGCAGAGAAAGGATTTACTTATAATACTAAATACTCCATTCATTTTTTTTTCAATTAAAAAAAAAAAGAATTCAATGTAACTATCTCAACCCCAGTGCAATCTTTGTTTTTCTCTGGTTTCCCTTTTGCCTTCAGCAATAAAGGAGTAATTCTTTATAGTAATTTAAGTAGAATTACTTGTTAAAAATCCTCTTCCAAGATCAGTGAAAGGGGATTAGTTTTAAGCTGCCTTAATCATAATATTTTTAAGAGAAAGAGTATCAGGGAGTAATTACTAATATGGTTACACCTGTGGTTTTTTTTAGTGTGTTTTTGATGGAAGTTGGGGGCTTGCATGCGCTAGGCAGGTACGCTGCCACTGAGCGACATCTCACGCCAGTTATATACTTTTTTTATTAAACGAATATATCTTGAAAGGAAAAGTATTGGTTCAGGACTACCAACACCAATTTCTTACACCAGGTCTCAGCACAAAGAAGATTTGCCAGTGGGATAGAGCGCAAGGATAAGGAACAGGAGATAGAAAAGGAGGGGGAAGAGGAAGGAAACACAAAAGGAGAGGGGAGGAAAGGGGAAAGGGAGCCAGGTAAAGGGGTGTTTGCCATAGAATGGGGCAGAAGACTGTCTTTGGATGCAAAGGATACAGGCAGATAAGGCTCATAGGCAAACGGCAGTTCATAAAGGCAAAATGGGAAACTGCGTGACAACAATGAAGTCCTAACCTTTTTTAAAATTAATTTTTTATTTTTTTAGTATTAGTTACAATTTATTAACTTTGTATCCCAGCTGTATCCTGCCCCCTCATTTCTTCTCTATCCCGCCTTCCCTCCCTAATCTCCTCCCTGGCCTTTTCCAAGTCCACTGATAGGGGAGGACCTCCTCCCCTTCCATCTGACCCTAGCTTATCAGGTATCTTCAGGCCTGGCTGCAAAGTCCTCCTGTGTAGCCTAGCAGGGCTGCTCCTCCCTTGGGTGTGTGAGTGTGGGGAGGTCAAAGAGCCAGCCATTGAGTTCAAGGACATTTGCTCAACCATGTTTGTAGTAGCTTTATTTGTAATAGCCAGAACCTGGAAACAACACAGATGTCCATCAATGGAGGAATGGATACAGAAATTGTGGTATTTTTACACAAGGGAATAGTACTTAGCAATTAAAAATGAGGAAATTATGAAATTTGCAGGCAAATGGTGGGATCTAGAAAAGATCATTTTGAGTGAGGTATCCCAGAAGGAGAAAGACACACATGGTATATACTCACTTATTTAGACCTATAAGATATGATAAACATACTGAAATCTATATACCTAAAGAGGACCCAGTGTAAGATGATCAATCGTCACTTAGAAAGACAAATGGGATGAGCATTGGATGTAGGAGAAAACAAGTAACAGGACAAGAGCCTACCACAGAGGGCCTCTGAAAGACTCTACCTCGCAGTGTATCAAAGCAGATACTGAGACTCATAACCAAACATTTGGCAGAGTGCAGGGAATCATATGAAAGAAGGGGGAGTTAGTATGACCTGAAGAGGACAGGAGCTCCACAAGGACCAAATATATCTGGACACAGGTGTCTTTAGAGAGACTGTTTCTCCAACCAAGGACCATGTATGGATATAAGCTAGAACCCCTGCTTGGATGTGGCCCATGGTAGCTCAGTATCCAAGTGGGTACCCTAGTAAGGGGAACAGGGACTATTTCTGAAATGAAATAGTTAATTCATTAATTATTAATTGGGTTATGTTAATCTTAATTGGGTATGTTAATTAGTGAGCTAAAGGATGGTTTTTATTGCTGGACTTCAATACTTTGATATTTGGACCTTGGTAGTCAGCGTCTGGAAGAGGGAGTGTCTAAGTAAGGGAATAGAGCTCTGTGGTCAGCTGTCTCTGGATTTTTTTTCTTTTTTTTTAAATTAAGGCAGAGGGAATTGGGGAGAAGGGCAAGGCCCACCAGAGCAACACTCGAGCAAGCCAGAGCCCCTGGGTGTATTCTCTCTTAAAATTGCTTTTAGATTTTCATGCTTTTAAGGTTTTAGTGCTCATGTATACTACCAAAGTTATTAAGTTTCTCAGTTTGTCAGCTGGTTTTATATAACGTGGCACACAATAC
The DNA here is from genome assembly GCA_028658305.1 of Pachyuromys duprasi. NCBI lineage: Eukaryota > Metazoa > Chordata > Mammalia > Rodentia > Muridae > Pachyuromys > Pachyuromys duprasi. Next base: position 36,023,164 of record CM053763.1, read on the forward strand.
ATTCCCCTTGGCCTAAACCAATGCATGAAGATTATGAATAAATGTATTTCCTATTTCTGTATACTCTTATTGAACTCTTATACAGAGATATAAAGCCTCTGATTTTTAAATAGTTGAGTGAACCATTATAGACAGGATACTAAAACAAACGGAACCAACACAGATATCTTTACGAGTGTTTTTGAACTGACCTGAAAATTTCACAGAAAATTCAAAATAGCTTATATTTTCTTCAGAGTTTGCACCCTGGCAGAACTGGTTTTGATTCAACATGTCTCCTAGCCTACTATCTTTTTTATGAAAATTGACCCAGGGCTGTTGACGGAAGTGCAACAGTATTCAGAAACCTCTGCCTCACAAAGAATTGGTAAATTATTAGGCTACAAGGGCAGGAGAGGAAAACTGTTCAGGAGAGGTCTGGAGAAATAGTCAAGAAGTCAAAGTGTCTAGTTTTGAGAGTTCACAGAAGAGAAATGAATGCAGGATTCAGAGTCTGGGAGGCCTTTATGTTCAGCACCACAGACCCAAGACACATTCTTACTCTATGGCTCTTATGCCTTTTGCTCTATTTTATATTATTTTCTGAGTATGCTCTAAAAGGGCTTCAGATACTAGAGGAAAATCTCTCTGGCTAGGACAAGAGTAGAATCTGAATACAGCTACATAGAAGAATCCATGGTATGCTGTAATAGCTAGAAAAGCTGAAGAGGAAGACAGAATGTCCAAGTAGAGAAACTTATTTAGGGAATTCCTATCATTTTTGCAGACAAAAGGTATTGTCATTTATCTATTAATCCCCAAATAATTAATCCTGTTTTCTACTTTTGGAGCTTCCATTCCTCTATTATGTATTTCAACCATTCCTACTCATGGGTATAAAAATATGAGGCTGAGAATATGGAAGAATATTCCCTGAGGTATGGCTCTCATAGTTCTTAGATTGTAGCTCTTTAACCACTGTTTCTTAAAGCGACAATGAGAACAGCATGCCACCATTCACAGTGCCTGGTGAAACATTTGTGTGTGTGTGTTTTGTTGTTATTGTTTTGTTTTTTGTTTGTTTGTTTTGTTATAATCAGCAAAGAGGGGACTATGCCTTGAGACATATTTTCTAAAAAGGGAAAAGTAAGTTATCACTCATCCTATATAATTTTCATTGACAGTGGATCAGCCAGGTAGGCTAATTTCAGCTCCATACCTGTCACAGTGAGATGATGTATATCTCTTTTTTTGTGCGTGGAAGGGGTAGGTATCTTTGATATGCTGAGGTGAACCACTTTGCTTTTGGTGCCTCATTTCCCTCATTCATGAAATGAAGACAATAATGATACTTTCTTCTTGAGCAACCCGAAAGGATTGTGCTAAGTGATTAAATAATACATAATAAGTTTACAATAACTGTACACAACAAGTATACATTAACTGTTTTCTATTATTCTCAAGTTCAAGAAATCTAATCAGAGGTTCAATCAGACATCCTCTTTTAATAGATTGACAACAATTTAAGTGACTTGCTCAGTTACCAGTAGGTGCTAAACACATCAGAATTGATACTTTTGGATTTTTTATATGATTTCTTCTTATTTTTTTCTTCCTTTCCTTCCTCTCATCCTTGCCCCCTTCCTCCCTGTCTTTCTGCCTTCCTCCTTTCCTTCCTTCACAGTTCTGGGAATAGAAACCCAAGGCCTCACACATGCTAGGCAAGTACTTTACCACTGAAGTTTCTCCCACCAGCCCTACTTTAATATCTTAATGTGTCTATCATTAATTAAAAATAAGAATTACTTTATGAATGCCAATGTAGTTTTTTTCCTTGTGCAATTCTAGTTAATTATAAACTAATTATTTATAAATAACTTTTATTTTGATAAGATCGCTTTAATTTCCTGTACCTTTAGTAAAGTAAAATGACAAATTCAGAGCAGAGTGTTTGCTAAAATACTGTGGCTATTCATAGTAATACTTCAAGCTTATCCATACAGATTTAAAAATTAAAACTGAATATTGATTCACATAAATATATGAAGACAGCATTCTATATTACTCACGCTTTTGTACCCACACATAAAGACAATTTTGGATTCTACAGTGATTTGGTTCCAAATGTTATGATTTATTTATATAATTTGTGTAATTACAACTCCAAATATCTGGGTTCTGAGCTTTAACATAGTTTTAAAATGATAAATGTTTTTATGTAATATAAGCAGTGACACAATCAGAATCCAATTAAGACTGTTCCTGTTGGTTATGAAAATAAAGATATAGAGCCGACCAAATTCATGATCAACATGCAATCATCCTGCCCTTTTTGCCTGTAGGATCTCAAGGCACATGTTCAACTTGCCTGAAGTTTGTGTGTCTGTATTACAATTCTGGTCTTCACAAAGTAGATGTAGGATTAGAAATAACAAGCCTGCATTTACATATCAGTGACAAACCACTGGTGACTCTTGGCTGCACAGCAGCAACCTGGGTGAGGGACATCAATGAGCTCTCCCCACGATGTGAAGGTAAAACAAATGCTGGAAAGTCAACTAATTGTCAGATCAAAGAAAAATCTTAAGTTTATCTAAAGTATAACACATTTTCCACATGTTAAAAAAAATAAACGAATGTATGGATTTTATCTTTGATGAAACGGCAACCATAGCTGTCTGAAATTAATCATAAAAGGTAAGGCAGCTAAATTTTAGACAAGATTTATAATTTTTATTTGTTAGAAAGAAGATCTTGCTTGGAGGATTATCTAAGCATGTGACTTGAAAAATAAAGCTAGTGAATTTTGTTATAAGGTGATAAGTCCAGTCAGCGCTTCCTATATGTGTGTGGGTGTTGGACCACCCACGTGAGCTTGTGAAACCTACCAGTGGACACATCCTCAAAAACTAATGTTCCTCTCTCCTCCAGGAACTATTAACTGCAAACAGCCCCTCTCTAAGGGGTGGGGCCTACATGCCACATACCCTGTCTGTGCTGGAGTTGTGACACCATGTCATCTAGAAGATAGTGTGATTCTTTCCATAGTTTTTCTTTTACAATCTTTTTAGCTTCTCTCTGTGACATTTCCCAAGCTTTAGATTATGTAAAGAATGGAGTTGATAAAAATGTCCTTCCTATTAAGGGCTAATCACTAGGAACCTTATTCTCAGTACTTTAAACAATTATGCATTGCTACATTGCTATCTACTGGAAAAAAACATTTCTCTAAGGTAGAGAAGAAGCATAAATATTTAGAAGATACTTTGTCAGCACAACAGTAACAGTAACAGGTTTACCTTAGGGCCTGTGACTTCCTTTGCCTTCCTAGGGCTTTTGACTAGGATTAAGTACTAGGTTAAGTACTGGGTTGTTATTCTGTAGCAGGTGTGCCACTATTGCAAAGGTGATCAAATCTAAAGTTGGTATTACAACACTCAGGATTTAATACTGAGTAAGATGTCTTTTCTCCCCTAGCAGCCTGCATGGCATCTTCTGGGAAACAAAACAAGACAAAAACAAAAATAAAAAACAAAAGTAAAAACCAAATAAAATCCATTAAGTTGGGAGAGAGACATGTCGAAGTGGATATCAGAGAACTTGGAGGGGAGAAAAGTGGGGAAATGTGATCTTACTGCATTGGGCACATACATGAAATTCTAAAATAAACACAACAGAAAAATATTAAAATATAAGTCAAATAAAAAGAAAGGACAATTTTAAAAAAGAAAGTAACTTCATAGATTTGGACATTAGTCTTCTCCATAATTTAGTAAGCATACTAACCTGAGTTTTGTCTTTTAAGAGCTGCTTAAAAGCAAAGGTTTTGGATGGTCCTCCAGCATCTATCCTGAGGCCAAACAGACTGAAACTAAATTCTTATGCAACTTGTTACTGACTTTCAATTAACTCAATTGCACCGAATATGTTTCAAAATAAATAGTCTGTTTATATGAGGGTATATGGGTTTCTGTGCATGCCCTTGTGTATGTGTGTGCCTATGTGTAAAACTTTGTAACAGCTTTGGTATTGCATGTGGTTGAATGATCAGAGAATAATGTCCTGCTTCTATAGCTGACACTATGGGAATTGAAGGAAGCTTTACTAATGTCTGATTTCCTTCATCCATTTCCTTACTGAGTCCTGAGAGTATAGTGATGAGCTGAGAAATATTTGACCTGTGCTTTAAGAGACACACGGAAGAGTGACCAGTGCAGACTGTGAGACACAGGTGTTCTCTGCTCTGAGCTGGCAGTCGCCTGTTTCTGACAGGCTGCCGCACTGGGCACAGTCAGGCTCCCAGGTGGTCTTCAAGGACAGCCTGCATTACAGCCAACTCATTCTGCTGAGGTCGAAGAGAGGGCTTGGGCATACAACCAAGCATCTATGGAAGGCAGAAAGTGAGTTATTAGAGGGCAAATTTTGACATTTGGGGGAATAATTCCTGACTAACGATGAATGATTCATTCTTTTAGAACAGTTATGCAGTATTTAGTTCCATTGTATGGTCAGTGGAGACTGAATGAATAGTTAAGAAAAAAAGATTCTATTGTTTGTTAACACTTTAATGTTTACTTAAACATTATCCCATAAATGAATCTTAGAACTTAAGAATATACAATTTCTATTCATCTCCCTGTATGCTTTCTTCAAGGTGCCAGTAAAGGCCATGGACAACTGTCCAAGCACAAATTGAGACCTTAGCATGTTTTCCTATTCTAAAGCCTGTGTTGGACTCTGTAACTTCAGGGTTATGGAGGACTTTAGTGATAATTAAAACTCAGCCAGACATTCCAGCCAGTGCTGCTTCAGAAAGCCGATTAACCCAGAGTGCCAGAAAGATGAGACCATACTATCATAGCCATGTCTGCTTACCATTCTACCACGTTATACCCTCTTATACATACAACCATCCACGTGGTCCATTCTGCCTTTTCATTGCTTCTTCAAGCTCCCTGGCCTTGTGCTGTCTCCTTCACCTCCTAACAGAACTGTATACACCCAAACCCCTGCCAAAACCATTGTGATTTATGGCTTGAAATTGCACCATTTCGATATACAAATCCCTTTACATCATTAAGATCACCAGACAACTGTCTCTTGTCTATTTCTGAAATAGAACTACATATTAAATCCATGCTGTTTTACAACTATGATTGGCAACATTTAAAAATGTTTCTCAATGATGCATAAAATAATTGCATGTCTCATCTCTGGGAGCATCACTGATGGATGGCATATGGCAGTTTTCTCCATGTCACCTTTCCTTGGATGGATACTGGTGGTTTTTTTTTTTCTATGTGTTAATTTGGGCTTCCGGTCCTCTTGTAGTTTCTGTTTCTGCTTTGAGATCTGCCGAACCTGAGGTGGACTTCCCCCAAAATATAGACCCAAAATACACTCTAAAGATTTGTATTTGTTTGCAATGCCGGGCTGGCTGTTGACTCATGAGGTATTTCTTATTGACTTGTTGTTTATTTTCTTTTAAACAAGTGAAATGTAGTAGAAGCAGAAGAAACATACATGTACTTTATGCAAGCCAATTCCTTGAGACATGAAATGGAATTACATGGAAAAATATTCTTCCTCATAAATATCATCTATTTCTCTCATTTAACTCTAGTATTTCTCTTAGCTAGCAGCAGAGTAGGAGGATAATTATATATTTTCCATTTGTGAATAAAAATAAAAATTCACTCATAAGGTTAAAATAATATCCTTTGTAGATATTAGGGCTTAAGTTCTCATAGAAGTTTTATTTTTAACATTGCTTTATAAATATTTTTAAATATTTATTTATTTTTGGTTATATGTATTAAACATATGCTTGCAAAGATATACACCACATATGTGTTCTTTGCAGAGGCCAGAAGATGGCATTGGATCATCTGGAACTGAAGTTACAGACAGTACCTATCACGTGGGTACCCACCATGTGGGTACTGAGAATCTAACCTGGTTCCTCTGGAAGAACTACTAGTACTCTTAATTACTGAGAAATCTCTGCATCCCTTTATGAAATTAAAAAAAAAAAGATTTGTTCTTCTCATTTCTACTACTAAACCTGATGAATTTGTCTTTTTGTTTACACTTTATTTTCAGTTTTGATATTAAGTAAGTTTCAGTCTAGCAAATCATGGCCAACATACATTAAGCAGATTTGGAGGCAAACCTAGAATTTTATTCAAATTATAATGATGTTACACATTTTAAAATTAATTTCTTGATATCACTTTTTAAACTCTCATGTCTACTTTTCATTTTCCTCCATGCCCTGCCAAAATAATTGAAATGTGTCTGGATTTATATTGAGATCTTTGATCCACTTGGACTTTAGTTTTGTGCAGGGTGATAAGTATGGATCTATTTGCATTTTTCTACATGTAGACCTCCAGTTAGACCAGCACCTTTTCTTGGAGATGCTGTCTTTTTTTCCATTGAATGGTTTTGGCATCTTTGTCAAAAATCAGGTGTCCAAAAGTGTGTGGATTTATTTCAGGGTCTTCTATTCGATTCCATTGATCCACCAGTCTGTTTCTATGCCAATATCATGCAGTTTTTAGTATTGTTGCTTTATAGTACAGCTTGAGATCAAGAATGGAGATACCTCCAGAAGATCTTTTACTGTAGAGGATTGTTTTAGCAATTCTGGGTTTCTTGTTGTTCCATATAAAGTTGAGAATTTTTCACACTAAACCGCTTAGAAAAAAAGGTGGAAAAGCCTTGAACTCATTGGCACAGGAGACAACTTCCTGAACAGAACACCAACAGCACAGGCTCTAAGAGCAACAATCAATAAATGGGAACTCATGAAACTGAAAAGCTTCTGTAAAGCAAAAGACACTATCATCAGAACAAAATGAATGCCTACAGACTGGGAACGTGTCTTCACCAACCCTATATCTGACAGAGGACTAATATCCAGTATATATAAAGAACTACAGAAGTTGAAAAGCAACAAATCAAGTAATCCAATTAAAAAATGGGGTACAGAGCTAAACAGAGAATTCTCAATAGAGGAATATTGAATGGCAGAGAAACACTTAAAGAAATGCTCAATATCCTTACTCATCAGGGAAATGCAAATCAAAACAGCCCTGGGATTTCACTTTACACCCATCAGAATGGCCAAGATCAAAAACTCAAATGACAACATATGCTGGAGAGGATGTGGAGAAAGGGGAACTCTCCTCCACTGCTGGTGGGAATGTAAACTTGTACAACCACTCTGGAAATCAATCTGGTGCTTCCTTGGACAACTAGGAATAGGGCTTCCTCCAGATCCAGCCATATCACTCCTAGGCATATATCCAAAAAAGGCTCAAGTATACAATAAGGACATTTGCTCAACCATGTTTGTAGCAGTTTTATTTGTAATAGCCAGAAGCTGGAAACAACCCAGATGCTCCTCAATTGAGGAATGGATACAGAAATTGTGGCACATCTACACAATGGAATATTACTCAGCAATAAAAAACAAGGATATCACAAAATTTGCAAGTAAATGGTGGGAACTGGAAAGGATCACCTGAGTGAGCTATCCCAGAAGTAGAAAGACACACATGGTATATACTCACTCATATAAACATATACTATAGGATGAACTTTCTAATATCTGTACACTTAAAGAAACTAATCAAGAGGGAGGACTCTTGCTAAAATGCCCAATTCCTATCCAGAAGGACAAAGGGGATGGACATCAGAAGAAGGAGAGAGCAGGGAATGGGTCAGGAACCTGCCATTGAGGGCCTTGGGAGGACTCTGCCCTGCAGACTATCAAAGCAGATGCTGAGACTTATGGCCAACACTTGGGCAGAGTGCAGGGACTCTTATGAGGGAGTGGGAAATAGTGGGATCTGGAGAGGACAGGAGCTCCACAAGGAGAGCAACAGAACCAAGTGGTCTGAGCACAGGGGTCCTTCCTGAGACTGATGGTCCAACCAGGTACCATGCATGGAGGTAGCCTAGGACCCCTGCACAGGTGTGGCCCATGGCAGTTCAGTGTCCAAGTGGGTTCCATAGCAATGGGAACAGGGACTGTCTCCGACGTGAACTGATTGGCCTGCTTTTTGATCACTTTCTTCTGAGGGGGGAGCAGCCTTACCGGGCCACAGAGGAAGACAATGCAGCCACACCTGATGAGACATGATGATCAGAGGGAAAGAAAGGAGGACCTCCCCTATCAGTGGTCTTGGGGAGGGACACGGGTGCAGAGGGGGAAGGAAGGGAGGAGGGAGGGAATTACAGAGGTATATAAGGTGAATAAAGTGTAATTAATAAAGAATTTAATAAAAAATGTTCACAGAAAAAAATAATTGAAATATCTGCCTCATGTTAATGTTTGCAGCATGTGGTGTATTTTTTTTAATCACCTGGGAAAGCACCCAAATAAAACAACTTAGAAGAGGAAAGGTTTATTTAGGATCATGGTTCCAGTCTAGAGTTGCCTGGATTCTTTGTTTCTGGGCCTGTGAAACAGAAGGAACGTCATGGCAGAAAGAGTAAAACTAATGATTTCATGATATACAGGAGAAAGAGAGAGACAGAGACAGAGAGAGACAGACAGAGAGGTGAGGTAGTGAGGGTAGGAGAAAGATATAGATAGATAGATAGATAGGCAGAAAGATATATATGGTGAATTCTTCAATGTCTACTTCCACCTATCTGCTAATAGCCCTTTCAATATCAATTAATCAATGGACAAATTCATACATGATGTTAGCACCACTTGATCAATAACAGTGTCATCTGGGACCAAATCTTAGACACTTGAACCTTTGAAAAGACACTTAATAACTAACCCATTATATATATATATATATAATATATATAGTATACAATTTAAATAAATATCTTTATAAGCCATTATATTTATCAATAAAAATATTATTGGAACTCAAATGAACTTGTAAGTGAAAAGAATTAGCAAATATAACCAATCAATTAAATATTTCTTTGGAGATGAAAAAACTCGGTTTATGGAATATTTATGAAAAGATTTGTCTGTGTTTCATAGCTGATATTTTCTTAAAGGATAATATTAGAGAACACTACTCATTTTCGACTTCTTATTTAGCTGTTAGATAAATGTGTCCATAGCTGTGTAAGATTGTGGTTAGTTCTCCCTCCGCCACAAATACCTAGATACCAATAATGAGAAACATAGAGCTTTTTTCTTCGAATGGCCAATATTCAATATGCCAGTAAAAATAAATGATTGCATTGATTATGCTATGGTTAGCATTTCTATGTCTGTAACATAACACATTTTTGTGTGTTCCTTCTTATGCTTTGTTTCTTTCAGTGAGGGAGGCCACGGCTTCCTCTGTGTGCAGTGTTTAATGTCAGCCCTGGTGCTTCTGTGCCTGTCTTCTTCCCTCCCACCAGGCCATGCGCCACATCTCTCAACTTCATGAAGCAGAAAGTAGGATCTGTAGTTCTGAACAAGGCACACACTTCAGAGACCTTCTGCAGCCAATGGTTCTTGAGCGAAATGGAAACTGAAATAACCATATGCTCAGAGAAAATTTCACAGGGGCTTTTAAGTCCTACTGGCTCTATCCCAGGGAAAACTTGATGCTTCCGGTCAGAGTTTGCTAACACCAGCGAGATGAAAGGGAACGAGCGCTGTGCTACTTTCCTCCTGGCTGCTGCGGTTACAGTTCAAGATCTTTTCAAAGTGTTGAATCCGGAGGCTTACTACCTTTCAACGGAGAGAATTTTTTCTTCCCCTGAAGTTATGTTCTCTACATTTTATATTTTAAAAACTATCTGAACTCTTGTGCCACTCTTTTTCGGTTACTTGTAATATTTTCATTGTCTTCTATTTTTCTTAAAATCAAGTATACTATTGCTTATGATTTTTAAGTGATTTCCTTATCTCTTAAAAAAACAAGAGAATAATTTTTTTCTATCTGATTCATAAGCATGAATAACAGGATATGGAGAACTGTGTTTGGTTACACGTCAGGCTCAAATCCAGTCCAGGACTGCGGGATCCGAAGCTGCTATTGACTGATAGTGCTTTCGGGGCTTTACAAATAAGATTGGTGGAATCAGGTCAGCTCTTATTTAATGGGATGCACAGTGAGAAAGCAAGATATTGAGGTCTTTCAACGTCTTAAGAGATATTGTAATGCTTTTTATGATCTTGCTTCTAATGTAGAGAGACACAGTCGACTCAGGGAAGTCCTCTGTGTTGGCTCTCAAGGATCCTCAAGGGTACCCAATGGATCTGTTCAGATGAAACGTGACATACATCTGTGCTTTAGTCACTAAATTGGAGACAAAATAAAACGTTCATTTAAAGAACATTCCCTGAAAATCTAATTCCCTAGCCCCACTAATGTATATTCTGAGAAGGAAACAGTAGTGTCTGACTCACCATGTGCCAGATCGTGGTCATCAACTAAAATTGGTACTTTTACCTATTAAGCTATTAGATCACATTTATACTACTCCTATATGCTTCCTTTTGTTGAACAGAAAACAACTAAAGATTTTAGTTAACACTGTCTTTTTTTCTGTTAGTAGCATACTATTTGTTTATACCTCAAATTCATGTGTTGAAGCCAAAACTTACCTTATGGGAGATGAGGCTGGGGGAAAGGAATATAATCAGGTCTTGATCCTCATGATGATATTAGTGACGTTGTATATAGGAGTAGGAAAACAGAAAAAGACTTCTTGGGATTCAGGAAGGGTCTTACTAGGAGCTGATCTTTCAGTACCAAATTATAGGTTTAACGAAGCACTGAAAATGTGAGAAAACTTTCCGTTGTCTCGAAGAGTCTCTGGTATTTTGTTGTAGTGTTGTAAACAGACTAAGACAGTATTGTTATCAGTAGGCCAATGAAAAGCAGTTTTATCACCTGCACTCTTGATTTAGTCCTTTCCTCAATGTTTTCAAATATCCAGGTTAGACCTTACCTTGTAATAATACATGACAGACATTCAGTATCTACATCCTATTTAATACCTAGCCCTGCAGTCTTAGTTTCAAACTTATTGAGTTCTAAAGAGTTTCAAGGATAGCAAACAAAGGGAAAATTTTCTTTTATTTTCTTTTATTTCTTAGGCAGTATAACAGAAATGACACATGTTGTCTGTAACATTTATCAGTTTTGGAAAGAATATCTTAATTGTATGGATGGGATTTTTATCATTCTAAGGATGAAAATTTCTGTGCTATTTTATATGATGTGACAATTCCTGATCTGATTAGCTATTTACTTTTTGTAATGAAAATAAAAATTAGGTTAGAGGATTAAGAATGATCAAAGTAGGTCATATGAATGTTCAAAATGTTTTAGTAAGACCTATTATTTGTATAATAGAGGATAAAAAAACAAGGCTGAGATATGTTAACCCTATTAACATCCATATGAAGGTAAGGTTAGACTCAGCTTTAAATTGAGTCTATAGGAGGAAGAAGCTGTGTCTCATCACGCATGTATGCTTGCAGGCCTGAAATCTTGAACTAAGGGGATAATAAAAATCCCAGCTTTCAAACACACTTTGATCTCTGCCTTAGCAGGGCTAAATAGTGCTGTGGCCTTCCATGGAGAAACAAGCAAAAGACAGAGGGGAAAGTTAATGTGAAAACTTAATTTATATTAAATCATTTCCGACTTTGTTGGTCATTTGCAACTGAAGTTTACATCCTTCCTGCATTTTCTTCATGCACGGAACAGGAAAAACAAAACATAATTTGTGAAGCAGAGTCATAATGACAGTGAACTGGGATTTTTTATTTGTTCTTTCATGTGAATTGACGTAGGCGCCACGAGGAAGTTAAAATGCAGAGGTTAATTGAAAAACGAGATAAACAAAGCCCCTTGAAGGTCTCTGAATAATTTCTCCTGGCAGCATTGACAGTCTACAGCCATGAGGCTCTGAAACCTACACCGGACTGCTGGAGATCAAAAAAAAAGCTAAAGTTAATTGTCTTTCTGTTCCTTCCACCTCATTTCAGCCCAATTATAACTGGGAAAAGTCATTCTGTCTAATTTGCATTAATGCACCTCTATGGAAAAATAGCTCAGTACATTTGATTTTTTTTTATATTATGGGCATCTATAAAATACCTGTCCCAATTCCCAAAGGCATACTATTTGTGAAATTCCTGAGTGACAATTCTGAAATTGTAAGATGCTTTAAAATTACAGATGTTAGCAAAAATAGGTAAAAAAAATCTCTGGAGTCTGTGGATGGCTTCAGGATTGTGTCCCATTCACTCCTCTCAAGAGCCCCTTGCTGTGCACCTTTTAACCAGGTCTGCATCCTGAATGAAGATGCAGAAATAGATGGAGGTTGAATTGCCAGGCAAGGTCATTCAGCCAGAGAAAGTTAGAAAATAATTTGAAATTCACACCACTTCAGTTCAAATTCCAAAATATTACACTAGAATGATGCTGGTTTATTACAATCATGTGCTTACTTTGATTCTGAGTGTCATAGCTAAGTATCAATTAAACTTCCATTTCTTCAAATCTATGAACAAGGGCAACTATTGGTAGGGCAGGGTGCCATTAGATCACTTCCTTGTTTTCCTGTGAAGCACATGTGCTCATTTGAGCTACTCTACAGAACTGTTGTTTTTAGGCTATTCTGTTCACCAGTGAAAACAGCTGCAAATCCAAACAATGACCGATGTTTTGTTTCTGGTGCCTAAGAAGGTTAAGAAGAGTCAGTGTTTTTAAGGGAATATTATTGTTCTTATAGTCATGCAGGAGACGTGATCACGGGAGAAAATTAGTTGTCTCTGGATGTGCTTGATGGCTTGTTTTCTCTTGGAACGGCGTGAAAATACTGTTTTTATTGCTTTTAATTGGTGGACTAGGAGCAGAAGAAGAATGTATTCAGAAACATTTGTATTAATAGGTGTGAGTTTCAACAGAGGCCTTTGTTTTCGAAGTGCTGATCTCACGGCCCGTTTTTGTGCCTCTTTCTGGCGCTAAAGTGCTCATAATCACTAGGAGCATCTGGCCGCAGACTATCGTTCCTCATTAGAAGGACAGGGCTCTGAGGCGATTAGTGCTTCTTCGTGCTGAACACTGCACTCTTGACTATTTCATCCTTTCCATACTCTGCAACTGTGTCTGGCTGCTGCCGCTACTTCCAGCCTAAGGTACACTCTGGCCGTTTGCTCAGTGTCTGAGCTTCCAGACCTGAGACGGGAAAGCAGCACTCTATGTTGGCTAACATCATGGTTTCGCTGCCCTTTTTGCTGCCTGCCAGCACTAAATACTAAATCGTGAGCACAGCGAAGGACTGAATGTGCAATCTCTTGGGGTGATATAGAATGTTTGCATCTTCAGATTCAGTGCTAGGATCATGGCCTCTTGACTCTCTGCAGACCAGTCCGGGAGATGGAAAACTGGACTGGGAGTAGGGTTTCTGGCTTCAGTCATAAACCTTTTTGGGCATTAACTTCCTCCTTACTGAGGAGGAGGAGAATTATATCCCTCCTGCTTCTATGAGACACTCATGAGTTCCAGCCAGACACCGGAGAGAAACTGGCTCACTAAATCAGTCTTTCTCATCATCATAACAATTTCTGTTTGGCATTACTTTCAACCACATGCCGCGGTGCCCGCTCACCCTCCTCCGGTTTTGACCTTCGCTTGCTTTTGCTAGGAAAAGAGCCGCAGAGTCTGCCTGGGTGAAACATGTTGTGTTTCCTCACAGAGTCGTGTGAAAACAAGGCTGAGAGGGGACGGTGGTGTTCGGGATGTGAGGCTTCTCCTACTTGCTTTCAGGCATGGAGACTGGAGCCAGGTTTCATTGCTATACCTCCTCGAGAAAGGGAAACTAAGTCCGGGCAGTTAACATGAGTACTCCATTGCTCAGCTGGGAAGGGAGAGAGGGATAGAGAGAGAAAGAGAGAGACAGAGACAGAGAGACACAGAGAGATAGAGGCACACAGGTAGAGACAGACAGAGACACAGAGATATAGATAAACAGAGACAAAGAGAGAAAACAGAGGCACAGAGACAGGTTCAGAGAAACAGAGAGAAAGGGAAGGAGGGGAGGAGACAGAATTAAAAAAATACATTTCAGTTACAAAGAGTGGGAGGTATGGAAATGTACCTTTATTAGTGATAAATATAAACAAAACTTAAAATTGGGATGGCTGCTACTGGTTTTCTGAGAAAGGTTTACAACAGGAAGAGCAATGGTAGATCTGAAAGGCAAGTAGCAGCAGAAGAAAACATTTTTCTAAGCAAAACACCTGACAATCCATAGGACACTGTTATTTAGTTTTAAATTTTGCTCCATTGTAAAAGCTATGTGTTAAAGGTGCAGCCCTTTCACACGTAATTGTGTTCATCACAGCGAATCATTGTATATGTGGCTCTGTACACACATATACACACACATAAAGGAATAAAACTTTAAGTGATCCATTAGGAGCTCACACAAGCCTGAAAGGCATGAGGTGGGTGAGTAAAAATAGTGAGGATTTCTGAAGACTGGCTTGCCTAGAATATGGACCATTGAAAACTGGCAAAGAATTGGTTGAAAGTAAGAATGAAATATTAGATGCAAAATGGCTGTTACAATCACACTTGCTCTTCTGTTTAAGTTTTATTAACTTTATTTGTTTGCATCTTTTTTTTTGTCCAAATGGTGATTTTCAATATTTATTTTAAACAAATATATATTTAAATACAGTGTGTCATAATTGTGTCATTTTAATGATAATTATGAGATTTGTAAAAGTTCAAATGTACTGGTAAACTCTAGATGGCTCATGTGGTTGGAGATGAAACGGAAGTTTAAACTTGTACAGAAATCATTTTAAATCATTATGTAACCCTATTTAGACCCAGTGTCAATGTCTAAATTTGTGTTCCTCTCAGTGAAGTCTATATGATACCCTGGTTATCCATGAATACAAAGAGAAATCAGAAGGCTTTGTTAGAGAGAGATACAGGTTAGTAGAACTTGGAAGTTTTGGTAATAAAGAAGACTGATAAGAAGTTAGTTTCTATCTTGTAGTGAAGTTTGTTCTGAGTAAAAAGTGAGTCTGTCAATGCTTTATAAACACACGGCATCATGTATATAAACAATCAGCCACATCAAACATCACATGAAACCTTCCCTAGTTCTGGGCAGGGCTGCAATATTTCTTATGAGAGTTGACAGTCAGTGGTGGAGGGTTAATAGGAATTAAAACAGCCATCTTTGCCTTCTTACTTCAAGAAGAGTTTTTCAGAATATACCAAGAAGTAGTCTGAAAGAACAAGCAAGGGCACTTAAAGTTAAATAAGAATATAATGTCTTTAGAAATGAAACATGAAAACTAGCATTCCTTCGCCAACCATGGCCTGAATTTATTGCTCTGTGCTTCTCCTATTAGCATTGATAATTAAAGCAGTATAAGGAATGTCTTGTATTTGATCTTAATAGTGTCGTGCTGGCCGCTACGGGATCCGAGCCTGATCTTTATCCCCTCTGCAGGTAAATCTTTGAGTTCACCTTTAAAAAGCACATTAAACATTCTGGAAGAGAGGCTTTAAACTTGTAGGTTCTCTAGTGATCTCTTAAGTATCAGAAGCTCAGATTAGAGGACGACATCTTATAATCGCCTGACTGCTGCCCAACCTGTATAGAAGTGGGATGGCATAGAAGCTGAGAAATGTAGATCTTAAGCTTCTATTTTTGCCTGGAGTTGACCTTGAGGGTCCACTGAAGCCATGAGGAAAAGATCAATAAGACAGAGCTATACACTTTTTTTTTTGCATGAAAACCCCCTTTCACTTTTTAAAACTGAAGTACATTTACTAAAATTAGTGATGATGAACTTTGCATATGTAATATCTTGTCAAGTAAATGTGCGATCTGGTCATTATGTAGCATAAGGCAAGCACGTTTGAGTTATACATTCCTGTGATGTCTTATGGATCTGGCTAGTTTCATCTTTCACCTACTGCTTCCAGGTATGTGCACAGGTGTAGCGTCATCCACTGAAGCATGGGCAGCTTTCGAGGGTATTCATCCTTGAAGAAAGATGGCTTTCTTTCTGCCCATTGCCAATAGCTCCTCATCTACAGGTAGGACTTTGTGATCTCTCCTCCAGACAAGGATTGCTGTCTGGTTTGATGTTCCAGAGGTCTTGTGTATGATATAGTCACGACTTCTGTGATTTCCGTGCAAAACTGCCCTGCTGTATCCAGAAAACACTATTTTGCTGTAGTCATGTGCTGCCTCTGGCTCTTACAATCTTTCCACTTCTTATTCTGTAATTAATGTGTGTATGTGTAGGGTGTGTGTGTATGTGCATTACAGATGCCCCATTTAAGTCTGAACATTTCACAATCTCTTATTTTCTGAAAAGCGATTACTTGTGGGTTTCTGTTTTAATCTTCATGTACTGCTAAAGGAAGTTTCTCTGATGAGGATTGGAAAGTATTATGATGTCATTAGAGGTCAGTTTAATACTGCATACATTTTTCAGAATAACAAAAGTGGGTTCTCCCAGCAGCCCTATGATATGCCTAGTCACATGTTCTTGGCACAATTCACAGTGCCAAACATTGGGTCAACCTTGTAAAGTGAGCTTTAAATGCCATCAGGAGGTGGTCCGTTATTCCCATACTTTTTACTCCGCTATTGCAGGAATGGGTACGTGTCTTGCTAGGCTGGTCATAATTGTAGACCAATACAAGAAATACTGCCTTCCTCCCACAGTCTCATGGCAAAGCACTGTCAGCACTGTAAAAACTAGCTAGCATGGATGAAGCTTCCAGGTTGGTCCTGGATTGATTTCTCAGTGGTCTATGGCTCAAGAATGTGCTGCTTTCACCAACATGGTTTACTATTAAGTTATGGAGGGTAACCAAGGGAAGTGGCAATAGCTTATAATGTTTGAGGATCAATTTGACCCCAATGACAAACAACTTCAAAAGAGGTAATCTATACCTAGCCTATGGTGTCTAGGGGAGGAGCTGTTCTCCCCATTACAGGGTAACTTCATTTAAACTCTTTCTAGTCATATGCATATATAGATATATAAGAATATGTATATATATGTATATATATCATACATATCTCATATTAATATATACATATATATAAGTATATACATATACATATACATATATGCAATATATATATATATTTTAGAAAGTTTATATGGTAATTTCCACATGGCCTTTTCCAAGTCTTTATTATTATTTGGCCCTTTTCACATTCTGCACTCTTGCATGCCCTCTCATCTCCCAAATCATTCAGTTATTTTTATTCCATTATGAAATTTTATTCTTAAAGCAATTGTATCATGTAACATAATTATGGAAGGGACTATCCCACTGTATTTGTAGTCCAACTTTTGCTCATAGTAGGTGGGAAATTTAAGGGCTAGCACACCAGGGCTGTAATCTGGATGGCCTCATGAGATTCTGCCTTCAATATTAATCATACAAAATTCTCAGAGCTGGCTAATTGTACTATGAGTATTTGGTTTTTAGATTTGTCACACAGCAGATACTTGGTTGCACTATCCCAAGCCCCTGGGCAATTGGTATAAACTTAGACTATTCTCCATTCTGTCCATATAGAAGATTAATGAGAACTATCATAGAATTTTCTAGCACTTTTTGTTAAAATCCTTGGCCTCCTCTTCTGTTTTTCACCTTTTTTATAGGTAATGCTTTATAAAGACAATTGGATTATTTTACATATTTTAATTTTTAGTAAAAACTATAAAAAACAAATAGAAAAAAATTCAACCAGACTTACTGTTTGAAGTATTCTTTTTAGGTGTTAAGCTTCGCTTGACAAAAGTTTCTAAGATCAACAAACCTTATTTCATTAATTAGTGAAACTACCACTCTGAGCTTGTTTATATCATGCAGTTCTTTGAGGAATATATTATTAGTTTAGAATATATACCAAAAAAGGAATATATACCAAATACCAAAATGAGGGGAAAGGAAATGGTTCTACATTCATTTTAGAAGAAAATTCCTTTCTTGGGGTCAAATGCTATTATTGAGGCTTTACCTGAAAAATGTTCCACTGAGAGCAAAGACATACCATGAGGACAAGCAAGCCTAAATCAGACTAACAATGCAAACAAGAGTACCTTAAAAGTTGAAAGAAGGAGGAATCCTGGGGCTCAAGAATGGATCTGTGAGGCATCTGTGGAATTCTAGGGTCCAGGGAGCACCAGTGTGTGCTTATGTTGTCACTACTTGTTACAAAGACTCCTAGTCAGGACAACATAAACAGCTCTTCTCTCATTCACAGATTTTTAAAAAGTGAAGGTCAAATTCCAATGCTTTATTCTTTCTTTGTTTCAGTTGTGTGTGCCGTGCTGTGTGTATAATGCATATACTTGCTAGTGTGGGTGGAAGCAAGTGAACATGGATGTTCATGTGCATGTAAGTGTGTGCACCATCATGTGGATGTCAGAAATGAGCTTAGGGTATCTTCCATAGATCATTCTCTATCCAGTGAGCTCCAGAGATCTCTCTATCTTTCTCTGTCTCCTTATCACTGGGGTTACAGGAACTTACTCCAAACCCCAGTGTTTCACAGGGGTTTTCAGATGTTCAAATTTAGGTCCTCAGATCTCAGATTGCACAGACACTTTACGAACTGAGCCATCCCCCTTGACCATCCAAGATCCTCTTTTGAGAAGTAAAGTGCTTACATTTCAGAAACACTACACTGCAGAACAGAATTCAAAGTCTAACTACCTGAGTGCAGCATTTTTTTATTTTTTTATTTTTTTGTTATCGTGCCCTGAGCCTTGGAATTTTCAAAACCAACAGTGGTTTTAGAGACTGAAGCAAGCTCCTGTCTTGTTATTACCAGCCTTTCCTTAAGTCCTAATACTATTTCTATTGCACTGTAACTAAATAAATCAGTAATCTTACTTCTCAATTAGGACCTTCCCTGCCAGTACTTGAAGAGCCAAGTTGATGTATTTAAGGCTTTGTTAGATTTAAACACCCAGATAGGAGCTGTCTTGACTTATCAACTCAGTGCAGACTTGTAAGTGCTACCAGGGGGAACCAGTATGGTATGAGTCTACAGATGAGACAATTTTATTTCTTTTCCAACATTATTGCGTTTGGCCAAATGGTCATGTTCCTTTCACCTTTCACCTATTATCTTCTGTGCCATAATTGAGTAGATCGTAAGATGCTTTCTCTTAGATATTATTAGAACATTTAGCTTGGGATAACCAGTATAAAATATCTAATTCATTTCTAACTTTCACTTTGTCTTCTTCCCTCTGCACTAATGAGGGTCCAGCCTGGAGGCCTGGAGAGGGGAGGAGCTGTGGCTTGTACTTCACTGTCCTTGGTGCTATATCCTTGGTTCCCTGTAGTGTTTGTAGTAAGTGTTTGAGAGAATTTGAGCTCTGTTATTGACCCTGGCCAGACCTCTTTTGTGTGTCAAGGTTTCTTCAGTTCAAAGCAGGGGGTACCTTCTGTTCTCTGAGTAGCTGGTGTAAACTCCTTAGCTCTCTGGAACCTCTTCATTGCACCAACTGTGATGTAAAAATGACTCCAGGTTTCCTTCTCAGGATGCAGGCCACTCACCTTACTGGCTGTGTGCTTTCCTTTGAAGTGTTTATGTTTGACCAATTGGAAACTCAAGTGATTGTACGATAAGACATGGCTTTGTAGTTTCATGGGTACAGAGGAATTCACAGCAACACAGATACATAACAAACTTATCCAAACAAATAACGAAGTTTGGGTACTGTAGTGAAAAGTACTTGTCCCTAGGCAGACAATCTCTCTCCTTCCAGTGTAGTCTAGACTTGCCACTACTTATCTCTGACAATGAAGAAGGCAACAGCTCCTTTGTTTTTCTTTTTATCTATCCATCTATCTATCTATCTATCTATCCATCTATCTATCTATCTATCTATCTATCTATCTATCTATCTATCTATCTATCTATCTATCTTTCTTTCTTTCTTTCTTTCTTAGTGGTGTGTGTGTGTGTAGGGGGTATTTGTTTTTGTGCGTGTGTGTGTGTCTGTCTATGTGTGTAGTGTGCGTGGGGGTACCTGTGTGCCATGGGAATTTCTAGTGTTCTCACACTGCCTTATGGTTGTAGGTCAAGATCTAAGCTTCCAGTTTGTATCACCATCTTACCCCTGAAACCATAAACCAATTAAACACTTCTTAACATAGGTTGCCTTGGTCATAGTGTTTGACCACAGCAACAGGAAATATGCTGTAACACAGTCATTAGCACATTATACTGTGTTGGACACTATGATACTGTTTAGCTCTATTCTACTATCAGGATGATATGGGATACATCCTGAATCTGGCTTCCTCCACAAAGTGATTTAAATTAGTGGTAAAAGCGCTTTGTTTTAAAATTTGAGTGACTGTCATGACAGAGCATGGCTGTGAGTAAATCACTCATCTTGGTCTCCACATAAATAAAACGTAGAATGTAAATAAAACAGCTGCATATGAAAGACATTTAACACAGCCACTTGCACATTTTAGTAGCTCAAAGGAAAGGTGTCACCATCTTTGTCATTGTTGAAAGTTGACACCAATGGCACATTTCAGTCACAGATCATGTTGGTTTATTCTTTCAAATAAATAAATAAGAACCAAGCAGTCTTAATTTCACTTAATATCTCTTGAATATATATTTGTGTGAATTCACATGCATAAGCATTTGTGTGCATGTGGAGATCAGAGGTTAACCTTGGGTATCACCTCTTAGGGCTGTCCACCTTGTTTGTCTAAGACAGCATCTTTCATTTGTCTTGGACCCACTGTTTAAGCAAGTCTGGTTGGCCACAAGCTCAATGGATCCTTCTGCCTCTGCTGGCTGGCATTGGTGTTACTAGCTACTGTCATCATGCCCTGCCTTAAGAAAAGGAGGGGTGGTTCTGGGGGAATTGCACTCAGGGCTTCATTCTTTAGTGGTAATCACTTTCCCTACTAAACCATCTCTCAAACCTTTATGTCATTTTCAAGAAAACGTTAGTATGCTACAAAAGCTAACTTACTTACATTCTATTTCCAGATCCCTACCAAAAAAAGTCAGAAAAATGGTAGTTTTCACTCATTTGGAAGATTAATAATGAAGCAGTCTGAGTTTTCTCTCTAGCTGGTTGTTTATTTTTAACTCCTACTTATTTATTTTTTATTATAATCAAGTTCAATGTTTCTGTGTTTGTTAGTCAAAAAAAGATATTCATCTGTTTCTTAATTTCTTTCCCTACTTCTATCCTTCCTTCCTTTTTTCTTTATTTCTGTTTTTTTCCCTTTCAAAATGGTGTATTACTGCATATTCTAGGCTGTGCTCAAGCTTGGTAGCTTTCTGCCTTGGCCTCCTGAATGTGGGAATTGCAGTAAGGCATTGCTGTACTTGTCTCTTTACTAAATGTTTAGAGACTTGAAACTTTTGTAAGTGTATTAAGTACTGAATTGTTATATATGTTGTGATTTTGCTTTGAAACTGGGGTCTTTGAAGCTCTAGAAAGTCGTGAACATGGGACTTCTGGTTCTCTCATTCCCACCTGGAAAATCCCATGTATTTTCCATTACTACCCCAGGCTAATTTTTCTTGGTGGCATTTCCATTTATTTTAGTTTGAAGCATTTAGTTTAAGTGGTGGGTAGTCATTTTATTTTGGAAGCGTTATTTCCAGCAGCTTCTTTTATGGCTCATGACCTTCATATCCTATTTAAAAAGTCTTTTCCCAGTAAAAGATCATAAATTTACCTATAAAAAAATCTCTCCATGCAATTCACTTCATTTAAGGCTTTAATTTATTTAGAATTTATTTTGATTTGTAGAGCATGCTTCCAGCTATTTTAAATTATTTTTATGTAGACTATAGGAGCTCAACAGTTACACGTGTGGCAGGGAATCTGCATCAGTTCAAACAACCACTAAACATCAGTCAGTGGGGAGCAGTTCCTGTGCACACTGGAAGGCTGGCACAAGTCCTGCTCCCTCCCAGCAGCTTCTTCACATCACAAGAGGGAGCCTTCGTGCTTTAGCAAAGACATCTTAGACTTCCCTGGCCAGTCTTTTCATTTGTGGCTTTTTGTCCAGGCTGGATTTGTTTCTTTTGATCATGCAAAGCAGTATATTGAGATGGTCAGAAGACCTATATGAAAAAGAGTGTTCCACAAGGTAAAAATCCTAAATATTGTTAAATCTGATTAAAATATATTCTTGTGCATAGAGAGGAGGTTTAGCATTTATTCAATGATTCTTTCACTCCCGAAACAGTTAATTGGAATATGCTTTCTTAATAATGGAGTTCAGATCCATATTGACAGACAAGGCATTAAGTAAAAAAATCTAATCAGCCAATTCTTCACCTCCTTTCTCCTGCATTTGCAATAGAATCCTGTATGTGTCATAGAGAACAATGGGTGCTAACAAGAACCATTCCTCGCTCCATATTTGTTTATTAACTTATCATGTTATGTAATTAAGTAGGTATATTTGAATTTACTCCCACTTCTTGGTGTCACACAGTTGCAAAATTTTGCTACCTCCACATTTGTGGACCTAGGATAATTGCAGAGAATAATCGTATTGTGGTTAATCAATAGTAAATTGATATTATTATAATTTCTTTACTCTGTTCAATCCAGAGCTCTGTGGTTAGTTTGAGTACAAACCACGTGTACTGTGCCTATCAGTTGCACTTTACCTCCTAGAACATGCCATAAGAAATGAGTCCTGTCAAGCTGCCTCTTTCCCTGGCTGTGAAGCATATGCATTTATGAATGTTCAGATGATAAGTGTACTGTAAATGTGAAGTCCTCCCAAAAGATGGAAAAGGGCTCCCAACTATTCTTCGAGCACATATCCGAGGCTAAACATATGGCCCTGTCATCACAATTTCCCACATCCCCTTTCTTGTGGTTTTAACCTTCTAGTTTATTTATTACTGGACGGCCTTATCTCTCCAGCCTGCTGCTCCATACTGCTAGGCCAGGATGCAGTGAAAGCATAAAGCAAGGAAACCGAGGATGATCGTAAAATAGACGGGAAATGGCCACAGCCTCCGCTGCGCGGCAGCTGCCCAGCTTTTACAGGCCGAGCCAAATCGTTGCACAGTGCTGATGCTCAGCTCCTGTTTCATTCGGCATCACCGGTGAACCTTAGACTTCACGAATGTGAAGGTTGTTCTCCGAATTCCAGGAAAATTGTCAGCCTAAGGAAGAAGAGAAAGAATATAGCCGGAGGACCTCAAATGCCAAGATGCCATTTAAAGGGCAAACAGCCTCTCAGGTGAAGAAATGTCATGCAAATGAAATATCTGGTAGGCTCAGGGTGGAGGAGAGTTAGAAAGGAGTCTTTTTATTTTATTTTATTTTTTTCCCTTTCTGTTGTATTCCCTTCAAGAAGAGACCCAACCAGAGACTTGTGTCCCCTGTGGGGTGACTGCCAGTGGTTGACTGTAGCAAACTGGGTGACAGCTGAGTCAGTACATTCCAGTCATCAGGTCTGGGTTATATCATGATTTCTAGGGCTCTCAGGCAATGTGAAAAGAGAAGAAAGAATTCATCAAGTCCAGATACCCTGCACATCCTCAAGAAAATAACATCTTAATAATACAGTGTTAAGATTTTTGGAACAATAATAATGATAATGGTGGCATGTTTTTGATCATCAAGTTAAAAAAACTTTTGAGTGATAATGTATGATTTCACCAAGGGTAAGTAAATGATAGCTCCAATGCATAGCTGATTTGAGTGTCACTCAATACTCTCATTTTACAGAAAGAAAATTTCAATTTCTATTGCAATATAATATATTTAATTTTTCAATACGACTTTCCACAGCTGGAAATTTCTGCAGAATACATACATAAGCAAATTAAATGCTATTTACTTGATTTTGAAGAATTAAAAAAGTTAAATGACAAAAGTTATTACTCATATTTGTGGGACTAAGTACAATACTTGCACATACGAAGATAACGGATAAAAGTCAGTCAGAGGAATGAGTATAATTGTCACATGAAACACTATTTTTGGCAGTGATAACATTCAAAAATTCTCTTTTCTTTTTAGTTCTCCATAACTCCCCTTTGCAGCCTCTATTTTACCCATGCTTCTTTGAAGTTGAATTTTCGACTAACAAATACGAGCAAGGATATATGGTACTCATCTTTCTGTGACTTGCTTATTTCACTTGACCCTAATATCTCACAGACCCATCCATGTTGCTTCATTATACCTATTGATAAAGAATTAAGGTGATCCAAACATATATTAAGAAGGAACTTGTCAACATTTAAAGGATGGAATGCAAAGCAGCAAGTTCCTAAACAGAACACCAACAGCACAGGTTCTAGGAGGAAAAAAATCAATAAATGGGACCTCACGAAACTGAAAAGCTTCTATAAAGCAAAAGACACTGTTGTCAGAACAAAACAACAGCCTCCAGACTGGTAAAGGATCTTCACCAACCCTATGTCTGACAGAGTGCTGATATCTAGGATATGTAAAGAACTAAAGAAGTTAAAAAGCAATAAATCAAGCATCCAATTAAAAGCTGGGGTAAGGAGCTAAACAGAGAATTCTCTGTAGAGGAATATAGAATGGCAGAGAAACACGTAAGGAGATGTTCAACATCCTTAGCCGTCAGAGAGGTGCAAATCAAAATGACCCTGAGATTTCACCTTACACCCATCAAAATGGCTAAGATCAAAAACTCAAGTGAAAACACATGCTAGAGAGGTTGTGGAGAAATGGGAATCCTCCTTCATTGCTGGTGGGAATGTAAACTGGTACAACCACTTTGGAAATCAATCTGGCGCTTTCTCAGACAACTAGGAATAGTGCTTCCTCAAGATGCAGCTACACCATTCCTAGGCATATATCCAAAAGATGCTCAAGTACACAACAAGGACATTTGCTCAACCATGTTTGTAGCAGCTTTATTTGTAATAGCCAGAACCTGGAAATAACCCATATGTCCATCAACTGAGGAATGGATACTGAAGTTGTGGTACTTTTACACGATGGAATACTACTCAGCAATTAAAAATGAGGAAATCATGAAATTTGCAGGCAAATGGTGGGACCATTCTGAGTGAGGTATCCCAGAAGGAGAAAGACACATATGGTATATACTAACTTATTTAGACCTATAAGATATGAAAAACATACTGACATTTATACACCTAATTAAGATAAACAAGAAAGAGGACCCGGGGTAAGAAGATCAATCCTCACTTAGAAAGACAAATGGGATGGACATTGGATGTAGGAGAAAATAAGAAACAGGACAGGGTCCTACTACAGAGGGCCCCTGAAAGACTCTACCTAGCAATGTATCAAAGCAGAAACTGAGACTCATAACCAAACCTTCGGCAGATGGCAGGGAAACATATGAAAGAAGGGGGAGTTAATATGATCTGGAGAGGATAGGAGCTCCACAAGGTCCAAATATATCTGGGCACAGGGGTCTTCTATGAGACTGTTTCTCCAACTAAGGACCATGTATGGATATAACTTAGAACCTCTACTTGCCTGTAGCCCATGGTAGCTCAGTATTCAAGTGGGTACCCTAGTGAAGGAAATAGGGACTATTTCTGATATGAACTCAACGGCAGACTCTTTGACCTCCCTACCCAGCAAGGGAGGAGCAGCCCTCCTAGGCCACAGAGTACTTTGCAGCTAGTCCTGAAGAGACCTGATAAACCAGGGCCAGATGAAAGGGGAGGAGGTCATCCCTTATCAGTGGACTTGGAAAGGGGCAGGGAGTAGATGAGGGAGGGTGGGATTGGGAGGAAATGAGGGAGTGGGATTCACCTGGGATACAGAGTTAATAAAATTAAATTAATAATAAAAAATAAAAAAGGATGAAAGCATTTTATTTCCAAACTCGGCCACTTGAGAGCCACTTGATCAAATCATATTTCTATGGCTCAGTCTTCTCATTTGTACAGTGGTATGATTAGAACATCTGCTTCAAAAAGTGGGATGGGTGAATAAGCCATATGAGACTTTGAACATAGTGAGGAACACAATAGACAGTAACTGTTAGCTTATGAAAGCTAACAGTTTTTATGTGCTTGCAAGAGAAATTCACATGCTAAATGAAAAGGAAATGTAATAAGTAGATACAGAGTCATCCTCAAAGACAAAAAAATATGGTGTAACATTCATTATATTAATGATCCCTGCCATCCCCAAGACTTGGGTTATGATAGGACTTCATGTTTTGCCCTGTGTGTTTCTAAAATATTTGAATTTTACCACTAAACTTTCAAGACTTTATGCTGTATGCTGTTAGTTATCAGTCTCATGCCCTCATGTGCTTTGGATTTGATAAGGTGATTCCACTATACTTATGGTCAGAGGACCTGGTAGTCTCTGACACTGGGTCAGTATCCTTTCAACCAACTGCTTCTGGATCGATTGAAATACATCAATTGAAAAAAAAACAATTTTTAAGGCGTATATTTGAGGATTACAGAAAGATGAGTGGAACATAAGATCATTCCTCATACAGCCTCTTCACAAATGCCTGGCTTTAAGAAAAAATTACTGTCATGTCATTACAATCCAAACTCCATGGTCTTTATGGCCACTCCTGGCTGTGCACATTCTGTGTGTTGTCATTTGTATGCTTACACATGCTTACAGTGTATCTTCACTTCCCTAGCAGGTTTCCAGGTATCATCTGCTCATCCCTCCCGCCTTCCTAGACCCTGGAAACTTCTGATCTCTTTTCCATTGTATACTGTTTTCTAGAATGCTATATTATTAGACTGACAAAGACTGTATTAGTTTCTTTGCTTCTTGTCTGATTTCACTGAATAATTTGCATTTAAATTTCTTTTATATCTTTGCATGGCTTGTTAGCTCATTTTTTTTCTCACTGAATAACATTCCACTCTTGGGACATGATTACTTATCTGTTCATCTACTGAAAAGCATCTTTGTTGATTCCAAAATTTAGTATTCATGAATGAAGTTACTGTCAACATCATGAACATATTATTGTACAGACATCCATCTTATGATCAGTTTTATTTCCTGAGTTTCCAATCTATTATGGACTAATACTTTAAAATAAAATAAGATGAATTATTAAGATAATGAAATAGATGAATAAATTAAAAATACAGTTCTTCATTGTTTATTACTTGGTTCAACAGACCTGTAATTACTCCATCAGATTGGTACAGAAGTTTCTAAATACTCAATTTATATATTTTGTCTTGAGCCACAAATAATAGCTGTGGACTGGCCCCTGTCCACAGACCACATTTTGAATAGCATGTACTCAGGAATTTAGGGTGCACGATGAAGTAGGGGTAAGAGTACCCCACCCTTTAGTGTGAAAACACCTCATTTATCTTCACTGTCTGATCTTAGGTTTCCAACTGTTGCACTGAGGCAGAGCATCCTCATTTAGCAATTTGTTCCCTGGTTGCGAATGTTCCCACAGCTCCTAACCTGTAGTAGACTGCTTTGGCAAAAGGCCTGGCTCTGTAGTCGGAAAGTTAGTTTTAGTTTTAGTTAGTTATAGTTATTTAAATAACTAACTACTAACTAACCAAATTTAAAAATATGGAAAAATAGGGTTAACCTTAAGAACAAGAACACTCAATCATCTTTCTCACCATGGATGGAAGATATTAACCTTCGAGTGTTCACTAAACTCATAGTATTCTTCTCTTGTACCATGATGTGGATGTAGCTTTACATTTGCTCAGTTTATATTATGACCAAATGTAAGAGCACAGAACCTTACTAATCTGCACATATATAGCTGTACAAACACTTTGCATTAATGTATCATTTTTACATGTAAATATACATGTGAAATCTATGAACAATTTATTCTTCTTTCATGTAATAATTCAGTGCCGAAGTTCGTCATTATTTTTGATGAGGATCATTTTCTCTTACTAGTTTTAATTTATCTCAGATTTTTTTCTGGGATGTTTTGATGGTAGAGTAGATGTTTTTTTCTTTTGAATACATGTCTTTAAAAAGAACAATATAAATAGCTAGCAATGAAATGAGAAAAGCAACACCTAATTAAAGGAATGGGGCCTATATTTTTGTTAAATTGTTTTCTGTGATAAACTATGTGTTAATAAGTCCACATTCTGCAGTGCCCTCAGCAATTCAAACAAAGTGAAAATAATGAAAGAGTGCCTGTGACTTTTGTTTATATTGATATACAGATATATTGACCATTTGGGGAGGTATCGTGAGGAAAATGATCACATATCTTGGCAGAAGTAGTTATAGGTTACAGAATGTAAATTCTCCGTAAGGTTGTCTATTTCTGTTTTACATTCATCTTTCTTTGCAATACTCAAACCTTTGCCTTTTCCCCACACCCTCCATCATTTATGTGATCTTAGCAGAGTTCTCAGAGCTAACTTTCTCAAATCAAGGCCTAGCCACCAGCTTCTCCTCTCTTTCCTCTGTGTGCTCAGTTGTATGGTAAATCTTGTGTTCACTTCTTAGGCTTCACTAGTCTTTTTCTTCCTTGATCTCCCTGGAGATTTATATTGGTTATTGCTTTTTACCCAAAACCTCCCTTGATGATTTTGTGGTAAGACATTTTCTCTGGTTCTTTCCTCAAAATCTATTTTTTTCTAATTTTTCTCGTTTTTTTTCCTCATTGGATAGAATTTTAGATTACAGGAATAGTAATTGAGATTAAGAGATGGAAATAATTAGATCTGGACACATTATTTAGGTAGAACTAGCAGAACTTGCTGATGAATTTGGTTAGGAAAGGAGTTCAAACAGAGGAATCACATGCAGATCCTGTGTTTTAAATTAGAACTTATTGGTAAAATGATTGCATAATTTACTGAGCTATAGTGGGATGACTCGGAGAGGAAGGAATAATTAAACATTTTATGTAGACAGTTTTAAGTCTGTTCTGGTAATCAACTAAGCGGAAGAGAACTGTAACAGTTTGATATACCATCTGGAACCTAAGAGGGGTATCAGTTGAGGAATATCAGAGCTGGAATCATACACTGAATTTTAGTGTGTGTGTGTGCCCTATCCATAGCTGTGGTCCTCAAGTATCTGTGTGTACCAGAATCATGCTGAAAGCTGGTTTGCCAAGACAGATTTCCAGGTACTAATTTCCAGGTATTCAATTAATTTGGGTTAGGATAAAGTTTGATAATTTTCATTTTTAATGCCTCCAGATGATATCTCCTGCTGGTCCCAGGGATGCATTGGAGGATCACTGAAGAGGAGAAAGTGTAATTAAGCAAATCAGAGAAAAGACTGAGAACCTAGTTCAGGCATAACAACAGAGTATTCACAGAGGAATTTGAGAGGAAGGGGACACTGAAGTTGGAAGAAATTTAGAACACAGTAACACAGAGGCTGAGAGAATAGTATTGCAGGAAAAGTCTGTTGAGTGATAAAAGGAAAGCCAGTGGCCCAATAAGAAATGACTCTACAGAACATCTTGTCCAAAAGACTGTAGAGCTGCTGACAGATCCTGCTTGGGATCACAGATTAATAGCTTTACTATTGTTTGGAATAGTAGTGAGCGTATCCTTATGTGTCATTACAGTAAGTGGTATATATATGACACGGTCATGGTGTCTTTCATCTGTATCTTTGAACCATGATAGTTTGTCAGGGAAGAGAAACTTCAAGGTACTGCTGTTGATAAAATCTTGGTTTGTAGAGTCTTTCTGAGGCCTTCTGTGGTAGGCTCTAGCAGGGTATCAAAGCAAATATTAAGAAACATAACCAACCCTTTGACAGAGTGCAGGGAATCATATGAAAGAAGGGGGAGTTAGTATCACTTGGAGAGGACAGGAGCTCCGCAAGGACCAAATAGATCAGGACACAGGGGTCTTTTATGAGACTGTCTCTCCAACCAAGGACCATGTATCATTATAACCTAGAACCTCTGCTTGTATGTAGCAAATGGTAGCTCAATATCCAGTAGGTACACTAGTAAGGGGAACAGAGACTATTTTGGACATGAACTCAATGGCTGGCTCTTCGATCTCCCTACCCCCAAAGGGAGGAGCAGCTTTGCTAGGCCACAGAAGAGGACATCGTAGCCAGTCCTGAAGAGACCTGATAAGCTAGAGTTAGATAGAAGGGGAGGGGGTCCTCCCCTATCAGTGGACTTGGAAAGGGACAGGGAGGAGATGAGGGAGGGAAGGGGGGGATAGGGCTGTGGCTGGGATATAAAGTACATAACCTGTGATTAATATAAAATAAAAATGTTAAAAAAAATCTTGGTTTGTTCCAACAATGGGCCTGCAGCTAAGCTAGCTTGTGTCCTGCCCTCTCACCTCACTTTTCAGGGTCTTAGAATGGTCCTATTAATGTATGATTCCTTCTCACTCCATTTCTGTGTCACAAGGGTGAGACATAATGAAGCCGTTGGCGGCTCTTACTCAATATGAGTGTTTTCATTCTGAACTTTCTGATGCTGTTTGACTGTCCCATTTTCTTGATGTATTCTTCCTTGACAATATTCTTAATTTTTGGTGGTTGCATGAAAATTCTTTGAAAACATTAAGAATATGAGTCTACAGGATCACTAACCCTTCTTCAAATTACATGACTAAATGTCACTTTTAGTTTTGTGGTTATTGGGTTGACATGATCTTCTTATTGCTTTCACAAAGATTTCAACACTATGATTAATTTTGAGTCTTTGTGTTTTACATTAGATTGTAAACTTATGAATTATTTGTGAGTTTACAACTAAGGATGAAGAAACTTCACATTATTCTATTCACCTCAGTTCCACTGAACCCACACTCTCATTCTCATTTCAATTTTTCCTTTCTCACTATGCCATGCATGTTCTCATTTCAATGCTTAGATTCATAGTTCTTCCTTATTCCCAAAGGGAATACCATAACATTTAAAGTTCCCTCTACCTTCTTCAATGCCTCAGTCAGAATCAATGTTTTTCTTTTTTGGCGATTCCTCCTCATTTTCCTTAGTGTTTATTTGTTACTATGTGCTCTATATTGATATGGTATGTAATTATATATTTATATGTGCATATATTCATACTTTTAGTATAAATATGTGATGGCTATTCTTGATATTTCAGATTAAGTATTATCTGGGAGATACACCTCTAGGTGTGTGGTTGCTTCAAGAGTAGTCTGAATGAGAAGGGAAGATGTCTCTTGAACATCTCTGTCATCATTTAATGGGTTAGAGTCCTAAACCTAATCTTATGGTCCAGAATCCACAAGAAAGAGGCCACAGTGGATTATCAACTCAGAGATACTGATAGAACACTCAAACTCTGACAATAAGACACACTACCTACCCATGTTTTAGTGGACTTTTGGCATATAGTCAGCCCTGTAATCAGAACTTATCTTAAGCCAATTTAAGTAAATTAATCTTGCAGGCATGATCCCTAAAGTATATTTCAAAAAATAAAATAAAAAACCCAAAACCCACAAACACAATATTTCATTCATCAAAGTCATCAGATGTTATCAAAAGGTCTTTATACATGCATAACTACACTGTTACATAGTATAACCTCAGTTTAGTTGATCAGGTCAATCCTGAAGGAACAGAGTCAAGGTGAATTATCATTACTGTGGTGAGATCATTGATCTCAGAGAGATGATCATGAATTATTGAAATATGGGGTCCCAAATGCCAAGACAACTCCTTTTTAAGGTCACCCTAATTTGTAAGGAAGGATGAAAGGACGAATGTAGGATTTAATGGCCTATTAACAATTTCATGAATGGCCAACTCAAATTGCAATGTTTGAACATAGGTTATGGTGGGTGCACAGTTCTAAATGTGACCTGAGCTTCAAGTTTCTTTTAGGGCAATTACTTTTGCAAGAGGCCAATTTTAAATGAAAACCAGTAAAAGAAACATTTCAAACTGATTTTTTTTGTTAGTTATATCGTGTCTTTTTAGTGGTGATAATTCTTCCTGGTGATAAGTTTACTTTCTAAAACTGGAACCCTTGGCCAGAAACCTATAGTTAGCTTAAACACTCATGAATTAAGGAATGAAAGGGAGTGTGTGTTGTGATTCAGTTCTTGGAAGTCTTCAAGAGGCTGTTTTCCTTTAGTACATGGCTTACCACTTGGAGGTTAAAGTAGCAGAGAGTACTAGAAAGACAGTACAAGAAAATGTAAGAGAAGTTTGATGAAACATCCTGGGATTAAACAAGATTAAGAAGAATAGTGTACGAGAACAGCACTTTGTAAACCATAAAGCACCATGCAAATACTTATAAGAAAATATAAAAGAAATTTACTTTGCAGTCATTTATTACTTCTCTGAGGCCAACAGGAATACCACTCTCCTGCTAGGAAAAGTGATGTTTCTAATGCTGAGGCCATATATTCATAGTAAATAGAAATTGACATGATCGTTAAAGATTTTATTGCTGTGTAAATACTAACAAAGTCTTGCCATATTGTTAAGCCTGCTAGTCCATCAAACAAGCCAAGGGCAGTGAACTGGCGCAGAAAAGAAGTTAGACTCCACAGACAGACATGGTTTCTGCTTGCAATTACTTTGCAATTAAGAAGAAAATATGCAAAACCCCACCAAAAGATATTGGCGTAAATACCAACAATCACATAGTGATCTTTCTGTACTACTTCAGAGTGATGGATTTAATTTTCTAAAAATAATCAGTTCATATCATCTTACTGCTCCTCTGGTCTCCCTTTCTACCTCATACCATCTAAGGACTTCTGTATTTAGTTTAGGACCAAGCATTTCTTAATGTCATATTTCCCCAATAACCTTATTTTTGTCCATAAATGTTATAGTGTCTGTTCTAAGGATGCTGCCATTCAGTCTTACTATTTTACTCTGGAGTATGCATGTTTGAATTTTGCAGTGATTTCAGAAGTATTCAGGCATTAGGATTTGGAGGCAATAAAATGCCTTCTAGCTGAGTACAGTAGGGCTTGTCTATGTGTGTGCATATGTGTCCTTGCCTGTGTCTGTGTCTGTGTGTGTTGTGTCTTTGTTTGTCTCTGTATTTATATCTCTGTGCATGTGTGTCTGTGTCTGCATGTGTGTGTCTGTTTTTGTCTGTATGTGTATATGTTTCTCTCTCTGTGTGTGTTTTCATTGCTGTTGTTACTAGTTCTTAATTTAATGTGTGGCTTTGAAAGCATAGTTATTTTCTAAAATTAAGAATTGTGTTTCATGTATTACTTGTTCAACACACACACACTCAAAGCAAACAGCAGGTTGTTGATTTCAGAGATAAATTTTAGATGCTGATACTTTCCAATTTTGATCATTTTGCTTTACTTGTGTGTTTCTTTGCTTTTTCATATGTTCAGAATTGCACTGATTTGCTGAATTGGCTTCCCTTTTGCTGTTTGCTAAAGAGTAGAGCAAATGAGGTTTAAATCTTGTTAAAATTACAGAATTTTCTTTCTCCAAAGGCTTCTTATTTCAAAATAATCAAATTTTAAAGCTAATTCCTTTATGGTTGCTAGATAACTATAATGCTGAATGAAAAGTGACTTTTGCTTTCCAAGTAAATGGGGGAAATTTTCTAAATCCCGTCATGGCTGTGATGAACTGAGGTATTCTTTTAAAATCTTTTTGAGAGGCCAAAACAAGCCCCTCAAAGTGTGTCCAACATTGAGGGCTGAGGGACTCACCAACTGAGGTAGGTTTGATTGATCTGCCTAAGACAAAAACAACCCATGTGTTCTGACAAAGTGTTAATAAACTCTCGCCTGCAGTCATAGGCTCCTTTCAAGATCTTACTGTTTGTTTTTGAAGTAATGAAATTTATAGAGAACTATTATAAGGTTCTAATTGAATTTCACAGAAGGAGCCCTTATGTGACCCAAAATGGAGGAATTAAAAGAAAGGTCCAGCCCACAAATCTCCATGGCAGGAAGCAAAACTCTGCAGAATCTCTGGTGAAGGAAATGCCATGCAAAAGGCAGGATCAACAACTAGTACTGGTAACTGAAAACTTTTAAGATATGGTAAATGGATGTTGATAACTTCTGTGGGACATGGGGAGGTGATAAAAATGATTGGCAGCCATGAAAGAGAAGGGTTTATTGAAACGCCTTTTAAATGGCTGTGAGGTGTAGTAAAATGGCATCGTAAAAGTCGCTTATTAAAATTAGCCCAGATGAAACTGATAATTTTACCACCTGCAACTTTCACACACTTTCCTTGGCTTTCCAAAAGCCTTTACATGCTTCATAGAAATGTTAAGTAGCTTCTGTGTTCTCCTTCTTGGTTGCCATGTTAGGCCTCATGATGACAGAAAGGTTTCCATATTGGAGCCAACAATGACATATTTAGAATGTTTTCTTTAAATGGGTCAGTGGCTAAAGAAGGGATAAATCTGTTATCTTACAGTTGATAGAGATACAACCTTATCTGTTAATTTATTAGTTTATATAAAATTTCCAATCTAGGATCTCTTGACTTTTTCTTTTTTTATAGTAATCAACGGGGTTAAGAAAGCTGATAGCTTCTTAATTTTCATGTAGATGATAGTGAGTCTAAGAGCTGAAGAAATTTGTAGAATGCTGGATAAACTTACATAAGTCTCATTATTACCTACTGATTGGAAAGGGGACATGATCTTAACATTTTCACTATAGGCCAGTAGTATCTGTTTTCTCTTATAGAAATGTCATGAGAATCAGGTGAAATAATGCACCCAGAACTCTGTCTTATGCTAGCTGTTAGTGACATGATTGTTGTGTGAGAGTAACCTCTAACAGTTGTTTAAGTTCCTCAGCAAAGAACTGCAGTGAATGCTTACTTTTGTTTTCACACACTGTATTCATCATATGTCTCAAATTGACATGTATAGAGATAGTCCTTATGCCCACAACAATGACATCTCAATGTCCAAGAACATTTGATTTCTTTCTCTAAGCTCTTCTCATTTGGTTGTAGAATTTGTCAAGGGTTATTGTGGGCTTGAGAATTTTTTTGGGTGGCATATAATTTAGTCCTTGGAGGGACAAACACATGTGTTTTACATGTCCCAGCAAATCCCTAGGGGATGACTGTTTACTTGTTATACATATAATTGACAGGAGTTCTGAGTTCTTGGGGACTGTTGGTGGTAATGTTATTAGCATGGCTACATGAAAACAGGATGGAAGATGCTCAAAAACAAAAATAGTGCTACTGCAACCCAGTAATCCTGCAAATGGGTGTATATACAAAGGACAGGAGATCAGCTCTACGAAGAGCCACTGCACTCTTTTCATTGCAGCACTCACCACTGCAGCCTAGGAGTGGAAACAACTTTACTGTTTGTTGGTTGAGGAGTGACTAAGAAAATGTGTAAAAGGCTACTCAGACTCAAATAAGAAATTGTATTAAGTGTGACAACAGAAGAAACAACAGAAGACTGGAAGTCATCATGTTAAAAAGTAAAAAGGTATCTATGGGCTGTTCTTAGCCATTGCAAAGTTTAAAACCATGGATGTAACAGAAGTTGAAAGTAGAATAGTTGGTTGTGGAGAATTGGGAAGGAGATAGAAAGAGAAGCTTGCTGAATGGTAATTAAATTTTAATTGATGGGAAAATAAGTTCTTGCATGCTGTTATTAGATGGTGGGATATTTTAAATACCTTTGCACAGTACATTTAAAAATTTATTTCTTAAAAAATTTATTTCTTATTAATTGCAGTTTATTCATTTTGTATCCCAGCTGTAGCCCCATTCCCCATCCCCTCCCAATCCCACCTTCCCTCCCTCATCTCCTCTCATGCCTCTCTCCCAGTCCACTGATAGGGGAGGTCCTCCTCCCTTTCCATCTGACCTGAGTATATCAGGTCTCATTAGGACTGGCTGCATTGTCTTCCTCTGTAGCCTGGTAAGGCTGCTCCTGCTTCAGGTGGAGGTGATCAAAGAGCCAGCCGCTGAGTGCATGTCAGAGACAGCCCTGCACAGTACATTTTTTAAAAATAGAATTTGAATATGCTCGTTACAAATATATGACTATTGTTTAACAGGTAGATAAGTTCATCTTGACTTACAGGACACAGTGAGTTCACTCATGGTGGCATGGTATGGTGTCTCTAAAGTAAAGATTATTTTTTTTAAGATTTATTTATTACGAATACAATTCTTTCCAGACCCTAAGTATTTTAAAACATCAATTGTGTTCTTGCACCAAATTCCCTGAAAGTTGGAATGACAGAATTATCACAACTCCTGTGCAAGGTATCAGGCAAAATTGTAAAGTATTTCACAGTTGTTTTTGTTTGTTTGTTTGTTTTGCTGCTGTTGGTTGCCTTTAAGCTCAGCACTTGGATGGTTGTGGTAAGCAGGTCTCTGAGTTTAAAGCTAGTGTGGTTTACATAGCAGGCTCCAGACCAGGTGAGGCTATCTAGTGAGACTCTGTCCCTCTAGTTAAATAGAGCAGCTTTTTATTAACTATTATGCCTCTTAGTTACTGCTTTGCAATATTAGCGGATGCTGGAAAGCTCCACTCATGTGAAGTGCATGAACAGGTAGTGATGGGGGATTGATACAACAGAGGCAGCATTTAGCCTGGGCTACTGCTCAGAACAAAGAGCACAACCATGGTGGTTTCTGATGCTCAGACTTAGGAAACAGCAACAAACAAGAAACTCGATTGCCTACTTTTCCCCCAGTGTCTGTCTTTAATGTAAGTACCAGAATTTCACCATTACCCCAGTGGAATGTGGCCACACTGTCATCAGGGTCCTAGGAACAAGAAGAAAGAAGGGGAAAACATGAGGGGCCTCTTTGGAAAGGACAACATAACTTCTAACGAAGTAGAGATTAATGAAGAGGTCAAGAGTCTAGTGTTTTATCTCCGTTCATGTTATAAAATTATGTTATCTCAACTTTCATAATCTCAAAATAAAATGCAAGTACTCCTCAGGGGATAGAGACAGCCCATTAAACAGAGAAAGAAGAAAAAGAAAAGAAAAAAGAAACTACAGACTATTGTTATACACTAGGATAAAAGAAAGAAACTGCATAGTTCTTTCACAAGAGCAGGCGCTACCAAGGGCAATTGCTTAAATTCACTTTGCTGTTCAAAGCTTTGGCATGGATTTTCTTGTTTTAAAGTAATGCAAATATAATTTGTTGCATCACAAGTGAATATGTCCAGTTAAAACAAAACAAAACATGATTCAGCGTGAAAACTGAGTAGTGTGCTGTGACGTGTCATTTCCTTTGAACCAAATCAGTGTTTCTGTTTCCCTGATGGAGTCATTTTTAGCTCTTCTCAGACTTTAAAACACATTTTCTGACCCTATTAGTGAATTCAGGTTTCAGAGGCTTTCTGTAATTTAGAGAGCTGGCATAAACAGGAGAGATTTCCATATCTAGATGCTGTTGGAGAGGTTCAATCAGGACTCTGGCAAAATCAACCTGGCTCAGAAGTGTTTTCATAAAGATTTTTATCCCCATCAAATACCTTTAATGAAAATCTTTCCCAAATCACCACACATCATCAGTGGGTATTTATTTAGTGTCCACTTGCAAATCAGTTGATGCTGGATAGTTTTCAAACAGGTTGCACATCTGTGGTGCTTGCTACTGGAAATTTACAGTAAATAAGAACCTGGGCAAAAAAGATTTTATGAGAAGAGAAATGATACCTTTATTGGCAGAGCTGTGATAGGGGCTAAAATGGTATAGCCTTTTAATTTTAAATGGCATTTTCAGATTCAGGTAGTACAGAGGCAAGGAATAGACACTTTCTCATTCATGGATAAATGCGTGGAGATCCATTGTGTGGTTGTCATTTAAAGGTGCGGGGAAAGGACAGCAGGAGAACCAAAAGGAACCGTGGAGGCATGTTCAGACCACACACAGTACTGCTTAGTTTTGGGATGGTGGGCGTATGTACCATAAGCATTTCAAAATAGAGATTTTAGTTTCAGAATTGAAGAATGGATGATGGGTGCTGGTCCTGCTTTTTCTCAGTGGTTTCCAAAGCTGTTGTGCACTTCATGTGGCCAGAGAATATACATAGCTGTCAGCTCCCAACTTAATCATTTGGGCAGACATAGGTGGTTTTGGCAAAGAGTAAACAAGACAGTATCATCATTTGGGAGTTTTCTTTAAGCGGAAGGATCTGAAA
The DNA here is from genome assembly GCA_028658305.1 of Pachyuromys duprasi. NCBI lineage: Eukaryota > Metazoa > Chordata > Mammalia > Rodentia > Muridae > Pachyuromys > Pachyuromys duprasi. The sequence continues at coordinate 36,061,212 of CM053763.1, forward strand.
TAAACTGCTTTTGAATATTATGGAAGGAGATGACCATTGGAGAGCATTTCCCAGGTGTCAGTCAGGGTGGAAGTCAAGGAAGGATACTGAAACTCATGCTTTGCTGTCTGAAGGGGAAAAGTCTCTGTTTTCCATGCATTTCAGAAGGGGGAGGCCTGAAGTCAGCTTTTCTAGTATCAGCAAATTAAGATATGGGTCAAGCTGTTAATGATCTCTCGTCCATCAGTCCTTTCAAGCTGCGTTACAGGATAATACCCAGCATGGATACAGTATCAGGACTCCAAGTCAGTTCACCTGGTTCCACCTGTTAGGTCTGGTCAATTATTGTATTTCTGTCCTCTGAATATCCTGCAAGATTAAACAAGAACAACAACAGCAACAACAACACATTAATTGGCTAGAAATAGGCAAAAAAAAAAGATTTCAGTGAAATTCTACGTACTGTACTGTATTTGTATTTAGTATTGCAGTTCTGAGCCGGCTCTTTGAAGCAAACACGAATTTTACTGAATTGTAACGGGCAAGATAAATCACTGTTTTGTCATCACAGGTTATGAGTCTTGAAGGACAAGTTGCTTTCTAATTTGTCTTTTAAAAAATAACCCTTTGTAATGGCAATAGCAATAAAATGATCTCCAAGAAAAACAGCTGTGGCAGATGCTTTGCTCCTCAGTTCCCCATAGGCTATGGTCAGCTAGCTGCAGTGGATCAGGTTGCCAGTTAATTGCATCTTTTTCAAATTCTCAATTTGTTGCTATTTTCATGAGTCTGAAATAGGATGGCCTACTTTAGAGTTGCCTTACTTGTATATTAGATCCCTTACATGAAACAGAGATCATAGCGACACCAGGATAACACTGATTCCAACAGATGACAAATATATTTAAATGGGCTGTGAAGTGGGTATGACCTTCTGTGCTCTGGCCAAACGCCTTTTACTAGGTTGGTCCTTCCTGCTTCTGTGGGAGCAACATTCTGAGAGTTCGCAACTGCACGTTTCTGGAGACAGGCTTCTAGGCAGAGTTACCCAGGATTGGGATGACAGGGATTGCCTACAACTGACTGTTGCCTGCCTGCGGCTGGTCTTATCTATGCAGCCCAATGTCCTGTGTGGCCAGCCAGGAAGGAGACTTTGTAAACATATGTCTCTCAGTAGCTCACTTGCCAAAGAATACCATCTACAGATCTGCTTCTAGAAGACTTGACCTAACACACACTGAAGAAAGGGTGGACTATGTTGAGGTTTTTGCTGTTTTCCTTCAAGTTATGGATAAATGATAGAAACCAAAAGTAGGAGAAAGGATATAAGAAGGGGGCATAGTTTTAGAATTTCAGTGTTTACAATGCCTGGTCTGTTGGAGGTTGCTCTGATGTGTGTTACTGGCCCTCAAGATCTGGTTACACCTATCCTTGTTTTGTAAACCTGCCTAAGACGTGCCCAATTGGTTGATTAAGCAGCTTCTACCTGGGCAGGGCAGAATGGGGGAGGAGTGGCTACGGGTCATGGGCTTCCAGGACAGGAGAACCATGGGAAACAGATGGACTGGAAGAGAGGAGAAAGGAGGATGCCACAATGGGTTGACGTGGAGAAGTAGTCACATGGGACTGGAGAAAGGACTCCAATGATGGCGAGATAAAGAATACAAGCAAGTATCATGGGCTTATGTATGGGAGGTATCTTCTTCTGATGAAGAAGATTAAGGTGGATGGCATTGGATGGGGGCTGGGAGATGGATGGTGAGGATATTGAGACAGTGTAAGTGAAATATCTGCCTGGCCCAAGGTAAATAAGGCGATTATGAATCTAACAGGTATTAGTGTCTTATTTGTAATAGTGGGTTAAATAATACCATCACGATAATCTTAGGGCTAATAACAAACATTCTATAGCCAACACTCATTGTTTTTATTTACAACAACACTGATTAGCAATCAATGAAGTGAACTTTTAAAATTAAGTGTGGATTAATTCAGAATTAACATTAGACCAGTGCAAATGTCCATTTTGCTAAGGAATGAGTTTTGCTAGTTACTTTGAAACCAAGCCATGCATTCTGGCACGGCGTGACATTTGCCCCCTGGTCAGGGTCAGGCATTCTGTGACAGCAGACAGTCAATTTCAAGCATTGCTGGACCGACAAAATGAGCTGTTCCTATCCTAACCAAAGAGGCAGGTGATGCAGCCTGCCTGAGCTTCTGGCAAGCCTGCAGCATGCAGAAGCCAGACGCCAAGCTGTTTTTCCGTCTGCTGTGGAACACTCGCTGAATTAGTGCAAGACGGCTCCGCACCTGTTGATTTAGACAGCTACTGCTTCGAAATAAACAAATGGCTTTTCCTGAAAGCAGAAATGCACCTTCACAACCAAAATCGCTCACATTAATGTTACATTCCCAGTGTTCAAATCCTCCTCAGGATCTTCAGAACAGCATGGACGAGGCTTGGCAGCTGAGACACTAAGAGACCATTTTTGAAGCAAACTTTTAGAAGACCTTGTCTGGAGGTAGCAGATGCTTAAAAAAATACAGTTAAATTGAACTCTCTCTTCTTTTCATATTTGAAAATGAAGAAGCCTAGTGAAGGAAACCGGTATGCCTGTAACACAGAGGGACAGGTGGGACATGTAGGAAATGGGGATGGATGTCAGAGCAGTGGATTAAAAAGGACTGTGTTGGGGTCAATGTGTGATTTAAGCTTTAATAATGTTCCTTTGACAAACACAGGAGCCCTACCCTCCTCCATTGCTGGTTGGAATGTAAACTTGTACAACCCCTTTGCAAAGCAATCTGGCTCTTTCTCAGAAAATTTGGAATAGTGCTACCTCAAAAGCCAGCTATATCATTCCTGGGCATATATCTGAAAGATGCTCAACCATATAACAAGGACATTTGCTCAACTATGTTCATAGCAGCTTTATTCGTAATAGCCAGAACCTGGAAACAATCCAGATGTCCCTCAACCGAGGAATGGATAAAGAAACTCTGGTACATTTATACAATGGAATACTACTTAGTTATTAAAAACAAGGAAATCATGGAATTTGCAGGCCAATGGATGGAACTAGAAAAGATCATTCTGAGTGAAGTATCCCAGGATCAGAGAGACATGCATGGTATATTCTCACTTATAACTGGATATTAGCCATATTATATAGGATAGACATACTAATATCGAAACAAGGAGGATCCCAGGGAAGATGCTTAATTCTCATTCAGAATGTGAAACAAGATAGACACAAGAACTGGTAGAAGAGAGGGAACAGGGCTGGAGCCTATCACAGATGTCCTTAAAAAACCCCAACCAGCAGGGGATCGAAACACACAGCTAAACTTTAGACTTACAGGTCCTTATAAAAGGACCTGAAGGGAACAAGAACCACACAGGGAGACCAAAAAAGCCCCCACCTCTGCTCCAAAAGCAGGGCCCAGGGGAACTGCAGAGACAGATGCATCAACCAAGACCATACCTAGGAGAGGACCTAGATGCCCTGCTCAGATATAGCCATAGACAGCTCAGTCTTCATGTGGGTTCCCTAGTAAGAGGAGAAGAGACAGTCTCTGACACGGTCTTAGTTGCCTGCTCCTTGGTCACTTCTCCATGGTGGGATGACCAGCCGGCCCACAGAGAAAGAGGATCCTGATGGCTAGGGTCAGATAGTAGGGGAGAAGGACTTCTCCATCAGTGGACTACGGAGGAGAGATAGGGGAAGAAGAGGGTGAGAGGATAGGACTGGGAGGAGATGAGGGAGGGGGCTATAACTGGGATACAAAGTGAATAAATAATAATATTTTTTTCTGAAAAAAAGTTAAAAAATAAAAAAGGACTCAGTGTTTGGGTCTTTCTGAGCTATTAAAGGGCTTAAGCAAGGAATCTGTGGTTGTATTTGCATTTTAGTGAGCCAATCTTCAAATAATTATTACCTCATTGGAACTCAAAACTTGACGTCATTCTATCCTTTAAAAGGAGAGACCTGAAGATATCAGTCACTTACACAAAGTCACAAAGCCATTGAATAATGGGATCAAGCCTGGCCTTCCAGTTCTGGTGTCAAATGCTGGCATGCTGCTTTCTGGATGTTCAAAGGTACAAGACAACAGATACAGCACACAAGACAGTTGATATGATAACATTGTAGAAGAATAAGAACAGGTCAAGAGAGAGGCAAAATATGGTGTTTTATACTGTATCTCATTTATATGCAAAAACCTCAGTCTTTTCCTGGGAAGACAGGCTGTGCTAATTGCCTTGGCTGCTCTCATACTCAGGTCATGGACAACTGGACTGTCTTCTAAACACTAGTGAGAAAGAAGCCTTCATCATTTAGAAATAAAGAACGAGATGACAATCAACTTTATATGTATACTACAATTTTTTAAATAAAGACCCTCTTTACTAGAAAATGTATGAACTATGAAGGTGTCTCCAAGTGAAACATTTTATTTTCGAATGGCTGGCCTTTTGGTCTTTTGTTTAATCTTTTTGAGACTTGCCATGCAGAAGGCATTTTGTTGGGGTCATGGAGTAGAGACAGGTAATTTTACTGAAGGGCATTCTCAGGACATATCTGTATCAGTATCTGGCATAGTAGTGCTAGTGGCCTATTAATGGGGGTTTATACCCTCTTGGTGATTGCTGAGTGTGTGGGATGGAAGTCATTGCATTGGGTTCTCACAGTAGAGCATTTTCTTCATAAGGGAAGAGCTATGAAATGCACCAATGAATGTCCTTTCCACACTAGGATAATAGGGGACACAGCACTAGAGGACCGTGAGTCCATCCCTAATGTCCTAATGGGTCCTCTACATTTATACTGGGGGATAGCTTTGTCTGTTTTATAAAGAAATACAGATACATTGAAGGCACTTCTTTGACCTGTTAATCTGACATAATGTTCAGTCTATCACCTGTCACTCAAGTGTAAGTTGTTATGATATTGATTGAAGTCAAAGCCCACAATATGAAGTGTCAAAGGGAATGCAGAGAACTTATTTTATCCCATTTTAAAACATAAATTGTAAGGACTAGGGAGAGAGCTCAGTTTACAAAATGTTTGCCTTGACCAGAGTTTGACTCTCCAGCACATACAAATGCTGGCTGTGGTAGTGTGTGCTTGTGATCTTAGTGCTAAAGAGGTATCCCCTGGAGCCTCAGGATTGCTGACTAGCCAGTCTAGTCTAACTGAGCCCTCTTCCCCAGGAAATGGGTTTTTTTGAGGATAAAACCTGAGATTGTTTCCCGGCACATACGCACAGACATGTACTTTCACATTATAAATACACAGGTACATATTATAGGTACATTAAAAGGTATTATAGGTACATATTAAAAGTCATTTGTGAATAGGAGTGTCACCAGTAGATCATATTCTTACATTTCAAAAATGTATATAATAAGTCTATAATATTTTTGTAATAAGATAAGTAAATATTTCAAGAACAGTAAGGTGTTAGCATGCTTAATCTCTTATTTGTAATCACTGGGAAGGGCAGCGATTGCTTTTCCATTTTATGCTCTGAAAGCACGCATACTTACAGAACTATTGGCAACTGTCAGCTTCTGGGAGAGGAAGAGCCAAGGGTTATCCTCCTCAAAGCCATGGCCCTTGAGAAGTGACTGTGTTAGCTGAAGGCCACATTTCCGAGCATATTTAGGCAGCACAAATAAGCCTTGATGTGAGTAAAAAGCAAACAAAGGCAAGTAGAAGGAACATGAGTATGGAAAGACTTGAGAGATTCTGGTGGAACTCAGGTAGCTAGCCTTTTAGCTTTTACCCATCTCACCAACACTTAAAGCATTATAAAAGTGCACAATAGAAACCCAAGAAACCTCAATTACAGTACATAGATTATATATCATTACAGCTATTACATTGATATATTATTTTTTATTGACCAGAAGTTGCTAATTACTTCACAATAGGAGAGCAATTTTGTGGAGTGAAGCAAGGTTACAGATCTGTATAGGGTGTCTCTGACATTCTACTTGTCTCAGAAAACTTGTGTGGAACAGATTCACTCTGATGATGTTAGAAGAGGATGTCACTATGTAGCCTTTCCTTAGCAGGATGTAGGAAGTAGAAACATTCTAGTCACAAGCTGAGAGTATCAGACTGATACTACATCTATTATTTCTGTCCTACCAGAACTCTTTCTCCTCTCAGGTTCTCTCCTTTCTTGTTGTGAAACACACATGTAGTTTGGTTCCAGGTGCACAGAAGTGGAAAAGCAATCTAGGAAAATCATGGAATTCCATGCCCACTCTGTCACATTGATTCAGGCAGAAACAAGCCACAAACCCAACTTTACGAGCACTCACCCAGAACCACTTGCAGTGACAGTATTAGAAAACTGGCTGTCACTGTTGTTGTTTTGTTTTGTTTTTCCATCACCAGAGTAGAGCTTTCAAGAGTCGAAATACTTTCTTCTCTGATTCGTACTTCATCCCTCATTTACAAGAAAATAGTTTGTTTCTCCACAATTTGAAAAAAAAATCCCCAGCATTGTTTATGTTGTTATGAAATAAGAGAATACTTTCTGCCTCATCTGGGAAATGAAAGAAATAATAGGCTCCTTAAAAGTGCTAAAACAGAGCAGCACAGGCACTTAGCTCTGATGATTATTTTTCTTGATGTGAGAACTGAACTGAAAGAATTTAGAATTTAGAAACATCATCTATTCCTCCAGGGCCACATTCTCCGAATATCACGTCATTGGTGTCTGTGGGTGCGTACCTGTATTGATCTTTCTGTGGTTCCAAATGGTCGTGGTTATTTCTTTTCCTTATGAAAGATCCATTATAAAGGGCCACATCCTGCCTAAAAATTATGATTTCAAGAACCAGTGCACCGTGCCTGGTGAACTTGAACTGTCGCAGCATTTGAGATGTTGCAAAGAAATATGAATATCCTGCGTCATGAAGGGACAATGGCTGACTATGTCACTGTGCATATAAGTTTTTCATACCCAACCAGCAAGAGAGACCTCTGCAAACACTTAGCAAAAAAGTATTTCTCTTAAAAATGAAGATTAAAGGGAACAATAAGAGAACAGGAACGACCATAAAACAACATATACAGATTCTAAAGAAGCCACGTGTAGTCTAGCCTATGTCTCATGGGGCAATGTGCCTGGTATTAGGGGTTGTTCACTTGTTGCAGCAGTGCTGGCTGCTGTATTTGTAAGTTAACTGGGGAGCTGTATAACCAGGACCTTTAGCATAACAGTAGATTAGAGAATATCATCAAGGTATTGAAAACACCACTATTTTTAGATCTTTTTTTTAACACAGTGATCCATACCACCACCAACAGCAGGGGTACGTGTAGAGATTTGACAAGTGAGAGGCTTGGTGGCTAGTACTAAGTAATGCTTTCTTGTAGCTTTATGTCCAGGACTGTTGCCTGTTTTCCTGTATTTCGTTCTGTCACTCTATTATGAGGTTTGACTCTAAGTCTGGTAGGTAAATCATGTAGAAGAACACTATGCAGTTGGCAGGACTTTAGAAACCTGGAACTTTGCTAGTCTTGGGAACTGTGCAACTGGACCACTGACAGTAGAGCCATCATTCCTCCTGGGATGACACAGATGTGATCAAAGATGCCTCCGCAGAGACTGCTGGCCTAGCACAAAAAGGAGATTTTTCTGAACTTACTAAAAAACGCTTGCTGAAAGTAAGTTACCAACCTGACACTTTGTATGGGATGTGAAATATTTTAACACACTGTTAGAGGATAATGAAAATATGAGGCTAGTAGGAGATATGTGTAAATTTTTCTTTAGATTTAACACTTTCAAGATACGTATTTCCACATTTCTGAAAAAAAAGGTGTGTCTTAGAGAGAAGGCTGTGCCATAATTAATTGAAAGTGCCTTTAACATTCTTAGTATACCACAGAAAATGATACATTTGGTAGCCAGAAGCACCTTAGAAAAGTGGTAATTCCCCTGTGAAATAAGTTTGCAGTAATATAGACTCTACATGAACAATATTCTGTCATCATCATCATTACTGGCATCATCATCCTCACCTGCATTTTAGAATTTACGACATGACACTCTCATTTTTCTTTTCTATTTTTTAGTTAAAATAGATTTTTCAGAAAATATATTCTGATTATGATTCCCAGGTCTTCCCTGCTTCTCCTCCATATATAGCCTTTGGTCTTTCTCTCATGTGAAAAGTCATCGAAGAAAAGTAATAAAATAAGCTATAATAAAAACAAACCAGAATAGGATGAAACAAAAAACAGAAAAAAAGAGCAAAGAAAAAACATAAGAAATACATATAGATGCAGAGACACGCACATTAAAACACTCGGAAATCTTATAAATACAGAAAACCAAAAACCATAATACATGAGCAAAGGCCTGTTTAGTTTAAAAAATAAACAGCACTAACTAAGCATGATGAGACAAAGATATTGAGCTCACTGAGTGCATTTTATGCTGGCCATCTACAACTGCGTGTACAGTGCACAGACAGTGGGATACCTTGGAACACTCACTCTTGTATGGGATGTCTCCATCTAGTACTTCCCCATATGTTTCACCTAACTCTGCGGAAGAGGATGTGGAAAGATTGTGAGAACCAGGGTGAGGGCAGACACCAAGGAAGGAAGGCCTTGCAGACATCACAGATCTGAAGCACCTATGAGCTCGCAGAGATTGTCGCAGTAAGTACGGGGTCTGCACAGGTCTGGGCCAGATGAGGTCTAGTGCTGAGAGAGGAAGTAGATACAAGCCTTCATCCCAAACTCCAGAGAGATTTCCAACTGAAAACTGCTTGCAAAGAAAAAATTAGATTTCTCCAACGAAGTGTCGTTGGGTATACAAACCCCACGTACGGTGCTTTTCTGAGTACCTGTGTTCTATTTAAGGACAAAATAGTCTTTCCTAATCTCTACTTGAGATCACCATCCATTTACTATAACTTTGAGAACTTAGCCCGAGTCACTGTCAAGAAGAGTACTGGGGGAGAAGGCTTAACGAGTAAAACGCTTCCCGTGTATTCATGAAATCTTGAGTTTGGATGCCTAGCATCCACACAGAAAACATCTCGTGGTATGGCAGCATAAGTTCGTAACCTACTCCTGAGAGGCAGATACCAGGAGTTTGTTGGCCTGTCCATCACGTTGAACTGGCAATCACCAGGATGACTGAGAATTCCTGCTTAAGAAAGTAAGGTGGAAGAAAAAAAAAGACAAAGAAGCAATTGAGGAAAACCGTTCGGACATCAGTCTCTAGCCTCCACACACACATTCTGAGTGGACAAGGGCATCTGAGAACATGTATACACCACACACCATTATATATGCATACACTCACACATGCTCCAAAACAAGAAAAAACTGTATATCTCAGCAGCTGGGAAACTGCTAGGTTGTTACATCACTAGTGGTTCTCTAGCTATGACACACTCTTTCATAGGCACAGAATGATGAAACTTGTTCACTTCAGCCTAGAAAAACACAAAAGAAACTTCAAAGCATCGTAATCTCTGTCTCAAGAAACAAACTTATTTAATGAAATAATTGTACAGTAGCAGTAATAAAACAAACAAAATAAACAACATTTAATGCGATAAACACTATTTGATCCTGTTCAAAAGTCACAAAACACTTCATAGTTTAGGTCTGTCCTAGATTCAAATTTCAGTGAGTCATTAAACAGTTTTGAATGTTTGTCACATGGTGGGAGAGCAGGAAAATGGCTTAGTGTTAGTCAGCAGATATTCTCTTATCTTAAAGCTGCTTAATCTATGCTTAATGCTTATTAATAACTTAATCTTAAGTGATCTATGCCTCTTGCCCCAATGGGATTGAATTCTTTGCAGAAGAACAAAGAATGATAGACAGTGATGATATGACTGGGTGAAGTAGGAACAAAGATGGTCAGCAAAGAGGGATGGAGAGATAAAGGGACCGGCTTGAGAGTGAGGAAGAGGAAAGGGCCCCAGGAGACTCCTGAATGCCCAGCACTGACTATCCTTGAGCCGTGAATGTCCTTCCCGTAACTTTCTCATAATATCATACCCTTTTCATTATTACAACAGTCTTTACCTGGAGCCCAGCTTCTTATTCTTAGATTAATATTTATAGTTCTAAGGCAAATAGAAAGTTCACATATTTCATTATATTATCTTTCTTTTTCATTAAAATGAACATGCTACAGAGATCAAGATTTAACATTGAGTTGATAAAAAGTGAAAAGGGTAAATGTCAGGTTTTCTTTTTTTAATGTGGCCATAATCATTTAATGACTGACACTCAAGAAATAAATGTAGCTAATATCCTACATAAAAATTCATATTCAGATATGTGCATATGTATCAGTGTTATGACAACTTAATGGCATTTACAGAATTATTCTAAATAATAAACAATATTAATTTGTTTCATATTAAATTTTTTCTAAAACCAATGACTTTTATTATTAATCTATATAATATGTATAATGTACATATGTTATGCGCCATATATAAATCAATAAAAATATTTTCTGAAAAGTTCATACATGTATCTAATATATATTAATCATATCTACTATCCCATATCCCTCCCTCAAAATCCCTCTGGGTTTCTTCCAAAACCTCTTCCTCCCAACAGGTTTGTTTTTTTAAAAATACGTGGAGTCCAATTAGTGTGTACTATAACTTGAGGATTGATGTTCACCAGTGACCACCCCCTAAAAGTCTTCTTACCTCAGCAGCCATCAACTGCTCAACTCTTGAATAGAAGATTTATGTACATAACAACTCCAAGACCCTTGGTAGGATAAACAAGCCAGAAGAAACACAATTTTTGGAAGGTCACTTTTTATTTCCAGTTTTCTTTAGTCACACAACCTGCTTCTGGTATGACTGCAGACTACTGAGTTAAACATGGAAGCACTCAAGAGGCTTCCTACTTCCATTCT
>CM053763.1:36072622-36086063 GCA_028658305.1 Pachyuromys duprasi
GGATTCAAAGTACCTAACCTGTGATTGAGATAAAAATAAATAAATTAAAAAAAATAGTAGCAGATGGTAATAGTAACCTTGTAAGGAAGCAAAAAGAATCAATAGTCCTACCAAGCTGTTTCTACTAGTACTTCCAGTTTTCTAAACTAGAATAATTCATAACTATATTCTAAATACTTACCCTTATACTCATTGATCTCTTACTCCTTATCATACATTGCTTCTTTTTGGAGCAGATGGAGACCATTATAGAAAGCAATAACTGGTCAAAGTGCAGAAAACTAATTAACTTTGGGGTGGTCAGCCTCAGCTGATAAATATACAATACAGTCCCTACATGTAAGTCTCATGGAACATCACAGAAGGGGTAGAAGAAAGAGTGTAAAAGCCAGAGGCCCAGGAAGTCTGCTGCAAAATTGTATTTTGTATATATGACATGGAAGCTACACCCATGAAATTTCAACAATATGACTGACAAAATAAGACCTGAATAAATACCAACACCATTTGACTTGCCAAAATGGATGGGGAAAATCTCATGGGGGCTTACCCCTTACTGAAGAGTTACAAGCAATCAACAACTTCTAGAGAAGAACAATTAGGGATAAGTCCACCAATTGGTTATCGAATACCAGTGGCCAGTCTTAAAAATATATACATTCAAATAACAATAAATGGATTCATCAGATTATAGTTATATCTTTATTAATACTATACATTACATATTATATATTAAAGATTAAGAAGCCAGAAGTTTGAGAAGCAGGAAGCATGGGTTATAGGGAAAGGGGGGTGATATTATTTCCATTTAAAATAAGAAAACCACATTTCATGGTTATTTAACTTATTCCATGATACTACAATGTACATTCATATATTAAAATAAATTTGTTTTATTTTACAATGCTGCATTTTCACAGTTTTAAATTTGAATAATGAATAAGCTAAAAAAATTGGTAATGATAAATTATTAGTGAATACCTACCATGTGCGTCTTTCTGTTTTTGGGTTACCTCACTCAGGATCATCTTTTAGTATTTCCCACCATTTGCCTGCAAATTTCATGATTTCCTTCCTTTTAATAGCTGAGTAGTATTCCATTGTGTAAATGCACCACTGTTTCTTTATCCATTCTTCAGTTGAGGGACATCTAAGTTGCTTCAAAATTCTAGCAATTATGAATAAAGATACGAGGATAGTTGAACAAGGGTCCATGTTGTATGCTTGGGTATCTTTTGGGTATATGTCCAGAAGTAGTATAGCTGGGTTTTAAGGTAAAGCTATTCTCAAATTTCAGAGAAAGCTCCAGATTGATTTCCAAAGTGATTGTACTGGTTTGTACTCCTACCAGGAGTGGAGGAGACCTAAAGAAAAGTAGTAAGGAGGACCCAAGGGAGGATACTTAAATCTCACTCAGAAGTTGAAATAGACTAGACATCAGAAGTGGTTGGAAGAGAGGAAACTTGGCAGAAGAAGGTGTGCAGAGAGAAATGAGGGTGGAGATCAGACCTAGAAATAGTGGCAGTGAGGGACAGAGGACCTGCAGAAAGAGGAACCATGGGCAGGATCATCTTTGGGACAAGCTGGAGACTTAGGATAGGGTAAGCTTCTGGGAGGATATAGGGTGACTCTAGCTGACACTCTTAATAACAGGGGTTATAGAGACTTAAGAGGACACCCTCTAACTAGACAGGACTCCTGGTGGACGGAGGGGAACATCAACCCACACGCAAAAACTTCCACCCAAAATTTACCCTACCTACAAGATGAGCTGAGACAGAGATCTAAGATTGAGGGAATGTCCAACCAATGCCTGGCCCGACCTGAGACCCACCACATGGGAGAGAGGCAACCCCTGACACTATTAATGATAATTCTGCTATGCTAGTGGAGCCTAGCATAACTGTCATCTGACAGACTCCACCCAGTAGCAGATGAAAGCAGATGTTGAGACTCAGAGTCATACAGTGGGTGAAGTGTAGGGAGTCTTCTGGAAGAGTAGGGGGAAGGATAGAAGGACCTGGAGATGACAGGAGCTCCACAAGAAGACCAACAAAGCCAACTACCCAGGGCTCAGTGGAGCTTCCATAGACTGAAGCACTCAACCAAGAACCATGCCTAGGTCCAAGGAACGGACCTAGGCCCCCTACACAGATGTAGCTGATGGGTACCTAGGACTTCATGTGGGGAACTTAGTAGGGGAGCATTGGCTTTCTCTGACATGGACTCTATTGCCTGTTTTCTGATCACTTTTTATTTTTCCTGAGGCAACACCCTAAGACCACAGGGAAAGAGGATGTGCCCAATCCTGATGCAACTTGATGAGCTAGGGTGGGCTGGTAGTGCAGGCTCCCTTTTGCCTGAGGAGAAGAGGAGGAGGTATGGGAGGGAGGGAAGGAGGATGAGACTTGGTGGAGAGGAGGGAGAGGGTTAACATGGGGATGTATATTGAATAAATGAGTTAATTTTTAAAAATCTGTGATTCTGCATTGTAATACATACTTGTCATTCTTTGCTGTCGATTTTCCAATTTAAATGTGCAACATATGATTGAACATGTCAGTTATTTTGTGTATAATATTACTACTTGGTCATATCACATATATTTTATCACTTGTGTATAAACTGTGTTGCATAGAGAGTCCATAGTACATTTTACTTCATGTATTTTTATTTCACATATCTGAAGATATGAAAGAGAACTTTTAAATACAACAATGGTGCATAATCAGTGTCGCTTTTATTGAGTGATTTGCATAGTAAGATGACTGCCCAGGGGGATCTATAGCAGGGTTTATGCTTAATACTTCTAATCAGTGATCAGTAAGAAATGTCAAGGAACGTGTGATTTCTCTGCTCCCGCAAGGAGAGGTTGATCTCGAATTGCCTCTTTCTAAAGTTTTATCAACTCCTACATGGAGGAATGAGGGATGAATAACTTTCTTTCAAAAGAAAACCCAGCAATGTACCCAGAATACCATATGACTCTGTGACTTGAATCAGTCAACTCGCTGAGCTGAGGAAGAATGTTTTAATAAAATAGCTCTCATCTTACTTTAAAGGTCTCCCCATAATGTCTTCTTCAAAGAAGATCATTGATTTTCACATTTGAAAATACATATTAAAATAATTTCTTACCATAACGGTGATAGCTTTCATGTAGAGTAAATCCTGACTCTCTCTCTTGCACATAAAATACATTTTTAAGTAAGTTGTTTGTTCATATTTCTTGCTTTATAAGATTTTTGTAACTGGGATGAGGCAGCTACTCAGTGGGCAAGATCTTTTCTATCATAAGTCCCTAGGTTCCATTGTTAGCACCACAAAACAAACAAACGTTTAGTCACTTCTGACAGATTTGAATTCTGGCTTCAGATTTTCTTACTGTTTTAGGGAATGTCAGAGTTAAAGTTCATCTTTTACTGGTAAATTCAGCAAAAGTTCAGTCCTTGAAAAATAGGAACATAGGCACAGAGGTTTTAGATAGCTTATTTAAGATACATCAAGACTATCCAGGCTGACTGTAATCAGAAAGCAAAAACTTATGAACATCTGAATAAAGAAAAATGTCATTAATTTCTAGAAATAGTCCAGGGCCTCTAAACAGGGCTCCTAGTCTAGCTCTGACCCATGCCTCCAGCCCTAATGATTGACCTTCAAGAACAGCAAGAGTAACAATGGCCACAAGATCAAATACTTGTGTAAAAGATTCAGATTCAGTGTTGTGCTGCCCAGGGTTAGATAAAACCAGCCACAGTCTTGTATTTTAGAGGAGGCGAGATGTTTACTACACAACCAGAAGGTATGTGAATGCATGCTCATTCTGACCTTGCACAGGGTCGTGTGTAAAACATTATCCTTTTGTTTCTCTTCCTTTGCTCTAGGTTAGGCCATGTTTAGGTGTTTTTTAATCAGCATAAACACTAATTCTTGCTGTGCATTAAGAAAGTGGAGGCAGTAATGTCCAGCCTTTCCTTAGGTAGAGAAATAAGTCCCCTTTCCATAAAGGTAATACAAGGCAAAGAAAAATGAGCAAGACATTTCTGGCCTAGAAACTGCCTGCTTCTTTGAGCAGGGCATGGTGAGAAGGGTTCAAGAAAGTAACTGTTCCCAGGGCCAGGCTAGCACAGCTGTTCCTCCAGTAGCACCCTTGGAAACTGTTCTTGCCAAAGGAGACTCTCTAAGCTTGGGTGTAGCTTCTGGGGATTGATTTCAGTAAGGAGGACTGACACAAGCAACAGCTTTGACAGAGACTTCCTGGCCTTCCCCATCGACATGAACCTCCGGCAGTGTGTGGGGTCATCCTGCATGTTGCCCGCTATCTCTGTGGTAACTACTAGGGAAAGGGCTAAACCATCCTGACCTCTCTCAGCACAGGCTGCTCGCTGTTTCCCTCATTTTGAAACATCACGGTTCAATAAAAGGACAGTGAAAGAATGCAAGTTAACACTTTGAAGGCTCAAAATTATTTAAAATTTTTGCTCATCTGTTTCTTATTCTTAGATCCTCTCTCTCTCACACACACATATATGTACCTGTTTGTGTATGTGTAATTTTGTGGTGGAAAGTTCATATGCACATGTGTGGAGGCTAGAAATTATACATTGGGGCATCTTCGTCAGTAGCCCTCTTCCTTGTGTTTGGAGATAGTCTTTCACTAACCCTGGAGCTCACAGAGACAACCAGACTGCCTGGCCAGTGAATTCCAAGGATCTCCAGGCTATGTCTCTCCATCATTGGGATATATAGGCACAAACCACTGGCCTTTGTTTTATTGTTATCACTTGATGCTGTTTAACCTGAGTCCTAGGTATCAAGCTCATGTCCTCACTCTTGTGTGCCAAATCTTTTAGTGCCTATACCATCTCCTCACACTTTTGTTATAACGTGCTCTGTTGCAGCAGGGTGGAATTCTCCAATCTCTATGCACCCCTAACTTTCTTGCAGTGTTCTCAGCTTTGTTATAAAGGGAGAAGTCAGTTCAGTGCTAAGACTGTACCCTTCTACTTAGGTCCTAAATCCTGATTTTCAATAATTTTGAAAGACAAGAATCTTGCTACCACTCCTGTGTGGTGTTTCACTGATTATATGTTTAGATACCATCAATCCCACATGACCTATCAAGTTTGCTTTATATTTTTTATAGCTATCATCCCTCTTAGATGCTTTTCCCAGAAACAGGTTGTTAGCCCAAAGACAAAGTCTCGAGTAGAAGATACTTAGAAGCTGGAGGCATCGTTTTAGCTCTCTAAAAGAGCTGCCAACTATCAAAAAAATTCACATCTTTATCTCTGAAATATCAGCATCATTGTAAGTTCTTCTAAGCTTTAGGTCTAGGGTATTTTCTGATATCACAGAACGACAAGTAGGAAAACACTGTTCCCTGGCACAACTTTAAAGGACCCCATATATATATATAAATATAAATACATATATATATATATAAATACTGGTAGAGAGTTTCTATATGCTGAACTTGAAGAGATCCCTTCATTAGTTTTTTCTTTCTGTATCTCTCTGTATGTATATTCTGGGTCAGAATGCAAATTTAATTCCTTGAGAAAAGTTCCCCAAGGTACATATGCAAATGTACCCTAATTATGGTTATGCTTGGCATATGAATATGCCTTTTCTTGTAACAGCATCAGTTCCCATTATTGGAAATTTCCATATATTAAATATTTATTGTTGCTGTTATGAGTTAACATGGGACCATGTCATTGACTCTTTTATTTACAAGTCTCCCCACCCCACCCAATGTTAGCATTAGGAAGCCTGAATAATCTGATCACTCTAGTGGCATTCAGTTGGAAAGAAGGTTTCGTTGACATGATGTCATCACTGTTGAAAATTTCTATTGGGGTATATCAGAAATACCAGCAAACAAAGAATATGAAAGATGAATAGCTAAAAACTCATGTAGAAAATTTAAAATGTATCAATAATCATGAAACTAGGGAAATAATACCAAGGATGTTGGTTTGACATATTTTAACACATTTTAGAAGGTTAGGCAAAACAACAAATGATGACAGAAGGTGATATGCTACAAGGGTTATGAGAATATATAATCTTTATCAATATTCAGTGCTAAGAGTACAGATTTCTAAATCTAAGTTAGAGGTTTCACTTTTAATTATCATTTTTAAGTCTTATTAACTATCACTGTAACTTTGCGGAGTTTAATTGCAGAGTTTACATATTTTACTTATTGTGGGGTTTGAATAGATATGGCTCCCATAGATTCATGTGTTTGAATGCTTGGCCCATAAGGAAGGTTATTACAAGGAGGTGTGGCCTTGTTGGAGGAAGTATGTCACTGTAGGCTTTGAGGTTTCATATATGTTAACCTATGACCAGTGAAGAAGGTACAGTCTCTTTCTGGTATCTATGGATCAAGATGTAGAACTATCGGCTTCTTCTCCAGAACCTGTCTGCTTGGATGCTGCCATGCTTCTTGCCATGATGATAATGAACTGAATCTCAAAAGCTCAGAAACTGTAGGCTATCCCCAATTAAATGTTTTTTTTAAACTTTTTTATAGGACTTGCCTTGGTCATGATGTGTCTTTTCACAGCAATGAAACCCTAATTAAGACAGAACATGGTACAGGGAGTGGGTTATTGCTGTGAGAGAGGAGAGGCATGCATATCTCTGAGTTGAAGGCCAGACTGGTCTACAGAGCAAGTCCCAGAACAGCCAAGCTTATGTAGTGAATGGATACCATCAGAAAGCTGGTGAAGATGTAATTGGACAAGGCGGCCATGTTCCTGCCCCAGCAAGCAGCAGAACTTGGCAGCTTCAGTGATGTGGTAGTTCTGACTTTAGAGTCAAAGATAGAAGAAAAAATTTTTTGGAATCTCCCTCCATGACTAAGAAAACTTGCTGAGGCCATGTATGTGGCAGGAATGTCCCTGTCTGGAGGCCCAAAGAAGCCATCATGTGATGCTGTGAAGGTGAAGCCTGTATTGCCTTGGAGACCCCAGGATATTAGAGATGCCAGAGCCATGGGATACCTTCTGAGGGAAACTCAGGGAGTGTATCCAGTCCAAGAGAAAAAAGTGTGTTGCAGCCAAAAAGCTGAAGGAGTTATAGATCTGAAGAATATATCTCCATCAGTCATGGAGATATAGAATTTGGGATTTACCCAACTGGTGTTCAGTCTTGCTTTGGTACAGTATTTCCTCACTACAGATTCAATGTAATGCCCATCAAAATTCCAACACAATTCTTTACAGACCTTGAAAGAAAAATTCTCAAATTCATATGGAGAAACAAAAAACCCAGAATTTCCAAAATGATCCTGTACGACAACAGATCATCTGGAGGTATCTCCATTCCAGATCTCAAGCTGTACTGCAGAGCAATAGTAATAAAAACTGCATGGTATTGGCATAGAAACAAAATAGTGGATCAATGAAACCGAACAGAAGACCCAGAAATAAACCCACACACCTATGGAAACTTGATTTTTGATAAAGAAGCCAAAGCCATCCAATGGAAAAAAGACACCATCTTCAACAAACGGTGCTGGACCAACTGGATGTCTATATGCAGAAAATGAAAATAGACCCATATTTATCACCCTGCACTAAACTAAAGTCCAAGTGGATAAAAGACCTCAATATAACACCAGACACATTAAATCGGTTAGAAGAAAAAGTGGAAAAGACCCTAGATCTCATTACACTCAATGTTCAAATTCCAAATCACTCATCAAAATCTCCCAAAAGGATCTATTGCAACAAGAAGTGACTAAAATGTTCAGTCTGTGTGTTCTTTTATCAAATTTTATGTCCATCTGTAGAAAAATTTTAATCTAGCAACATGGCTGCTCTGTCAAGGGATCACATCCAAAGAGCTAGGTCTGTGTGATCAAGCTAGAACAGCACACCCTTAACTCCTATGGCTAGAATACAGACATGCTCTTATTATATACCTTTAATCCCCCCCCCCAAATTAAGTTAAAGTTAGTTTGTAGAAGGAAGTACCCATAACATCTAATTGAGGGGCAGACAAAATGGCGAATCATAGAAAGTTTGACAGAGTGAGTCAGAAATAGGATATATCCAATTCTCATGAGAAGTGACAGGAAAAAGAAGCTATGTAAGAGCAATACAATACTTGAGATGGGATAATAGGGTAGAGAAGACAATATCATAGAGTTGAGTACAGTAAAGAGTTCTGTAGAGAAGAGAGTACAGTTGAGTGGAGTGGAAGTCAGTCAGTTGGCTGAATTTAGGAGTTCAGCTGAGTGAGTGCAGTGTAGTTGGGTTGAGTTCATGCATGAATATGGGCAGAGGCAAAAAATATCAGAGAAAAAAAAAAGGAGCCAGAAGATTAGAACAGCTTTAATAATGATAAAGAAGCCAAATCCATCCAACAGAAAAAAGACAGCATCTTCAACAAATAGTTCTGGTCCAACTGGATATCTATATGCAGAAAAATAAAAATAGATCCATATTTATCACCCTGCACTAAACTAAAGTCCAAGTGGATCAAAGACCTCAACATAACACTGGACAGAATTGGTTAGAAGAAAAGTGGGAAAGACCCTAGAACTCATCAGCACAGGAGACTTCTTCCTGAACAGAACACTAACAGCACAGGCTCTAAGAGCAACAATCAATAAATGGGACCTCATGACACTGAAAAGCTTCTGTAAAGCAAAAGCCACTGTCATCAAAACCAAACAACAGCCTACAGACTGGGAAAGGATCTTCACCAACCCTATATCTGACAGAGGGCTAATATCCAGTATATATAAAGAACTCAAGAAGCTAAAAAGCAACAAATCAAGTAATCAAAAAATGGGGTATGGAGCTAAACAGAGACCCTCTGTAGAGAACTGTATTATGGCAGAAAAACACTTTTAGAAATGCTCAAAGTCCTTAGCCATCAGGGAGATGCAAATCAAAACGACACTGAGGTTTCACCTTACACCTGTCAGAATGGCAAAGATTAAAAACTCAAGTGACAACACATGCTGGAGAGGATGTGGAGAAAGAGGAACCCTCCTCCATTGCTGGTGGGAATGTAAACTTGTACAACCACTCTGGAAATCAATTTGGCGCTTTCTTAGACAATTAGGAATAGTGATTCCTCAAGATTCAGCTACACCACTCCTAGGCATATATCCAAAAGATGTTCAAGTACACCACAAGGATATTTGCTCAACTATGTTCATAGATGCTTTATTTGTAATAGCCAGAACCTGGAAACAACCCATATGTCTCTCAGTTGAGGAATGGATACAGAAATTGTGGTACTTTTACACAATGGAATGCTACTCAGCAATTAAAAATGAGGAAAACATGAAATTTACAGGCAAATGGTGGGACCTGGAAACGATCATCCTGAGTGAGGTATCCCAAAAGCAGAAAGACACACATGGTATAGACCTATAAGATAGGATAAACATACTGAAATCTATACACCTAAAGAAGATAAACAAGAAAGAGGACCTGGGGTAAGCGGATTAATCCTCACTTAGAAAGTCAAATGGGATGGACATTGGATGTAGGAGAAAACAAGTAGCAGGACAAGCGCCTACTACAGAGGGCCTCGGAAAGACTCTTCCTAGTAGGGTATCAAAGCAAAGATTAAGAATCATAACCAACCCTTTGGCAGAGTGCAGGAAATCATATGAAAGAAGGGGGAGTTAGTATGACCTGGAGAGGACAGGAGCTCTGCAAGGTCCAAATATATCAGGGCACAGGGGTCTTTTATGAGACTGTTTCTCCAACCAAGGACCATGTATGGTTATAACCTAGAACCCCTGCTTGTATGTAGCAAATGGTAGCTCAATTCCCAAGTGGGTATACTAGTAAGGGGAACAGAAACTATTTTGGACATGAACTCAATGGCTGGCTGTTCGACTTCCATGTTCCCTGAGGGAGGAGCAGCCTTGCTAGGCCACAGAAGAGGGCATTGCAGCCATTCTGGAAGAGACCTGATAAGCTAGAGTTAGATGGAAGGGGAGGAGGTCCTCCCCTATCAGTAGACTTAGAAAGGTGCAGGGAGGAGATGAGGGACGGATGGGGGGAATAGGGC
This sequence comes from Pachyuromys duprasi, assembly GCA_028658305.1. Classification (NCBI taxonomy): domain Eukaryota; kingdom Metazoa; phylum Chordata; class Mammalia; order Rodentia; family Muridae; genus Pachyuromys; species Pachyuromys duprasi. The sequence continues at coordinate 36,082,676 of CM053763.1, forward strand.
AGAAATGTGGGAGGGGGCTATGGCTCGGATGCAAAGTACATAACCTGTGATTAATATAAAATAAAAATGAAAAAAGAAACAGCCACCATCTTTGTGTGGGTGTGTATAATAATCTCCAATCATCTTTTAAAACCACCATAAATCTGTTAAAGTTTTATACTAAGAGATTCAAATCAACTAAACCAAGCTACAGAAAACCCACCTTATTTGGACTGTCACATCACAGAGGAAAACTTGTTCCCATGTAGAAGTGATACATAACACTGTAGAAGCAGTGCCCAGCATTCTAGGTACAATGACACAAATCTAATCCAAGCTGACATTGATACTCATTAGACTCGGATCCTCCAGCTAGCCCTGCTGATTCCTGGCTAGGAAGCGTTAGGTATTAAAGCTGGCAATATTCTGCCAGTTTCCATTTTGAGGATACCTGGGAATTTGCAGTGAAGAAACATGTCAGTAGGGAACTTTATTCAAGCTGTTGGTTGGTAAATACGTTGAAATTGTTCAATCATTCCAAGTCCTTTTGAAAATTCATGTTGTGGTTCATATTTTTGCATGCCAAACATTTTGAAAGCAGAATTTTTATTATAAGCCTTTTAAAAACGTCAAAAAATTTTAAATTAGTCAAATAAGTTGATACTTTATTTTTTTCATCAATCTTCTTACCTAATGTTAAAGAAGTGACTCCCAGCACTCCCAAATCACTTTATTTCTGAAAATAAATACTATGGTTCTTCATCTGTCTGCGTTCTAATTTGATAATTTTTGGCACTGTGATTAGGAGAGACACTTGCCATCTTCATGTGATTCCAGATCCTTTGTAGACATTGGCAACATATATAGAAATATTTCATGGTGAAATCTTGAAATAAATATGTGAACCTGATAGTTATTCAGAGTCACACAAAGAAAAGTGGATCAGAGGAAGATCTTGGACATGGGAAAAGATAAGAGTGTTAGAGGGTTTAAGAGAGTTCTGAATTTTGAAATTTGAAGGAGAAAAAAAATATCATTTTGGAAAGCTTGTAGAGAGTCTGGGCCACTACCCATATGTCTTCTTTGTGCCGATTAGGAGAGGCACCCCTTGTGGCTGATTAGTCGATGGGTTTATGGCTTTCAAAGCAGATGGTGCTTTTGTATGAATATTTTACAAAAGCATTTTTTGCTCTGGGCAGATCAGTCCTGTGCCAGAGAACATGGCTTGGCAAAAAGAGTATAGATTGATTTATAGATCTTGTTTCCTTCTTGGTAAGAGCCCTGGGATATGGCGGTATTCTGCTCACCCATGAGTGGTGGTCATGAAATGGTTAAAGAGAGTTGTTTTGAAGGATGAGAGTGTTATGGGTAAGACATGTTTCTGAAGTTAACACCTCTATCTAATCTTCAATAATACAATTAAGGGTCTCTGTAGGTAAGACTTACAAACTGGCTTTTGGTAAGGAAAAGAATATTTCTATGAATGATACAAAATAGTTCAACGTATGAAAAAAGCTGAAGAAGGAGCATGAGTCATTTTTTAAAAGATGAAGTAGGAGGGCATGGGGCTACATTTTTTAAATTATTTAATTTTATTATTAGTTACATTTTATTAACTCTGTATCCCAGGTGAATCCCACTCCCTCATTCCCTCCCAATCCCATCATCCCTCCCTCATCTACTCCCTGCCCTTTTCCAAGTCCACTGATAGAGGAGGACCTCCTCCCCTTTCATCTGACCCTGGTTTATCAGGTAACTTTAGGACTGGCTGTAAAGTCCTCCTCTGTGGCCTAGCAGGGCTGCTCCTCCCTTCCAGGGTGGGGAGGTCCAAGAGCCCGCCATTGAGTTCATGTCAGAGATAGTCACTATTCCCCTTACTAGGGTACCCACTTGGATACTGAGCTACCATGGCTTGCATCTGAGCAGAGGTTCTAGGTTACATCCATACATGGTCTTTGGTTGGAGAAGCAGTCTCATATAAGACCCTTGTGCCCAGATATATTTGGTCCTTGTGGAGCTCCTATCCTCTCCAGATCATATTAACTCCCCCTTCTTTCATATGATTCCCTGCCCTCTGCCAAAGGTTTCGTTATAAGTCTTAGTTTATGCTTTGATACACTGCTGGGTAGTCTTTCAGAGGCCCTCTGTGGTAGGACCCTCTCCTGTTTCTTGTTTTCTTCTACATCCCATTTGTCTTTCTAAGTGAGGACTGATCATCTTAATGGGGGTACATTTTAACCTAGAACGGTGACTCTCAGGCTTAATGGAACTTCACAATTAGTTGTACAACTTTAAAAGTGTTGATGTCTTGGGAACATACAGAATTGTGATTTTAAAATCTCCTCAACACTTAGGTGACAAAGGCTAGTGAATTTCAGTTTTTATATCATTATTCTTAAAATTTACTTTCTGCCATCAGTATCATACAGATACTAATCCTGTAACCGTGACTTGATTGCAAAAACACTAGTACAATAGTGGCAAAAATATTATGGGACTAACCGATTCTTTTTGATTGAACTTAAGACCCCTCCATGAGGTGGCACCAACAAATGACATGGTTAAAATGACCAAGAACTCTAGGCTAGATAGGTCATAGGCCCTAGAAGAAAACCTACTACTGTTACTCTGCTCAATAAACATAGCAATGACATGATTTTAATGACATATCGCTATATCCAGAGATTAGAGTATTGCTCATCTCTTATTAGAGAGACTTCTTTCAGTAGAAAGCTAATTAGCTAGAGACCAGCAAATGAAAACTCGTCAGAGTGGCAGGTTTTTGGGGGTGCTTGAAGGGGATATATTTATCAACCCCTACCTTGTCAGAGCTCAGGGGTTCACATAGAAGAGGTAGAGAGAGATTTGTAACAGCCACAGGTGGCAGATGACTCCAAGGAAACAGAATCTTCCAGTAACAATGGGATTGATAGACAAAAGAACTCACAGTGACTGTGGCAGCATGCACAGGACCTGCACAAGTCCAAGCTAGACACAATGCCAGCCCTGACAAGAGGAAGTGAACCAAAAGTTCCAGCACACAGGGTAGTCAATTGATACCTAGTGGGAAAGGGAAAAATCAGTTTTCTGCAGCGGAGTGACACTGAGTATATCAACCCCACTCCAGAAGTGTGGCTAACACAAAACAGGTTTCATGTTTTGTGCACTTTTTGTTTTGCTTTGAGTTGGTATTTTTTGTCTCATTGGTTTTGTTTTGTTCTTTGGTCGAGAGAGAGAGAGAGAGAGAGAGAGAGAGAGAGAGAGAGAGAGAGAGAGAGAGAGAGAGAGCATGAAGTTAGGTGAGTATGGGCAGATCTTGAAGGATTTATTGAAGGAGAAAGACTGCAGACAAAATGCACAAAGGCCTGTGTGGGTCACTTTCATTTAAACCATCACACACAAAATAAAT
>CM053763.1:36086163-36096493 GCA_028658305.1 Pachyuromys duprasi
TCATCAACCTCCCCCAGATCTATCATTACTTCTCGCCCTCTGCCAAAGTCTTGATCACGAGTCTTAATAGCTGCTCTGATACATTGCTACATTGACCCCCCAGTAGACACTGTTTTATCTCACTATCAAACTCTTGAACTAGCTACAAACTTTTGTTCACATGTATGTACATAAGTGCTGAGTAAAATTCCATGGTGTTCATTATTGTCGGTTGGTGGCATTTCTCCTTTTAGATAGTTTCATGAGTTATTGGAATGCTTTCTTTACAACAATTATGTGTTCATTTTATAAGAAGTTAATACTTCAAAAGAAAATTTGGAAAATAATGATAAAATTATTTTCTTCATGTCATATAAATTCAGTAAACATGCTTTAAAGTTGCACACTAGAGCTTTTTTTAATTTTTTGATCTGGATGGTTTTTGCACATTCTATTAAAATGTATTTACTACCACAGTTACTGGTACATAAACACTGAATTCATTTCTTAAACTTGAAATTCCCATAAATATAATCTATACAATAAATCTTATAATGTGATAAATATTTACAAAGGCTTTCATCATAAACATGATGTTTATTACTGTGTGGGTAATCTGAACAAGGTTCCCTTCATTATCTAGAAGAATAATGGAACTTTCCTTGAAATCTCCATGGAGCTAAGACAGGGGAAAAGAGACCCCCAAATTGAGAAAGTATTTGCAATCTAAATTTAACCAAAGACTTGAAAGGAATTTCATGATCACCACAATTTGGACAGGAGTATTACACACAATTTATAGGAGGAAATAAACCAATTATGTTTCTTCAGCATCAACAAAGCAGTTGTTTTTGTGGTTTGCTTCTGAAAAAAATAAAAGTATTTCCCCTTTTCTTTTTACCTGACTCATAAGATGAAAAAAGTGGAATTTGAATTTAACAATTTGGTTTAATTAAAGCAATATATAATATATAGTATGTAATTATATATATGTTTAATTACACTGTACAGTTTTATGTCAACTTGACCCAAACTAAAGTTATTCAAGTTGTGGGAACCTAAGAATGCCTCCATAAGATCAGGCTAAGGCAAACTCATACACCATTTTCTTAATTTTTCTTTCCAAGTTTTCTTGATTATGGTGTTTCATCACAGCAATAGAAACCCTAACTAATACTAGTTGGTACCAGATGTGGGGCATTGCTAGGAGAGACCTGACCATGCTTGGGGGAGGATCGTGGAAGAACTTCGGAACTTTGGGCTAGAAAACTCAGTGAGAAATCAGTGAGCTGTTTTGTAGCAGATAGGAAGATAAAAAATGTTGAGAGCCGTGCAGAAGATGGAGGCCTGGCTTGTGAAGTTTCAGAGGGAAGTTTAAACATCTATCAGGGCCCATTTGCTATTTTGAATTTAGATTCTTTTACTCTGCCCAGTTGGGGCCAAAAAGTCAGCCATGACTAACAAGAGACCAACACAGTTGAAGTGAAACCCTTGTGTTACTGGAACAATTGGTGCTGGTTAGTTGGCTCTAAGACATTAGTGGTGATTCAAAAGGGACTAGGATCATTGAGGTGAAATCGTATGGTAAGTGTTTCCATAAGTTATCTCACAAAAGCTGTGTTCCAGAAGTGGCTGGGTTGTACCTTGTGCTGGCCGCTGAAATTGGTACTGTAAGATTCACCCAGATGGTACTGCTTTTGAAGGCATGAAAGGGTCATGAAGAGCAGCCAACGCTTGGCACTGGAAAAGGCAAGGAGAGGCTGTTAGCAGAGGTTCAGCTTATGGCGGCAGTTGAAGCCTCAGGATTGAAGGGATCGTGCAGAGAAGTTGAGGCTTGTCACCGTAGAGACTATTGGTAAATGTGTAGCCCAGTTGCAGCAGAAGACTCCAACATTTTCAAAATGCCGGCACCAAGAACAACAGCAACAGTGGGGTGGAACCACACAGAACCTATAAGACAAGCTGTGTGTACTTCAGAGTGCAGAGCTGGACAAGCGACCCAAACCCATAGATCGGGAGTGGATCACAGATATTGGATGCTGAGTGATTTACACTGCTGAAGGTTGGTTTTGCTTTATTCAGACTGTGACTGTGATCCTTTTCCCTCCAAGTCATGATGTATTTAATATATTTTTGATTTTAGAGGAGCTAACATTTGAGAGAATAAACCTGTAAAGAAATTTTAGGTTTTAAAAGAGATTGAATTTTCAAAAAGGCTGGATGTTAATGTGTTTGAATTTGTAAAGATTCTGGGAGCTTTTAAGTTTGTGAAATGTTTTATATTGTGATATTAATATCAATGTGTCATCTTGGGGATGAACAATAAAGGAAACGTTGTGGCTTAACAGTGACCTGTTTGTGTGCCAAGTTGTCAAAGGGTCAATTATTCTGGATAATTTTATATTAATTTGACATAATTCAGATGAGAGAACCTCAACTGAGAAAATTCCTCTGTCCACTTAGGCTACAGGCAAGCCAGTAGACCGTTTTCTTAATTAGTGATTGATGAGGCGAGGGGCCAGCCTTATTCTGGACTGGTGGTCCTGGGTTCTAGAAGAAAGTAGGCTGAGTAAGTCACTAAGCAGTGCCCTTCATGGATTGCAGAGATCAAATCCTGCACAATTGCTAGAGCTAAGTGATTTTGTTGTTGTTCTTTTTTTTTCCCTTTTTTTAACCTGATGTTTAAAATCCATACATTAGTTAACTGAGGGAGGATGAATACAAGGTGTGATCAAGAGAAAGCTAAACTCTACAAACATGTTTTCTTCTGTCATCAAGGTGACTCAGCATATACATGATAACATGTGTGGTGCTTCCCTTGAACCATATTTTCCACAAGTCTCTTTGTCCAACCTTCATGGGAAACATTCAAGAAATATTCAACTTAGCCAAATTGATATGATATAAATCCACCATATGCTCCAAATTGTTGCGACAGACAGAAATTTCATCTAAAGTTAGTCTTTTTAAGTCACTGACCCAAAACCTTAAAACTAGAGATCAGAGCTGTTCTTCTGAAATAAATAATGTACCTAAAGCTGTCTTTTTATTAAATATATATATATATTGTTTACTTAGTGGATTTTGAGTTTCCTTGTAATATATGTAAAGCCTGTAAAACAGGTATTATGAATGAGGTTATGGTGCACCCTTCTATGACAGTTGACATTGGATGCACAGAATGAAAATGCCATGCTTGATGTTCTAGTATCTAAAAAGTATCTGGTATCTAGTATCTAAAAAGTATCTAATATGTAAGAATACAAATAGGTAGACTGAATGCATGAAAATTAATAGTAAATAATTCCTTATAAAGATCGAATGAAAAGAATAATGGGTAAGGGGTTGTTTTTTTTTTCTTTTTAATTTCATTAGCTTTGGGTTCTTTTGTTCATGTTTGTTTTCATTCAGTGTTTGGAAATCACCTTTGGGGGTACAAATGTTTATTCTCCCTTACCATTTACCATGTATGGAAATCAGAATGTTAATAGCCATTACATAGCTCCTTTTCACTAATTTTCATAATGTATCTAGTAAATAACAGGAAAGTGTCATCTCAGAGTCTTCCAACCATCCTCCACATATTCTTTCTGGTTTCTCTGTTTATACTGGTTTTGTTCCAGCCAAACCTCATCTGTTCAGAATAATTTCAACCTTTACTTATGAAAGGCTTTGGTGAGGCTTGTTTGCTTTTCTATATGAGAAAATGACTACTGATGGCCTGAGAAGTCTAGAAGTGATTGGTTTATGAAGTGCCCATTTCAGACATCCTATCGAGGCCACCATGGGGCAGTCAGCCAGATAACTTTAAGTGTACTTTAATGGCAGAGTTCAATATAAAAGAATGACAATGCATAAGTAATTAAATTTTAAGCAAAAGAAATTCTTGAAACTTGAATCCTTTTTGTGTGATAAGGTGCCAGTTGTCACCTAAAAGTGCATTGATAGACCAGAGTCTATGCTTCTTCTCCATGCTGAATACTTAGGAAGTCATATTAACTCTTTTTAGATGCAATACATTTATCATTTTAATGTAATGATCTTAGTTTTAATTTGTGAAGCGTGTGTATGTATGTGTGTGCATGTGGTGGGAACATGCATTTAGATTGGGATTATTGGAATGTTTTTGTTTTTTCAGAAAACTGAAGTTTTTTTAAAAAGTGAAATGACAATTATTAGATAAAATGAGAACAAGATCGTCATGCTGGAAGATGTTCTCAGGAGTTGTAGTATGGAAGGCTGAAAGAGAAAAAAAGGTCACAATTTTGAATCTAGAGTGCAAATATGTTTGAAGGACTTACCAAGTTTCGGTGTTGAAGGTCAAAGGAAGTTTAGAGAAGAGTATAAAAGTATAACATCAGCTAGTTGGAAAGTTTGAAAGATAGGAAAATACTGAAATTGGGTCAATTTAGAGAGTGTACAGCTCTGTTTGTCAACGAGGACTCAGGGCTGAAACAAGAACATGTGCCCTGATGAGACACAAGCTTTGATAGCCTTGAAAAAGATGTGGAATCAGTCCAATTTCACTCTTTCACTCAGATTTGTCTTTTTTGTGTGAAGTCTTGTATGCCCTCGGTGAGTGCAGCAGTTAATCTTCATTGTGAACTGGATTGAATTTAGCAGCGACTTCTAGGTTTATCTGTGAGGATGCTTGTGGAGGTGTTTAACTGAAGTAAGAAGAGCAATGCTGAATGTGTGCAGCACCACTCCGTGGCCTAGGGTCCCAGAGTGAATAAAAAGGAGAAAGGGTGCTGGGTAGCAATGTGCCGCTCTCTCTGCTTCTTGACTGCAGATACACATGGCCAGCTGCCTCACATGCCCACGTCCAATTGCCCACTTGCCATGTCCCCAGCATGAAAGTTTTGAGCCAAAAGAAACCCTCCATCCTTAAGCTGCTGGTCAGGCTACAGAAACAAGACGAACAAGTAATACAATGGAAGTATTGTTATGCTCCATCAATACTAGTTTTCAATACACATCTAAAGTAAATAGAATCAATATGTTGAAGATGTATCTGCACTCTGGTTTTCATTGTAGCATATTTTAAAAGGCTACACAGTCAACCTAACAGTCTATTACTGTATATACTGATGAATTGTGTGTATCTGTTTGTGTGCATAATATATACATTTACACATAGCACCTAAGGTAACTATACAATATTTTATATGTAGTGTATGAACATACACACAATTGGGTATTATTAAGTTTTTTTAAAAAGAAAATGTTGTCATTTGTGGCAATATGAATAAACCAAATTGTCATAATAAGTTAAGCAAGTCTGACACAGAGAAACAGACAATGTGAGATCCCCTGTGTGGAATTAAAAATGTCAGAATCACAGAAGCAAAAGACAATGGTGACTTCAGGTGTAGGAGAGTACTGGATCAGATGTTGGTCCCAGTGTACAAATTTCAGTTTGGATGAATTAAGCTTTGAAGACTGGAATGTCTGGCTATCGTTGATAAAAAAGCTCTTGACATTAGCTAATGTAGATTTGTAAATGGTTTGATAATTTAGTGAATGTTCTATTTACTAATTTCCCATAAAACACACACATTTCTGCATCTATCTATCTATCTATCTATCTATCTATCTATCTATCTATCTATCTATCTATCTATCTATCATCTACCTATTATTTGTCTGTCTAACTATCTTCTATATATACATATAAAGCATTGTGTTAAAATCATAAAATGCATTTGCTTTACTTGCCAAATTGAGTTGAAAAAAAAAAAAGATCTGTTCTTTCAGGCAATCTACTGCTGAGCAGGTCAGCGAAGGGCCTGGAGAGGGTGTTTACAGGTATATGTTGCTCTGTGTAGAGATAATGGAGGTTATTTACATTGTTATTATAGAGGTTCTGGGACATCAACATTTCAGAAACACCACTAAGCGAAGTGTTCTGGTGCATTCCTCTGAAACCAACACTTGGGAGGCAGAAGTTGTAGCATCTCTGTGAATTCAAGGCCAGGTTGGTTTTCATTGTGATTTCCTGGCTAGCCAAGGATAGTTTATGAGAGTCTTGTCTCATAAAGAAGCCCCACTGCCCTGACAGAGGCATGAGAAACTAGACTTAATTACACTACCATGAGTCAAAACCTAGTCAAAAACTTTATCTTATAATTTAGTATATGGTAAAACATTTAAATTTAAGTGTGTTTTCAGACATTGCTGGTTTTCAGACAGAAAAATCTGTACTTTTTAGAGTGAGTTTTCTTTCCATCAGTCCTGTCATCCTTCACTGGTTGTCTGTGGAAGCAAATTAAAATAGATTAATCACTCATGCTTTTGGTCCTAAGGGGAAAAAAAGTTTTATTTGGAGGGAACTCCACAAGGAGAGCAACAGAACAAATAATTCTGGGCACAGGGGTCTTTCTGACACTGATACTCCAACCAAGGACCATGCATGGAGATAACCTAGAACCTCTGCACACATGTAGCCCATGGCAGCTCAGTGTGCAAGTGAGTACCCTAGTAAGGGGAACAGGTGCTGTCTCTCACATGAACTCAGTGGTTGGCTCTTTGATCACCTTCCCCTGAGGGGAAAGCAGCCTTACCAGGCTACAGAGGAAGACAATGCAGCCAGTCCTGATGAGACCTGATAGGCTAGGGTCAGATGGAAGGAGAGGAAGATCTCCCCTCTCAGTGGGGGGAGGGGTATGAAAGAAGATGAGGGAGGGAGGGTAGGATTGGGACAGGGTTACAGCTGGGATACAAAGTGAATAAACTATAATTAATAAAAAATATAAATACTGCTTTCTAAGGATGACTTCTCTCTTTTAAGAGAAAATCTAGTATGTGTGTCTGGGGGTATAACTTTCTCTTACTTCTTACTTACTACTTACTTCCAGCTGGAGTACTTAGCAGTTTGTAAGCATTTGCTGCTTGGTTTGTAACCTTCAGAGACTGTTTCTCTCCCACAGTACCAAAGACTGTTTCAAAGGCGATGCACTTTACAAAATCACAATAAGAAAAGGAAGAGAGAAAATTCATATTCATCAGCAAATCCTTTGTCCTAAATCACCATATGTTACTTTTCCAAAAAGGTGACGATATATGACAGATATAACAGCAATACAATTTAAAGAGCAGAAATTCTTATGTGTGAGAGCAGAATGAGGTAGTTTTCATCATGTATGATTTGGACAGAAATGAAGAATAGGAAAGTTAGTTTCCAAGAGATCTATTTACTTTTGTTCCATAAATCTCTATTAATATTAATAAAGAGCATTCAGGAAAACATAGTGAGAAATAAGACCAGAATGTAACTTTGGACTCAGCATCTGGTCACAGCACATCAAAGAACGGCATCGTGAAAAGCTCCTAAGTGCTGGCTTTGTCTCCAGGAGTGTAAGTGCTGATGAAAAGGTGGCAAAGCTACATGCTTCCAGGTGATCTCTGGGAAACTCTGTCTTGATACCTTGCATCTGGCACAGAGTGTTCTCTGTTGCCTTAGGATGCTGTAATAGTCACACTTTTTCCCTAAAATAACCTCATGCCATTACTTTCCTTCTCAAATGATGTACCTGGCTTATGACTATTATTCACATTTCATTGAAATCATAAGTTCAGGACCATTAATAATAAATTCTTATTAACCTTTTCTAAAGGACAAGGGTGAGGTTTTCCTGACAGCTAGATTGATTTCCATACTTGAATATCTTTTCATTGATCAATGCTTTCAGAGAACCTTTCAAGTAAAGACCAAGTGTTTTGATTCTACTCCTTTTGTTTCAGCACTTAACCTCTAACATTTGGTACTATGTGGATAAAGCATGTTGTGTAGGAGAGATGTATTATGGTTAGAACTTGTAAAATCCTAAAAAGATGAATATAAAGAGCAACATTCAAGAGTGTGTACCATAGATACCTGCACAGGACAAATTTGAAGAGAAAGATATTTGTTTGTTTATGCTTTAGGGAAAAGAGTTTTTGAGAGAGCAGGGATTGGAATGAGGACTTTTCATCCATTGGATATTATTCCTTCAAATATAAACTAAGTTTCTGGTCCATATATCTTGTCTCTTATCTTTTACTCTCTCAGACATTGAAGAGCTCATCCATGATAGGCTGGAGCAAAATCAGTACAACCATCTACCTTGCTTTCATTGTACCTGCTGTTCTATCTTTGGATAACGAGGTATCTGACTGTGAATGATTTCTAAGCCTCTTGGAGGAGGGAGTCAAATATACAGTAAGTAGACTTCGGATGAGCTGGAACATCCCGTTTCAACTGGTGATCTGGTAAATTACTTTTCTGCTTCAATTCAGCGAAGATTTTTCTGGAGCCGATAATGGAACTGTGAAGATGCCAACTTTTCTCTGCAACTCTTATCATATTTTCTCAGGAAAAGTGCAGGCTGGCACTTAGTTATTATTAATGGGTCAATTATAAGCCCACAGTGAAGACAATCTTTACATCTGTTTATGAAATGTCCGTTGGCTTTTAAACAGCCCAGACAAATCAAGCAGGGTGAAACTTGCAAGTTAGTGAGATACAGGCTCAATCTTTTTCTGCTTCTGAGTAACAGTTTGAAAGTTGTACGGGCTCTAGAGCTATTTTTTCTCAAAACAAAACTTTAATATCATTTGCTTATATTAAGAAGCAATGAAATAAGTCTTTGTGAAAAGTGACAAACATCACAGGAGGTGTGTTATGAAAACAATATTATTTACAAACAAGGACTTCAAAATTATGTTCAAATCTAATATGAATAGTTCAGCTCTTTCAGCAAGGTAATAGGTAAAAGTTAAATTTCCATGACTTTCTAAACATTTCATTTTTTTCTCAAAGTAACAAGTGTGCTTTAATGTTTTATGAAATTTGGATCTAGAGAATCTCAGTGTTTACTGTGAGAATAAATTGGAATATGCATTAGAAGAGACACAGACTTTGGCTGGAGGAGCCAAACCAAATTGGATGAGAAGGAGGTCTTACTTTCCATAGCAAGTGTTTGTTTGCTGTGTAAATAGATGCCTGCCTCACTGGGTTAAAACTGCTCTTAGTTCATGAAGTATAGGGAGTCTGCACAGGAACAGAGTGGCAAAATGTTCACCCCACTAAATAAATGAATAGAGTGACATGTGAGCTATGTGTGTAGGACTGTATGACTAAAGCATTTATACTTTTATGAATAAGCAGACCTTCCCCTTTTATTTTGTAACACAGATTATGATATTAACCCTCAGAAATGCTGTGTTATGGAGGGAAAAAGCTGTTATTTAGAGATGATTTGAAAAGCCTAAGGTGCCTTTAATGAAAAGTTATCTAGCCAAGAGCAGAAGTGAAACTATCAGATCTGGAGAACTAAACAGGGTTACAAAGCTCAGGCTATACCTGAGTACATTCAGTATCCAGAACAAATATCCCAAATATATTTGTGTTTTCCAAATACTCTATTGATACTCTTCTAGAGTATATCTTTAGATAATTTTCATACAAATTAAAAAACATTTTTTTCAGACTGTAATTCAAGAAAGAGAATATTGAGATAAGAATAAGACAGGCATATACATACCTAAGTATTCTCTTTGTCAAAATTGAAGTGAGAAGCTATGTGTAATATTTTTTAGGTATTGAGAGCTGTGGTTTCAAATGCAATTCCTTGACATCTACCCAAAGTACTCCACAAACATAACTCAATCATGTTCACTGCTGCTCTATTCATAATAGCTAGGAAATGGAAACAATCTGAATATACTTCACTTGAAGAATAGATAATATAAATATAGTACATTTACAAAATGGGATACTGTAAAGAAAAAAAATGAAGTCATGAACTTTGCAGGTAAATAGGTGTAATTAGAAAAATCATACTGAGTGAGGTAACCCAGACAGAAAGAAAGATGTTGCATGATCTCTCTCATTGGAAGCTCTTACCTCCAAATCTTCAGAAGTAAGTACATACTCTGGATAAACTGAAAAAAAAAAACCATGAAAGTATTTTAAAAGCATTTCTCTTTTCTTTAGATACAGGACTCAGCTATCCCTGAGCTAAAGCTGATTTGAATGCCTCCTCCTTTAGGAATCTAGTTTACAATACCAGAAGGTATCATACAAGCTTCCAAAGAAGGGAAACAACCAAGAAACGTGCTCAGTTATTACACCTGTGAAGCACACCAACATCTAGCATGACCTGATAACTGTAAGGGTGCAATGGTAACACACTTGGTGGTAACCAACAGCTCTCTAAGTGGATTTAAGACCCACTCAAGAAGAGGGAGTTCATGCCTGGTACTGGAAACCTAGCCAACTTCCCAAACCTAATGAAGTCATAGATCTTGGAGGAAAACTGAAACCCACCACTTTACTAAAACAGCACGATATATAAGTACATCTTTTTTT
>CM053763.1:36096993-36133360 GCA_028658305.1 Pachyuromys duprasi
ATGAGATATTTCAAATTTCTTCTTGAAGGCACTTAGTGCTATGAACTTTCCTCTTAGCACTGCCTTCATTGTGTCCCATAAGTTTGGGTATGTTGTGCTTTCATTTTCATTGAATTCCAGGAAGTCTTTAATTTCTTTGTTAATTTCTTCCCTAACCAAGCTGTCCTTGAGTAGCAAGTTGTTCGGTTTCCATGTATGTGCAGGCCTTTTGCAATTTCTGTTGTTGTTGAGGACCAGCTTTAGACCGTAATGGTCAAATAGGATACAAGGGATTATTTCAATCTTCCTGTATCTGCTGAGGCTTGCTTTGTGAGCGACTATATGGTCTATTTTGGAGAAGGTTCCATGAGGTGCTGAAAAGAAGGTATACTCTTTTGATCTAGGATGAAAGGTTCTGTAGACATCTATTAGGTCCATTTGATTAAGGATTTCTGTGAGTGCCCTTGTTTCTCTGTTTTGCTTCAGACCAGATGATCTGTCCCTTGTTGAGAGTGGAGTGTTGAAGTCTCCCACTATTATGGTGTTGGGATCAATGTGTGATTTCAGATTTAATAATGTTTGATTTCCATATGTGGGTGGTCTTGTATTTGGAGCATAAATGTTCAAAATTGTGATGTCCTCCTGTTGGAATTTTCCTTTGATGAGAAGGAGGTGCCCCTCTTGATCTTTCTTGATTAACTTTGGTTGAAAGTCTATTTTATTAGATACTAGTATTGCTACCCCAGCTTGTTTTCTGGGTCCATTTGCTTGGAAAATGGTTTTCCAGCACCTTACTCTGAGGTAGTGTTTATCTTTGTTGCATAGATGTGTTACTTGGATGCAGCAGAATGTTGGATCCTGTTACTGCAGCTATTCTGTTAGTCTGTGTCTTTTTAATGGAGAGTTGAGTCCTTTGATGTTGATAGATAATAGTGACCAATGACTGTTAGTTCCTTTTATTGTGGAGTTGGTGGTCTTACTGTGATTCATTGCTTTTTTGTTGTTGTTATCGTTGGGAAATTATCTGTATCCTATGTTTTCTTTGGTGTAGTTGTTTCCGTTGGACTGAAGTTTTCCTTCTAGTACCTTCTGTAGGCCTGGGTTGCTGTGTAGGTATTCCATGACTTTTGTTTTGTCAAGGAAAATTTTGTTTTCTCCATCTATGTTGTTTGAAAGCTTTGCTGGGTATAGTAGTCTTGGTTGGCATCTGAGTTCCCTTAAAGACTGCATGATTTCTGCCCAGGCCCTTCTGGCTTTCATAGTTTCTGATGAGAAGTCTGGTGTGAGTCAGATCGGCCTACCTTCATATGTCACTTGACCCTTTTCCCTTGCTGCCTTTAATATTTTTTCTTTGTTTTGTAGGTTTAGTGTTTTGACTATGATGTGATGTGAGGTATTTCTTTTCTGGTCTAGTCTATTTGGTGTTCTGTAGGCTTCTTGTATGTTGATGGACATTTCTTTTTTTAAGTTGGGAAAATTTTTCTTCTATGATTTTCTTAAAAATATTTTCCTGTCCTTTGAGCGTGGAGTCTTCTTTTTCATCTATTCCAATTATTCTTAGGTTTTGTGTTTTGATGGTGTCCTTAATTTCTTGGATGTTTTGTGCTTGCGACTTTTCTGATTTCATGTTTTCTTTCAGTGAGGAATCCATTTCTGCCAATGTATCCTCAGCTCCCGAGATTCTCTCTTTCATCTCTTGTATTCTATTGTTGCTGCTTACCTTTGTGGTTCCTGATCTTTTCTCTAAGTTCTCCAGTTCTAGGTTCTTCTCCCTTTGTGTCTTCTTTATAGTTTCTAATTCAGTTTTCATGCTTTGTACCATTTTCTTCATTTGATTGACTGTGTCTCCTATTTTGGTTGTTTCCTCTCTGTTTATCTTTAATTGTTCCTGTATGTGGGCAGTTATATTTTCTGAATTTCTTTGAAGGCCTTGTTCATTTCCTCTTTTTGTTTCTCTTTTTGTTCCTCCAATATCTGCATAATCATAGCTTTAACATAATTTTCCTGTGTCTCCGCTGAATTAAAATCTTCACTGCTTTTGGGTGTTTCTGGTGGGGCCATGGTGTTCTGATTTTTGTTGGGTGAGTTCTTTTGCTGATTTCTGGGCATTTGTTTATATGTAATCAAGGAGCTGTTTGTGCTTTAAGGCTGAACTTCAGACTGGAACTGTCAATCTCTTGTGTCAGGAGTATTCTTCAAGAAGATTAGGGATTTCCAGTGGTTTGTTAGTGTGTGTTGTTTTCTCAGTTGAACTCTGTTGTGGGCTCTGTGTGCCAGGCTTCATGCTCTGTGCTTGAAGCTGTGAGCACCACAGGCTGGTCACCCTTCTGGTCTGCCACCTTTACTCCTCATTCTGTGCTAGAGGCTGAGTGTCCGGGTTTGAGATGTCTGCTGGGGGTTCTGTGCTCCGCCCTTGGCTTGCCACTAAGGGCTCTCCCCTGGACTGGAGGCTTGGTGCCTCCTTCTGGGCCATGTGCTGTTCACAACGGTCTGAGATGATATTTGGGGCACACACAGTGAGTCTGGAGTGGTTGCAGGCATTGCTGAGCAGTGTGTATCCGCTGTATGCAGGCCTGTCTGAACTGTTGCCCAAGGCCTTCTCAGTCTGACCTGTGTACACACACACACACACACACACACACACACACACACACACACGGACTGAGGTGGTTGCTGGCAGACCTGAGCAGTGTGAGCCCGCAGTGTCCAGGCCAGTCAAAACTGCCTCCTAGGCCCTCTCAGTCTGAGGTGGTTCTGGCAGAGGCGATTGGTTTGCGCCTGCTGTATGCCCGCCAGTTGAACCAGAACCCGGGTTCTTCTCAGACTGTCCCATGGACTCACACACGGACTGGGGTGTTTACTGGCAGACCCGAGCAGTGTGCGCCCGCAGTGTGCAGGTCAGTCAAAGCAGTAACCCAGTCCTCCTCCGTCTGGCCCAGGGACTGTGAGACTCAGTCTGGCATGGCAGCTGTGGGAGCTCAGCGGGGCTGCTCGTTCAGATCAGAGCTGTGCGCTGCTGGTCATCCGGAGATTTTTCCAGGGAATAACTGGGTGTCCCTAGGATTTTCCCATTTGATTTCCTCGCCATAGGCTTTCCGCTCCCCTGGCAATCACAAATGCTGGTGTTTTAGGTCCCAGAGTTCAGTCTCCTGGTAGCTGTGTTGTTTCTGCTGTCCTACTCCTCAGACAAGGTGTCCTCTCCTGCCGGCCATCTTGGATCCTCCTCCTGTAGTTCCCTTTTTCTTTTTAAACTGAGCTGTTTCCTCACAGTTTGTGCTTCTTCATATTCCCAGTATCCCTGAGGTTCAGCATTGTCCTTATTCTAACCTGTTTCTTTCAATAGTAACTAATCAAGGTGAAGTGATGAGGAAGAAGGTAGAAAACTGTCAAGCTATATCTACTAGCTGTAATGAACTGGGCATGGTGGGTCACACTTGTAATTCTAGCATTTGCCAGGGTAAGGCAAGAAGAGCATTAATTTAAAAACAACTTGGTAAGTTTCAGGCTAGCCCCAGCTTCTAAATGAGACCCTGTTTTAAGAAAAAGGGCTCTGTTTTGATACCTGCTGGATAGAGTCTTTCAGAGGCTCTCTGTGGTAGGCTCCTGTTATTTTTTCTCTGCTGATGTCTATCCTGTCAAAGTTTGTGCAGAGTGCAGAGAATCTTATGAAAGAAGGGGGAGATGGAAAGACCTGGAAGGGACAGGAGTTCCACAAGGAGAGCAACAGAACCAAAAAATCTGGGTATGAGGGTCTTTTGTGAGACTGATACTTCAAACAAGGACCATTGAGGGAGATAACCTAGAACCTCTGCACAGATGTAGCCCACGGCAGCTGAGTGCCCAAGAGAGTACCCTAGTAGTGGGGACAGTAGTCTCTGACATGAACTCAGGGTATGGCTCTTTGATCACCTTCCTCTAAGGGGTAAGCCACCTTACCAGGCCACAGAGGAAGAAAATGCAACCAATCCTGATGAGACCTGATAGACTAGGGTCAGATGGAAGGTGAAGAGGACCTCCACTATCAGTGGACTGGGGGAAGGGCACAGGAGAAGTAGAGGGAGGGAAGGTGGGATTGGGAGGGGATGAAGGAGGGGGCTACAGCTTGGATACAAAGTGAATAAACTGTAATTAATAAAAATTAAATAAATTTTAAAAATTAAAAAAGAAAGAAAAGCTCTAGGATAGTAATCCTATATCAAAATTGGCAGCAGAAATTTACAAGTATAAAACATGAAAAGTATCCCAGGTATGTACCTTTCCTTGGTTGTAATGGTTTAATTATTAACTATAAGATTTACTGAAGAAATATAGAATTCTGTATTATTGCAAATTGTAAAACAGAAAGAGAGATATTTTTTTCTGTGCATCTTGTGGATGGATTCTCCTTAAGGCCATACTAAAAGCATTCTCATTATGTTACTTGTTTTATAATATGTGTTGAATAATTTCCTGAGAGGTCAACACTCAAATTTGTACTTGATTACAAAGGTTCCTTTGCCTTCTTCTGGTCTAATCTTATCTATGGAGATCACTCTTGCATCATTTCATTAGAACTAGTAGAATCAAGACCCCCTCTTTAGTTCATGGTTTGTCCTGAACACTGTCTCTGAAAATTAATAGACAGTTAGCGTACTGGCCTATTCAGAATGAACTGGACTCTTGTAGAACTGAAGGTAACAGCATTGGCTCAAGCTGTTCTCACTTCTCACTGAACGTTCCAGTTGAACCACAGCCTAGTTTGGCTGTAGGTTAGTTTGTGATTTAAGGTTGGTTAAAAAACTTCTAATTCTTCTATTGTCAACCTGATAAGATTGGAAAAACTGTAGCTAAATATTTGTTATTGATGATCCATTTGAATTTGGGAGCAGTTTTATTAAAATTATCCTTCAAGAAGCTGATTTATTTAAAAGACTGTCTCAGTTCTGTTCTTTCTCAATAGAAAACTTGAAATGAGAAATTATTGAATAATGATTTTTACAACCTTATAACAAGAAAGTTTGATCATTGTTTGAACAAAGCAATACTTTGAAGCACACTTAGAAGTCAGATCTGGGAATGTGATAAACAAATCTTGTTCTAATATCAGCAGGGGCTTCCTCTTCTGTTTGAAGTTGCTAGGATACTATCTTAAAGAAATAACTCATTTGATTAACTGCAAATAGAAATTGCTTTTTAGTTGAAGTTCATACATTTATAACAGCCTAGGTCAGGCATAAATCTATACTAGCTAAATGTTAAGCACATGATCCCTATGACCCTCTTGAATATCGAAAGAAAATCATTATTTTTCTTCATAAAATGCATGACAAAAATGACTCATAGTTGTGGTTCACCATAAGAATGAAAATATTATTGGCAAAGGTATTCTTCCTTTTGCTTTATACTTGCTATTAGTTTACACTTTCAACATCAAATGAAATTCCATGCATAAAACACTTGAAACAACAACAGCAAAAAATGCGAAAGTCCCTAAGTTGCTAAGAAATTAAGTTGTCCTTGCTGGCAAGTGGCATTCTACTTCACTTCTGCCAGCTTCCTGTTCATTATACTATACTTTAGCACTTCATCCCATACTCTATTCTACACTATAAAAGCTTCTAGCAACAAGAGAGGGCATTAGCATTTAAAATTATGAGTGAACCGGAGTCATAGATATAGCAAAATTTTTTTCTTGGTTATGTAGTTTGCATACAAGATGACGGTAGCCTGTCTGAATATAAATATTAAAAGGCAACTTCTATAAAACACTTTTTCTGTTAAGTTTATACATGGGACAATAAATAGTCTTAAGAAATAACAAAGACAAAATATTATTCAAAATGGCCATTAATTTATTATTAGCTGTGTTGTTATGTCTTAGCCAAATTTTAAAAACTCTTTCATTATACCCAGTTTGGTATACTCTTAGAGAAAGACAAAATACCCAAGGTGTTTCTCTGTAAGTTAAGTAGTTACAAGATTAAACTTGGTGGCTGATGGGTACTACATGAAGCTGGGCGAGTCTGCTGCTATAGCAAATTTGAATATACAAACATTAAAATAAAGTAGAGTGAAGGGCTAAAGATGAGAACTTGTGAATGCATTTTTTTTTTATGGTACACCTGGGAAGCACAATGCCAAATGAGAAATTGCCTCTAACAAATTGGCTCGTGGGCACATCTCTGTTGGGTTTTCTTGACTGTTGAGTGAGGTGGGAGTATCCAGGCCATGTGGCAGTGCCACACCCGAGTAGGCAGTCATGGGTGAGATAAGAGAGGTCACCCAATATGAACCTGGCACAAGCCAGGAAGTATCGTTCTCCCGTCATTTCTGCTTCAGCTCCTGTCTCAAGTTACCTGCCTTGAGTCCCTAGTCACTGCCTCAACTCCCCTCAATGATGGACTGTAAGTGTTAAGCTTAAATAAACCTTCCTGTCAAGTTGCTCTTGGTCATAACAGAAAACAGGTAGAACAAGGGATGAACTTACTGATGGCTACTTCTCAGCTGAAAATGCAGGAAAAGTTAGAAATTAATGTACTTTTAAAGTCATACTTCACTGACTCAAGAGGAAAAAGAAAAAGAAATAGGAAATGAATAAATGTGGAAGGGAGATGAAAAATGATGTTATTGGCACGGAGAACTTGGCTAAAACCTTTTTTTTTTTACCCCTTTTATGATATGTCTGAGCCAGAGAAGAGTATTACTGTAGCTACAGGCTACATTTCTTTGTGATAGAAACTTAAGGCTAACACTATACAAGAGGAATGCTGTATATGAGAAATCAAGTCAGTATCAAAGAATTTAATGACTGAAAAAAACTTTAAAACTTTATTTATTTATTATTTATTCCAATTTATTTACTTTGTATCACTGCTGTAGCCCCACCTCTCCTCTCCTTTCAGTCCCACCCACCCTCTCTCTTCTCCCCTTATGCCCTTTCCCTAGTCCCCTGATATAGAAGGACATCCTCCCCCTCTATCTGATCCTAGCCTATCAGGTCTCATCAATGCTGGATGCATCATCTTCCTCTGTATCCTAGCAAGGGTGCACCCCCAACCCCACGGGGAGGTGAACAAAGAGCTGGCCACTGACTTCATGTCAGAAACAGGCCTTTTCCCTTTACTAGGAAACCTAATAGTCTATGGGCTTCCTCTGAACAGAGAGTCTAGGTCCTTTCCATACAAGGTCATTGGTTGGAGTATCAGTCTCCGTAGGACCCCCAGGGTTTTTGGATCTGAGTTCCTGTCCCCTCCAGCTCTTTCTATCTCCCACTTCTTCTATAAGGTTTCTGGCACTCTGCCAAACATTTGGCTATGATTCTCAGTATTTTCTTCCATACTCTGATGAGTAGAGTCTTTCAGAGGTCCCCTGTGGATGCCTCCTGTCCTGTTTCTTGTCTTTTCTAACTTCAGATATCTATCGTGTTTGCCCTTCAGAATGAGGATTAAGCATCTTACCTAGGATCCTCCTTGTTGTTTAGCTTCTTTAAGACTACAGAGTTTAGTATATTTATCCTATATTACATGGTTAATATCCACTTATAAGTGATTAAATACCATATGTTGTCTTTCTGCTTCTCAGCTTCCTCACTCAGGATTATCATTTCCAGTACACACCATTTGCCTGCAAATTTCATGATTTCCTTATTTTAAATAGTAGAATGCCATTGTGCAAATGTAACACAATTTCTGTGTCCATTCTTCTGTTGAGGGACATCTAGGTTGTTTTCATATTCTGCTATTACAAATAAGGTGCCACGAACATAGTTAAACCAATGTCGCTGTTGTATGATTGAGAATCTTTCTCAATGCCGAGGAGTGGTATAGCTGGATTTTGAGGCAGTGCTATTCCCAGTTTACTGAGAAAGCACAGATTGGTTTTCAAAGTAGTTATACAGGTTTACATTCCCACCAGCAATGGAGGAGGGTTTCCCTTACTCCAAAACCTCTCCAGCATGCATCATCCCTTTAATTTTTGATCTTAGCCATTCTGATGGGTGTAAGGTAAAATCACAGGATCATTTTGATTTGCATTTTCCTGATCACTAAGGAAGTTGAGCATTTCTTTGAGTGTTTTTCTGACATTCGATATTCCTCTCTTGAGAATTCTCTGCTTAGCTCTGTACCCCATTTTTTAATTAGATTACTTGGTTTGTTGGTGTTTAACTTCTTGAGTTCTTTATATATTCTGGATATTAGCCCTCTGTCAGACACAGGGTTAGTGAAGATCTTTTCTCAGTCTCTAGGCTGTCATTTTGTTCTAATGATATGACATTTTCTTTACAGAAGCTTTTCAGTTTCATGAAGTCGCATTTGTTAATTATTGGTCTTAGTGCCTTTGCTGTTGGGATTCTGATCAAGAAGTTGTCTACCATGCCAATGAGTTCAAGGCTCTTCCCCACTTTTTCTTCTAACAGGTTTAGTGTGTCTGGTTTTATGTTGAAGTCTTTGATCCACTTGGACTTCAACTTTGTGCAAGGTGGTAAATAAGGGTCTATCTGCATTTTTTAGGCATTCAGAGGTAGTTCACCATATGAAAATCCATCAATGTAATCCACCATATAAACTAACTGAAAAGTTTCCAAGATGGCGGTGCCAGAAGGACACTGCATCTGAGGAGCAGAACAGCAATGTTGGTATAAGAACCAAGAGACTGAACTCTGGGCCCTAAAACAACAATGATCATGTTTCCCAGGTGAGAGGAAACTCCATGATGTGGGAATCAGTCCAGTCTACCCTCAGGTCACCCAGCCAGAACCCGGAAGAGATCCAGGATCACGCAGGTACTCAGTCACCAGACCAGAGACACATGCCTGCATTTTCTGATCACCTTCCTAGGCTGAGCAGTGGGCACAAAAACACAAGAGTCTGGGGGTCCCAGTCATGAGAAAAACCCACAGGGAAGGTAGGAAACAAGACTGACCTAGGTCACCCAGTCCATCCCTGGAAAAACTCCTGCAGACCAGCAAACTGAGCAGGGCTCCAGTGGTGAGCACAGAGACCTATTGCACCCCGACTCTCCATCACAGACAGAACTGTGTACCCGCGAGCATCAGAGACTGGGTTTCTCTGTAGGGAGAAAAACCCACAGGGAAGGAAGGAAATGGGAACTGACTTTAGGTCACCTAGCCTATCCCTGGAAAAGGTCCTGCAGACTGTCAGGAACATGCCACCAGCCCAGACACCTGCTCTGTACCAGACTATTCATCACAGACAGAAATACACCCCAGGGCATCAGAGACTGGGGGTCCCTGTCAGGAGAAAACCCCACAGGGAGGGAGACAGCATAGAGCACTCAGCCCATTCTCCGCCACCCCCCTCCCAGCATACACGGGAAAGTTCTTGGGAAAAGGCCTCAGGTTCCCACCCAGTCACCAGCTTGGAGCACAACCCACCAGCACTTACGGTCTCTACTCACCATTCCAAACACCACAGACTGGGCCTTCCTGTTGGGAGAAAACCCCACAGTGGGGGAAATATCTGGCCCTACCTCAGGACACCTAGCTCCAGAAAAGTTTCTCACTATCCACAGGCTCCTGACTCTAGCCTCTAGCTGCATGCATGAGAGCAGAGCTCAACTGCCACTGACCACCACTTGGGTACTGGGGCACAGAGCCCCAACCTCTGGCCTACAGAAGCCTGGGATCCCTGAGATCAACCCCCAGATACTGCTCTAAGGGGCAACCAGTTATCCCTAATTAAACTGACCAAACCACAGGACACCAAGGTTACAGCAGCAGCTCACTAAATTTACGGTAAGAAACACAGAAGCAGGGCAGCTGTCTCCAGGACTTCTCCGAATTAGAGGACAGCCCTCTTGACTAACAAGTACCACAGTTACCACTCCTGAGATGAGCTGTGGCAATTCCTGAAAAACACCGACCATTCAGTGGCCATACCCAAAAAGCTAAGGAGGCTTCCTTCAGGAAAAATCATCTTCCTACCAAGGGAATTCTCTATACCACAGGATTCCAGGAACCACCAGAAACTAACACCCAACACCTAAGATAGCCCAATGGGTAGAGGTCAGTGTAAAAGCTCAACCAACAAAAGACAGAGCAATATGGCATCTCCAGAAACCAATCATCCAGGGGCAAGCAGCCCTGGACACTCCAGCATAATTGAAATTCAAGAAAATGACCTAACATCTATGATTATGAAGAGGATAATAGAGGAAACAAATAAAATGCGTAAAGAACGAGAGGAAGAAAAAGTCAAACAGGTTATGGCTATCCTTAAAGAAATAGAGGAAGATAAAGACAAACAGATTATGGCCATCTGTAAAGAAATACAGAAAGTTATAGTCAAACCGTTTGTGGCCTTTAGAGACGAAATACTTAAATCACTGAAAGAAACAGAAGACTGTTCAAACAAACAGCTGAAGGAACGGAAGGAAAAATAGGAAAATACAGTCAGACAGGTGAAGGACATCAACAAAACAGCTCAAGATCTGAAGATAGAATTGGAAAAATTAAAGAAAACACAAATGGAGAAAATTGTGGAGAGAAAGAACTTAGAGAAGAAAGCAGGAACTACAGAAGTCAGCAAAACCAATAGACTACAAGAGATGGAAGAAAGAACCTCAGGTGTGGAAGATACAATGGAAGAAATCGATGAATCCATCAAAGAAAATGTTAAATCTAAAATATTCCTGACACAGACCAACCAAGAAATCCAAAGGAACATGAAAAGACAAAACCCAAGAATAACAGGAATAGAGGAAAAAGAAGATTCCCTCCTCCAAGGCCCAGAAAATATTTTCAACAAAATCATTGAAGAAAATTTCCCAAACTTAAAAGATAGGCCTATAAGAATAAAGAGGCCTACAGAACACCCAATAAATTAGACCAGAAAAGAAAATCCTCCTGCCACGTAATAATCAAAACAGTAAGTATAAAGGACAAAGAAAAAATACTAAAAGCTGCAAGGAAAAAAGGCCAAGTAACATATAATGGCAAACCAATCATAATCACACCTGACTTATCTATGAAAGCCAGAAGGGCCTGGATGGATATCATATAGGCCCTAAGAGAACCAGCCAAGGCTGGTTCAGCCAAGGCTACTGTACCCAGCAAAACTCTCAGTCCTCATAGACGGAGAAAACAAGATATTCAACAACAAAAACAAATTTCAACAAAACCTACACACAAATCCAGCCTTACAGAAGACACTAGAAGGAAAAATACAACCCAAGAAAACTCACTACTTTCAAGAAAACGCAGGAAATAACTAACCTCACTACAGTTAAAAAAAAAAAAATAACCAAGCACACAAACTTACAACCAAACCCAACATCAAAATCAAAGGATATAATAGCTACTGGTTATTAATCTCTCTCAACAGCAATGGACTCAATTCTCCAATAAAAAGACACAGACTAACAGAATGGATGTATAAACGCAACCCACCAATCTCTTGCATACAAGAAACACACCTAATGAGGGTAAAGGGCTGGAAGACAGTTTTCCAAGCAAATCGACCCAAGAAGCAAGCAGGAGTAGTCATTCTAATACCTGATAAAATAGATTTTCAACCAGAATTTATAAAAAGTGATGGGGAAGGACACTTCATACTCATCAAGGGAAAATTCCACCAGGAAGACATCAAAATCCTGAACATCTATGCCCCAAATACAAGGGCACTCACATTTGTAAAAGAAACATTGATAAAACTTAAACCACACATAGATCCCCACACATTAATAGTGGGAGACTTCACCACCCCACTCTCAACAAAGGACAGGTCAACAAAACAGAAATTAAAGAAAGAAACAATGTCTCTAACAGAGGTCATGAGTCAAATGGACCTAACAGACATCTACAGAACTTTATACCCAAACACAAAAAAAGTTTATCTTCTTCTCAGCACCTCATGGAACCTTCTCCAAAATAGACTATATGGTTGGTCATAAAGCAAGCTTCAATAGATACCAGAAGATTGAAATAATCCCTTGCATCCTCTCTGATCACCATGGACTAAAGCTGTACCTCATCAACAACAGAAATAGCAAAAAGCTTACACACACATGGAAACTGAACACCTTGTTACCAAATGACAGCTGGGTCAGGGAAGAAATAAAGAAAGAAATCAAAGTCTTCCTAGAATTCAATGAAAATGAAGATGCAACATACTCAAACTAATGGGACACAATGAAAGCAATACTAAGAGGAAAATTCATAGCACTAAGTGCCTTTATGAAGAAATTCAAGACATCTCATTCAAGCAACTTAATGGCTCATCTAAAAGCCCTAGACAAAAATGAAGCAGATGCACAAAAGAGGAGTAAACAGCTCGAAATAATCAAACTCAGGGTGGAAATCAATAAATTAAAAACAAATAAAACAATTCAAAGAATCAATGAAACCAAGAGCTGGTTCTTTGAGAAAATCAACAAGATAGACAAAACTTTAGACAAACTAAAAGGCAGACAGACACTATCCGAATTAACAAAATCAGAAATGAAATTCATTTTTAAAGTATTGGAGAGATCAGGGATACAAGACACATACCTAAACATAGTAAAGGCAATATACAGCAATCCTATAGTCAACATCAAATTAATTGGAGAGAAACATAAAGCAATCCCACTGAAATCAGGGACAAGGCAAGGCTGCTCTCTCTCTCCATATCTCTTCAACACAGTTCTGGAAGCCCTTGCTAGAGCAATAAGACAATTGAAGGAGATCAAGGGGATACCAATCTGAAAGGAAGAAGTCAAAGTATTACTATTTGCAAATGATAGGTTACTATACCTGAGTGACCCCCATATTTCTACCAGGGAACTCCTACAGCTGATAAATACCTTCAGCAAAGTGGCTGGATACGAAATTAACTCAAAAAAAATCAGCAGCCCTCCTGTATACAAAAGGCAAAAGGGCTGAGAAAGAAATTAGGGAAACAACACCTTTCACAATAGCCACAAAAGACGTAAAGTACCTTGGTGTGACCCTAAACAACCAAGTCAAAGACTTGTATGAAAAAAATTTCAAGTCTCTGAAGAAATAATTAGAAGAAGATATCAGAAGATGGAAAGATCTCCCATGCTCATGGCTTGGCAGGATTAACATAGTGAAAATGGCCATTTAACCAAAAGCAATCTACAGATTCAATGCAATTTCCATCAAATTACCAACACAATTCTTTACAGACCTCGAAAGAAAAATTCTCAACTTCATCTGGAAAAACAAGAAGCCTAGAATTGCTAAAACAATCCTCTGCAATAAAAGATCTTTTGGAGGTATCTCCATACCTGACCTCAAGCTGTACTATAATGCAACAGTAATAAAAACTTCATGGTACTGGCATAGAAACAGAATGGTGGATCAATGGAATCAAATAGAAGACCCAGAAATAAACCCACACACTTATAGACACCTGATCTTTGGCAAAGATGCCGAAATCATAAATGGAAAAAAGATAGCATCTTCAACAAATGGTGCTGCTCTAACTGAATGGCTACATGTAGCAAAATGCAAATAGATCCATATTTATCACCCTGCACAAAACTAAAGTCCAAATGGATCAAAGACCTCAACATAAAACTAGACACATTAAATTGGTTAGAAGAAAAAGTGGGGAAGGGCCTTGAACTCATTGGTACAGGTGACAATTTCTTGAATAGAACACCAATAGCACGTGCTCTAAGAGCAACAATCAGTAAATGGGACCTCATGAAACTGAAAAGCTTCTGTAAAGCAAAGGACACACTTGTCAAAACAAAACAACGACCCTGAGGTTTCACCTTACACCCATGAGAATGGCCAAGATAAAAAACTCAAGTGACAACACATGGAGAGGTTGTGGAGAGAAAGGAACCCTCCTCCACTGCTGGTGGGAATGTAAACTTGTACAACCACTCTGGAAATCAATCTGGCACTTTCTCAGACAATTAGGAATAGTGCTTCCTCAAGGTACAGCTATACCACTCCTAGGCATATATCCAAAAGAGGCTCAAGTACACTATAAGGACATTTGCTCAACAATGTTTGTAGCAGCTTTATTTGTAATAGCCCGATCCTGGAAACAACCCAGATGTCCCTCAACTGAGGAATGGATACAGAAATTGTGGTACATCTACACAATGGAATATAACTCAGCAATAAAAAACAAGGATATCATGAAATTTGCAGGGAAATGTTGGGAACTGGAAAAGATTATCCTGAGTGAGCTATCCCAGAAGCAGAAAGACACACATGGTATATACTCACTCATATAGACATTTAATATAGGATAAACCTATTAAAATCTGTACACCTAAAGAAACTATTCAAGAGGGAGGACTCTGGCTAACATGATCAATCCCCATCCAGAAAGGCAAAGAGGATGGACATCAGAAGAAGGAGGAAACAGGGAATAAGGTCGCAGCCTGCCACAGAGGTCCTCTGAAAGGCTTTGCCCTGCAGACTATCAAAGCAGATGCTGAGACTTATGGCCAACACTTGGGCAGAGTGCAAGGAATCTTATGAAAGAAGTGGGAAATAGTAAGATCTGGAGAGGATGGGAGCTCCACAAGGAGAGTAACAGAACCAAAAAATCGCATCACAGGGGTCTTTCCTGAGACTGATACTCCAGTCAAGAAGTATGCATGGAGATGGCCTAGGACCCCTGCACAAATGTAGCCCATGGTAGTTCAGTATCCAAGTGGATTCCATAGTAATGGGAACAGGGTTTGCCTCTGACATGAACTGATTGGCCTGCTCTTTGATCACCTCACCATAAGGGTGAAGCAGCCTTACCAAGTTACAGAGGAAGACAATGCAACCTCTCCATATCTCTTTACACTGTACTTGAAGTCCTAGCTAGAGCAATAAGACAACTAAAGGAGATCAAAGGGATATAAATCAGAAAGAAAGAAGTCAAAATATTACTATTCATACACGATATAACAGTATACATGAGTGACCCCAAAGTTTCATCCAGAGAACTCCTTCAGCTAATAAACACCTTCAGCAAAGTGGCTAGTTACAAATTTAACTCAAAAAATTTGAAGCCTTCTGGTATACAAAAGACAAAATGGCTGAGAAAGATATTAGGTAAATACACTTCCTAATAGCCACAGAAAACATCTTAGTGTAACTCTAACTAAGCAAATGAAAGACCTGTATGGTAAACAACAACAACAACAAAATCTTCAAGTCTCTGAAGTAAGAAATTGAAGAAGATATCAGAAGATGGAAAGATCTCCCATGCTCATGGATCAATAGGATTAACATAGTTAAAAGGGCCATCCTTCCAAAGACAATCTACAGATTCAATGTAATTTCAATCAAAATACCAACACAAGTTTTTACATACCTTGAAAGAAAAATTCTCAATTCATAATGAAAAAAAATCCAGAATAGCTAAAACATTCCAGTACAATAAAAGACCTGCTGGAGGTATCTTCATCCCTTATCTCAAGCTGTACTATAGGGGAACATAATAAAAATTACATGGTACTGGCATAGACACAGAGTGGTGGATTAACGGAATCAAAACAAAGACCCAGAAATAAACCCACACACCTATGGAAACTTAAGTTTTAACAAAGAAGCCAAAATCATTCAATGGAAAAAAGACAGCATCTTCAACAAACGGTGCTGGTCTAACAAAACAAAACAAAACAAAACAAAACAAAACAAAACAAAACAAAGCAAAGCAAAACAAAGCAAAACAACAAAAAAACTTTTTTAATTGACTAAAAGTGTAGGAGGAATTTGATACCTAAGTAATTATTAAAGGATATTGGGAATTTACACCCTTAATTATGTATGCCTTTTTGGATTTATCTCTGAGAGTTATTGATTTGCAGAAATATATTGGAGATCAACATCTTTACAACTGAAACAGTGCAGTTACCCCTTATAAACAGAGTGCTGCGAACTACCTGAGTAGTTTGGGCCACTATTAGTTTTCTAACCTGTGAGATGAGGAAATTCTAGCAACTAACAGATTTTTTTTCTTTTTTTTAAGTAACTTATTTTTTTTATATTAATCACAGGTTATATACTTTGTATTCCAGCCATAGCCCCCTCTGTCATTCCCTCCCACTCTTCCCATCCCTCCCTCATCTTCTCCCTGACCCCCTCCAGGTCCACTGATAGGGGAGGACCTCTCCCCACCGCCCCCCCCCCCCGCTTCCCTCTGACCCTAGCTTATCATGTCTCTTCAGGGCTGGCTGCAATGTCCTCTTCTGGGATCTATCTAGGCTGTTCCTCCCTCAGGGGTAAGGGGAGGGTCCAAGAGCCAGCCATTGAGTTCATGACCGAAATAGTCCCTGTTCCTCTTACTAGGCTACCCAGTTGGTTACTGAGCTACCGTGGACCACATCCGAGCAGGGGTTATAGTTTGCATCCATACATGGTCCTTGGTTTGAGAAACAGTCTCATAGAAGACCCCTGTGCCCTGATCTATTTGGTCTTTGTGGAGCTCTTGTCCTCGCCAAGTCTTACTAACTCTCCTTTTTTTTCATATGATTCCCTGTACTCTGTTGAAGGCTTGATTTTGAGTCTTAATATCTGCTCTGATACATTGTTAGTTAGAGTCTTTCAGAGGCCCTCTGTGGCAAGCTCCTGTCCTGTTGCTTGTTTTCTCCTACATTCAATGTCCATCCAATTTGTCCATCTAAGCGAGGATTGATCATGCCACACTGGGTCCTCCTTCTTGCTTATCTTCCCTAGGTGTATAGATTTCAGCATGTCCATCCTATCATACAGGTTTTCTAAAGACACAAATGTGAACAATGACTACACAGAGAGAATCACATCTGACAAGTTATTACTTTTAAAATTACCTGTTTTGTATGTGCTGTGTATCTCCATAATATGCTTCCCAGGGTGCTCCAACTTACAGCCTCTCAAAGAATCTAAGAAGTGTAAAGAAGGCATGAATGAACATCTGAATAAATGTAAAGTGGATAACAATAGATGTCTGAATGAAGTAAAAGAAAGGACAAATATGCAGCTGGCTGATTTGACAAAGATGACTCAGAATTTGAAAACTGAATTCAGTAAAGAGACAGAAATATTGCTGGGAACTTAAGTTGAAATGAAGATGGAATTGAAGAGCTCAGTGACCCAAGTAGGAAACTTTGTGCAGGAAAAAGAGAGTGAACAGTAGAGTCAGAGCAAATGGGCATGTGTTTTCCTTATGCTGTTGCAGTTGAACTTAAGGCAGAGGTGTTCCCATGTCCTTCATAAAGTTAATGTCTCAAAACCCCATTGTTAGAGAGAGCTCTTCTCTATTCACTCTTTAAGGAAATATTTGCCTCCTTAACTTCTCTATCACAATATATTATCCTATTTTTTCATAGTACTCATAACAACAGAAAGTGAATTTGCTGACACATTTCCTACATTCAATTCCTATACTAGAATCTAAGTATGAAGGGGGAACCTAACTTCTGGTCTGTCCACTGATTGTTATTGCTTTATTTTGGCTGCATCCTAAGATACTAGCTGTTACCTAATGAAGTAGACTGAATAGTGAACTTTTTACAATGCTACACATCTCAGGACAACGAAGGAGTGGTTTCTAGCAGCACAGTACTCGAGTGGTTCTGAAGAAGAGCCACATGATGAAATAGTCTTTACTTTGTGATGGGTAGCTCCAAGCACTCCTTACATTTGTATTGAAACCAGTTTAGTTGGAATAAAGTTCATGTAATAATGAATTCATTCCTTAAGAGTGTTTCAGGGTTTTTTAGTATGTATACAACTATGTGTAATCATCATGGCAATCAACTGTAAAACACTCCATCACGTCCTAAAGAAACTCAAATCTCTTAGCTCCCACCCCTCTACTCACTCACTCTCATTCTCATGCTCCATCTATAAGAACTCATTGACTTTCTGTGAACTCTTTCTCCTACTCTGCATGGAAATATGGGAGTTGGCATTGAAAATATTTCAAGATCCATTCATGTAGTACATATCAATTCTTTAGTTTTTATGTGGATTTATAATATTATGTAGAACGGACTTAATCTTGAGTCCTTTATCCCTTGAGGATACACAAGTTGTTCCCAACTTTTGGGAGTTCTGAATATTAGTGATGTGAATTTCCCAAACACTATGTGGACATGTGATTTTACTTCAATTGGGTAAAATTAAAATTTACTGGAGCTAAAATTGTTGAGACATTTGGTGACTCTACGTTCTCTCTGGAAAAACAGACTAATGTTATTATTCTGAAGTACTCTTCCCTTCCCACTTCATGACTATAGGGGAATATATTCAGCTTGTATCTTTTTATTATATTTTTTCAAATTATTTTCTTTTATTGTTATTATTTATCTTTTAATTTATTTTTTTACCATTTATTCACTTTATATCCCAGTTGTAGCCCCCTCCTTCAGCTCCTTCCAATCCCACCCTTTCTCTTTCTTCCTTCCCTATTCTTCTCCCCTAGTCCACTGATATGGAAGTCCCCCTCTCCTACTGTCTGATGCTAACATATCAGGTCCCATCAAGACTACCTGGATCTCCTTCCTCAGTGGACTGGCTAGGTCACCCCACCAGGGAGAAGTGATCAAGGAGCAGGCAACTGAGTTCATGTCAGAGACTGTCTCTTTTCTCCTTTCTAGGGAACCCACATGGAGATTGGCTGTCGATGGGCTACATCTGAGCAGGGGATTTAGGTTCTCTCCATGAATGGCCATTGGTTGTTGCATCAATCTCTGCATTCCTCCCTGAGTCCAACTTTTTTGGCTTTGTTGGTCTTGTGGGGCTCCTGTTCCCTCCAGGTCCTTCTATATCCTCCATCTTACATAATAGTCCCTGTGCTCTGTCCAAAGTTTGGCTGTGAGTCTCTGAATCTGCTTCGATCCCCTGCTGGGTGGAGCCTTTTAGAGAATCTGTGGTAGGCTCCTATCATCTTACCTCTCCTCTAACTGCTACTGGTGTATATTCTGTTTTACCTTCTGAATGAGAGTTAAACATCTTCTCTAGGGTCCTCCTTGTTCTTTAGCTTTTTGGGGTCTGTAGATTTTAGCATGTTTATCCTATGATATACATCTAATATCCACATATAAGTGAGTATATACCATGCCTGTCTTTCTGCTTATGGGATATATCACTCAGGATGATCTTTTATCCATTTGCCTGCAAATTTCATGATTTCCTTGTTTTTACTGAGTAGTATTCCATTGTGCAAATGTAACACAGTTTCTGTATCCATTCTTCTGTTGAGGTACATCTAGGTTGTTTTCATATTCTGGCTATTACGAGTAAAGGAAATATGCACATGGTGAGCCAATGTCGTTGTTGAGCATCTTTCAGACATATGTCGAGGAGTGGTATAGCTGGGTTTTGAGGTAGTGCTATTCCTAGTTTTCTGAGAAAGCACCAGATTGATTTCCAAAGTGGTTTACAAGTTTACATTCCTACCAGCAGTGGAGGAGGGTTCCCCTTTCTCCACATCTTCTCCAGCATGTGTTGTCACTTTTTTTTTTTATCTCAGCCATTCTGATGGGTGTAAGGTGAAATCTTAGGGTTGTTTTGATAACTGAGGATGGTGAGATTTCTTTAAGTGTTTCTCTGTCATTCAGTATTCTTCTGTTGAGAATTCTCTGTTTAGCTCTGTATCTCATTTTTAATTGGGTTACTTGATTTGTTGCTGTTTAACTTCTTGAGTTCTTTATATATTTTGGATATTAGCCCTCTGTCAGATATAAGGTTGGTGAAGACCCTTTCCCAGTTTGTAGACTGTCATTTTGTTCTTAGGACAGTGTCCTTTACTTTACAGAAGCTTTTCAGTTTCACGAGGTCCCAATTATTGATGCTTGAGACATCAGAAGAAGGAGAAAAGAAGGAAGAAGACAGGAGCCTACCACAGAGGCCCTCTGAAAGACTCTACCCAACAGGGAATTAAATATGCTGAGACTCATAGTCAAACTTTGGGCAGAGTGCAGAGAATCATATGAAAGAAGTGGGGGGGGGATAGAAAGACCTAGAAGCATCTGGAGCTCCACAAGGAGAACAGCAGAACCAAAACTCTGGACACAGGGGTCTTTTCTGAGACTGATACTCCAACCAGGGACCATTCATGGGGATAATCTAGTACCTCTGCACAGATGTAGCCAGTGGAAGCTCATTCTCCAAATGAGCTTCTCAGTAAGGGGAACAGTGGCTGTCTCTGATAGGAACTCAGTGGCTGGTTCTTTGATCACCTCCCTCTGAAGGAGGGGGGCAGACTTATCAGGCCACAGAGGAAGACAGTGCACCCAGTCCTGATGAGACCTGATAGGCTCAGATCAAATGGAAGGGGAGGAGGTCCTCCCTTATCAGGGGACTGGGAAGGGGCATGGGAGGAGATGAGTGAGGGAAGGTAGGATTGGGAGGGTGTGATGTTGGGGGCTACAGTTGGGATGCAAAGTGAATAAATTGTAATAAAAATAAATTAAAATATGACTTATATAAAAGTGTTACTTTTATATCTACCAGTTTCATGTTGCTTTACTTATGTTTAGAAAATCATGTTGGTTCAACTATATGAGTGTACCAGAAAATAATATGCTACAATGATCATCTCCTTAGATGCTGAAACAGCGTTTGACAAAATCCAAGACCCAATCATGTTTAAAGTCTTGGAGAGATCAAGTATACAAGGCACATACCTAAATATTGTGAAGACAATATATAGCAAGCCAATAGCCAACATCAAACTAAACAGAGGGAAACTTAAATCAATCCCATTGAAATCACTGACAAGGCAAGGCTGCCTCTCATTTCATATCTCTTCAACATAGTACTTAAAAATCCAAGCTAGAGCAATAAGACACCTACAGGAGATCAAAGGGATACAAATCAGAACGGAAGAAGTCAAAGTATCACTATTTACAGATGATATATTATACATGAGTGACCCCCAAAACTCAACCAGAGAACTCCTTCAGCTGATAAACATCTTCAGCAAAGTGGCTGGCTACAAAATTAACTCAAAAAATCAGAAGCCCTCCTATATACAAAAGGAAAAGGCTGAGAAAGAAATTGGGGAAACAACACCCTTCACAACAGCCACTACTAACATGGAAGTACCTTGGTGTGACTCTAACTAAGCAAGTGAAAGACCTGTTTGAAAAAAACCTTCAAGTCTCTGAGGAAAGAAATTGAAGAAGATATCAGAAGATGGAAAGATCTCCTGTGCTCATGGGTCAGTAGGATTAACATGGGGAAAATGGCCATCCTGCCAAAAGCAATCTACAGATTCAATGCAATTCTTATCAAAATACTAACACAATTCTTTACAGAACTTGAACTTACTCAACTTCATATGAAAACAAAACAAAACAAAACAGAATTGCTAAAACAATCCTGTACAACAACTGATCATCTGGAGGTATATCTCCAGCTGTACTACAGAGCAATAGCAAGAAAAACCGCATGGAACTGTCACAGAAGTAGAATGGTGTATCAATGGAAACAAATTGAAGACCAAGAAATAAACCCACATACCTATGGATACTTGATTTTTGACAAAGAAGCCAAAACCATACAATGGAAAAAATGATAGCATATTCAACAAATGGTGCTGATCTAACTGGATGGCTACATGTAGAAAAAAGGAAATAGATCCATATTTATCACCCTGCACAAACTAAAGTCCAAATGGATCAAAGACCTCAACATAAAACTCAAGACACACTAAATGGGTTAGAAGAAAAAGTAGGGAAGTGCCTAGAACTCATTGGTACAGGTGACAACTTCTTGACAGAATAGCAGCAGCTCAGGCTCTAAGAGCAACCGTCAATAAATGGGAGCCCATGTAACTGAAGAGCTTCTGTAAAACAAAGGACACTGTCATCAGAACAAAATGACAGCCTACAGACTGGGAAAGGATCTTCTCCAACCTTATATCTGACAGAGGGCTAATATCCAGAATATATAAAGAACTCAAGAAGTTAAAAAGCAACAAATCAAGTAATCCAAATAAAAAATGGGGTATTGAGCTAACCAGAATTCTTTGTAGAGGAATATTGAGTGGCAGTTAAAGAAATGTTCAAAGTCCTTA
Source organism: Pachyuromys duprasi (assembly GCA_028658305.1). NCBI lineage: Eukaryota > Metazoa > Chordata > Mammalia > Rodentia > Muridae > Pachyuromys > Pachyuromys duprasi. The sequence goes on from CM053763.1 coordinate 36,118,938, forward strand.
GTCATCAGGGAGATGCAAAACAAAAGGACCCTGAGATTTCAGCTTACGCCCATCATTATGGCTAAGATCAAACACTTAATGACAATACATACTGGAGAGGTTGTAGAGAAAGGGTAATCATCCTTCATTGCTGGTGGGAACGTAAACTTGTATAACCACTTTGGAAATAAATCTGGCACTTCCTGAGACAATTAGGAATAGTGCTTCCTCAAGATCCAGCTATACCACTCATAGGCTTATATCCAAAGATACTCAAGTACACAACAAGGACATTTGTTCAATCATGTTTATAGAAGCTTTATTCATCATAGCCAGAACCTGGAAACAAACCAGATGTCCCTTAATGGAGGAATGGATACAGAAATTGTGGTACATTTGCACAGTGGAATAATACTCAGCAATGAAAAACAGGAAAATCCTGAAATTTGCAGGAAAATGGTAGGAACTAGAAAAGATTATCCTGAGTGTGGTATCCCAGACACAGAAAGACATACACAGTATATGCTCACTTATAAGTGGATACTAGACATATAATATAGGATAAACATACTAAAATCTGTACACCTAAACAAGGTGAGTTAGAAGGAGGACCATGAGTAAGATGATCAATCCTCACTCAGAAGGGCAAAGGAGATGGACATTGAAAGAAGGAGAAAACAGGAAATATGACAGAAGTCTATTATAGAGGGCCTCTGAAAGACTCTACCTAGCATTGTATCAAAGCAGATGCTGAGATTCATAAACAAATTGTAAGCAGAGTGCAGGGAATCTTAGGAAAGAAGGGGGAGATAGTAAGACCTGAAGAGGACAGGAATTCCACAAGGATAGCGACAGAACTAAAATATCTGGGCACAGGGGTCTTTCTGAGACTGATACTCCAAGCAAGAAACATGCATGGAAATAACCTAGAACCGCTGTTCAGATTTGGCCCATAGTAGCTCAATATCTAAGTGGGTAACCCATTAAGGGGAACAATGACTGGCTCTGATATGAACTCAGTGGCTGACTCTTTGACAGTCTCCTCCCTGATGGAGGAGCAGCCATTCCAGGCTACAGAGGAGGACAATGCAGCTAATTCAGATGAGACCTTATAAGCTAGGGTCAGATGGAAGGGGAGGAGGACCTCCCCTATCTGTGGTCTTGGAGAGGAGCATAGCAGAAGTTGAAGAAAGGAGGGCAGGGTTGGGAGGGAAGAACGAAGGGGACTACAGCTGGGATACAAAGTGAATAAAACGTAATTAATATAAAAAAAGAAAAAAAATTCAGCATCCCTCTTCAATCATTTTTTAGGGTGGACCTTCCAGCCTGGAATTATGTTAGGCAAAAATTCTAGTAACGAACTACATCTTCAGCCCTCTCAAGACATTTTCTATTTTCCTTTATGTCTTCCTTGTTTTGGGAACTTGGGGCAAACCACACCTGAAGTTAGGAGCCCTGGCTTCCACAGAAACTGGAAGACACATGCAGGGTGTTGACTGTGTTGTATCTTTTGAGGACAAGAACCGAAAAAGTCCTTTAGTATTAAAATGTTAAGAACATTTATAAAAGACTCACATCTCAAAGGGGAGAGGAAGAACTTTAAATTCCAGTGTTTTTTAAGCAAACAGTATAAGAAAAAGTAGATCAGAGTACAGAGTCAGAAGTCTTAGTCCCTATTAGTGGACTAGAGGAAGAGAATATGGGGAGAAGATTGAGGGAGGGTGGGATTGGGAGGAGATGGGAGAGGGGGCCACATTCTGTAAACAAAGTGAATAAATTGTAATAAATAACAATAATTTTTAAAAAGAAAGAAAAGAAAGAAAAAGGAATTCATGATGCTCTTTGATCCTACGGCCCAGGTTTACAAAAAAAAATTAAATTGTTCATATTGTTTCTTCACAGACTGTAAACAACTTAAAGGCTCTGTGACTCTTATCTACTCATTCAGAGATAAATGCACATTTCTCTGGATGTTAATAAATAAACATACATGACTTAAAAAAATAATTTCAAATGTGTACAAAATACTTGTAGAACATCATACACATATATACATACACACATACACATTCCATGTTTTATACATTTGGCTATTAAAAACTATGTCTCTTTTCTTTTTTCCTTTAATATTATTATCATTTATTACAATTTATTCAATTTATATCCTGGTTGTAGCCCTCTCCCTCATCTCCTCCCAATCACACCCTCCCTCTCTCCCTCTTCTTCCCCTATGCCCTTCCCATAGTCCACTAATAGGGGAGGTCCTCCTCCCCTTCTATTTGACCCTAGCCTGTCAGGTCTTATCAGGACTGGTTGCATTGTCTTCCTCTGTGGACTGGCAAGGTTACACCCCCACCAGGGGGAGGTGATCAGAGAGCCTGCCCTTGAGTTCATGTCAGAGACAGCCCATGTTCCCCTTACTAGGGTCACTTAGAGACTGAGTCTATGCTACATCTGAGCCAGGGTTTTAGGTCCTCTCCATGCATTGTTCTTGGTTGGGGTATCATTCTCTTCAGGGCTCCCAGGGGTCAGTTTTTGTGGCTTTGTTGGTCTCCTGTTAGAGCTCCTGTCCCTTCCAGGTCTTTCTATCTCCCCCTTCTTTCATAAGATTCCCTGCACTCTGCCCAAAGTTTGACTATGGGACTCTGCATCTGCTTCCATACCTAGATCAGTAGAGTCTTTCAGAGGCCAACTGTTGTAGGCAGCTGTCCTGTTTCCTGTCTTTTCCTGCCTTTAATATCTGTCATGTTTTCCCTTCTGAATTAGAATTATGCATTTTCCCTAGGGTCTTTGTTGTTGTTTAGATTCTTTAGGGGCATAGATTTTAGAATATTTATCCTGTATTATATGTCTAAAAACCACTTATGAGTGAGTATATACTATGAGTGTCTTTCTGTTTCTGGGTTATCTCACTCAAGATGATCTTTTCTACTTCCATCCATTTGCTTGCAAATTTCATGATTTCCTTGTTTTTAATTACTGAATAATCCATTGTGTAAATGTACCACGATTTCTATATTCTTTCCTTTCCTCTGTTGAGAGGCATGTATGTTGTTTCCTGATTCCGGCTATTAGGAATAGAGATGCTATGAACATGGCTGAGCAAATGTCCTTGTTGTGTAGTTGAACATATTTTGGATATATGCCTGGGAGTGCTATAGCTGGATCTTGAGGTATCGCTATTCCTAATTTTCTGAGAAAGCACCAGATTGATTTCCAAAGTGGTTGTAACAGTTTACACTACCCCCCCCCCCCAGCAAAGGAGGAGGGTTCCCCTTTCTCCACATCATCTCCAGCATGTGTTGTTCCTTGAGCTTTTGATTTTCGTCATTCTGATGTGTGTATGGTTAAATCTCAGGGTTATTTTGAATTGCATCTCCCTGATGACTAAGAACGTTAAGCATTCCTTTCAATGTTTCTCTGACATTTGATATTCTTCTATTGAGAATTCTTTGTTTAGCTCTGTATCATATTTTTAAATTGGATTATTTGGTTTGTTGGTGTTTAACTTTTTATTTAAATTTTTATTTTTCGACATTAATTACATTTTATTCACTTTGCATCCCAGCTGTAGCCCCCTCCTTCATTCCCTTCCAACCCTACCTCCCTCCCTTATTTCCTCCCATGCTCCTCTCCAAGTCCATCGATAAGTGCGGTCCACCTCCCCTTCCATCCAAACCAAGCTTATCAGGTCTCATCAGCACTGGCTGCAATGTCTTCCTCTGTGGCCTAGCAAGGCTGCTCCTCCCTTGTGGGGGAGTGTGTCAAAAAGCCAGCCACTGAGTTCATGTCACAGACAGTCCCTGTTCCCCTTACTAGGGAACCCACTTGGATACTGAGTTGCCATGTGCTACATCTGAGCAGGGGTTCTAGGTTATATCCATGAATGTACCTTGGTTGGAGTATCAGTCTGTGAAAATACCCCTGAGCTCAGATATTTTGGTTCTGTTGCTCTCCTTGTGGAGCTCCTGTACTCTCCAGGTCTTACTAGCTATCTCTTCTTTTCATATGATTCCCTGTACTCTGCCCAAAGTTTGGTTATGAGTCTCAGCATCTGCTTTGATACACTGCTAGGTAGAGTCATTCAGAGGTCCTCAGTGGTAGGCTCCTGTCCTGTTTCTTGTTTTTTCCTTCTTGTAATGTCCCTCCCCTTTGTCTTTCTAAGTGAGTATTGATCTTTCTACCCGAGTCCTCCTTGTTTAGCTTCTTTAGGTATACAGATTTCAGTATGTTTATCCTATCTTATAGATCTAGTATCTAGTTATAAGTGAGTATACACCATGTGTGTCTTTCTGCTTCTGGGATACCTCACTCAGGATGATCTTTTCTTGTTCCCACCATTTGCCTGTAAATTTCCGGATTTACTTGTTTTTAATTTCTGAGTAGTGTTCCATTGTGTAAAAGTACCACAACTTCTGTACCCATTCCTCTGTTGATGAATATCTGGGATTTTTCCAGTTTCTGGCTATTACAAATAGAGCTGCTACAAACATGGTTGAGCAAATGTCCTTGTTGTGTACTTGAGCTTTGTTTGGATATATGCCTAAGAGTGGTATGGCTGGATCTTGAGGAAGTACTGTTCCTAGTTGTCTGAGAAAGTGCCAGATTGATTTCCAAAGTGGTTATACACGTTTACATTCCCACCAGCAATGGTGGAGGGTCTCATTTCTCCATAAGCTCACCAGCATTTGAGTTTTTGATCTTAGCCACTCTGATAGGTGTAAGGTGAAATCTCAGGGTCCTTTTGATTTGCATCTCCCTGGCTAAGGACTTGACTGTTTCTTTAAGTGTTTCTTTGTCATTCTATATTCCTCTACAGAGAATTCTCTGTTTAGCTCCTTATCCCATTTTTAAATTGTATTACTTGATTTGTTGTTTTTTAACTTCTTTAGTTCTTCATATATTCTGGATATTAGCCCTCTGTCAGACATAGGATTGGTGAATATTCTTTCCCCATGTGTAGGCTGTTGATTTGTCCTGATGACAGTGTCCTTTGCTTTACAGATGCTTTTCAATTTCATGAGTTCCTATTTATTGATTGTGAATTTTACAGCCTTGTCGCGCCCACCTCACCAGCAAGGAAGACACTACAACAGGATTCTTCTGAAGCACGCTTTATTGGGGATACATCATGCTATTCAGCTGCGCAGCTAGTGGTAAAAGGCGGAAGACCCCGAGCTCCGGACTAACGCTGCTTAAATAGGACTTAAGACGGCGTGTACTTCCATGATTGGTCCGTATCTCAAACCCTCATTAGCATAACCCCTGGTGGGCTATGCACATGCGCACATGAGTTGTTCCACGAAGAACCGGGAAACCGGTGCCATCTTGTAATGGAGACTGCTGGCTCCTGACACAGCCTGTGCTATTGTTCTGTTCAGAAAATTGTCTCCTGTGGTAATTAGTTCAAGGCTCTTCGACACTGTTTTTTCTAACAGATTTAGAGAGCCTGGTTTATTAGATTTTCAATTTTTGTGGCAGTTTCCATGTGCGTGTAGGCTTTTGTTATTTCTATTGCTGTTGAGGTTGAGCGTTAGTCCATGATGATCAGATAGAATACAAGCGATTATTTCAATCTTCTTGTATCTGTTGAAGCTTGCTTTGTGACCAACTATATGCTCTGTTTTGGAGAAGGTTCCATGAGGTGCTAAAAAGAAGGTATACTCTTGAATTTGGGTGAAAAGTTCTGTAGATATCTTTAAGGTCCATTTGACTTAGGGCCTCTGTAAGTGCCTTTATTTCTCTATTCAGTTTTTTGTCTAGATGATCCGTCCTTGGTGAGAGTGGGGTATTGAAGTCTCCTACTATTAAGGTATTAGGATCGATGTGTGATTTAAGCTTTAATAATGTTTCATTTACTAATGTAGGTGTTCTTGTATTTGGGGCATAGATATTCAGAATTGTTATGTCCTTTTGGTGGATTTTTCCTTTGATGAGAATTTAGTACCACTCCTCATCTTTTTTGACCTCATCTTTTTTGATTAATTTTATTTGAAAGTCATTTTTTGCAGCTCTATAGTCTGAAGTAGTGTTTATCTTTGTTACAGAGGTGTGTTTCTTGGATGCAGCAGAATGCTGGGTCCTGTTTCCACACCCAATCTGTTAGTCTGTGTTTCTTTACTAAAGAGTTGAGTCTATTGAAGGTGATAGATAACAGTGACCAATGAACATTTTATTGTGGAGTTGGTGGTTTTATTGTGATTCATTGCATGTTTTCTGTAATTTTTGTTGGGATATTACCTCTATGCTGTTTTCTTGGGTGTAGTTGTTTTCGTTGGATTGGAGTTTTCTTTCCAGTATCTTCTGTAGGGCTGGTTTGCTGTGTAGATATTGCTTAAATTTAGTTATGTCATGGAATATTTTTGTTTTCTTCTATGTTGATTGAAAGCTTTGCAGAGTATAGAAGTCTGGTTTGGCATCTGTGGTCCCTTAAATTCTGCATGACTTCTGCCCAGAACCTTCTGGCTTTCATAGTTCCTGATGAGAAATCTGTTGTGATTCTGATAGGTCTATCTTTATATGTTATTTGGCCTTTTTCCCTTGATGCTTTTAATATCTTTTCTTTGTTCTGTAGATTTATTGTTTTGACTATGATGTAACGTGAGGAGTTTCTTTTCTGGTCTAGTCTATTTGGTGTTCTGTAGGCCTCTTGTATGTTATGGACATCTTTTTATTTAGGTTGGGAAAATTTTCTTCTATGATTTTCTTGAAAATATTTCCTGGACCTTGGAGCCTGGAATCTTCTTTTTCATCAATTCCTATTTTTCTTAAATTTTTTGTTTTCATGGCATCCTTGATTTCTTGGTTGTTTTTGTTTGGGACTTTTCTGATTTTACTTTTTCTTTGAGAAAAGTATCAGTTTCTCCAAGTGTATCTTCAGCATCTGAGATTCTCCCTTCCATATCTTGTATTCTATTGGTGATGCTTACCTTTGTGGTTCTTCAGCTCCAGGGTTTTCTCTGTTTGTGTTTTCTTTATTGATTCTAATTCTATTTTCATGCCTTGCACCATTAACTTCATCTTTTTGAATGTGGATTCCTGTATCTCTCTGATGGTCTCTAATTTTGTTTGTTTCTTCTCTATATGCCACTAATTGTATCTCTACTTGTGCCTCTATTTGTTTGGCTATATTTGCCTGTGTTTCTTTGAGTACTTTGTTTATTTCCTCTTTCTTTGCCTCCACTTGGGTGGACAATTCTTTGAGAGATTTGTTCATTTCCTCTTTAACTGTCTGTATTTGTATGGTTATTTCTCTGAGAGATTTATTTGTTTCCTCTTTATATGCCTCAAATTACTGCATAATATAGTTTTAAAGTCATTTTTTCTGTGTGTCCTATGAATTGGAGTATTCATTAATTTTGGGGGTTGCTGGTGAAGCCAAGATGTCCTGATTTATGTTGGATGTGTTCTTTCGCCGACCCCTGGAAATTTTTTTTTTTTTAATCTGTAACCTTCATTCTTTGTTCCTTGATTCTACAGTTCAGATTGGTACTGTCTTTTCTGGTGTGTGAGAATTCTTCAGTTTGATGAGAGAGGTCCAGTGGTTTCAGTGTGTCCGTTATTGTTTCAGCTGTACCTGTGGGAGGAAAGTCTGCAGGCACAGAACGCCAAATGTGGGTGAGTGTTTGTGTATGCGTGGAAGTGTGCTTTGGGTGACAGAGTGAGAGAGAATGTAGAACCCTTGAGTGTATGGAAGGGGCTCTGCCTTGCAGGTATTTAAGGGGTTACTTGTGCTTCTGCTGTGGATGTAGCAGTCACTGGTGATAATTGTGGCACAATTTCCTTATGCATAATCCCTGAATACCTCAGTGGCCTATAGGCTACTAGTATTTGGTTCTGTCTGAGCTCTCCACATTATTTGTCTGAACTCCACTGCTGGAACGAGCAGAGCAGGAACTTCAATGTCTCAAGAGCCCCCTGTTTCCCACAGTGGGTGTGTGGGTAGGAGGGGTGTGATATCTGCCTGCTAGCTTAGAAGGACCCTGGATCTGGGGCTCTGCAGGCACTTGAGGGTGTACTCACTCTCAAGCAGGTCACATAGGCAAGGATCAGGGTCTCCAGGCTCTACTTTCTGGTTTGGATCTGCTGAGTCATATGCAGGAGGACTGACGAGCTCTGCCAGCTCAGTGATGCTACAGCTGCCACCTTAGGAAGTCCAGCTGCAACAGCAGACTGGGATACCATTCCCGATGCCTTTGTGAAGTCCTGGGGGCCCACAACAGTAGTCCACAGACCTGGGTGGCCTTGTGCCTGGTGTGTCTAGTTTGTTTGGAGGGTCTGCTGGACTTTGCTGGCTGTATAGCCTTCTATCTGCCACTGAGGGGTTGGGAAGGCCTTACAGTCACTGGCTGGGAGGTCCTGTGGAGTTGGTAAGGCTGCTCACAGATGTGGGTCTGGGAAGGCTGATACAGCAGATCTGGGACATACAGATGGCTGCTGCTGATGAGGAGCTAGGAGCTCCACCTCGCTGTCACAGTCCCCAGGCAGTGAGTTCTGTGCTGAGAATCTCTGTGAGCCTGCTGTGCCAAGGAGGAGGGAGCTCCAAAAAAGGGGAGTGTAGGGAGATCACAAGATCATTTCTCTCCTTCCCCGAAGAAGTCAATTGGTGACCTGAGACTAAAGGTCTCAACTCGTGTGATGTCCCTCTTGTTCAGAAAGCCTCATCGTCATTTCCCTGGCTTAGTTGTCCCTCCACTCACCAACTCTGGTGCTTCAGCTTCTCCACTTCTCAGAAACTGCGCTCACTGGTTGCTGCCATCTTGGATCTCCAGTGTGCCTGGCTGTCTGCTAAGGTCTTTGGTATGCTTGAACTTTAGTTTTGTGCAGTGTGATAAATATGGATCTATTTGCATTTTCTACATGTAGACATCCTTCTAGACCAGCATTATTAGTTGAAGATGCTATCTTTTTTCACTGTATGATTTTTGTCTTTGTCCAAACTCAAGTTTCCATAGTTGTGTGAGTTTATTTCTGAGTCTTCTATTTGATTCCATTGATCCACCATTCTGTTTCTATGCCAGTACCATGCAGTTTTTATTACTGTTGCTCTATAGTACAGCTTGAGATCAGGAATGGAGATTCCTCCAGAAGATCTGTTATTGTACAGGATTATTTTAGCTCTTCTTGGTTTTTTGTTTCTCCATTTGAAATTGAGAATTCATCTTTCAAACTCTGTAAAGAATTGTGCTGGTATTTTGATGAGAATTGCATTGAATTTGTAGATTGTTTTGGCAGGATGACCATTTTCACTATATTAATCATACCAATCCATGAGCATGGGAGATCTTTCCATCTTCTGATGTCTTCTATTTCTTTCTTCAGAGACTTGAAATGTTTTTCACACAGGTCTTTCACTTGCTTATTTAGGGTCACATCAAGGTGCTTTATATTATTAGTGGCAATTGTGAAGAGTGATGTTTCCTTGATTGCTTTCTCAGCCCTTTTGTCTTTTGTATACAGGAGGACTTCTGATTTTTTTTTTTTTTAGTTCATTTTGTATCCAGTCACTTTGCTGGATGTGTTTATCAGCTGAAGGATTTCTCTGGTTGAATTTTGGGGTTGCTCATGTAGACTATCATATCATCTGCAAATAGTGATACTTGGACTTCTTTCTGATTTGTATCCCTTTGATTTCTTTTAGTTGTGTTATTGCTCTGGCTAGGATTTCAAGTACTATGTTGAAAAGATACGGAGAGAGTGGGCAGCCTTGGCTTGTCCCCGATTTCAGTGGGATTGATTTAGGTTTCTCTTCATTTGGTTTGATGTTGGGTATAGGCTTGCTGTATATTGTCTTTACTATGTTTAGGGATGTGGCTGGTATCACTGACCTCTCCAAAACTTTAAACATGAATGGGTGTTGGATTATGTCAAATGCTTTTTCAGCATCTAAGGAGATGATCAGGTGGTATTTTTCCTTCTCTTTGTTTATGTGGTGGATTACATTGATGGATTTCTATATATTGAATCTTCCTGCATGCCTGGAATGAAGCCTACTTGGTCATTGTGAATGATATTTTTGATGTGTTAGTAGATTTGGTTGGTGAGTATTTTGTGAGTTATTTCTCCTCAATGTTCATAAAAGAGATAGGTCTAAAATTCTCTTTTTTTTTGTTGGGTCTTTTTCTGTTTTAGATATCAAGGTTATGGTGGTCTCCAAGAATGAGTTCGGTAATTTTCCTTCTTTTTCTATTTTGTTGAATAGTTTGAAGAGTGTTGGCATCAGCTCTTTTTTAGAGTTCTGTTATAATTCTGTGCTGAAACCTTCAGACCCTGGGCTTGTTTGGTAGGGAGACTTCTGATGATTGCTTCTATTTCCTTGGGGGATACAGGACTGCTTAACATATTTACTTGATCTTGATTTAGCTTTGACAAGTGGAATCTATCAAGAAAATTGTCCAGTTTACTTAGATTTTTAAATTTTGTGGCTTATAGTCTTTGATAGTAATGATTCTTTGAATTTTCACAGTGTATGTCATTAGGCCCCCCTTTTTGTTCCTGATTTTGCTGATTTATATTTTTTTCTCTGATTTTTAGCAAGTTTGGCTAAGGGATTATCTATCTTGTTGAATTTTCTCCAAAAACTAGCTCTTTGTTTCATTAATTCTTTGAATTGTTTTCTTTCTTTTTAATTTATTGATTTCAGCCCTGAGTTTCATTATTTCCAATCTTCTACTCCTTTTGTCTGTGTGTGTGCTTCTTTTTTTCCCCCTAGGGAATTTAGGTCTATCATTAAATTGCTTGTATAAGATGCCACAAACTTCTTTCTGAAGGTACTTAGTACTATTAACTTTCCTTTTAGCACTGCTCTCATTGTGTCCCATAAATTTGGGTAAGTTGTGCCTTCATTTTCATTGACTTTTATGAAGTAACCAATTTCTTTTTTATTTCTTCCCTGATCTAGCTGATGTTGAGTAGATAGTTGTTTAGTTTCAATGTCTATGTAGGCTTTTTTTTTTCCTTTTAATTTCTTTTGTTATTGAGGTATATTTTTGGGCCATGATGGTTTGATAACATGCAATGGATTATTTCAATCTTCTTGTATTTGTTGAGGTTTGCCTTGCATCCATTTCTATGAGCAATTTTGGAGAAGGTTCTGTGGGTTGCTGAGAAGGTATATTCCTTTGAGTTTGGGTGAAAGGTTCTGTAGACATCTATTTGGTCCATTTGATTTAGGGTCTCTGTAGGTGTCATTATTTCTCTATTTAGCTTTTGTCTTGATGATCTCTCCCTTTGTGAGAGTGGAGTGCTGATGTCTCGCCCTATTAAGGAATTGGGATTGATGTGTGGTTTGAGCTTTAATAATGTTTCATTTAGGAATGCAGGTGCTCTTGTATTTTGGGGATAGATGTTCAGGATTCTGAAGTCCTCCTGGTGTATTTTTCCTCTGATGAGAATGAAGTGCCCCTCCTCATCTTTTTTGATTAATTTTGTCGAACGTTTATTTTATTAGATATTAGGATAGCCACTCCAGCTTTTTTTCTGGGTCCATCTGATTGAAAAACCTTTTTCTAGCCCTTTACTATGATGCAGTGTCTGTCTTTGTTGCATAAGAGTGTTTCTTGGGTGCAGCAAAATGTTGGATCCTATTTTTAGCTCTATTCTGTTAGTTTGTATCTTTTTATTGGAGGGCTGAGTCCATTCATGTTGATAGATTATAATGAGCAATGGCTGTTAGCTCCTTTCATTGTGGAGTAGGTGGTATGTTGTAGGTGACTATTAATATTTACTATTGGTTTACCTTTTATAACGATGCTGTTAATCCTAAACAGCTGTATAACCAAATCACCATACAGAGACTTTGATTTATTTAGTTAACCTAGAACACAATGATGATCAATAGTTGTTCATTCCTAAACCTCCAAGCTTTCATAGTTTCCTAGCATTTAGATTCCCACATTATAGTTGCTTTTAGCGATATCTGAAGTCCGGTTCAGGTTCATTTCTCCACGTCTTTCCAAGGCTTCTCCTCTAGTCTGCTCTCCCAGTTTTTTCCTCTGCCTTTCTTCCTCCTCCTGCTTCTTTTCCATTGTTAATCATTGTGGCTGGTTGTTTATTTTGGCCTGTTTACACAAAGTTGAGACAGGTGATGCTTAGAATAAGTATTACAATGCAAAGTCCGGATTGAAACCAGAGAATGGGGGAGAGAAATCAGCATTTGAATGAACAAAGGTAAGGTGTACACATTTCAAAAGAACATTATAGCAACAGTGGTGATAGTCTGTTTGTGTACTTGTTTTCTTTTGATTTTTGTTGTGAGGTTATCTATGTCCTATGTTTTCTTGCTGTAGTTGATTTGGTTAGATTAGAGTTTTTCTTCTAGTATCTTCTGTAGTGCTGGATTGCTGTGTAGATATTGTTTAAGTTTAGTTTAGTTTTGGGATGTAGTAGTCTGGGTTGGTATCTGTGTTCCCTTAAAGACTGCATGACATCTGTCCTGGCCCTTCTGGCTTTCATAGTTTCTGTTGAGAAGTCTGGTGTGATTTTGATAGGTCTATCTTTGTCTGTTACTTGACCTTTTTTCCCTTAATGCTTTTAATATTTTTAATTTGTTCTGTAGATTTAGTGTTTTGACTATTGTGTGGCATGAGGAATTTCTTTTCTGGTCTAGTCAATTTGTTGTTCTGTAAGGCTCTTTTATATTTAAGGACATCTCTTTCTTTAAATTGGGAAATTTTTCTTCTATGATTTTCTTGAAAATATTATCTGGACCTTGGAGCCTGGAATCTTCTTTTTCATCTATTCCTATTATTTTATATTTTGTCTTTTCACGGTGTCCTTGATTTCCTGGATGTTTTGTGTTTGGGACTTTTCAGGTTTTACTTTTTCTTTGAGAGATGTATAAATTTCTGTAATTGTATCTTGAGTGTCTGAGATTCTCTCTTTCATCTCTTATATTCTGTTGGTGATGCTTACCTTTGTGGTTCCTGATGTTTTCTCTAAGTTCTCCAGCTCCAGGGTTTTCTCCGTTTGTGTTTTATTTATTGATTCTAATTCTGTTTTCATGTCTGGCACCATTACCTTCATCTGTTTGAATGTGGATTCCTGTCTTTCTATGATTTTTAAAATTAATTTCCTCTTTATGTGCCTCTATTTCTGTAGCTAATTCTTTGAGAATTTTGTTTGTTTCCTCTTTATGTGCCTCTGACAACTCTATAAGCATAGCTTTAAAATCATTTTCTTCTGTTTCCGATGAGTTAAAATATCCATTGATTTTAAGGGTTGCTGGTGAAGCCATGTTGTCCTGATTTTTGTTGGATCTGTTCCTAAGCCTGCCTTTAGCCATTTGATTGTCATTAGTCTTTGCTGTTTGTTCCTGGAGCCTGTACTGCAGGCTAAGTCTGTCTGTCTCTGGAGTCTAGAGTATTTTTCAGGAAGAAGAGAGAGGTCCACTGGTTTGGGAGTGGGTGTTTGGGGGTGGGTGCCCAAGTGCGTGAGTGTGTGTAGAGGTGTGCCTTCCTGGAAGGGTAGAGTGTGAGGGAAGAATGTAAGCAGAGCTAAGCAGAGGTAGGTGTGCTAGTGTGTTTCTCTGGTGCAGTGTGCATGAGCAGGTACCCTGAATGGCTCAGTGACCCACAGGCCTGTCTTGATATTGCTCTCCAAGAGTTTAGATCTGAGAGATCCAAGATGGCTGCCATGAGAGGACACTGTGTCTGAGGAGTAGGACAGCAGAAACAACACAGCGACCAGGAGACTGAACTCTGGGACCTAAAACACCAGCATTCGTGATTGCCAGGTGAGCAGAACTCCCACAGTGAGAAAATCAAATGGGAAAACCCTAGGGACACCCAGTTATTACCCGGAAAAATCTCTGGGTGACTGGTTGCGCACAGCTCTGATCTGAATGAGCAGCTGTGCTGGGCACCCACATCCGCCATAATAGACTGAATCACACAGTTTCCCGGGCAGTCTGAGGAGGAACTGGGTACTGTTTTCACTGACCTCTACACTGACGTGCACAGTGACCTGCACACTGCGAGCACACACTGTACCCGGGTTCTGCTTCCACCCGCGGGTGTGTGGCAGGTACACACCGACCACTGGAACCACCCCAGTCTGAGAAGGTCGGGGGACCATTTTGACCAGTCTGCACTCAGCTGGCGCGTGCCTCACGCTTCCGCCAGCAAAACCTCAAGCCGTGTGCCAGTCCGCGGGCAAGTCTGGGAGGAACCTGAGTTCTGCTGCAACCCACAGGAGTGCAGCGGGCGTGCACCAATCGCCAGAGCCACCCCAGACAGAGAAGGTCCGGGGACCATCTTGACCAGACCTCACACTGAGGGCAAACACTGCACACATCCGCCAGGAAAAACCTCAGTCCCTGTGTGTGTCCACAGGACAGACAGAGAAGGTCCCGGGCACCATTTCAGACAGGCCTGCATTCAGCGGAGGCACACCAACCCAAACCCATTGTGTGTGCCCCAAATATCATCTCAGGCTGTGGTGCAGAG
>CM053763.1:36133860-36152524 GCA_028658305.1 Pachyuromys duprasi
CAGCATGCCAAAGAGGACCTCTGGGGGGGGGGGTCAATGTAGCGATGTATCAGAGCAGATATTAAGACTCGTGATCAAGCCTTTGGCAGAGGGCGAGAAGTAATGATAGATCTGGGGGAGGTTGTTGAGACTTGGGGAGAACAAGAGCTCCACAAAGACCAAACTGAGCAGGGCACAGGGGTCTTGTATGAGATGGTTTCTACAATCAAAGACTATGTGTGGATTTGGCCTGGAACCCCCGCCCATATGGGGCCCATGATACCTCTTTGTTGGACTGAAGACCCTAGTGAGGGAAACAGGGACTGTTTCAGATATGAACCTGATGGCTGACTCTTTGACTCTCCCTCATACAAGCCGGGGAGTGACAGACTGGCTAGATCCCAGGGGAGGACATTGCAGCCAGCCCTGAGGAGACTGGATGAGTTGGGGTTGGATGGAAGGGGAGGAGGTCCTCCGCTGTTGGTGGACTTGGAGGGGGCGGGTAGGAGGGAGATGAGGGAGGGAGTGGGAGGGTGGGAGGGAATGAGGGAGGAGGCTATGCCTGGGATGCAAAGTACCTAACCTGTGATTGATATAAAAATAAAAATAAATAAATTAAAAAAAGAGTTTATATCTGCCTGAGCTGCACCATCTGTGTTCCATGGATTGTTTGGCTGCACTCCACTGGGAGACCCACAGAACAGGGGCTTCAATGTTGAGAAAGCTGTTCACAAGATCCCTATGTTGCCCACACCTGGGGTGTGGGTAGGAGGGATCCAATGTCTAGCTGCTAGAGTAAAGGGTCCTCCAAACTGGGACTCTGTATGCACATTCTCACAGAGGCACTCACTGGAAAGCATGTGTGGAAATCACAGAGGGCCTGCTTGCAGGCCAGTGTATAAAGCTCAGAGAGCCTGCAAACTCATTGGTAGGCTTAAGTGGTAAGCTCAGAGAGCCCACATTTTTCTACTCTCAGATTTGGGTCCCTGTATGGCCTTTAGAGTAAGGAGATACCTTGTACTTAAGGTTATGAGCTCCCAGCACAAAGGTGCACTTTCAGAGGCCACTCTCAGATGCCAGAGATGTCCACAGGGGTGGGGCGCCTGGATCCAACCTGTCCCATCTCATGGGCTGTCCCCTCTAACCCGGGAAACCTCAAAGTTGATGGTCTTCAGCTGCACATTCACTCACCAGTTTTGGAGTTTCAGATCTTCTGTCCTTCAGAAAAGGTGTGCACTGGTTGCCACCATCTTGGAGCCCCCCCATCTTCTTTTTAATTACCTCTTATTGTGACCAAAACATAGTTGTAACTAAACCCAACTTTTGATGAACAAATGGAAATAATATTAATATGTATACACATCTGCATGTACATGTTTAATAAGGTATCCACTAGGTACCTTAGAGTAGCCACAGAGTTGGCTTACTTTTATATGTTTAACATAAAGTACTGAAATTCCATTTTAATAACAAATCACAAGTTAAACCTGCTTCTTCAAATGCCCCCAGGCAAGGATTGAAAACTCTTCAGCGGAATTTTTAATATAGCCTACATGAGGTTGATTAAATGAAGAATTCATGATATCTGGACTCATGGAATTGCATAAATATCAACTCAGTGACCAGAATAGGAAACACATTGTTCTTTCTCTTTTTTTCTTCTACCGTTGAATTTTGAGGCTGACATTATTCAGGTTCAAACAGCTTCTTCATTAAGGAAAATATTGAAGTTAATATTTCTTTATCAGCTTAATCTTCAAAGCCTATCCATTGTCTTTGTGATAAATAGATAAGTAGATAGATAATAGATAACAAAATTTGCATTTACGTGTATGAACGAGAGAAGTAAGGTTGTCTGAGACTTTAAGGCTAGTTACATAGAAATTGCAGCCATTATGCTGAAAGGAGATTTTTATATTTTGGTGTTTGTTTCTAGGAAGTCTTACGTGGGTGGCAATTTTAGACATGCTGTTACTTTTCTGTGTCCTATGCACCAGGAGATAGACCTGAAAAGTTTCATAGTCTTTATCTTTAAATTATCTTTCCTCTCACTCTATATTATCAAAGAAAACATTATTAAGTATTTGTCCAGAAAACCTACTAAAATAGAAACTCACTAAAAGATATGAGGACAATCCTAATGAAGTTTCTAAGTTATGGGAGAGATGGAGTCGCAGTTGGCCATCTCTTGTCAAAAACAAAAACAAACAAACAATCTCTTGTACTGGGATTGGGTAACATCCAATTGAATTTTTGGTCAAAGGGTCCCATGGAAATCCTAAAACAACCCAGGCTGTTGCCAAGAGAACAAATTGCGCTCCACAAACTGACAAAGCCAAAAAGCCACACAATCTCTTAAACATGGAGAGGGCAAGCTGGTACCTACATAGGACCTTCACCCCTATATTTTAGTGTCTTTGGTATGGGAATGTACACTGTAGGCTATCAAAAGATAAATGTAAACAGCAAGAAATCTACAAACTCTTTGATTTAAATTCTGTCCTGCCATCAAAATATGCTATAGCAATGGTGGCACAAAGCCTGTGGGAAAAACCAACCAATATCTGATATGACTTAAAGCCTATTCCATCATCATAGAGGTTTCCTCCTGAAGCAGATGAAAACAAACACAGTGACCCACAGACCCATAGCCAGACACTGAAAGACACTTGCTTTTTGACAAAGCAGCCAAAACCTTACAATGGAAAAAAGATAGCATATTCAACAAACGTTGCTTGTCTAACTGGATGGCTGCATGTAGAGGAATGAAAATAGAAGAGTATTGGTTTGAGCTCCTCTTTGAAGGTATGGTGAAATTTGGTAGTAAAACAATCTGGCCCTAGGCTTTTTGTTTGTTTGTTTATTTTTGATTAGGAAATTTTTAATGACAACTGCTGTTTTCTTAGAGCTTATAGGTCTATTTGTCTTGTTTACCTGATCTTGATTTAACTTTGGTAAGTGATATCTACCAAGAAAATCATACATTTTGTTTATATTTTCTAATTTAGTTCAGTACAGGTTTCTGAAGTAAGAACTAATGATTGTTTTAGTTTGCCTAAGAGTTGTCTATCTTGTTGATTTTTCTCAAAGAATTAGCTACCGGTTTCATTTATTCTTTGTATTGTTCTCATTGTTTCTAATTTATTAATTTTATCCCCGAGTTTGATTATTTCTTGATATGTACTCATCTTGGGTGTGCTTGGTTATATTTGTTCTAAAGCATGAGTTATGCTAAGTTACTAGTACAAGACCTCTCCAGTTTCTTTATGAAGACAGTGCCATGAACTTTTCTCTTAATACTTATTTCATTATGTCCTGTAAGTTTGGGCATGCCATGCCTTTATTTTCGTTTAACTCTAGAAATTCTTTCAATTTTTCTTTTTTCCTTTATTATTATTATTATTTATTACAATTTATTAAATTTATATCCTGGCTGGGGTCCCCTCCCTCATCTCTTCCAAAACCCAACCACACTCCCTCTTCTCCCCCAATGTCCTTCCCATAGTCCACTGATAAGGGAGGTCCTTCTCATCTTCTATTTGATCCTAGCTTACCTGGTTTCACCAGGACTGGTTGCCTTGTCTTCCTGTGTGGACTGGCAAGGCTGCATTCCCCAGCGTGGTGTGATCAGAGAGCCTACCCTTGAGTTTATGTCAGAGACAGCCCATGTTCCCCTTACTAGGAATCCCACTTGGAGTCTGAGTCTATGCTACATCTGAGCCAGGGTTTTAGGTCCTCTCCATGCATTGTCCTTGGTTGGGGTATCATTCTCTTCAGGGCTCCCCGGGCTGAGTTTTATTTTGGCTCTGTTAGTCTAATTTTGTAGCTCCTGTCCCCTCCAGGTCTTTCTATCTCCCCCTTCTTTCATAAAATTCCATGCATTCTGCCCCAAAGTTTGGCTATGAGTCTCAGCCTCTGCTTTGATACCTTGATCAGTAGAGTCTTTCACAGGAAGTCTGTGGTAGGGTCTTGTCCTGTTCCCTGTCTTCTCTTGCTTCCAATGGCTATCACATTTTCCCTTCTGAATAAGGATCGAACATCTTCCCTAGAAGCAAAAGTGGGGAAGAGTCACATCATTGGCACAGGAGACAACTTCCTGAACAGAACATCAAGAGCCCAAGCTCTAAAATCAACAATCAGTAAGTGGGACCTCATGAAACTAAATGTTTCTGAAAAACCATGGACACTGTCATCAGAACAAAATGACAGCCTACAGACTGGGAAAGTATCTTTACCAACCTTATAGTTGACAGAGGTCTAATATCCAGAATATATAATGAACTTAGGAAGTTAAATATCAACCAACCAAGTAACCAAATTTTAAAAATTGGGTACAGAATTAAACAGAGAATTCTCAGAAGAGGAATATCGAATGGCACAAAAACACTTAAAAATATTTAACCTCCTTAGTCGTCAGGGAGATGCAAACCAAAACAACCCTGAGATTTCACTTTACACCCCTCAGAATGGCTAGGATCAAAAACTCAAGGGACAACATATGCTGGAGAGGATGTGGAGAAAGGGGAACCCTCCTCCATTGCTGGTGCTAGTGTAAACTTGTACAACCACTTTAGAAATCAATCTGGCCCTTTCTCAGAAAATTAGGAATAGTGTTACCTTAAGATCCAGGTATTCCACTCCTAAAAATATATCCAAAATATGCTCAACTATACAAGGACATTTGCTCAACCATGTTTGTAACAGTTCTTTTCGTAATAGCCAGAATCTGGAAACAACCTAGATGACCCTCATTTTTTTTTCTTTACTTTGTCCTTGATCCAGTGATTGTTGAGTAGAGAGTTGTTCCATTTCCCTGAGTCTGTAGGATTTTTGCTGTTTCTCTTTTTATTGAAGTCCAGCTTTAATCCATGGTAGTGTGATATGATACAGGGGTTATTTCAATTATCTTACATTTATTGAGGCTTATTTTGTAACTGAGAAGGTTCCATGAGGTCCTGAGAAGAATGTATAGTCTTTTGTGTTTAGATAGAATGTTCTGTAGATATTTGTTAGGGTAATTTGATTCATAACATTTGTTAGTTTCATTATTTCTCTGTTTGGTTTCTATCTCAATGATGGGTCCATTAGTGAAAGTGTGATGTTGAATTTTTCCCATTATTAATGTGTGGGATTCATTGTATGAATGTTTAGTAATATTTTTCAATTTATCTATAAATGGTTTATTTACTAATTGTGTCAAGATCTTTGGTCTGACTTTTATTAAGACTTCTATGCTAAGCAGTTCAAAGTCATCAAAATTTGATATATCTCATCTGAGATGGTGCAGAAAGAAAAGAGCCTACAGATCAAGTCCAATTCAGGAATATCTAGAAATGATCTCCATGTAAGTCTACAGGTAAGCAATGATACTGAAAAAAAGATATTCAGGTATTAGGGGTAGTTGCAGGAACATGGCCAAGACACAGAAAAAAAAAGTTGAATTTGCTGCAGTCTTTGGGCCTCAATAGTTGAGCTTCATGTGCAATGGGAAAGAGATCCATTTTTTTTTTCATTCAAAGATGGAACTAGGTCTAGTTATTCTAGAGATGGTAGGTACTCCCTATTCCATGTCTAACACCAACACCACAACAGAAATAAGAACATTTGATAAACAAATGTTCTGGTAAAGTATTCGATAAACCAATCTATATACTTTCTGTTGATACATACCAAATAAAGGAGTTGATAATAGTGGTCAGATTAAAAGTTTTGTCTCCATGTATGTTTGTGCACAATCTCCATCTATGGAACCCACAAATATCAGAAGAGGGTATCAGATTTTGTATGACTGTAGTTATAGACAGTTATGAATGACCACATGGTGCTTACTGAGAATTGAACGTGGGTCCTCTGCAAGAACAAGAAGTGGTTTTAACCACTGAACAAACTCTCTGGAACAGTGGTCATGATTTCTAAAGGTGCATGTGTCTATGTTCTACTCACTCGTATTTTTAATATGTTAATAAGATATTCATTATATACCAGACATTATCCTGGGGTTTTAGAATCAAGTACATAAATAAGATGCCTTGAATTCATATTTTATTTAGCAGAACCAAAGAGTAAAAAATAGATAAGATAATTTGAGATTGTGATAAATGATGTGGCAGATATAAGCAGTGTAATATATTAGAGAACTGTAGCTTTAGTAGTAAAGAACTACTTTACTTGTGCTCATGGGAAGTTGCATGAAAATGTTGCTGTTTGCACATGGTTCTCTTAAATGATAAGGCCCTAATTTTGCAGGCAGCCATGGGAAGAACCCATAGAGTAACAAGTTCCAAAGTTCTTTATTTGGAAAGAAGTCTCTGTTATCAAGAAAAGAGGATAGAAAGTGGAAGATAAGATCCAAGATACAGAGAAGATCCACATGGCAAGATCATGAGTTGATTTTGTAGATCTTAGTTAGGAGTTTGCATTTTTTCCTCCAAATGCCTCTGGATAATTTCAGTGCTTTAAGAAGGATTTGGTTTGCTTGCTTTGGTTGGCTAATTTTATTTTATTTTAGTGTATTTACTTTACATCCCAAAGGTGCTCCCTCCCTCCCCTCTTCCCAGTCCCTCACCAAATCCCCTCCTTCCTCCTTCCCCTCTCCCTTTTTCTCCAGAAAAGTGGAGTCCCTTGCCCAATATTAACATTTCTCAGTACATCAAGTCACATCAGGACTGCACATATCTTCATCTCCTGAGGCCAGGCAAGTCAGCCCTGCCAAGGGAAATCAATCCAAAAGCAGGCAATAAAGTCCATGTTAGAAACAGGACCCAGGGTAAGATGATCGATCCTCATTCAGAAAGGCAAACAGGATGGACATTGGAAGAGGGAGAAAACAGGAAACAGGACAGGAGCCTACCACAGAGGGCCTCTGAAAGACTCCACCCAGCCCAGCCCTGTATCAAAGCAGATGCTGAGGCTCCTACCCAAACTTTGGGCAGAGTGCAGGGATACTTATGAAAGATAAGGGAGATAGAAAGACCTGGAGGGGACAGACACTCCACAAGGAGAGCAACAGCACCAAAAAATCTGGGCACTGGGGTCTTTTGTGAGACTGATATTCCAAACAAGGACCATGCATGGAGATAAGCTAGAACCCCTGCACAGATGTAGCCCATGAAAGCTCAGTATCCAAGTGGGTACTCTAGTAAGGGGAACAGGGACTGTCTCTGACATGACCTCAATGACTGGCTCTTTGATCACCTCCCCCTTTCCGGGGAGCAGCCTTACCAGGTCACATAGGAAGATTATGCAGCCACTCCTGATGAGACTTAATAGGCTAGGGTCAGATAGAAGGGGAGGAGGACCTCCTCTATCAGTGGACTTGGAGAGGAGCATGGGAGAATATTAGTGAAGGACCGTGGGTTGGGAGGGGGCTACCAGCAGGGATACAAAGTGAATAATCTATAATTAATATAAAAAAATAAAAATAAAAAAATGCCAAGGAGGCTCCTTGAAAAAGAAAAAGAACAGACAAAGAAACAGTCCCCCCCCCCTCTACTCTCTGGGCATCCCATTTGAATACTAAGCCACCCATTGGCTACATGTGTGCAGGGAGGCCTAGGTCTAGATTATGCATGCTCTTTGTTTGATGTCTCAGTCTCTCAAAGCCCCCATGTGACTGGGTTAGTTGTCTCTGATGGTCTTCTTATGAGTTTCCACTCCTCTCCAGGTCCTTCCATCTTTCCCCAACTCTTTCACAGAACCCCCAGAGTTCTGCCAGATATTTTGCTGCAATTTTCAGCATCTGTGTAGATCTGCTGTTGGCTGGAGCCTCCCAGATGACAGTCAAGTTAGGCTCCTGTCTGAAAGCATAGAAGAGAATAATTATTAGTGTCAGGAGTTGGTTCTCTTCTCTGGGGTGGGCCTGAGGTTGGCCAGTTATTGTTAGGACTTTCCCTTCATCTTTGCTCCCTTGTTATTCCTACACATTTTGTAGGCTAGCTGATGGATAAATTGTTTGGGTGTGATAAGAACAAGAGCAGAAATAGGGAGAACACAGCATTTCGGCCATCATTGTAGAAGTGATTCTTTAAATGGTGATGCCTTCAATTGCAATGTTTAACAAAATGCTTAGAGTTGGAGTTATTTGAAAAAGGAATGGGCTATTTGATTAGAAATTTTATGAAGGTACTTTGGGGAAAATGAGAAGTGAAAGCTAACTAGTTCAGCTTTTACTTCCAGGAACCCATTTCAATTAGCAGTGCTATTTACTGAAAAATAAGATAGTAGAGAAACCAAGTGTGAGGAGTAAAGGGACAGAGATATAAATTGACACTTCTCAGTTTGTAGGAAGTAACTTAAGCTTTGGAAATGGATGAGGTTGTTCAGACCAGAAACACTAAAAGGAGGAAGAGGAAAAGGGAATGGAGTAGGCTGCTATGTCATGCTTGGTCCTGGATCCATGACTAGGGCAATGGGGCAATGAAGAAATGACACACCGAAGAAAGAACACTCATTCAGCAATGCTGTGATCTTGTGGGCAGTGCTTGCATAGATGGGGGACAACTATCACCTAATCCAGAAACTCAGAATTCTTATTTTTTTACAGCATAAGGATGGAGGATTCTATAGGGGAAGGCAGTTTGTAGGAGGTTTCTACAGGGGGAGAGTTTTGGTAGGAGGTTTCTATAGGGAAGAGTCTCAGGTTGCACTACCTGGGAGGAGAAAGCTGCATTGCTAGATTTTGCACAGACTCATCAATTATTTTTAAAGACTCATAATTGGGCCAGAAAAAGGCTCTTTTATTCCCCCGAGCCTTGCCTAGGGACGGCTTTGTCATTTCCACAGGTCTGAGACATTGAGGTCTGTGACATGGCTGTGTTCATGTCAATGACACAGTCATCAGAACTTCATCTGCTCACCATAGGAGGATGAGGAGAAAAAAAAATGAATGCTTAAATTCTGAGAAAGAAGTCTGAGATGAGATTCCCAGCAACCTGAGCTGCTCTCCATCTCAGTCAGAGAAATTTCTTTTGGAAGTGGGCAACAGTCAATGTGGATGAAATTGGTCACGGTGTAAAAAAGATTGAGATTTAATGTCTTTACCGCCCCCCCCCCAACCTGAGGTTCAGAGAACATCTTGTGAAAGGAGGGAGACAGAATGTAAAAGCCAGCAAATGGGGAGCGGGGCTGTGAATCACCATCTGTAGATTTGACCTGGTCATATTAATGAACTCATGGCAGCTGTGATTATTTACACAAGACCTGCAGACAATCAAGCCAGCCAAAATTCCAGCCTAGATGCTAGAGGTGCATTCCATGCCCCATATCTTCCTATGGAGCTATATGCATGTGTAGCTGCTGGAGGGTTAAGAGTTGGGTGGGAGCTGTGCTCTTCTGAGACTGTGGTCATTAGTAGTTTTCCCATCATCCGGTGGATAGCCCCACACCATAGCAAATTAGACTTACTAGATTATGAAAAGTACATGAAGGGGGGAGGAGGTATGATGGGGAGAGCATAGAGGCAGTTGTAGGAAGCAAGTTAGGAAGAGATATGATAATATTTCATTTAATTTAAATATTTTATTCTGAAGAATGAAGAAAACTATCCAAAAGAATGGAAGACTGGTTTGTGTGGGAATTATATGACAGGGCAGCCTGCGCTGCATTTGTAAAATGACACTGTCAATGACTCATGAAGACCATCTTTATAACGGTAGAGGAAGCACATCCGAAAAAAAAAAACAGGGAGGTGGAAATGACTACAGTAACTGGTAATTCATTTATTAAAGATGTTATGACAGGAAAGACAAATAAAAGGTAAAGATCAAGAGAGGTTTTGGGGGAACTGGAGACACATGAAGCTAAAACAACCTACGAAGAAAGCGGTTGATGGTGTAGGAAGTAGCAATAGCACTGTGAAAGCAAAATTCCTTTAAAGGAAGAAACAACTGCACATTTGATTACTAGTTTCCCCACTGTCTGTCATTAAGAAAGCAGGTTTAGTTAATAAAATATCTGAGGTGCTTGAATAAATGACCCTGAATATATAAAATGAAATTCTTAAAAATGACCAGTCTTGTAAAAAAATAATAAAACTAAAAGTAAAGTACAAAAGATTATGTGTAACCCTAGAAAAAATCCTGACGATTTTCTGAAAAAAAAAATCGTCACCCTGGATCTTGTGTGGGTCTTAATGTAAATAATTAATAGCTTACATTGGCTGATATTTTATGATGAACTGACAACTGATTTGGCCCTAGCACATTGTAAATATTTAGGTATTAAATCAGGTTGTATACATGAAAACAAAGACATCCTGAAATATCATCCCTAGAGGCATTTGAACACACATTCTTTGGACTGTCTTTGCAGTTCTAGTTGGTTGTTCCCAAGCACCTTTGATTGAAATCCTCAAAATTTCCCAAGCCTTTGAAATGAAATGCCACTTCATTTCTTTCCTTATGTGGCTGTATTATAAATGTCTATTACTCTAAACTATTTTTGTTATTTCCCAGTTACTTAGCCACAGGGAGCAGACATTTACTATGATTATTGCAAAGGCTGGAGTGTGGGCAGAGGGGCACCTGAACTAATTTTTCAGTGGTCACTGTCATTAGCATTAACCTTTTTAGATGGTTTGCCTGTGATATTTGGAAAAGCTGAAAAGATTTTATCTTAGTAGAATTGCAGTTTTGCCCTTTTGCCCTTATCACCCTTGACACTTACCTGTACTAATGGTGGAGATGTGGTCAAGTCACCTTTCAGATGCTTGTATTAGGCTAATATTGGGGCTTTTCTTTTCTTCTTCCTATCCCAGTACAGGCTTTAAGTATTAAAAAAAATTAAGATTAAATATGTAAAGAGTTTAAAGGTCTTTGGTCTACTTAGTCTACTTGATAGAATATATAATCTTTTTCTAAAGAAATTAACAAAACATCAATTTTATACATGTATAGAATATATTTTGATCATTTTTATTCTCTATTGCTTTCTTTGATTCCACTACTGCTGAACCTCTTCTTCCTCCCAACCCCACCCCTTCTTCCTGTTTTCCTGTCTTTTGTTTGTGTGTAATCCACTGAATTTTGTTAGGGTTGCTTGAATGAGCGTAGATGAAGATAGCACTAGTGGCTATACCACCTAAGAAAATGACAACTTCTCCTACATCCTAAATCTGGAAACCGTTAATTATCAAAGACTCCTCTGGGAGGGTCAGACCTCCTGACCTCCTCCTCCAGAATAATCAAAGGTCAGTCATTAAAAGATTGTGATTTCTTTCTTCAATCCTGAATTTCAAACAATGCTTGGTTCAGTGTACTTTTACAAATCCCACCAAGAGACTTTTCAGCCATATCAAATCTATAGGTTTTACAGATAACAGAGTTTTTCACCCTCAACATTATAATTAGCTCATGGACAGCACGCTGACGCACCATACCTGGAACAGTTTCTTGAACAGTGGTGGTACTTCTCTAGGGAATATTCAGAGTTGGAATATATAAAGACTTTGGATGTCTTTAAACTCACAACAGTAATGTTGAATAAGAAGGGATCAATACTCTTAATATACTTGTGTTTCTGATTTGAGGGACTGTGAAAATTATGGCATGAGCTCCATACATAGCCACAGGTATTTGGGAGATGGTGGCAAAACAGCCTATAGACCTGCCTTCATAAGAGTCCTGGCCATAAGCTCAAAGTAGGTTAATTATAGAAGATTTTTTGTAGCTTTAGAGGGCTGGGAAAACCTGGAATAGGAGAATTATAGATAATTTGCCTCAAAGGAGTACTAAAAATTAAATTTGTTTTTTTTAAACAAACCTCAAAAATCATGTGTAACTGTTTTGATACCACAGCATCTAAAGAAAAACAGTGCTGTTTTGCATTCTTTAACTATGGTGCCATTATTGGATAATCTTGGATGCTTTATTAAGGAGAAGATCTAGTACTGAAGAGAGCTGAGGTCTTGCTAGACACAGAAAGCCTCAACTTTACAGATGTAACAGAATATCACTTCTTATAATATTGAGATATTTTCATAATATAGTAGATTTACTTATTTACAGCATGACCTTTAATATCCTTTATCCTTTTCTTTTTCTAATATTTAAATCTATTTTCTAGGTACTTGCCATTTAAAATTAATCTAATATTGATATTTAATTTTTAAGTACTTACATTCCTTTTCTAATGACTTTATTACTATTCCTTCTTAATACTTGTGCATTTGAATAATCTTTTCATTATTAGTTTTAGATCTAATAAAGATGTTGAAATGAAGAACCCAATTTTATCCTCCATAGACCACTTTTAAGCATTCTACCATGTCTTTGATCATAATCCCTCATTTCCATTGTTAATAAAATTTTCAGTGGATCTAAAAATTCCCATTTCTAAACTAATTTAAATCCATTTTTCAAATTATGGGGCATCATATCAGAATCTTAAATTTTCACAGCTCTTCTAAGGATCTTAAACATCACTGTGTTCATGATTATATAAATAACCTTTAATTTTGCAGATCAGTTCTCTTAGTTAAGCTGTTTTCTTAACTCAGAAAATCAAATGCTTATAAAGCAAATGTCATGCTGAAATTAATATGTTTAGAAATAAGCAGTGTGATGGTGAAGTGCAGGCATCAATAGGTAAATGCCACTAAGGAACGATTTCCTACACTTGGAATATTCAAAGGCCACTAAAAATGGTGAATATTCAAAGACTGCTAAAAATGAGACACAGTTTTGTAAGCTTTTTTTTTTTTTTGCCTCTACTAGTTTGTAATTTCATAGCGCCTTATTGAGCCCTGAGCATTTTTTCCTCCACATTAAAAATATATTGAACTACAAATAGTTCAATATAAAACATGAGATATTTTAGTGACTGATAAGTTTTGAACTTATCCTGAACGCATGGAGTTTTTAATGGGCACACATCACTTTTACTAGCAAGCCTGGAATGTTTTGCATGAAAACGCCAGCAATAATACTGTAGTTGGGAAGCAGGTTTTCATGGCTTTCTGTTGTGCTTTTGATGTTAGGCAGATAGCCAATACATTAGATCGTAATTCGCATCTATCATAGAGGATGTGAGACCTCTTAATAATTTTTTAGACAATATTAATTTACAAAATATTTTAAAGTTGCAAGTGGTAAGTTGCCATTTTATGTCTTTAATCAGTTCATATTGACTATCATATCACTGATTTGTTTTTATGTGAAGATGACTTGGACACATTTTATTCATCTTCTAGAATAAAAGAGCCAGTCTCTTATAACAAAGACACCAAAACCTTTTCATTCACCTGGGAGTGGCTTAATATCCACAGCTAAAAGCTGATCTGTCTTAACTTATTTGTAAACACATTTGCTTATAGATCATTCCTAAATGATTTCACACTTTCTCTAGAGGAAGAGCACAATTAGGATGAATAGTTTTCAGTGATTTCTAGCTATGTGATTTTGTTATTATTTTAAAGAAAGGGGTGCTTATTTTGCATGTGGACTGTGTACTCTGCTACCCCTCTGCTATTCTTATTACATATCAGTGAGTTTTCTGGTACATGGAGGCTTTGGGATCTTTAAGGTATATGACTAAGGCATCTGCAAGTGATCCTTTGATTTTGGTTTTCTTAACTATTTTCATTTATTTTTTATTTCTTGTTAACAACGTTTTACTCTAGCTAAGACAGATGGAATATAGTTCAGAAGAGCTGGAAAACTGGGCACTATTGACTTGCCATACTTTCATTTGGTTTTTCTCTGACTTCTCCAACTCTGGGTTCCCATCACTGGAATTTAAGGTTCTTAGAATCTTTTGAGTATTAAGTATTTTTTTCAGAGAAACTCCAAAATGAAATAATCTTCAAGATTTTGTTGAGAGTAGGAGCTGAGGGTGAATGACACATGTGTTTTCCTGTAATGCAAGAAAAGAATCCTTCAGATTTCATGCATTTGGGGGCTAGAAGTGATTGTAACAACTGTCATTCCAGAAAGCCAAGCTGGTATTGACCCCATGGAAAATGTGTAACAAATGAACTAGGCAGCATGACAAAGAAGAAAATGGCTTCCAATAACAAGAGTGTGGCTTCATGCTTTGTGAAATTTATTGTGCACTGTGTGGCTGAGATGTACTGCAACAAGACCACCAGGAAAAAACTTAGCCTGTTGCTGGTACAACCTCAGATGGTAGAGAAAATAAATGGCAGTAGAAAAAAAAGTCACGATTTGTCTGTTCTCTTGCCCTGCCACACCTTTAAAACCTTATTATGAATTGTATTTCCCAGGTAGCCTTCGTTTTATAGTGGCATTTCATTAAAGAAATAAATTAACACCATTTTGCCCTGTGTGATTGTGATTTCTTGACAACATAATTATGGGAATCCATTCCCACATTGCTTTGAGAAAATTTCTCATTTTCAGCTTTTTCTCCCATAAGTACTTTTAGCAATCAATTATTTTATACCATTTGACAAATACCTCCCAATTCTTTTGTATATTGCTTCTTTCTCTGGATGTCTGGCCAATCAATATCATCACTAAGCTGATGACTGAATCATAAGCAGAAATGTTCAAGCTCATGACAAGAGGACCTTTGGTTGTGTAATGCTGAATGCTATTAGATTCTCTTGAAACTCCAGATTGCATTTCAAAAGTAAGCAAGATATAGAGAAAAAATAGAGGGAAAAGGAAAGGAAGAGGAAGGAGAGAGATAAAGGGAGAGGAGGAGGGGAAGGGGTATAATTCTAAATATA
This sequence comes from Pachyuromys duprasi, assembly GCA_028658305.1. NCBI lineage: Eukaryota > Metazoa > Chordata > Mammalia > Rodentia > Muridae > Pachyuromys > Pachyuromys duprasi. The sequence continues at coordinate 36,148,526 of CM053763.1, forward strand.
CCCAAACCGTTTTTCTCCGTGGTTATGTCACCTTCTAAATAATATTTGGCACATAATCCTGAAACCCTTTGTCTTATTTCTATTCCGAAAAAAAGGATGAATGACAGACATATTTATTTTAATCTGTTCTCCATCACTTAGTAAAAAAAAAAACTTTATACAGGTTCTTGAGTTTAGTGATAAAATTTGGATTAAAAATGACACCTATTTCATGGTCATAATTGGAGATAGAGAACAAATGCGTGAACAAATCATGAATCTTTGCCTCAATGCATATATGCTCCACACTCAACACTATCAGGTAAGAAACGGGAAACCAGTACAGAAATGACACCTTACGCAGCTCAAGGAGGAAATAGGTATATCATGGGATAAATGTAATATGACCATGCCAGTGTCCTGATTTCATCACTAATTTCTCAATAACACAGGGAATTTAATCTTAAATTATCTTTTAAATCTTTTGGCTTCTAAAATACAAGGACAGTAAGTTATATCCTAACATAACATCTACCAAAGGTAGCTCTTGACAATGATTCAGCTATACCACTGCTCCATTTTCTCACTATCAGCTGCTATTTATTAAAGTGGGGCTTGCTACAAGATAGAGATCTTATCTCCAGATTATTATATAATAGAAGGAAATACATTTTGCCACTGGGAAGATTGCAGAAGGATTTAAGAAGGCACAGCTTGACTCTTCGACAAAACTGAGACTGTTAGACAATGTAGACTTGTTTGCTAGGGGCGGGCTGCTGTGGACAAGGTAAAAACAGCAACAGAAATCCCCTCTACTAAAAGCCTTCCATCAGAGCAGGCAACAGATTGAAAGATACTATGGTAAAACGTACTGCATTGTAGTGGGCATTGCTTTATTCACGTTTCTGAGAGACTTCAAGAAAGCAGTACAGCTGCTTTGAAGTTGACATCACACATGAACCAGAATGCATTAGATAAGTGTTGGAGCTCTTTAAAAGCATTCACAGATTTTTGGAAATAACTTTACAGATTAAAAAAAACTGACAGGGAAATGGTAGAACAAATTAAAACTGTCTAGAAAGCAATGTGTCATATGATTCTAATATTACACAAGTTAGTTCTTTCCATTGACCGAATTTTGCAACTGACCTAGTTTGTGCTTTTTAGTAACTTAAACCAAATAATTAATTTTGCATCCAAAAGGTATTTGTCAGCTGTAGGAGTTCTCTGGTAGAAATTTTGGGGTCACTCATGTACAGTATCATACCATCTGTGAATAGTGATACTTTGACTTCTTCCTTTCCGATTTGTATCCCCTTGATTTCCTTTAGTTGTTTTATTGCTCTTGCTAGGACTTTGAGTACTATGTTGCAGAGATACAGAGAGAGTGGGCAGCCTTGCCTTGTCCCTGATTTCAGTGGGATTGATTTAAGTTTATCTTCATTTAGTTTGATGTTGGCTATAGGTTTGCTGTATATTGCCTTTACTATGTTTAGATATGTGTCTTGTATCCCTGATTTTTCCAACTATAAACATGAAGGGGTGTTGAATTTTTTCAAATGCTTTTTTAGCATCTAAGGAGATGATCGTGTGTTTTGTTTTGTTTTGTTTTACCTTCAGTTTGTTTATATGGTAGATTACATTGATGGATTTCCATATATTGAACCACACCTACATGCCTAGGATGAAGCCTACTTGGTCATGGTGGACGATATTTTTGATATGTTCTTGGATTCGGTTTGCAAGTATTTTATTGAGTATTTTTTGTGTCAATGTTTGTAAGACAAATAGGTCTGAAGTTCTTTCTTTTTGGGGGGGGAGGTCTTTGTGTGGTTTAGGTATCATAGTGACTGTGGCCCCATAGAATGAGTTTGGTAATGCTCCTGTTTCTACTTTGTGAAATAGTTTGATTGAGGATTGTATAACATAATAAAAGGATGAGAAGGAAGTGATTAATCTAACTTCTTATGATCTTCGGAGCTAAGAACAAAATGCTTAAAATGTGTTTTAAGTTTTAAAAACTTACTTCTTTATCATTATTATTTATTACAACTTATTCACTTTGTATCCTGGCTGTAGCCCCTGCCCTCATCTCCTCCAGGTCCCACCCTCCCTTCTCTGCTATGTTCTTCTCTCAGTCCACTAATAGAGGAGGTCCTCCCCTCTACTATATTACCCTAGCCTCTTGGGTCTCATCAAGACTGTCTGGACCCTCTTTCCCTGTGGCCTAGATTTTTCTTCCTCTTTTTCTTTCAAGTTTTCTTGCATTAAATGGACAAATAATTTTATGTATTTATAATATATAATTATTTTTTATGATAATTTTAAGTACACATTCACACTTTCAACATTTTCATTTTTTTAAGTGCAAAAACATTCGGCTAGTCATTGTTCTAAATTGATCATTTTAAACTTACCTTATTTTTTAATAAAGTAGTAATAATGACAAAATTTCCACCTTGATATTTATTTTTATGTTATTAATTTCACCTTCATAAACATTCAATAACTTCAAAAATTAATAGTGTTTAATAATATTTCCACAAGGAAACAAATTATTATTTTCATATGTGAATATATTTAGAATATACTTAGCTCTTTCATTATTCTTTCATATGCATTTATCCTTTTGGTATTGACCTAACATTTGATCTTTTGCAGTCAGAGACACTGTGAGATTATGAGTGAAGCGGTATTGTAAGGCTGGAAGATACTATGTCACCTAGCCCTACCCAACCTCTGGCTCTTACAATCTTCCCACCCTCTCATCCACAATGGTTCATTAACCTTGTGTATTTATGGGCACGGGAGGGAGGGTGTAGATAGCTCATTTGTGGCTCAGCACTCCACTAACACAGATTCTCTGCAGTTAGATCAATTGTATGGTTCTTTGATAGCTGCTGCCATAGTGGAAACTTCTCTGATGAGGTATATGAATCTACAGGTAGTGTAGAAGATAGGAATTTAGAGCACAGTCTAATATTATGTCTGTATAGCAAAATAATAGTACTAAGTACATTCTTGGGTCTGTGAGAGCCCCAACAATGGCTTCTTCTATTTACTGTATCAGATATATGCTTCCTACTTTGGAGCAGGCTTTAAATCTAATCAAGTGGTTTGTTACCTTTTAACATTCAAGTTACAGTTGCATTCCTGAGCATGGCTTGCCATGCTGGTCATTGCTGTAGGTAAGTGATCACAGGCTGAATAAGACTGGTATTGAAATTTTCCTCCATCAGTCTACATAACTTTCCAGTACTATGAAAACTAGCCAGGTTGGAAGAAGTTCTCTTGTACCAGCTTAATTTCTCCTTACCCTATAAATAATGTGATTTTAGCACTGGAGTCATTTCATCAGGAACAAATTGATTACAGATTAAGATTATCATTATTATTATCTTGACATAGTGAAAATTGTAAAAAACAAAGATGCTATCTTCTTAATTCCAGTAATGTTTTTAGACCAAAAGCTCATGTTTTTTTTTCTGAAATTATTATGTCAATTTCACAATGGTATCTAATTCCATCTCTTTACAATTTTCTATGGATTTACATATGCTTTTTCAGTTCATCTGTTTGCTTTCAACCATTCCATATTATATACTTTAAATGCCTCTTGAGGTAGAAGATTTATCTGAAGTTAAATACATACTATTGTATAAATAAGTGTTCAACCTTTGAATAGATGCCCTAATTTCATTGTAATTCTTTACACATTTAAAATTATTTTCACATTCATATTTTTACCTTTTATTACATACAGTTTCTTTTTTTGGCAGCCTACATTTATTTATTAATTGTTTTTTAAAATGTAATTTATTCTTAAGTCTAAATTGAATGCTCTCTAGCTTTCTAACCCTAATCACGTTCTATGGAACAGTGTCTGTAGTCCCTGCAAATTAGTGTACAGTGTATGACAGAAACTCGGAGAAGTGAAACCCCTGGTGATGTCTCTACTTGGCAGTGACATAGCAGATGAGCATTAGAGCACCAGCTGCATCAGAAACCGGTTACATGAGG
>CM053763.1:36153024-36194353 GCA_028658305.1 Pachyuromys duprasi
CATGAACTTGATGGCTGACTCTTTGACCCTCCCCCATACAAGCCAGGGAGTGACAGACTGGCTAGATCCCAGGGGAGGACATTGCAGCCAGCCCTGAGGAGACAGGATGAGCTGGGGTTGGATGGAAGGGGAGGAGGTCCTCCCCTGTTGGTGGACTTGGAGGGGGCGGGGAGGAGGGAGATGAGGGAGGGAGAGGGAGAGTGGGAGGTAAGGAAGGAGGGGGTTATGCCTGGGATGCAAAGTACCTAACCTGTGATTGATCTAACAACAACAACAAAAAACAAATAAAGCTGCTACAAACATGGTTGAGCAAAAAAATAATAATAATAACATAGAAATACCAGCAATATCTACCGAAAAACAGGGAGTGTTAAATGAAAAATGATATTGTAGAGAACATACTAAATTCCTTTCCCTTTTGCTAGTGGAAACTTGAGTGTTTTTTTTTAACTGAATTCTTCTAAAGGTGTTCAACTAAAACTTTTCCAAGGCACCACACACTATTGTGTAGTTAAATATTGTTAAAGATGTAGCTTCTTGGAAGTAACTATTTTCAAGTCGAACTATATTATGGAATCACTATTGCTAGTTATTCATCACTTTGATGGGCCTTTGCTGATAATGAAATGCTCTATTGCTCCATATAACTTGTGTGCATTGATAACACAGCTGGCAAGAGCTAGACAGTATCTCAGGATCCAGAACAGAGATTTTTCTCAGTACGAAATTAATTAAGCCACACAGGGTCTTCAATCCCTGAACTTGTCCTCATTAGCACCATGCTGTAACCAACTAAGCCAAATAGCCAGATAGTCTGAAGCCAAAGTATTCCTACTGGCATGTAACTCTGATTTCCTATCAGAGAAGAATCAACTTTTGATGTTTATAAAAAGTATTACTGGTAAACTCCACGATAAATACACTGATATTTCAAAACCAATGTCAAGGTCATTGCAAACACATTTTTAGACTTTATATGTAAGGCCTGTTGAATGTTCTCGATACAATTTTCCCAAATATTCTAAGCTTTGGATTTAGAAAATTCAAGTCAGGGATCTTCATTCAGCACAGTGGTGCTCAACCTTCCTTTTAATGCTGTGACCTTTTAATGCATAGAGTTCCTAATGTCGTGATTACCTCAACCATAGCAATTATTCCAGTGTTAGTTCATAACTGCAATTTTGTTACTGTTGCTAATTGTAATGTAAATATCTGTGTTTTCTGATGTTCTTAGCCAACCCCTTTGTAAAGGTCACTTGACACCAAGGAGATAGCAACCCACAGATTGAGAACAGAGGATGTAGCACCTGAAGTCTATGGAATAAAGAAAAAAGATGCAGAATTAGTTCAAATCTATTGGGCCTTTTAAGATGAAAATAAAATGATTGATTATAATGTTATTTTTTGTGAATGTGCCCCTAAACAATTACATTATACATATACACACATGTTTGATTGTATATATGTATGTATATGTGTGTGTTTGCAATCTACAAAATAGATAAGTAAGAACATATACATTACCTCTAGTTATATGCAACATTACATATATACATAAATATAGCATATGCTCAGTCAGATATTATAACTTATGGAACAGTGTTCACACATTTTCTCTATATTCTGAGTGCCATTTATGCTCAAAGTTAACTAATGAAATCTATCATATGATTACTCTTAATTTAGGGACCTTGAAACCTACATTTGCCCTCTTTCTGTTAATTATTTTATTTTTAGGTGAAAACATACTAAACTGTGATGATTGATAAGAGAAAAACAACTACTTACCCAGAAGCCATCATTAAGAATAAAATATTTGCTAGATGTATTAATCATCTTTCTGTTGGTGTAAACAAATATCATGATTGAAAGCAACTAAGGGAGGAAAGGTTTTTAGGGAACTTATGGTATCAGAGGATAGAGTCTATTATGGTCGACAAGACACATCAATAATCAGGAAAGGTATGATGGGAGGGGCAGGTAGCTGGCTGCTTATCTTCATCTATACAGGAAACAGAGAGCAGGAACTCAGGACGGAGTGAGTAGCTTTAAAACCTAACCCCTGTACAGATTTTAGTATGTTTATCCTATATTACATGTGTAATACCCACTTATGAGTGAATATATACCCTGTGTGTCTTTCTGTTTCTGGGATACTTCAGTCAGGATGATCTTTTCCACTTGCCACCATTTGCCTGCAAATTTCATGATTTCCTTGTTTTTAATTGCTGAGTAGTGTTCCATTGTGTAAATGCACCACAATTTCTGTATCTATTCCTCAACTGAAGGGCATCTGAGTTGTTTCCAGCTTCTGGCTATTACAAATAAAGCTGTTATAAACATGGTTGAGCAAATGCCCTTGTTGTATACTTAAGCATCTTTCAGATATATGCCTAGGAGTGGTACAGCTGGAAAAAAACATACTAAAATCTGTACACCTAAAGAAGCCAATCAAGAAGGAAGACTCTGGGTAAGATGTTCAATCTTCATTCAGAAAGGCAAAGAGGGTGGACATCAAAAGAGGGAGAAAACAGGGAACAGGACAGGAACCTACCACAGAGGACCTTTGAAAGACTCTACCCTACAGGGTATCAAAGCAGATGCTGAGACTTATAGCCAAACGTTGGGCAGAGTGCAAGGAATCTTATGAAAAAAGTGGGAAATAGTAAGACCTGGAGAGGACAGGAGCTCCACAATGAAGGCAACAGAACCAAAAAATCTGGGCACAAGGGTCTCTTCTGAGACTGATACTCCAACCAAGGACCATTCATGAAGATAACCTAGAACCCCTGCACAGATGTAGCCCATGGCAGTTCAGTGTCCAAGTGGGTTCCATAGTAATGGGAACAGGGATTTTCCCTGACATGAACTGATTGACCTGCTTTTTGATCCCCTCCTCCTCTTCTGGGGGGTGAGGGGGCAGCCTTACCAGGCCATAGAGGAAGACAATGCAGCCACTCCTGATGAGATAAGATAGACTAGGATCAGAAGGAAGGGGAGGAAGAGCTCCCCTATCAGTGGACTGGGGTAGGTGATTGGGTGGAGAAGAGGGAGGGAGAGTAGGATTGGGAGGGGAAGAGGGAGAGAGCTACAGGTGGGATACAAAGTGAATACACTGTAATTAATAAAAATAAAAAAATAAAAAATACCTAACCCCTGGTCATGTTTTCTCTAGCAAAGCTCTACCTCCTAAAAGTTTTATAACCTATTTAAACAGTGCCATGAACGAAAGACCAAGTGTTCAAATACATGATCATATAGGGGACATTGATCATTCATTCCACTAAATCTTGGTCCTGTCCCCATAAGGTCATAATTATTTCATGATGCAAAATGAATTAAGTCCGATTTCAAAAGTCACCATAGAATCAACACTGTTCAGAAAACAAAATATATTCTTCTAGCATACAGTATGGCCTAGAAAATACATTCTCATTACAAAATAGAAGAATGGGGGAATAGTTAGGAAAGATTGGACCAAGCAAGACCAAAACCAAAGAAGAAAAACACCAAATAGTGTGATTTTATATCTGGAATGTTTGCTTCAGTTTCAAGAGTGTTAGTCTACCTTTCAAGCCTTACTATCTGTAAAAGATCTCTTACTTGAGCTGATTCCCTTCTCTAACATGTACTGCTCTTTGACGTGCTTATTCTAGTTGGTTTTTGTTTCGTTTTGTTTCTTGCTATGATAAAACACTGACTAAAAGTAACAAAGGGAGAAAATGATTTCTTTGGCTTACACTGCCAGGTCATTACTAAAGTTCATTACTAAAGTCTGAGCAGGACCACAATGTAAGAATGTAGAGGTAGGACACATGGAGGAATGTTAATTGCTGCCTGCTTTTTGCTAATTCGCTCAACTTTCATGTACAACACTGGACCACCTTAAGAATAATGGTACCACCCAACATGGGCTGGACTCTCCTGTATCATTTAGCAATCAAGGCCATGCCCTACAGACATGCACAAGGGACAATCTGATGGGAACAGCTTTTTAAATTGAATTTCCTTCTTCTGAGGTGATTCTAGGCCATGTACAATTGACAACAATAACTAACCAAAACATTTGGAGTAAAGTTTTGCAACAAATTAAGAAAAAAATAGAATATTACAAGATAAGAAAACAGCACAAGTCTTTGACATTTTAAAGGGGATAGTGGAAAATCATTGCATGCTTAGACATAATGCAAGGCTTAACTGTAATCAGTTAAGACAGAATTTATCTAGTATTACAACACAAATTAGCACTCTATGACAGGTACCAAAGAAAAATGCAAAAAGTTGTAGAAATAGTATTTTCTTTGGGATTGTGTTGCATTGTTTGTGAATTGAATGCCATTTCTAAAATGTATTCACTATGTTCAACAAAATATAGAGAGAGATATAGTCTTAGAACCATGCAAAATCTATCTTAAAAGATACACTGAATAATCAAGAAATCAACTGAATATTATATTGCAACCCTAAGCATATGGTCTCATACTTATTTAAAGAAATATTTTTTATTTGAGTTGAAGTTATCGTCAAACAGAACAGCTAGGCCCTCCTAAATATCAAATTCCATAAATATATGAAGTGATAATTTTTAGTCTTCTCACAACTAACATCACAGGGTAATGATCCCTATAAAAGTGAAAATAGAGCAAGTGAGACTAATGAAGTTACACTGCTGTGTTGAGACATACATCAAATAACCACTCAAATAAGTCTGAGCAGAACATAAAAATTCCAGAAAGAGTTAAAGGTAGGGATCAGATGGTGAAATTGCTTTGGCATTTGAATACTTTGTGGGCTTGGAATCAAAGAGGATAAAATTAGTCAGCAAAGCAATCTCTGAAGTTACACTAGGAATCTCTCTAATTCTTTTGTTAAATATTAGACTTTGTATAAACAGCACATGAGCTTAGAGGAGAATAATTGTGGATGTGTGAACTAAACACAGAACCACAATGTTGAAAAGAGTAACAATATTTAAGAGCTCTAACTAGCCAGCTGCATGCAAAACTTTAATAATTTAATAAACTTCAAATAATTGAAGTCCGAATGAATGTATTTTCCTTCTAAAACAACTTAGAAATCAGGAAGAGTGAGATATGTTCCAACCAACTACACTGTAATAAAAATATCTGAAAAAATATAACCATAATAAATTCATGAGTCAAATAAGTGATCATAAGTAAAATAAAAGCATATTTAGTTCCATAATAATAGCACAAACTATCGAAATCTGCAGTACGTTCACAGCAAAAGTAGCAACTTCCAATGCCTGTAGTAGCAAGAAAAACTGAAAGCACTAAAACAAATAAAACACTACTGAAAGAACTTTTGAATATTCTTAATATTGTGGTATTATATATTGAATCTGGTTTCTAAAGAAGATAAATATCTTCGTATTACTGAATTGTGAATACTCTTAATATTATAACGTTACAATATTGAATGTTGTTTCTAAAGATGATAAATATCTTTGTATTACAGAATTGTGACTATGCATATTGTATCTCAAAGAGAATAATTCGGTAAATATTTGAAAATTAATAGCATATGTTCCATATTAGAGAATTTATATAGTTATCATATAGTAAAAAAGCAATTACAATAATACAACTCCCATTTGTTATAGTTTCTGGAAGCATGGAATAGAAGAACAACATTTCACACAGATAAACAGGCACTCTTTTCTAAAGCCACAAATTGTACCATAATCGTTAATAGGAAAACTTTCCCTCCTGAAACTGGACAGAAGTCAATGTTTTCTCAAAAACTTCTTTTACTTATCATTTTCCTCAAATTTTAAGCCAGGGGAAAAAGGAAAATAAAGGAAAATAAAATCAATCAGCATCAAAAATGTATAAATTTATCTTTATTTATAAACAAAATATTCTATACATAAAATACTAATAAATCTTACTCATCAAGAAAATTACTAAAAAGAAATACATTTTACAAAAATGGAGATAATAAAATAAGCTCCAATTCTATATGGTAGAAAAATGAGAATAAAATTCAAAAAACAAAAAACAAAAATTATTAAAACATTAAAAAGAGCATTTAGTAAAAATGTGTAAAATTACTAGCATGAAAATAACAAATGCATAACTGAGATTGAATAACAAGGATACTAATTCATTGAAAAGATATGTTATTTTGAAGGTGAGTCATTATAGTATTAAAATAGAATTTTCCCAAATTGGTATACAAATCCAATATTTCTATTTTATGGAAACTGACAAGTTTATTTTAAAATTTATGTGACAATGAAAAAATTCACAATAGTAAATTCCTAAGATGAAAATATTTGGAAGATTCAAAATCCCTGGTCCCAATGCTTAAAACAAAGCTAAAGGAACATGCAAGCATAATCATGCAATCCCAACACTTGGGAGCTGGGGCTGATGCTGGAGAATCAATGCCAGGTTAACACCAGCTAGACTGTATCATCAATATCAGGCCAGACAGGATAACACAGCAAGCATTGACAAAAAAGAAAAAAAAAAGCATAAAGGACCTACACAACTCTGTACTATATTAGGATGGAAGACTTCAAATAAAATGAAGTGATTGCAGTAGTGCAGTATTGTCAACTTGAGTTTCTCATGGATGAAGTGTAAAGAACAATGATAATATCCAGCAAGTAGAATTGTAAGACATCTATGAGACAATGCAAGATGAAATTTTAGAGTCTAATAGTTTAGACTCTGTAGTTTGGTAAAAGTTATATGCTATTATTTTTACTTTACTAGATATCTGGCTGTTGAAGAAAAATATAGATGTATATGGATATGAATCAAACTAGGAACTAGACATTGTAATAATAGTTTCACATGCTTCCTAGAATTATCGCTAATTTTAAGCATGCTTTTTCTATATTTCTTTAATAAATATATTTACTTTTAAAATATTCATCATCCCAAATCTCAAGCAAATATTAAGATGTCCTTCAGTACATCTGCCCTTGAAATATTCAAGACACCATCCTTAGTGAACTGTGCGCTGTAACCCTGTGGAAATATGTCCTCAATAATTAAAGCATTAGCCAGTTGTTTTTTCCATAAAATCATAACAGAAATTGCTGATCGCCACATTATAATGGAAACTCTATCCCAGGGCTGGAGATTAATAGAATGGACAATTCCACTGACATTGTAATCGTCAGCAACAGTGTTCTCTCCACACAGCCACAGAAGTTAGTACACTGTTCTGAGCCAATCTAAGGTCATTACCACAGAAACAGCCCTCATTTTACTAACAGCAAGGCACATTATCCTTCATGCATGGTCTGACATCAAAGTTTAATAAGATTTTGAAAGTGAAACTGGGACATCTGGAATAAGGACCCTCAATCCTCAAAAAAATATGTTTTGTCATGTCATTCTTTTATAACCTGTGTGTCCAATAATCATCTCAATTTTTTCAACAAATCAAATTGTTAAAGTCAAAGTGAAGACACACCATACAGTAGATATGTGGCAACAATGATAAAGACATAAAATTCTGCTTCAAATTTTAATGGTGTTTTATCTTTTATGGTTATCCCATGAAAAGAAAAGTCAGAACAACTTCATATTAGAGAACTAAAAATATAACCTTCTAAATTTTATACTAGGAAACTATAGTTATATAACAATCTTCTAAATTATAACTTTTGGTGATGATAAGATATTAGTACAGATAACATCTGAAACCCATCAGATGAGTCCCCATCACACTAGAACTAAGTCAAAATGGCTATGTGAACAGGCCAGGCAGGGCCTGTGGAATCCCCTCCATCCTTTCCCACTTTCACTTCCATTGTGTCCCTTTAGGTTTCAGCTCCACCATGATACTTGTTCATCTCTTAACCCTACAGTGTTCTACATATGGTGTCTTAGCACATGCTCTTTACCTTATATACAATGACCTAGCCTTTATCTGGTTTATAGTTTACATCCAATATGATAAGCTTGTTAAATGTACAAATGTCAGCGTTAGATACTCCTCTTTTAGACCATCCGCACTTTGCACAAACATAATAAGTCAAAGTGGGGATTATTGATACGCATTTGTCCTCATGATAGACTCTGTTGTGTATGATGGTAGGGAAGATGTTGGGTCTTATTGAGGTTTGTATCTCGTTAAAAATAACCATCTTTTTTAAAACTATGAATTAACACTACAGTTTCAGATCCCCTGGAACTGTAGTTACACACAGTTGTGAGCTACCATGTGAGTGCTAAGAATTAAACCTAGGTCTCTGGAAGAGCAGCCAGTGCACTTTATTGATGAGTCATCTCTACAGCTAGTCTGTAAAAGAAAATAATAGATGTCCCATAAAAATATATTAAATGCTGATTGCTGACCTAGTGAAATTAACTAGGAAAAAACAAACTTTTAAAAATAATCATCACCAGCATCATTTATTGAAGATGCTATCTTTTCTCCATTGTATGGTTTTAGCATCCTTGTCAAAAATCAGGTGTCCATAAGTGTGTGGGTTTATTTCAGGGTCTTCTATTTGGTTCCATTGATCTACCACTCTGTTTCTATGCAGAGCCTCTGAAAGGCTCTGCCATGCAAAATATCAAAGCAGATGCTGAGACTTATAGCCAACTGTTGGGCAGAGTGCACGAAATCTTACAAAAGATGTGGGAAATAGTAAGATAGGGAGAGGACAGGAGTTCCACGAGGAGAGCAACAGAACCAAAAAATCGGAGTTCAGGGGTCTTTCCTGAGACTGATACTCCAATCAAGTACCATGCATGGAGAAAACCTAGAACCCCTGCACAGATGTAGCTCATGGTAGTTCAGTGTCCAAGTGAGTCCCATAGTAATGGGAAGAGGGATTGCCTCTGACATGAACCAATTGGCCTGCTCTTTGATCACCTCACCAGGCAACAGAGGAAGACAATGCAGCCACTCCTGATGAGAACTGATAGAATGGGATCAGAAGGAAGGAGAGGAAGACCTCCCCTATCAGTAGACTTGGGGATGGGCATGCATGGAGAAGGGAGAGGGAAGGTGAGATTGGGAGGGGCGGAAGGAGGGATTTACGGGGGATACAAAGTGAATAAAGTGTAATTAATTAAAAAGTTATTAAAAATAAGTAAAAATAAAAAATCATTACAAAATATAATCAGAGATAATCTACACATTAATAAAGGGAGAAGACAAAGTCAGATTATACATGGTTAAGAGCAACATTTTGCTAGTTTTAACCAAGTTCTTCATGTAAACTAAATGAAATTCTGTTTATAATCTTCTAGATTCTTTGAGTATGGCTCAGATCACTGTCTCATCTGATATTCTAAAGTTTAAGAGAATGGCAACAGTACAACTAAAGCTGAATGGCACACTCAAGTACCACCCTTCTCACCTGAATGGATGGAACAACTGCCCTATAGGAGCAATGTGCCAGTACCTGGGCACTATTCTACACAAATCTCTTGAAGAGGGGACTATAAGATGTTATTGCAGTAGTTGAATATCAAGTGAAAATTAGAAGACAATAAGACAGCTACTGGTCAAAATTATGGAGAGGCACATATCTTATTCCTTCTAAGATAATTTTAGATTTTTAAATATTTTTCAGCAGTGTTATTATTTATTACTATTTATTCACTTTGTATCCCAGCTATAGACCCCTCCCTCATCTCCTTCGAGTCCCATCCTTCCCAGAATTTTGTTTAATAATAACTTACGTGCCAGTAGAGATTATGTTTGACTTTTGACTTGTTATTTCAAATGTAAACAATTCACAAGTGTATCTAATGAATATATGTAACCTCAAAGGTGTTATCTATAAGCTTTTCATTTGGAATACTAAATAAACTATCTTAGACAATTGTAATACTGTAAACTCTTATGTTGTCCCCATAGATATGGAAATGTGACTTCAGCAAAAGAAAAAAAAACCTTCAGGTAAGGATGGCATATAGAAGAAAGACAGATTTCAAATCTAAGATGAGGTGACAAACCATAAACATGAGTAGGTAATGGCTAAGCTTCAAAATTCTGGGCAAATAATTGATCCAGGTGTGTCTGTGGCAGGTAGAGAATATTTATGCATTCAACAGAGGCTTAACTGCAAGATCTAATTCAACATAACAAGAGTTCATATGGTCAGGGCATTGGAGTTTTTGCTCTAAACAAAAACATAGATACTGTCATAATGTTGCTTTCATATTCTGCCACTGAATAGTTCAGAGGTCTTTAGAAAACTATCTATAGTCAAAAAGAGAACCATAGCAGATCCATTAAATGATTTATATAAAGCATCTAGAGCACTATCACTCAAAAGTATTACAACCTTTTTACTTTATTACCATTTATTTACTTTGTATCACTGCTGCAGCCCCCTCCTTCATCTCCTCCAAGTCTCACCCACCCTCCCTCTTCTCCCCGTATGCCCCTCCCCTAGTCCCCTGATAGGGGAGAACCCCCTCACCTTCTATGTGACCCTAGCCTATGAAATTTTTTGTAAGTTAATATTGTCCCAATAACTACTGATAGGATCAGCAGTTGTGCTCATGGATTCTGGGGATGACAGATTGATATCAGTCAAAAACACAAACTTGGACTTGCCTTGAAAACACTGTTTTCATCCCAACCTTTAGTCATAGTGGGACATGTAATCAATCCCTGCAGTGTTTAGGTTAGTCACATGCACACACATCTTGATGTTATCTTGTCATTATGGACCTTGTTTTTCATATTCTGTTCTTATAACATCAGCTCAAAATGAGAAAACTAAAATGCAAACTATAGCTTTGAGTTTTAGAAGAAAGTTCAAATCCACGTATCTGACATATTACACATATATGATATATGACATGTAACTGTAAGGAAAATATTTACCTTTTTAAATTTTTTATTTTAATTTTTCTTAATTACACTTTATTCACTTTGTTTCCTCCCATAGACCCCTTCCTCCTCCCCTCTCAATCCCACATTCCCTCCCCCTTCTCCACCTTTTTAAACCCCCTCAATGAGAACTGTTATAGGCACCAGATCTCTTATGAAGCATACACTAATTTTAAAAATCAGCCTCTGAATTGAACTTTCTTGGGTTACGGTCATCCTTTTTATGGACATAAAAGTTTTCAAAGTAATGCCAAAGAGTTGCTAAGTGAAAATACTTCAGGAGTTCTGCAAGTATACGCTTGACAGAGTCATAGCCTCGAAATCCTGAGTTTACAAGAAAATTTATTGTACTCACATGTTGTAGCAGGGAAATGTAGTGTGTGACATTAAATCAAGAAATAGCGACAAGGGAGCACCAAACACCTCTATAGTTCTACTCTCCAGCATAAAAAAAAAGAAGAAGAAGAAAAGAAAAACTGTCACAGACAAGAAAAAAATAAGTACCAAGAGGAAAATAACAACAACAACAAAAAGCATCATGGGAATGTTTAAACTATTATTTTCTAAGCTCTGGTCGTAAGCTTTTAAGAGATACCCTACCCCCTTTTTAATGGCTTATGGCTTTGACAGAAGGAGATTAAAATTTACCAACGACTTCAATGAAACCTACTTTACAGCTGTGTGCATCTGAAACACTGCAAACCAAAAGAAAAGAAAGAAGAAAAGAAAAAAAAAAGAAAACTGAATATGCTACACAAACAAAGGCTGTAGGAGTTACAAAGGTGCCATGCATGTAGTTGTTCAGAGGGCGGGTGAGGGGAAGGCATTATAATCTTGTGGAATGCAGAATATGAACTTGTGCAACCAGAAGACCATAATTCCCAAAGGACCAGTGTGACAGTCACCTGTAGAAACACTGCTTGCTCTTCATACAGAGCTGACCTGCTTTTCCTGTGACAAAGTATGAAATCATTCCAAACATAGTCAAGAAATATCATTCAGAACATTTTGAAAATACATGTTGTTAATTTAAAATTTTTTTAGAAATTTCCCAAGTAACGATGTCTTCAATAGGAAAGCTCTCAACCCTTTGTTTTGGACTTCTAAGATTAATTGTTTAGAATAGCATCATCATAACTTTAAACTATTCATGAAATCATCAAGTATGAAATAAACAACAAGAACAAATAATTATAGACCGTTCTCAATATCATGAACTAAATCAGAATACAAATGACAAAAAAGAGAGAATAGGAACAGAATATGAAAAATTATAACGGTATTCACATAAGCAAGTTAACCTGACTTAATTTGTACAGTCTTCTAAACTGGAAACACTTTAAGTGTGTAAACCACATATTTCACTTGGTACATAGTAAAAAGCAACAAAGCAAGATTGTTATAAGTGATCATAATTAAGAAAATGATTGTTTAGGTTCAGATATCCTAGTTTTACAAGGTCCAAGATTTAAAATAAAAACCCAGGTAATAAGTTATAACTTGACTTATATAATAAGATAATCCTTCAGGCCTTTGTGATTCTGACTTAAGTAATATCCTTTCTTCTTGCATTTCCTTAATAATGCACCTGCTATGTGATTTTGCTGCATGCATCCATGCATGAGCTCCTTTGTTGGGTATGTTTATGTTTTGAAGAAAAGACTCAACAACGGGTGTTTAACCAACAATAGCAGAGCCCTAATCACAACCCCAGCAAACACATAATGAATGCAGCTAAGTCTGAACTGTGCCAACTAGATTGTTATGCTGACCCTGTGGGACAATTTATAATGTTTCAAAACAACTATTAGTAGCATATGCAGACAAAATGTATGATGGCTTCAATTTTTAAATTGGAGTCTGCAGCTGGTTCTATGTTTTACCTACCATCTGTTAACCCTTAGTCCTTCTTTCCCAAATAGGAATAGTTTAGGTAATCATACCTCCCACAAACCACCCTCATGATTTATGAGAGACATTCTTTCTAACTGCCAAGATGTATTCCTAAAATATTCACACAATATTATGTTCTCCATTGGGAAATGGAACAAAAGTAAGGAATTGCATTTGCATGTTCAGCCTCCTCTATTCATTTGGATAATGTTCCACAACAAATGTCTGTTATCAGATTATAATAGAGGAATGGGTTATGTAGTCCGCCTGGACATTACAACAAATTCAAGATGTTAGATATACTGATGGTTCTGCCGTTCTTCTTTAGCTTTGCCCACTGTTGGTCTTCCCAAATCCTTAGAATACTTATGATATTTTTATCAATGGCAAGGCCAACACTGCCCTCTGATGACCATCTATCAAATTTTGTTGATTTTTGCAGTAGTAAACAAATGTTCAAAGACAAGTGGCTTTGGAAAATGGTCAGCGTTAAAGATTTTTGAAATCTGCTTCTCCTGATAAAGCTCCTAGTAATCATGTCATCTTGGAATAATACTAAAAATAAAAATCAGGGACAATCACAATAGGAAAATAATCTAGCTTATTTTAAACCTTGTGAAAACAGTATCAACTGAAACCTAAGTATTAGTGCAAACCATACTGAATTTACTTAGTGATCAAAGTATACCACTGAATGAAGTGAAACTAGAGACTCAAATCTGTATGTTCACAACCTAAATTTTTATTGTAAAACTGTGCTTTAACTTGGAAAATACTTGGCATCATGTAACTCTTAGTTTATTTTTAAGTTATCTTAAGAGTTTTTTCATTAATTTATTTAATTATAATTTATTCATTTTATACCCCAGATGTAGTCCCCTCCCCTATCCCTTCCCAATCCCAACATTTCTCCCTATTCTCTTCCCATGCCCCTCCCCACGTTCATTGAGAGGGGTGGTCTTTTCTCCACTTCCATCTTACCCTAGCCTATCAGTTCTCATCAGGAGTGGCTGCATTGTCTTCCTCTGTGGCTGCTCTCCCCTTAGGAGAAGGTGATCAAAGAGCTAGCCCATGAGTTTGTGTCAGAGACAACCCCTGTTGCCCTTACTAGGGAACTTACTTGGACACTGAGATGCCATGGGCTACATCTGTGCAGGAGTACTAGGTTATTTCCATGCATGGTCGTTGGTTGGAGTATTAGTCTCAGAAAAGACCCCTGTGCTCAGATTTTTTTTATTCTGTTGCTCTCTTTGTGGAGCGCCTCTCCCCTCCATGTCTTTCTGTCTTCCCCTACTTCCCTAAGATTCCCTGTACTCTGCCCTAAGTTTGGCTATGAGTCTCAGCATATGCCTTAATACCCTGCTGGGCAGAGTCTTTCAGAGGTCTTCTGTGGAAGGCTTCTGTCCTGTTTCCTGTTTTCTCCTTCTTCCAATGTCCATCCAGTTTGTCTTTCTGAATGAAGATTGATCATCTTACTCAGGGTCTTCTCTTTTGCTTAACTTCCTTAGATGTACAGATTTTAGTATGTTTATCCTATATTATATGTCTAATGTCCACTTATAAGTGAGTATATACCATGTATGTTTTTCTGCTTCTGGGAGACCTCACTCAGGATGATCTTTTCTAGATCTCACCATTTGCATGCAAATTTCATGATTTCCTTGTTTTTAATTGTTGAGTTGCATCCCATTGTGCAAATGTACTACAATTTCTACATCCATTCTTCCAAAAACAACCATATGGCTTGTTTCCAGATTCTGGCTATTACAAATAAAGCTGCTACGAACATGGTTGATCAAATGTCTTTGTTGTACACTTGAGCATATTTTGGATATATGCATAGGAGTGGTATAGCTAGATCTTGAGGAAGCACTATTCCTAATTGTCTCAGAAAGCGCCAGATTGATTTCTCAGTAGTTGTACAAGTTTACATTCCCACCAGCAATGGAGGAGTGTTCCCTTTTCGCCACATTGTCTCCAGCATTTCAGACCTATCTCTCCTATGAATATTCATGCAAAAATATTCAATAAAATACTTGCAAACCAAATCCAAGAACACATAAAAGATACCATCCACCATGACCAAGTAGGCTTCATCCCAGGCATGCAAGGGTGGTTCAATATACAGAAATCCATCAATGTAGTCCACCATATAAACAAACTGAAGGAGGAAAAAAAGCACATGATCATCTCCTTAGATGCTGAAAAGGCATTTGACAAAACCAAACACCCGTTAATGTTTAAAGTTTTAGAGAGATCAGGGATACAAGGCACGTACATAAATGTAGTAATGACAATATACAGCAAGACTATAGCCATCTTCAAACTAAATGGAGAGAAACTTAAATCATTCCCACTGAAATCAGGGACAAAATCAGGACAAGATAAGGCTGCCCACTCTCTCCATAGCTCTTCAACATAGTACTAGCTAGAGCAACAAGACAACTAAAGGAGATCAAGGGGATACAAATCAGAAAGGAGGAAGCCAAAGTATCACTATTCACAGACAATATGATAGTTTACATGATTGACCCCAAAATTTCAACCAGAGAACTCCTTCAGCTGATAAACACCTTCAGCAAAGCGGCTGAATACAAAATTATCTCAAAATAATCAGTAGCCCTCTTGTATATGAAAGACAAAAGGGTCGAGAAAGAAATTAAGGAAACTACACCCTTCACAATAACCACTAATAACATAAGGTGCCTTCGTGCTATTCTAACCAAGCAAGTGGAAGACATGTTTGAAAGAATTTTATGCTCTTGTATAATGTACTTGAGCTGGTTTGGTTTGGTTTGGTTGGTTTAGTTTCATTTGTTTGTTGCCTTTTTTCCTTCTCTTTTTTGTTTTGTTTTTTCAAGACAAGGTTTCTCTGTGTAGCCTTGGCTGTTTTGGACTCTCTTAGTGGACCAGGTGGCCTCAGACTCACAGCTGTCCGCCTGCCTCTGCCACTCTGACTGGTGGGATTAAAGGCTTGTGCCACCACACCTGGCTGAATTTCAGCTGATTTTACAACCCATTGCTCTCTCAAACTCCTCTCTTCCACTGGAACTCTTCATCTTAACATGTCCTCCTCCTATTTTAATGCCTTGTCTTATTGTGTGTCCCACTGCATTTAATTATAATTTCTTGCCTCATCATAAGTGGAGAAAATGCATCTGCATCACTGAAGAAAATGGCATCTCCTTCTCCATAAACCTTATGGCCTCTACCTCTCTCTATGATGAAATGTCAGTTGGCTTAATCTTGTACAACTCTTATGCAGATACCTGGATAGCCCAAATACACTTGTAAGGTAATTTTCACAGGTATCAATATTTACTGGGACTGACACTAACCTATGCACCCTTTTTAACATGTTATTTTTATCACATATTTTCTTTTACTTCCATTAGAATGTAAACTCTAAAACTATTGATTTTTTTCTTTATGTATCTCTAATAGACACCCAAGAGATATATTTGTTAAATGAGTGAGTGAATAAGTCAAGAACATAGATTCACAGTCTGCAGAGGAAAACCTAACTCACACATTTCTTAGTGCCTGGCATAGAATTGAGAATAGAGACAAGTAAATAAATGCTAGCACATTGCCAGTGCACATCAGTATCCTGGGAGCACATTAGTGATGTGACGCACATGCCTGCATCTCCACCTTAAACCACAAAGGCCATCCTAATTCTCTGTGACGTTGGCTCAAATATTAAATATTAATCTATTTTGAACAGTGGATAACCACTTGTCATCTTTTGTTTTTAGTTAAGAGTTTACACATGTCTTAAGGGAGGATTTGTGACATGTGTGAATGATGACTTAATATGATACCCCCGTATCAAATCACTTCATCCATGATACTAAGAGAGCCCAGAAACCTAAATTATTTCAAGCTCATCACTTCAATACAAAAGACTAAGACCTGAGACCTGAAGGTACTATTAATAGGATTAAAATGCAGAGCTTAGATAACAGTGACAGAATAACTGAGGCCATTTTAAAAGGTCCACATGTTTGTATGCAGTGTGGCTTAAGCATATGTATTCCTCACTTCCCCTACCACACCCACAAAGACTTTTTACCACTCTAATCTTTTAAATTCATGTTTTGCACATAAGAAAACTTCAAGCAATAAGCACTTTTGAAAAGATGCGTAGGTGTAGAAGACAGTTATCAAACTCAATGGACAAGGAGGTTAAAAATGGGTAACAACAGCCACAGCTTGTGAGAGAATAACATTAAAAGTAATCCAGCTTTCATGGAGCCCATTATAAAACCAAAACAGGACATTCTGGGCTTCAAGAATTCAGTTCACATACTCCTGTGTCTTATTTGCACTGACAAGATTAAGCTATTACTGTCAATAAAATTGACAATCAACTCAATTTTGTTTTCTGACAGCCCCAGTTTGTTTTGCAATTAAGATGTAAACTGTGGGATGAGGTAGATATGTCCTAGTATTCTCTACAATAAAGGCTAAAAGAATTTCTTCCTGTCCTCTTTGTTAAGACCAAGGGCAGGATTGAGTCTAGGCCATCAGTAGGCATAATAATGGCATCCCTGTGGGCTTCTGTTTCCTCATCCTATGTGGCCAATTCATAAAAACATATCATGTGACATTGTTCACAGTTTCTCAATGAAGCAGACTGTTCTCATAATAAAGTACTTGGGGATCTCAAGTTTCTACTTTTAAAAATACCTATAGCACTACATTGAAGCAAAGTGAAATAAATGTCTTCATCAATTCTATACATTTTATACTGCTAGATCTTTCTGTGTATATCGATGTATTTCACTGAACTGTGACTAGATTAATAGCCTAATTGCATAAATTACAAAGTTAGAGGATGTGAATGGCTGAAGACCTGAGATGTTCTGGGTTCTTGCTGAACTTCCAAGTTCTCACAAAACACTTTGACCCTCCATATTCTTGTAATTGATAGCTCAATCAACCTTCTAGATTAAGAATTCCCAAATGCAAAAAAGAAATCTAATTCTCAAATGACAATAGCAATGACATAAAAAATAAGCATGCTCGTGCTGTAAAGATCCTTTCTCCTGAAAGCCTGCTGTCTGCGTAAGGATGGATGATTAGCCCTGATTTGTATGCAGCCAGCAGCTTGTCTGAACTCTTCAGGTTATGACCATGACACCAGGATACTTTTGATTTTCTTCTTAATTTAAAATCACATGGTAACGATGACCAACTTCTGTGTAGCACAATCTCATCAGCTCTCAGGGGCAATCAATGAGTTCCCAGATGCCTGAGCTAATAGAAGCACAACTGAAGAACATTCAGAATACACTCACTGTCTTTCCCTTTTCCAAATTTCTTAGCAAAATTTTCTTGAGCAATGGAGGGAAAAGTGCTGACCAGAAGAGATATGATTCTTTTAATTTTGTCTTGCTTCTTTTTCACTCTGACACTTTGGATGAGACAGTACATGTACCTGAATCTCAACTAACAAATGCTTAGAAACTGAAAATAATGATACTTTATTTGCCATTCTTGCCAGGTAGTTAGAATCAACTGATCTCAGCTTCAGTGTAGCACACCATTAAGATATAAAGGTCATATAAAGAGAGATTTTCAATCAAGAATCTGACTTTTTCTGATTTTATTTCCCCCCCCCACATCTCGTGTCTACAATGTAGGAGAATTACAATGTGTGAAAGAATAAAAATTCATTATGCTTTCCATATTGGTTTTCATGTGTTACAAACACATCGTGGTCAGCTCATTTTTGCTTCTAATTTCAATTAGATTGTAATGCTGTACATAAACCTCAAAATATCAAAATAATTGATGTTCATAGGAAAGAAGATATCCATTGCAAATGCCACATATAATAATTAATTGGATTATTTCATTCTTTCTGTGCATATATATTTATAGATAAATGTATTGTTAATATTTAATTACACTTATTATCTTTTTTGCATTTATAGGGATAATTTGTAGATAAGTTCGTGAAATATATCATCTTAAAATGGAAATTCAATATTTCATTGATTAAATGTAACTAAGTTTTGAATAAAAACTAAAGTTTCTTTCAACATTAGACTGCTGTCAATAAACATGATTATTCTTATTTGCAAATTATCATTTTATACTAAGTATTGGCTTTTGTTTCATTTTATTTAAACATTTTATGATTTATTCATATAAATGTGGTTTCTGTGTTGAACACTTTGAGTATCCTTCCATCTGTTGTTGTACATTTAAATCATTTTCCTATATAGTCTTAAAATATCATAGACTATGAATACAGTTTTATATTATCCATCAGTGAAATCAAACAACACATACAGTTTCCCACAGCACAACATAAAACAATAAATATCATCTGTAAAGAGAGAACATGTGGCAGTTTACGTTCAGAAGTGAGCAATAAATAATATTATGTGGAATGAGTCATATTCTAAACACTTATGGTAATAAAATGTACATGTCTGAGAATTTGCATCTACCTCTCTCTGTTTGCTTTGGATCTATTCCCAAGAATAACTGTATAACTGAGGAACAATTTTAAAATATTTTGTAAACAAAATCTCAACTTATTTTTCACAATAACGTATTAGTTTTTACTTCCACAAATTATATCTTTAATTCATTCAATCATATATTCAACAAATACCTACCTATCACTTTCTCTGTGTCAGGCATTATCTGTCTCTGACATTAACTCAGTGGCTGGCTCTTTGACCACCTTCCCCCGGATGGAGGGGCAGCCTTGACAGGCCACGGAGGAGGACAATGCAGCCAGTTCTGATGAGACCAGGTAAGCTAGGGTCAGATGGAAGGGGAGGAGGACCTCCTATATCAGTAGACTTGGAGAGGGGCATGGGAGGAGATGAGGGAGAGAGGGGCATTGAGAAGAGGGAACAGAGGGGGCTAAAGCTGGGTTACAAAGTGAATAAACTGTAATTAATATAAAAATAAAAAATGTAATTAAAAAAGAAAAAATAATGAATAAAACATAACTTTACATATTCATAGAACTCAAGCTAGGGCCAGATGGTTTCAGCTCAGAATTCTACTGAACCTTCAAAAAAAATCTTACTCCATTTCTCTTCAAACTATTCCACAAAATAGAAACAGAAGGAACATTACTAAACTCATTCTATGAAGCCACAGTCACCCTGATACTTAAACCACACAAAGACCCAACATAAAAAGAGAACTTCAGACTATGTTTTTTAGGAGCACTTGTTTAAGTGTTTCTCTGCCATTCAATAGTTCTCTATTGAGAATTCTGTTTAGCTCTGCACCCCATTTTTTAATTGAATTACTTGATTAGTTAGTGTTTAACTTTTTTGAGTTCTTTATATATTCTTTATATATTCTGGGTATTAGCCCTCTGTCAGATACAGGGTTGGTGAAGATTCTTTCCCAGTCTGTAGACTGTCATTTTGTTCTGATGACAGTGTCCTTTGCTTAACAGAAGCTTTCAGTTTCATGAGGTCCCATCTATTTATTGTTGCTCTTAGAGCCTGTGCTGTTGGTGTTCTGCTCAGGAAGTTGTCTCCTGTGCCAGTGAGGTCAAGGCTCTTCTCCACATTTTCTTCTAACCGATTTAGAGTATCAGGTTTTATGTTGAAGTCTTTGGTCCACTTGGACTTAAGTTTTGTACAGGGTGATAAATATGGATCTATTTGCATTTTTCTACATGTGGATATCCAGTTAGACCAGCACCATTTGTTGAAGATGCTATCTTTTTTCCATTGTATGGTTTTTGAATTTTCAATTTTTGTAGCATATATGCTTTTGTGGCCATGAGGTGGGCAGTGTGGAAGGCATAGACTGTTTTGTCCTGCTCTCTCTAAGACAGAGAATGAGAATTTACCAAATCTGGTCAAAACTAGACATATTATTTATGATTATTCATTGTCTGTTTATATGTAAATATGCATTATTTTTCTAAAATGACACACATTACGCACTCTATTTGATTTTATATAATGATTAATTGAACCACTCTCCTGCTTAAAGTATTATACAGGACTCAACATGAAATAAATTCTAAGTACTGGAATGAAAAAAGTTAGAGAGTTTAGTCAAAAAATAGTGATGAGTAAGGTCAGTGAGTCGCAACCTGTTCTATCTTTCTGGAGAAAAAAAATGTTCTTGGGATTCAAAGAATAAATCATATAAATAAATAAACATTTATTTATTTATTAAAAAACATCTTAATCACTATAGTGCAGGATAAATATTAAAGACCACAGAAATGATGGAAGCCAGCATCAAACAAACCAGAAATGAACAGCACGTTGTATCAGTCAGTTTGACAGTTTCATGGAACACAAGGACAAAGAGAAAAGGAGTTAAAAGAAAACAAACTGAACATCCCATGGTGCCCTGGGTGAAAATGATAGGGCGATGGGTACAGTAGGCATAGAGTTTAGATCAGACACCGTGAAAGAAGTTAGAGCATTTGGCGTGAAATAAGGCTAAAGATAGGTCAAGTTGATACAGAGATGTGTGGCTTGGTTTGTGGAAAAGTCCTGGTATGGGTAATTCAGGAAAATTTTCAGAATATATTTAGACATAGATATTTTATAAATAAATAATAGAGTGGTAGATAGCTGGATATAAAAAGTATATATCTGAATAAGGATGATGACCTAATTTGAAATCCTAGCACCCATACACATATAAAGCCTGTCATGTTCATACATGTACCTATAACACAAGGGATTCCTGGGGATTGCTGGCTACTAACCTAGCCCCAGTCTCAATGAGAGTACTTATTTAAAGAGAAGCAGGTGGGAATTGATAGATATGGCACTGGAAAACCTTCAGTGGCCTCAAAACATATGTGCACACACACATGAACATCTGTGTATACACACATGAGCATCTGTGTATGCATTGTAAAATTGTGCACATAACTTATTCAAACATATAAACACTATATAATATATACATACACATACATACATATGTAAACACACATATGTATATATATAATTCCACTGTACATGCTACAACTTGCAGTCGAACTTTCTGGTAGATAATGAATCCAACTAATTTTTTTGTCCTTGAAAGTTTCAAATCAAGATAAACATGTTTCATTCATATAACTAGTGCTGTTTAAATAACTATTAATCTGATTAAAAAGAAAATAAGACCATAAACTAAGAAAAATATAGCCTCTCATGTTGGTGCTAAAGTCAATATTGTAAAAAGAAGTTTTAAATTTACCCAAATTACTCAACTATTCTCCCCCAAATTGTCTTGCCTTAAAAGTCATCTGTAATTCAGCCTAAAATGTCTTCATTTTACTTAATGTAACACAGGCCTTGTCACAGTATGCACTTACCAATAATAGTTATTATGTCTCTGGGCAAAAATAGGCAGACAGCATTGGTGAGAAGAACATGTGAATGCTTAGCTCCCCTACAGAGACAGAGATTATATGTCTGGCTTCATAAATACTAGAAGCAATATTGGATTAAAAGTGTGCCATTGAAAGACTCCCAAATGCAGTTAGGTGTGTTCCAAGCTTCCTATTTCCCAAAAATATACCTGATTCCCAGGAGTGAGATGGGAAAATGCGGGTTTTTTTTATTCATTATTGTAAGAGGCATCTTTTGTGACTACATGACACAAAGAAATAAAATGTTCTTTGCAGAGTTACAATTTTGACAGTTTTCTCCGACCTTGGGGAAAAAAAATCAGGCTCAACAAAACCATCAATAAAAATCTCTTGCATTTAGCTTTGAAGGTTTGTTTAATTGGCAAAGTGCCCTGAGACACTACATTAAAAGCACTGGACAAGTGTGATGTCTTTTCCATTATTAAGTCCAAGTTTAAAGAACAGTGAAACAGTCAAGTGAGATCTCTATCCAGACTCTGTCACTCACCAGAAAGATGAACTATGTATGGGTTAGTGTAGGTCAGACAATGCCAAAGACAAAGGAATCTACAGGAAGCATTTAAAGATACATTCTTTTTTAAGGGTGTGTGAGCATGAGGCAAAGAACGTGAGGCTATGCATAAAGATAATGTAGCTGGATCAGCCAGTTCCTAGAAGAGGAGTGTTTGCAAATGTTTAGGACTTAAAATAATTTTGTATTAAATTTTCATTGTGGATATAAGACATTTGTTTGAGTTTAAGTTAGCATATGAAGTGATGGGTTTCATTATGGCATTTTCATCCACATTTTGTTCCCAATAATCAGTCTTCCTCACTGTCCTTTCTTCTTTCTGTGTCTTACTCCCTGCATCTCCTCTTTACACTATGTGTACCCTCCTATGTGACTATGTTTTTGCATCACATATATTGTATTAATCTTTTTTTTTCTGTTCCTCTCCCTTTCCTTAAGACCTCTTCTCCTTTCATGTTCATTTTTTTGTTTCATGATGTCCCAAGCCCAAAACACACATATACGTATAAAAATTCTTTATGTATAAGAGAAAATATATGGTGTTTGTCTTTCTGTGCCTAGAGTGTCTTTATTTAGCATAAACATTTCTGGTTTTATCCATGTTTCTGAAGATGCCATTGTTTCACTATTTATGGCCGGATATTATTCCACTATGTATATATATAGCATATTTCCTTTATCCATCCATGTGCTCATTCATGTGCATCTACACTGGTTCCATATCTTGGCTGTTATAGCTAGAGTAGCAATGAACAAGAATATGTGAGTATTTCTGTGATAGTATCTACAGTCCTTGGGTTATCTGTCAAAAATGGGCCACATAGTCATTCTATTTTTGTGCTTTAAAACATATCCATAATAATTTTCATAATGATTGCAACAGCTTACACTCCTCTCATTAGTCAAGAAATATCCCTTTTCTCCCTCATCTATACCAGATTTTAAAGTTATTTGTTTCCTTGATAGTAACCATTATAGCCACATGACGTGAAGTATCAAGCCAGCTTTAATTTGTATTTCCTGAAGAAGGATATTAGTCAGAGTTGTTTAAAGGAACAGATCTGAGAAATAAAATTTATATGTGTACATATATATAGGAATTATTCGAGTATTTACCAGATGTAGGCTAAGTAATCCAACAAGAGTTGTCTCACAAAAGAAAGTCTCTGTCCACAGGCTAGATATATTTGCAGTCCCATTCTGATGCTGGAGTCCTGAAGGATTCCTGGAGAGCTTCTAGTTTTCAGTCTAGGTTGGAGTACTAAAAAAACTAGGTTTAATACCAGGTGCACCAACAAGATAGACAAATTAGCCAGTGAATGGTAGGGCAAGAAGACAAAAAGCAGAGTGTCTATCTTCCACATCCCTTTATGTGCCTTGCTACCAAAAACTGTGGCTCAGGTTTAGGGTCTTTCTTCAAATAATTTGATTAAGAAACTGCCTCACAGGACATTGCAGCCAGCCCTGAGGGGACAGGATGAGCTGGGGTTGGATGGAAGGGGAGGAGGTCCTCCCCCATTGGTGGACTTGGAGGGGGTGGGGAGGTTGGAGATGAGGGAGGGTTAGGGAGCGTGGGAGGGAATAAGGGAGGGGGCTACGCTTGGGATGCAAAGTACCTAACCTGTGATTGATAACAAAAAAAATATATTAATAAAATTTACAAAAAGAAAAGGAATCTAAAAGACTTGGCACACACACACACACACACACACACACACACACAAAAAAAAGAAACTCCCTCACAGGAGTTCCCAGAAACTTGGCTTTTACTTTAATCCAGATGAAATCAATTTGGCAAACAAGATTAACCATGATATTTACAATTTTATAAATATTAATTTGTTATTTGTATTTTTCTTATGAGAAATTTTTATTCCATTCATTAATCAATTTATCAATTAGAAGATAGAACAATGACAGAGTGAAGGCTACAAAAAACAAAAACAAAACAAACAAAAAAACAAGT
The DNA here is from genome assembly GCA_028658305.1 of Pachyuromys duprasi. Lineage (NCBI taxonomy): Eukaryota > Metazoa > Chordata > Mammalia > Rodentia > Muridae > Pachyuromys > Pachyuromys duprasi. Next base: position 36,177,610 of record CM053763.1, read on the forward strand.
ACAATTCATAGTCCTAGACAGGTTAGGTAGAAATGAAGGGACTAGTTGGACACATGGATCTCTTTGTGAGAGGAAAATATATTTTATAGTGGCAGAGAGGACAAGAGCAGGAGGATCAGTTCAACAATGAGATAGGGTTGAGGGAGGGAGTTTAGGGAGAGGGAACTGAGGGGCATTGAGAGGAAATATAGAAATCTATTCCAGTGGAAACTTCCAAAAGTACATGAAGTCTCCAAATGATGAGGAAATTGGAGTCCCAGCTATCCTTTTCTCACCAAATGAACTTCCAGTACCAGGGTCTGGGTAACATCAAATTGAGTTATTGGCCAAAACAGACCCATAGAAATCACCAAATAACTGAAGATGACCTAATGGCTGAAGATGACCACCACACAACTCATTAAGCATGAAGAGGTAAAGCTGTGACTACATAGAACCTTCATTCCATGTTCTACTGTCTATGACATGGAAAGGTATCTGAAGGCTACCAAAGAGAAAAGTAAACACCAACCCAAACACAAAAACTTTAATCTACAATGCTGTCCTGACTACAAATATATATATGCGCCAGGGCAACAGTGGCACATATCTTGTGGGATTAATCAACTGATACCCCATTTGAATTAAGGTCCATTCCATGAGATAAAAACCCATACTGCTTGGGTGACCAAGAACCAGAGCCCTAGGATAAAACTAAATGATACAAAAAAGTAACAATATAATGACTCTTAATGATGTTCCACTATACTCATAGTTCAGCCATTGTCAGAGACACTTCCTCCTGCAGCAGATGGGATCAAATACTGAGATCTGCAACCAGACTCTACAGAGAGAGACAGACACAGAGAGACCTTGAAATATATAGTTCTAAATGAAATGTCACCATCAAATCCCTCTCTTCAGAGCTCAAAGAAGAAGAGGCAGAAGTTAGGGAGATAGAGGGGAAGGAGAACACAAAGGGAACAAGGACCTTTAAAGCAACTGAGCAAAACATACATGAACTCCAGAGACTGAGACAATAATCATAGGGCCAACATGGGGCTGCATCAGAAACTCAGTACATACATTAGTTTTCACATTAGTAATTTTAAGGAACTCATGAATGTGTGAATGAGTCTGTCTCTAATTCCTGTGATTTTCATGGGGCTTTTTTTCTTTCTGTTGATTTGCCTTGCCCAACGTCACTATGATTGTTTTTATATTATCTTATATTTTGTCTTATTATATTTTATTATCATCTCTTAGAAGTATTTTTCCGACATAATAAGAAATACAAATGGAGTAGATCCAGATGGGAGGAAAGATGGGGAGGAATCAAGGGAAGAGAACTGTAATAACGAAATGACTCTTGATGATATGCTGCTTTACTCATCGATCAGTGCCTTATATAGCCATCATCAGAGAGACTTCCTCATGTACCACATGGGCTCAAATACAGATAACAGCAGACAGCCTTTACATAGAGAATGTGTTGTGTGCGAAAATAATCTCTCTTTAATAAACAGTGGAAATATTATTTTAAAAGAAAATAAAATACCCCAGTCAATTTTTAAATTAAAATAACTGGAGTTGTGAGTGAGTCTTGAAAATACCTTCATGGATCTATGCTAGGCTCTGTGAGCGTTTAGACTGGGGTTCTGCAAGACTCCTAACAGTGGTAGTAGGGATGCTCTGAGACTTTTTACGTGCTCTTGGAACACTTTTTCTCCTTCTGAGATGCTCCATCCAGCCCTAATATGAAGGTTTGACCCTCATCCTACTGCACCTTGTTATGCCTGTGTTCAGCTGATATCACAGGAAGGCCTGTTCTTATCTGAAGAACGGTGGAACTGGGGAAAGGGAGACATGGGAAGCGAAAGAAGGAACAGGGGAGAAATGGGACACTGTGATAAAAAGTATTGCATGAGAGAAGAATTAAAAAAGAAAGAAAATTATTACGTGACTATAATCAGAATGTCTGAGTGGAAGTTTTAAAGAGAACGCTTGGGTACAAAGAAGGTGGAAAGTGGTGCTTTGTATTCTGCCTTGATCAAAACTTGCTTGTCAGGTTTTACTGTCGCTACTGTTAAGGTTATGATAGCACAATCGGCACACCACTTTCATCTTCTCTTCCAGGGCATCTGGCAATAGAATTGGTCAAAACGCATACTTTCCTTTTTAATTCATATTCCCTTTCTCAGCAAAGGTTGGTTCTTGGGTCTCCTTAGTTTGCCAATTCATATTCTGTCCTTTTAACAATAAAATGGAATCTGGGCAATGATAAATATTAAGTGGTTTAATTTGATGTAATATGTGATTGAGTTTTTTAATGAAACTTTTTGAAAATGTGTTAATTATATAAGCCAACTCTCTCTGTACACTTTTCTTTCCTAGATGTATGGCCTCCTAGTTTCCACCAGCTGTTGTCAGGAGCAAAGCAAGAAAGCACTCTGAAAATTCCTTCACAGAGACTGATGGAACTTTAGTAAAAATCTGCTAAGGAATGGAAGCAGATGGCCATGGTTTCTGCCTATTTGTGGGGTATTTGTAGGAAAGTTTGCCAAAGAACTTGGCATATCCAAAACTGAATAACTTTTTCTGACCTTATGTTTCATTACCTGATACTGCCAAATTCCCTTTGCTTTGCCTTTCCTATTTTCTAATTACTCATGTAAAATACAGGCTTATCATGGTCAATGTTCAAGCACTCAGTCTGATTTCCTTCCTACCTTGCAATCCATATGCTCCAAACATATTGCACTATTAACAATTCACATTAATATGCTACTTGTGTTCATTCAAATAATAATAACCATATATCCACTATATCAGAGACTTATAAGACAACAAAGGTGCAGGAAAAACCCATAACTACTTTCAAAGTAAAATTATCTATTAGAAGGAAATAGATGATATGACAAGAATGTGTGCTGTTAGGCATCATCATAAGCTGGAGGATAGGAAACTGAAATGATACTTATTCATATTAACTCATCTAAAATCAAGCAAAGCACTATGATGGGCACTTGGGATATAACAATGGACAAAATAATACTAATTGGCTCATACCTTGCTGCTCTTACAGAAGAAAAGGATAATGAAGAACAGAGTTAAACAGATAAACAGAGGTACAAGTACCCATACATATACATAATTCAAAATCTGACAAGCACAAAATAAATAGAGTAAATCTGAAAAATGAGATTTGGATTAAGACGTAAAACTCTAGAACTCTAGCAGGAAGTAGGTAGATAGAGAATAAGAAAGCACGTGTATGAATTATGAGAATCAAAATAGTAACAGAGCATTCAGAGAACTGAAAAGGCAGTCACATGATTAGATCATGGTGGTGTTTTTATCAGGTTAAAATCAGACCAAGACTATGTATTGAAGAAATATATTAATTAACTTGGATGGCATGTATAAAATCAGAAGCAACTGAATTGTCCATGATCTCTATATTTTCTAAAAACATTCTTTGGCCTTTATGTTGATAGGACAGTAGAAGGGGGGACAACATGGTTAAGACAAGAACTAATAACCTAGTTTTCTCTAAGACAATAATGAATAGAACTTAGAGCAGAAAATAAAGTAGGTGGTGAGATGTAAGATTATTTTTAGAATAGAATCAACCAATTATTGACAATGGACCATTGAAAAACATTAGGAAGAAGAAAGAGTATCAGTCACTCATTAGATTCTCAAACTGAATCATATGTTTTTTGTGTGTTTATCAATAAATAAATGATACTTGGCTTAATGCCTGGGGAAAAAATAGAAAGAAGTATGGTTGATTTAAAATATTTGATGTACATTGTCTTCCTCTGTGGCCTGCCAAGGATAAAGAAGAGGGAGGGAGGATGAGATTGGGAGTAGATTAGAGAGGGGACCACAGTCAGGGGACAAATTGAATAAACTGTAACAAACGATAAAATAATAAAAGAAAAATGTAATATGCTAATCACAGTGTTAGGTACTGAAGGTACAACTGTAAGCAAAGCAGACCATTGCTGCCCTCATGCAGTTTATAGTTCATTACAGAGCAAAGACGAATCAAATAAAATAACACTATAAAACTTTTAAATGATTAACTTCTTTAGGACTATAGATTTTAGTATATTTATCATATATTATATAGCTAATATGCACTTATAAGTGAGTGTATACGATGCATGTATTTCTGCTTCTCACTCAGGATGATCTTTTCTACTTTCAACCATTTGCCTACAAATTTCATGATTTAGGACCCTAGGGAAGAGGCTTAATCCTCATTCAGAAGGGCAAACAGAATAGATATCAGAAGTAGGAGAAGACAGGGAACAAGACAGGAGCCTTCTACAGAGAACCTCTGAAAGACTCTACCCATCAAGGTATTGAAGCAGATGCTAAGACTCATAGCCAAACTTTGTGCGGGGAATTTTAAGCAAGAAGGGGGAGACAGAAAGACCCGGAGTGTGCAGGAGCTCCACAAGGAGACCAACAGAGCCAAAAACTCTGGGCCAGGGTCAGGGGGAAAGCCTGCAGAGACTGACGAATCAATTAAGGACCACGCATGTAAAAGACTTAGACCCCATCCCTGCTCAGGTGTAGTCCATGGGTTGCTCCCCTTCATGCAGAAGGGGCAGTCTCTGGAATCAATTTGGTTGTCTTCTCTTTGATCACTTGCCCCTGGTGAGATGGCCTTACTAGACTACAGACAAAGAGGATCCAGACAGTCCTGATGGGACCTGATAGGCTAAAGTCAGATGGGGAGAGGACGACCTCCCCTATCAGCGGTATAGGGGAAGGAAAGAGGAGGGAGAGAATGGGAGGGAAAGACTGGGAGGGGTTGGAGGTTGGGGCTACAGTCAGGATACAAAATGAATAAACTGTAATAAATAATAATAATAATAATAATAATAATAAAGAAAAATCAACTCCCAAAAAATTTTTAAATGGGGGAAAAGCTTATAAATGAGCTTAGGGCATAGTGCATGGAAATGTGTGACTCTGTAAAAGTCTCTTGATGTTGATTGCGTGGATCATATTGTTATTTCTAAAAGAGGCAAAAAGTAGAAATTTAAGAAAATCTGATGGAGGAAAGAAAAGAAATCATAAGGGTGATTTGAGCTAAGATCTGAGAAGCAGAAAAAAATACAATAAAAGGAAAAGAAAAGTTTAGATTGTGGTAGGCAGCAATGGAGTTAAAGGTAAGACCAGAAATTGAAGTGATAACCTGGGCTCATAGGAAGTCGCAGAGACTAAACTGATTATCAAGAAACCTTCATGGGTCTGACCTAGGCCCTCTGCATATATATTAAGATTTTGAAGCTTGCTGTTTTTGTGGGACTCCTAACAGAGTGAGCAGAAGCTGTCTCTCACCCTTTTGCATGCTCTACAACCCTTTACCTCCTACTGGGTTGCCTTTCCCAGCCTTAATAGGAGAGGAGGTGCCTATTCTTACTAGGGCTTATATCAGGGTATAAAACTCAAATGTGTATACTATTATCAACTGGGCAATATCTGAAAAAAAACTGTGAGGTACAAATACAAAAACTAAAATCAAGTATGAGTAATCTGAAAGGAAACAAAAAGAGAGCCAAGGACAAAAAATATACCCATCTATTTCTCCAAACACAGCTTCCAATGGTCAGAAATAAGCATTGTAGAATAACATTTCATGGGCTTCTCTATTTTTCCCTTGCAGCAATATATAGAGAAGAAGCAAAAAAACGCCTCATCTAGGTAAGAACATTTTATAATATTTAGTAAAGTTTAAATGACTTTGGATCTAGAAGTGTCAGATACAGACACTTACTAAATTAAAGTATTTTGCTGCCATTTATAAAAGATGTCCATGTTAATCATGCCATGTATGTAGCTCAACAATTCCTTTATTTTATTAAATGCCAGCATAAGCTTTAAATATGCTAACAGACAGGTTCTTTGTTTCCAATTAAAATTTGCCTACAGGAAAGGGCCCACATAGCCAAAACCAGAGAAAAGAAAGCTAATTTGCTAGGATTTGAATCTCTGAGTAGGCTTTTAAAATTCATAGACAAAAATAACAGCTTATGAAGCCAAGAGTTTTTTCTATTAAAACCTGTTTTCAGAGAAAAGAATGAGGCTTGTGTTCCAAAACTTTCAGTTGGCATGTCAAAGTAAATATCTAAATTAAAAGACTCAAAGCTTAGTGTATACATAAAAGGTTTAAAGAGCGGCTAAAAGATTGTTCTAACCCACATCAGTGTTTGATCAGGTCCTTGGGAGGAGGAAGGTCAGAAAGTAGAGAACTGCTGCAGAGAATTTCTTTTGCCCTGCCTCCTAATATTAATTGTGTGTTTGTGGGAGGGAGGCTGAGTCAACTGGAGGTCAGATCTGATAAAAGAAAATGACAGATTTTCCTATTGATTTGAAATTGAAGTACATTCTGAAGTCTTCTATAACACATGGACAATATGAAAAGAAAATGTATTTTCCTTAACATGTAAGTTACATAGCAGTGTGGAAAGGAAGCCTTCCGCATCAGCCATCTCTTATCCACGTGCTAGCGTTTTCAGACTAAGAAAATTCACACAGCTGACAGTGTATCCTTTAAAGAGAGAAAGAAAATGGGTGCATTATGCAAGCTTGTCTAGCAGGGAGGCCCAACTGTTGATAGTTATGATATGATATTGTCATCTATAAAGTTCACACTAAAGAAACCCAAATTCAAGTTACTGAAATCACAAAGAAATGTCAGTATGCATTATGTAGGTTTATGATTGTTTTTTAGGCTATACTCATGGCTACCATTAGACACCATTTAGGCCATGATCAGACAAATCTGCAGGAACTGACTTGACAGAATGAAGTGTGTGTGTGTGTGTGTGTGTGTGTGTGTTTAATTGAATAGTTTATCACCACTAGGTTTTGAATAACAATAATAACTGTCTGAACACCTGTGAGGGTAATAACTCAGCTGCTGTTCAGTACCACCCAACACTGGATACCCTAGCAGTCCTCGTAGTCTCTGAATCTAAGGTCTAGAAAATTCCTGGAGTTACTTCTCTTGTGTCCACATCCAAAAGCTGAAGAAGCTGAAATCTGATGTCAACAACAATAACAAAACAAAACAACAACAAAACAACAGCAGAGGTAGCAGCAGCAATGGAGACAGATGCTGTCAGTGACACAAAGCAGAGACAATAAGACAGTATCCTGGTTTCTCCTAGGGCCTCTGTATAGCTGGGATGCCTGCCAGAAGTTGCCAGCCACTCTGAAGGCACTTTCTGCCCTCAGTCAACCTTCCTTCCTGGAAATGTCTGCACACATAAAACCAGAGGTCTGTATTCATAATTGATTCCAGATCCTCTCAAATTGGTGATCAAGATTAATAATCACAATGGTTTAAAAAGATAATGAACAGAAAAGTGAAAGTTGTTTTCAGAATTCTGCTGTGTGATTTTTATGAACAGAGGTTAAATCTTAAAACTCACAGCATAGTGCAATTGTGCTGTAGCTTAGGTACATTGTGACCACTCAATACTCAGGAAAATATTTGAAACCTATACAACATGTTTTTAACTTCTAAATGTCATCATTGATTTACAAATGATGTCATTTGGAATATCTATGAGTGTCATGAGTACCATAGAGAAAATGGCCCTGCTATCTCTGTGACAGAAAAACATTCACAGCTACACTCTGTACCAGAGATTTTTTTGTGGATGCACTGGGTATGTGCCTATTTTCAGGCTCTATACTTGATTAATCAATGTCACCTCTTCATGCCTTTAATGCAGTGTCTCTTTGTCACACAAACTTTACCAGACAAAGTTACCTAGAAAGTACATACATCAAGCACAACTTCCCACACTTATAAACAGTACTCATTTCCACCATTCTGCCTTATTTCTCTCTACATGTATAGGACACTTTCCTGGTTGACATGATGTGTATTTCTTTGTATATTAACTGTCTCTTTCCATTATAAAATGCAGCCTCTAAAAGGGGAAACATTGCCCAATGTGCACAAAATAATATTCCCAATTATTGTGACATGGCCTGACACATAAGAATTCAATACATTTTGCTAAATGAAGGAATAACATTTTCAAAGAGACAGTCAACAATATTCTGTTTTGGAACGTGTATAAATTATTTCTTGAAATAATTTTCTTATCAACCTGAGCATTCTAATATTTTTCATTATATAATATTTATTAATAATACTTTTGTTTTAATTTAATGTGACTTGCTAGAGAATAGTCTTTTATATTAATTTTTCAACACACCTGGAAATAGACTATTTTCTTGTATCCCACATAATTTCATTGTTTATTATAATTCATATAGTTTTCTCATCAAACTTGGGTTATGTAACTATCATTACATTTTAAAAGTAGCTTAAAGTTTGGGTTCTAAATGAACCTAGCATTGTTAAAGCTGAATGGGGGGGGGAATAAACATAAGGTCTAATGCTTTTCACCCAATGAAATCATTTTTCCCCAAATATAAATATCTTAACTTCAATGTAGAGAAGCACATACCTTAAAAGAGGGATAAGGGATCTGGGAGACAGGGCTACAGTTGGGATACAAAGTGAATAAACTAATTAATTTAAAATTTTTAAAAGAAAATGAATATTAAAATAAGTATACGTATAAATGTTTCTTCTGACTTTGTTTACATCTATTTATCTATTTATTTATTTATTTATGTATCAGACATTTTCATGACACCACATGTGAGAAGGTGGGAGGACAACTTTCAGCCATCAGCTTCAGATATGCAGCCGAGATCATCAGTCTTGGCAGCAAGCATATTTCCCAGGCAAGCCATCTTGCCAGTACTTTGTTTAGTATCTCTATGTCTGTATCAATGCTCTTCACGCTCTTAATGTATTCCTTTGATTACCTTTGCTTCAGAATATTTGTACACCTAGAAATTAAATGGTCTCTTTTATAATACTCGTTGAAAGACTGGAGGATATATGTCCCTAAGGAAGTCTGCATCTCAAGCTCATGGTTCCAAGTAACAGACTTTCTGTTTCCAAGCCCTGCACAATTTGCAGATACTGCAGACATGAAGTCTGAAATAAGCAACAAGCTCTTATACCATGAGTGTTACTAAAAAATAGTGTTGAATAATTTTCTTGTATCTGAAAAGTAATAGACTGTTCCTCTCTTTTATTAATTCTCTGAGAATTATATACAATGTGTTTTGTTCAGATCCATCCACCAACTCTTCCCCGGAACACCTCCTCCCTATACTGCTGGAGGAGATGAGGGAGAAGCTACAGTGGGAATATGAAATGAATAAATCATAATTAATAAATAAATAAATAAATATGTATATATATTCTACCTCTTTTATGTTGTTAACCACCAGTGGCTCCTATTTGTGCTGCCCATATATTCTTATATATGAGGGTTTTCACAGGAACATGGTGGACTTACCAGGATCTACTCTTAAAGAAAACTGACTCTCTCAACAGCTATCAGTTGTCAATAGTTTCTTACCTGGGGGTGGAATTTCATGCCCAACTCATCTCCCCATGCCAGGATTTGGTATGGTTTAAGTCTTTATATGCTGTGTGCATTTTGTCATACTGCTCTGAGAACATATGTGTTGCTACCCTGACATGTCTAGAAGACTGCTTCCTTTTCATCATCCACTGCCCCTTATAGTCTTTCTGCTGCTCTTCTGTGATGGCCCCTGGACCTTTGGGGAGGAGGTATAATGTAGAGCACCCAATTAGCATTTCATCATCTCTTTTACCCTATATTTTGTCCAGCTGTTGGCCTTTCTACTGTAAATAATTGCTTCCAGGATGAGAGTTGAGAGATTAATTAATCTATGAGCATAACAGTAAGTCATTAGGAATCAGTTTATTCTTCTGTGCCGTTAGCAAAATAGGAGTACTAGGCTATCCCTTAGTCTATGACATCTGTAACCATAGCTTCTTGGCCTATCAATGGTGCCAGGTATGGCACCTTAAAGCTAAGTGGATGGCTATTTCCATGATATTCAAAATTCTATTGCACCAGTAGGCAGGCCTTGTCAGGATAGTCTTTATTGAAGCTATGCTTTACAGCTGGATAAGATTTATGATTACTTTTCTCCTGCAGTAGCACGCATAGCACTTTGCAGCACCACAAAAGCAGAGAATAAAGATAAAGTTTCCAAATGAGTAGGAGCTGGATTTCTCCAGGTCCTACAACTCAAGTACACAGCTACTTTGGAAATCAACGTTGAAATTCTTCAAAAATATAGAGATAGATCTATCGCATGAACCAGTTACCGCTTGGACATATATACAAAGGACTCTGCATCCTACTATAGAAATATCTGCCCATCCATGTGTTTTCTTGTTCTATTCACGATTAGAAACAGGGGAAGTGGAAACAGTCTAGAGACCCAGAAACTGGTGAAAGGATAATAAAAAGTTATTTTCACAGTGGAATTTTATGCAGCTGTTAAGGAAATGAAACATGAAATTTACAGTTGTCCTGGATAGTTTTATCTCAAAGAGACACAAACTAAAGAAATAAGAAAGAAAGGAACCTCAATTTAGAAAATGTGTCCATGAGATTAGGCTATAGAAAAGTCTCTGGAGAATATTTATAATTAGTAGTTGTTGGTGGAAGAGTCCAGCTTATTGTGGGTGATGCCATCCCTGGGTTAGTGGTCTGGGTTCTGGAATGGAAGATAGATAGATAGATAGATAGATAGATAGATAGATAGATAGATAGATAGATAGATAGATAGATAGATAGATAGATAGATAGATATGCCTAAACAAGCCATGAGGAGTGAGTTAGTAAACAGCATTCCTTCATCAGCTCCTGACTTTCTAGAGTTCCAGACATCACTTATTTTGATAATGAACTCTTATATGGAACTGTGACTGAAATAAACTCTTTCTTCCTAAGTGTCTTTTGGTCACAGTATTTCATTACAGCAACAGCAACCCTAACTAGGACAAATGGGTACCAGAATCGTACCAGGTTTTACTGTGACAGACCTGACTGTTTTTTGTGGAGGGTTGTAGAAAAACTTTGCAACTTTGAAATAGAAAAACTATTGAGTGTTCGAAGATTAGTAAGTTTTTTAGTGGGAGCTTGGAAAATAAAAATGTTGAGATCAATACAGCCGATGGAATACTGACTTGTGAAGTTCCAGAAGAAAGGTTGAGAGTCATTAAAAGACTCTATCAGGGCTGTTAGCTATTTTGAGTTGAGACTCTGGGTTTCTGGTTAGCTGAGGATGAAGATCCGGCTGTTATTAACAAGATTACCAAAACCACAGATGTGAAATATTTGCTTTCCTGGGATGATTGATGCTGGTCAGCTGGAGTTAAGAGAAGTAGTGGGGGTTACAAAAAGACCAGCATCGTTGACATGGAACCTTCTGGGAAGTGTCTCCTCAGGATCAGAACACAGAAGCTGTGTTCCAGAAACAGCAAAGGTTGTACCTTGTGCCAGCAGCCAAATTTGGTCATGCCTAAGATTTACCGAGGTAGTACTAGTTTTGAAGGCATACATGGGCCATAGAGCTCCAATGACATCGGCACTGTGAGAGATCTGGAGATGCTTTTGCTGAAGGAGCACCAGAACAGCAATGGAAGCCAGAGGATTGAAGTGGTCATGGAAAGAGTTCAGGGTTTTCACCATGAAGAGAGTCCAGGAGGGGCAATTGGTGAAAGCGCCATCCAGTTGTAGCAGATTTCAGCATTTGGGGGATGACAGTAACATGGATGACCACCCAAAACATCAGCAGCCATGAATGGAGCCAGCCTGAGCTTAGAAAACAAACTGTATTGTTAAGGGAGGAGCCTGAGAAGTGACTCAGGTCATTTGGACGAATCTAGAAAATTATATATGTCCTAGATATTGAACACTGAGTGCCTTATACTGTTGGAGTTTGTTTTTGCTTTGATCTGATTGTGGTGTGCCCTGGATCTTCCCTCCTGTATTAAGAAAGCAATTAACTTACTTTTTATTTTATTTTAGCCCACAGTTTACTTTCCATTTAAAAAGACTTTTCTTTTTTTTATTCACTTTGTATCTTAGCTGTAGCTCCCTCCCCCATTCCCTCCCAATCTCACTCTCCCTCCCTCTTCTTCTCTGTCGCTCCCCCAGTCCACTGATAGGGGAGTTCTTCCTCCCCTTCCATCTGACCCTAGTCTATGCAGTCTCATCAGGACTGGCTTCATTGTCTTCCTCTGTGGCCTCATAATGCTGCTCCCACCTCAGGTGGAGGTGATCAAAGAACCAGCTGTGAGTTCATGTCAGAGACAATCCATGTTCCTATTACTGGGGAACCTTCTTGGACCTTGAGCAGAGAACAGGACAGGAACTTACCACAGAGGGCCTCTGAAAGACTCTACACAGCAGAGTATCAAAACATATTCTCAGACTCATAGCCAAACTTTGGGCAGAGTACAGGGAATCTTATGAAAGAAGGAGACAATAGAAAGACCTGGAGGGGACAGGAGTTCCACAAGATGAGCAATCAAAAAAATCTGGGCCCATGGGTCTTTTCTGAGCCAAATATTCCAAACAAGGACCATGCATGGAGATAACCTAGAACCCCTGCACAGATGTAGCCCATGACTTTGCTTTTTTTTTAAGAAACTAAATTTTTAAAGTATTTGAATTTATAAAACTATGTCACTTTTTTTTAAGTTTGTAAAGTTATTTATACTCTAGTGTTTGTATTGATGTGTGATCTTGGAGACTAACAGAGCAACAAAACTGAGTCCTGGGTGCCCTGAAGAGAATGACACCCCAACAAAGGAGAAATTCTGGCTTTAGAGTGAGATATTTGTCTGTAAAGTTGAGAAGGGGTCAATTTTGATGGATAGTTTTATGTCAGTGTGACATAGCTGAGTTCATCTGAAAAGAGGGAACCTCTTTGACCCTCCCCTACCCCAAGGGAGGAGCAGCCTTGCTAGGCCATAGAAGAGGACATTGCTGCCAGTCCTGAAGAGACCTGATAAGCTAGAGTTAGATGGAAGGGGCGGAGGTCCTCCCCTATTAGTGAACTTGGAAAGGGGCATGGAGGAGATGAGGAAGGGATGGGGGGACTAGGAGGGAATGAGGGAGGATGCTACTGCTGGGATACAAAGTACATAACCTCTGATTAATATAAAATAAAATAATAATAATAATAAAGAGGGAACCTTAATTTTAAAAATGCTTCCAAAAACTTGGACTGTAGGCAAGCCTGTGTGCCCATTTTCTTAAATAGTAGTTGGTGGGGGAGGGAACAGTCCATTTTGATTGGTGCTGTGCCTGGGCTGGTTGTCTTGAGTTCTGTAACAAGGCAGGTTGAGCAATCCACAGGGAGCAAACCAGTAAGCAGCACCCTTTCATGTCCTCTGCATCACTTGCTACTTCCAGGTTCTCGCTCTGCTTAAGTTCCTGAATTCTGTACTTTTGATAATGAACTATGATATGGAATTGTAAGTGAAATAAACCCTTTCTCTCCAAGTTGCTTTTGGTCCTGGTGCTTCATCACAGCTATTGTAGCCATAAGTAGGATTATATGAAAATTAATATATCTGTAGACTGGCAAGGCTATATCACCTAGGGGGAGGTGAACAGAGAGCCAGCTACTGAGTTCATGTCAGAGACAGCCCCTGCTCCTCATTCTAGAAAACCCTCTTGAAGACTGAGTCACCAGGTTACATCTGACCCAGGGTTTTAGGTCCTCTACATACATTGTCCTTGGTTGGGGTGTCATTCTCTTCAGGGCACCCAGGGCTCAGTTTGTATTATTCTGTTAGTCTCTTTGTGGAGCTCCTGTCCCCTCCAGGACTTTTTATCTCCCCCTTCTTTCATAAGATTTCCTGCACACTGCCCAAAGTTTGGCTGAGTCTCAGCCTCTGCTTTGATACCTTGATCAGTAGAGTCTTTCAGAGGATGTCTGTGGTAGGCTCCTGTCCTTTTCCCCGTAAACTCCTGCTTCTGATGTCTAGTGTGTTTGTTCTTCTGAATGAGGAAGACAATGCAACCAGCACTGATGAAACCTGATATTTTAGGGTCAAATAGAAGGGGAGGAGGTCCTCCACCATCAGTGGAAGAGGGGAGGGGCATAAAGGGAGAGGAGGGAGGGTGGAATTGGGAGGAGATGAGGGAGGGGGCCACAGCCAGGATACAAATTGAATAAATTGTAACAAATAAAAAAGATGAAAAAATGTAATGAAGAAATTATAAAAGACTAAGATAATATTTTTATATTTCCTGTCTTTGAAGAAAATACATTTTGAAACTATGACTGAAAAGAAATTAATGTATCTGGAAATAGTCATTCTAAGAGAGGTAATCCAGATTCAAAAGGACAAATGTTGCATGTTTTCTTTCTTTCTTTTGTGGATGTTAGCTTTGAATCTTCAGATATGTGCTTTTCGTTTGGAAACTCATAGATGTCAGAACATTTATAAGAAGCCATGAGAGGAGAAAGGGAGCTTTAAAGGGAAGGAAGATAGAACATAGTGCTTTGAAAGTGAAACGTGGATAGTATAACAGGAAAGGACAAATTGAAGGGAAAATGGCAGATCTGGGGAGAGGCATAAATGAAGAAAGATAAAAAAACACTAAAGAATTTCCAGGAAAAAAGAATGCAATGGAAACCCAGGCTAACAAAGGAAAAGCCTATTGCTGGGAATAGATTACCTCTTTTGAAGTTGTCAGCCTTCAAGGTCCCTTAGACCTCCACACATTACACACTATTAACAATGCTCCTGGTTACCCTCCAAAGCTTGGCGGTAAGACTCTATTACTGAAGACACCACCGAAATGCAATATTTATAAATTGGACCATGCACATTAGGCTCCTCACAGTTTGTCAACTCTATCTTATAGTTCAATATAGAGAAAATACTTTTAAATATACTACAAGGCATATAGAACTTGACAAAAGCTTCAATATTTCCCCAAAACTCAAGTACTAAATATCAACCAACAAACTAATTTGATCTCTGAACCCTGATACAAAGTAAGAAATATTAAACAGCAAAAAATAAGAAAGAAAGAAAGAAAGAAAGAAAGAAAGAAAGAAAGAAAGAAAGAAAGAAAGAGATAAAGAAAAAGCATTTTCTGTTAGTATTTTGAAACAGAACCTGCTTCTGAGTTACCTAGCAACTTAAGACATCATCTTGTGTCGCCCAGCCAGATGGCCAAAAAAGAAAACCTGACCTGTTCTCTCTCTTGTTCTCTCTTGCTTCTCTTTGCTCTCTCGCCTCTCTTGTTCTCTCTCATCTCTCTTGTTTTCTCTTGCCTCTCTTTCTCTATCGGGGTGCCCTCCCTTCTCTCTCTCTTTTCCCCATCATGTGCTGCTTTCCCTCCTCTCCCTCTCTTCATATCCACCTAATAACCCTCTTTCATATAAGACCTGTTTTAAGCCTCATTTATTCGTAAATTGGTCCTTACATTGGTGAGCCAGCCGGGAGTCAAACCTGGAACAAAAGTTGGTAAAGACAAGTTATACATATCTGAGAGTTTTAAAAAGTGTTTTAAGGTTGATAAACACAAGGTATGCATGTTTGAGAGCCTAAAAATGTGTCTTGAAGTTGATAAATATAAGTTATGAAGGGTACAAGGTCTAAGGTAATTTAAAATATCCTAAAGGTGTAAAACTGCTTAATAGTTTCTCCTGTTCCTATGCTACTACTGTATTAACTGTCCAGAGTTGTAACTTTTATCAATAAAACTCTAATTTATTTATCAAACTCCAATACTAACATTTTCTTTTCTTATTATTATTAATTACACTTTATTCACTTTGGATCCCCCCATAAGCCTCTCCCTCCCCTCCCAATCCCACTTTCTTTCCCCCTTCTCTACACATGCCCCTCCCCAAGTCCACTGATAGGGGAGGTCTTCCTTTCCTTCCTTCTGATCCTAGTCTATCAGCTCTCATTAGGAGTGATTGCATTGTCTTCCTCTGTGGCATGGTAAGGATTCTCCCTGCTCTGGGAGAGGTGATCAAAGAGCAGGCCAATCAGTTCATGTCAGAGGCAGTCCCTTTTCCCATTATTATGGAATCCTCTTGGATACTGAACTGCCATGGGCTACATGTGTGCAGGGCTTCTAGGTTTTCTCCATACATGGTACATGGTTGGAGTATCAGTCTCAGGAAAGATCCCTGTGCTCAGATTTTTTGGTTCTGTTGCTCTCCTTGTGGAGCTCCTGTCCTCTCCCTATCTTACTATTTCCTACATCTTTTGTAAGATTCCATGCACTCTGCCCAGCAGTTGGCCATAAGTCTCAGCATCTGCTTTGATATTCTGTAGGGCAGAGCCTTTCAAGGGCCCTCTGTGACAGGCTCCTACCTAGTTTCCTGTTTTCTTCTTCTGATGTCAATCTGCTTTGCCTTTCTGGCTGGGGATTGAGCATTTTAGCCAGAGTCGTCCCTCTTGATTAGTTTCTTTAGGTGTACAGACTTTAGTAGGTTTATCTTATTTTATATGTCTATATGAGTGAGTATATACCATGTGTGTCTTTCTGCTTCTGGGATAGGTCACTCAGGATGATCCTTTCCAGTTCCCACCATTTACCTGCAAATTTCATGATGTCCTTGTTTTTTATTGCTGAGTAATATTCCATTGTGTAGATGTAACACAATTTCTGTATCCATTCCTCGGTTGAGGGGCATCTGGGTTGTTTCCAGCTTCTGGCTATTGCAAATAAAGCTGCTACAAACATGGTTGAGTAAGTACCTTGGTATGACCCTAATCAAGGAAGTCAAAGACTTGTATGAAAATAATTTCAAGTCTCTGAAGAAAGAATTAGAAGAG
>CM053763.1:36194853-36212464 GCA_028658305.1 Pachyuromys duprasi
AAAAAAAAAAAAACCCTCTACATTTGATTTTATACATGGCACAGTGAGTAAAGCACTTGCTATGTAAATGTGAAGATTGGAGTTTGGATCCCTGAACCCCTGTAAGACAGATTCAGTGGCGTATATCTGTAATCTCAGGACTCCTATAGTGGGAATGAAGCAGACACTGGGGAAAGCCCAGAAGTTCATGGGCCACTTCATCTGACACATGATCAATAGACAATAAGGCGATCCTTTCTCAAATGGAACAGAAAGCAGAAACTGACAGCCCAGGCTATCTTCTTGCCTCCACATGTGGATAGCACCATGTGCATAACCATTTTCACACATACATACAGCACATCGTGCACTTAGAGGAGGCAAAATTTTTTTAAATGCCATTTTAAATTTAACATTAGTACTTTGGTGATGTCTGGTTGATTTTAGGAGTTGGACAGAATGGTTTTATCTCTAACCCAATGAGTAAGTACATGGGTGGGCATCTATTATCACATTCTCTGTTTTTATTGAAGACGAAAGACATATTTTATAGTTAAATAAGAACGATGTACACTTAAGTATACTTAAGTAAATAAGCATTTTGACAAATATCTCCTATCCCAAAACATTAGAATATTAAGAAAATTGATAGTTTCTACTCTTTGAATCTGAAATGTCCACAGTGTATTGTGGTATGGCTGCTAACTGCCGGTACTTTTTGGGGAGTAGGTGAAAGTTTAAGAAATGGGAATTAGTCCCTGAGAGGGGCTTACTTCTGTCTGGTCCCTGGTCTTTTTCTCTGTTTCCTGTCTGCCATGAGGTAAGCTGCTTTGTTCCTTCAGGAATTTCTGGCATGAGGTCCTGCCTCTACAGGGAACAGAAACAAGGCCACCAGCCATGGACTGAAACTTCTGAAACCATAAGCCCTTCCCCTGACAAGATTTCCTTCTGAAAAGTGTTCTTTAAGTCATTGTGATGACATTTGAACTCAAATGATAGCATAATAAAATAACAATAAATGACAGAAATTATACATATATAAGTAGCATACTATATCTTTCTTCATCCTCAGCTATAATTAGCTAATAATATAGTTACTATAACTGAATTATAGTCTTCTTCTTGCACTCAATTTCTACAACTTTAAGGTTAGCAAAACAAAGTCCTTTCCACATAAGAGACCTAGTCTTTAAATCAGACTTCAAAAGACGTAAAGTATAAGCAAATGCTTTAAGCTGATATGATGTACTATTTTCCTATTGATGTGATAAAATTTTACCCTTTTTCATGGGTAAAATGAACTGCTATATCTGAATACCTCAAATATTAGGCAGTCTCTTTCTCAGAAACCTCACACTGTGTAAGAAAGAAAATCAGTTTTTGTCTTACCATTCTTCTTTCAAGGGTCACCTGAATACTTTGCCTCCATTTCCTCCCAGAGTTGCCTCAGCTGAGGGCTCTGGTCTGACTTTATCACTTCTACATCAGACTCAGGCATGAAGGTCTTGCTCCAAGGAACAAGTTGAGGGCCTGGTTCGTGGCTTCTCAGATTTGCCATGTATTGTTTATTCTTTCTATCCTGCAAATTTCCATCAGCATGTGAGGGGACAGACACTATTTGCCACTTAAAGCACCCATCAAACCTTCCCATTGATTTCAGAGAATCACAGGTTCTTTGTAACTTTGGCTTCTACCCCAAGTTTTTAGGAAGTGGTTTTTCCTTAACCCCGCACCCATTCTCACTTTCATCTTCATCATATTAAATATCGGTAAATATGGGATTTTCTAGGGAATCTTTCAGATCAGATTATGACCAATCATGTTTGTGCATATGGCCTGCTGACAGAAGTTAAGTATATAGTTTCTATTTTTTTTAAACACAAAGAGGAAAAGAATATATTTTACTTGGCAAGACTCCTTAAAGAACACTGTGAAAAAAGTACTTTTCAGAAGTTTCATATCTCTGAATTTCACCTACTTTCACACAAATTGTCTAACAATTTTAACATTATATATTCTCCTAAATATGCTAAACCTAATCCCAGAGAGCCTTGCTGATCCCATGGAGGACACACTCTAAAGGGATTGACATATGGAAAGACATCAGTTTTGCTCTGGATCAGTCTCAAAGGCAGAGGAGACTGAGCAAAGCCTGCTAATCTTGGAGGGGGTCATTTTCATAGCCCAGAGGCTTGTGTGAGAGACTCCTGATCCTGTGAATTACAAGGATGATCTAAGTAATGTTGGCAGAATCAAACAGTGGCAGCTCGCATTGTTAATCCTTCTGCAGTCACCTGGAATCTGGAGTATGTCTGCATCTTTAGCTGCAGACACTCTGTGACTGAGTAGAGTTGACTGCGCCAATGTGCCTGTCTAACATCACAGCTTTGCAAAATCGACTGAGCTCTTGGGCCATATTCACAGGCTTCCTGTGGAATTGCTAAAACAATCAGAGGGCATTCATTTCCTTAAATAGTTACATGTCTTTGGGAGATTTGAGTCCTAATGACTCTATCATTCTACTCAACAAAATACACTAGGAGACCAATAGTTAATTAATAAATGCCTTAAATCAGACAAGTGGCCATTTCACATAATAGTGACATTCACGCCTTTGAAGAAATCCCAGGCACAGAATAGCAGCAGATGTTTTTCATTCTCACTATTGACAGATCAGCATACAGAAGCCTCACACTGCACTTGGAGGAATTTAGGTCAGTGTGAGGAAATCAGTGTGCATTTAGAGACTCTTTGTGTGTGTTTAAAATATGTTATAATGTTTTAAGAAACAGCCTTTCTTTCAGAAACGCTGGTAAAGCTTCTGCAGGGAGCTGCAGCTGTTCGAATGCATTCAATAGGGATGAGTCAGCTGGGGAAGAGGGGCTCAGAGGAGCATGGTTATATGCTAGGGAAATTTTGGAACCATGAGTATGGTTCTAGAACAATAGTATCCTAAGTGGGGTGCCTTTCCCAAGGATTAAGAAATAGAAAAAGAGGCTGTTACTCTGGTTCATGTTTGTTTGTTTTTTTTTGTTTTCTAATATAATTTTACACTGATATATTATTATTTGCAATACGTATAATATGTTCCATTGTAGACCACGAATATCACTTATGAAGTTAATGTAAATATTAAGTGCTTAAATTTTATTTATGCTTTTGCTGATGCTGCTGCAGTTTTGAAATAATTCACACACTCCTAAATATGTTCAGTAGGATTTGATTTGGAAAGAGAAAAGCCAGTTCCCATGTGAGAGTGACAAACAGCCTCCCATAGACACTAAGGCGGCTCACAGAGAAACTTGCAGAGGGTTTCTCTAGGTTTACATCAGCCTTCTGCTTTCTCATCTCAGTGCTCTGAAGGACAGCTCACACAGCCTCATGTAGCTACCTGCCTCAGGAACACTAAGGGCATGAGTGAGGGCCCTCTATCTTCTCTCTGCCTCTCTTCCTCCGATACATCTCAGATTTAAAAGGTAACAAAGTTAAATTCTCAGATCTAATGAAGTAGCTTTGATACAAATTTGGATTCCCAGAGGAGAAGGCAGTGAATATATTTAAGAGACAAAGTAGGTAACAATAGGGGCTGGTGAGCTGGTTGGTCAGCTAACAGCAACTGCTGCCAAGCCTGATGACTTAAGTTATACCTTAGGAAGCTGCAGAGCAGAAAGGCAACTGATCTCTCAGAGTTGGCCTCCAGCATCCCCACGCAGGTTGTGACCTCCATATACTCATTCTGGCACCCATCTGTCCTGGTCCCTGTGCAATAAATGCTTCTTTTCAAGATCTGGCAGTAATTTTTATATTAAAGCATTATTTTCTATATATGAGTGTTTTGTCTGCCTGTTTGTCTCGGTAACTTATGTGTTCCTGCTGCCCTCAGAGGTCAGAGGAGGGCATCGAATGAGCGGGAACAGGAGTTACAGAGGTTGTGAGGTATCATGTGGGTGCTGAGAATCAGACTTTAGTCCCTGAAAGAAGAGCCAGTATTCTTAACTGCTGAGCCATTTCTTCAACCTTTATAGATAATTTTAAAAATATATACTAGCTTTGGACCTGCGCAAATTTTTAATTTGCTTTTTGATTATTACAACTAATTCACTTTGTATCCAAGCTGTCATTGGCCCCTCCCAATCACACCCTCCTTTCCTCTTCTCCCATACCTCTTCCCTAGTCCACTGATAGGGGAGGTCCTCCTTCCCTTCCATCTGATCCTAGTCAACCAGGTCTCATCAGGACTGGCTGCATTGTCTTCCTCTCTAGTCTAGTACAGCTGCCCTCCCCCCAAGGGAGGTGATCAAAGAGCCAGACACTGAGTTCATGTCAAAGACAACCCCTGCTCCCCTTAATAGGAAACCCACTTGGAGACTGAGCTGCGATGTTTGATCCAAAATTCACCAAGGCTACAGAATGTGCAGAGATAAAGATAGAGCCGAGATTAAGGGAGTGTCCCTCAGTGCTTGTACCAATCTAAGACCCACACCATGGGAGAGATCCAACCCCTAACACTATTAAGGATATTCTGCTATTTTTCCAGTCAGGAGCCTAACATAGCTGTCCTCTGAGAGTCTCCACTCATCAGTGGATCAAAACAGATGTTCAGACTCACAGCCAAACTTTGGTTGACATTGGAGTCTTGTGGAAAAGTGGGGGAGGGGGGTGGAGAATAGAAGGACCTGGAGATGTTAGGAGCTCCACATAAAGAACAACAGAGGCAATTAACCAGGGCCCAGATCGGCTTACAGAGCCTGAAGCACCAACCAAGGTCCATGCATTCGGTGGACCTAAGCTCCCTATGAAAGCATACCTGATGGGCAGCTTGGTTTTCATGTGGGTTCTCTAGCAAGGGGAACAGGGCTGTCTTTGACATAGATTTGATTACCTGCTTTTTGATTACTTCCCCCTGGTGGGGTTTCCTTGCCAGATCATAAGGGAAGAGGATGTGTTCAGTCCTGATGCAATTTGATGTACTGTGTCAGGGTTCCTCTCTTTTTCTGAGGAATAGGGAAGGGGGGAAGGAGAAAATGGAGGAAAGGCAGAACAAAGAGGAGAGGAGTGAGTTAGCTACAATCAGGATGTAAAGTGAATAACATATTAATTTAAAAAATGAATGATCAGAGCTAGACTAAGAAAAGTTGAATGAAGGCTTCATGAGTTTAATTTGTTCTATACCTGTACTTTAGTTAAATAAATATTTCACACATCTAAAATAAGGTATAATGATTAAAGCTGATATTTTTAAAATATAGCAAAAGAACAACATGCTAGATGGAAGTAGGGCTGAACTTACAGTGTCTGTAAGGGCCTGTCTTTTTTCTATGTTTTCAAAGCAAGAAAAAGGACTAGTTTGTAAGATCCGTAGAAAGAAACCAGTAGACTATGCACATAGGAAGTGCATGGAATTCCAGCTCCCTGAAAAGGTGAAGTTATTAAAGGTCATTACACTGTGATCCATCTTGAGGTTGACCCACCCTGTAGAATCCATAAACATCAAATTCATGGGATTTCTCCCCGATGCACAAAACCGTGAACTCAGTAAGTCAGCCTTTTCCATATCTTGACACTCCTGAGGAAACATCAGATAGTTTCTGTCCCTGAAAAGAAAATTTCTAAGCTTGTACAGTATTCTGCCTAATTCACGTATGTTCAGTTACCTGGAGACCTGGCCCAAACCTTTTCTTTCTTTCTTTCTTTCTTTCTTTCTTTCTTTCTTTCTTTCTTTCTTTCTTTCTTTCTTTCTTTCTTTCTTTCTTTTTTTTTTGTGCTTAGAGAGATACTTTATGGTAGTGGCCTTGGAACATGCAGATCAAACTGATTTCTTGAGGCAAAGAGGCAATGGCTGGCAGCTATGTGAGTAGTCAGTGCTTTCTATTTGGATCATTTATACAAAGTCCCAAGACAGTAAAGACTGGGTGAGCTTTCCGGATTAGCAATACTCCATATATCTTATCACACACCGCAGATGTGACACCTCAGTGTCACGATGACTCCACTGAGAGAACGTGATTGAGAACTCACTGCTGCTGTCTCTAGTTCTGTTACCTAATGTGCTTTTTTTCTGCCCCTGATTTTAATCTGAATTGTTTGCTGTAATAAATCATACTTGGGATTAGAAAAGCTTCTCTCTCCCATTCTTGCAAGTAATCATTGAACTTTGGAGCATTCTTTGGAATCACTGATCAGCACTAGTTCTGGCCTCAAGTGACATTCTACATTCTGGCACTGTGCATTTCAACTTAATTTTAGCACACAAATTATTGGATCCTTGGTCCTCAGAGACTATGAATTGGTCCATTTTAATGGACCATGCAATTTGATGTCCAATTATCACTCTCTTCTGTAGAATAGACCTAAATCGTTATTTTTTTCAATTGGCACCTGAAATTTATTTAAATGGCAAGTGGATATACAAAAACTCTAGTCACCGTAACAGGTTTCTGATACTGTGAGCTGTTATCAGTAAGCAAGGTCCACCTGTCACATCTCCTGAAGCTCAGTGTGCAGCCTTTGGGGTGCCAGTTGTGTCAGAAAAAGTCTTGGATTTATTTCCTTTATATCTTTCGTAGGTCCTCCTTCGGTTGCTTAGCAAAGGCCTAAATTTTATATTAGCATCTTGAGAAGCTGGAAAGGGTTTTGAATACTAGGAAATGCATTCTCCTGGCTCTGAGAATCACTCTATTGTCAAAGATTTCACTTTATTACTTCTCTCAAGGATCACTATAAATTTTCCATGAGAAAACAGTGAGTATGTATTAATTGATTAGGCAGGCCCTTTCAAATGAGCAATTATTGTCATAATATAAATATTACATGCCAATTAACAGGTGGTACAAGGAAGTTTATTATGGGAAGGTGAAACAGAGACAGTGTGGGAGAGCATAGTGGGGAGGGAGAAAGATAGAGGGACAGGCAGAAAATGCAAGAGAAGAGGAAAGAGAGGGGGGTTAAGAGACTGGGGTGGGGGTCTTTTATCCTGGGCCTGTGGTGGCAACTGATGTCAGGTTGCTAAGCAACCTAGAGTCAGGCTGCATATATGCTAACATTCATACTTGCATCCGGCCTGGAGTCTTGATACTTCATCTCATAAGGGACAGCCAAGGACCCTCAGGTTTTTTTTTTTTTCAGTATAGTTAGGTACTAAGTGACAGCAGTAATTTTCTTACAGAACTTACCTAAGTATTTCGGGTACTAGGCTGGTGGCCTTCCCAAACCACTTAGATTTCTTAGTTGGCTCCAGGGACATTAAATTGATGGAACCTACCCAACTAGGGATAATATACCAGGAAACTATTAAATTTTAACTTTCATTTGAGAGATAAACCAGTGGCATCCAGGTCCACATAGTCTTATAGATTATCTTACATCACAAAGCACAGGAATAACTTCTTTCAGCCTGGTCAGCACAGAACAATGTTGTTTACACCTGTCATTCACTATAGTGAGTTTGGGCAATTGCTGAATGTATGTCATACTAATTTATCATATTTATGATATCAATACCTGTGTCGAGTAAAAATCGACATCAAATGTTTACACTGAGATACTTATGTAGACATTAGAAGAATGATTTTTTTTTTCTTCTAGGAAGAAGCCAGATATGCCTTTTGCTCCATCTGATCTCAGGTTAATAGATCGTTTCATTTCTTCAGTGTACTGATTTTTGTTGCCCCTTTCCCCAAACACACTCATTCTCCCTTTTCCCGGAATGATGCCATTAACTGAACACATAGTTATAGCCAATGAATACGTATCTCAGTGCCTTTGCAGTAAAATTTGGGCCTAAGTTTGATTTTGGGAAATCGGATATGAGAATAGTTTTAAGAATGGATTCTAGAAGAACCTAGTGATGAATGTGGAACCCATCATCACCTCCTCTCTCTTTGGCCACTGAGGTACAGACATAATGGTGGAGCAACATTTATAGTACTGATGAATTATACAGATGAATATATATAATATATATATATATACATATATATATATTATATATATACTACCACTGTAGTTGGGGAGTTACGGAGACTTAAAGAGTCAACATCCTGAAATTTCCGGTACCATCATATGACTGCTAAAGTAGCATCCTTCAGAATTTTTTTTTGTTTTTTGTTTTTTTTTCTTTTTTTCTGGCTTGAAATAGAAATAAATTGCAACTCCGTTAAGGCCACTTTTATAAGATTTTTTACAGTTATTATGGCTAGGGTCAGACAGAAGGGGAGGAGGACCTATCAGTGACTAGGGAAGAGGCATAGGGGGAGAAGTGGGAGGGAGGATGGGATTGGGATGAGACAAGGGAAGGGGCCACAGCCGGGATACAAAGTGAATAAATTGTGGTAAATAATAAATAAAAAATGAAAAAAGATTCCTCTCTCATATTATACATCCCAACTACAGTTTCCTCTCTCTCCATTCCCCCAAACTTTCCTTTACTTCTCTTCTACCCCTATTCATTACTCCCTGCTTCCGTTAAAAAAAAAAAAATAGCAGGCTTCCAAGAGACCACAACCGAACATGAAAAAACAGGATATAATAAGATGAGGCAAAACCCCTCATATTGAGGTTAGACAAGGCAACCTAAAAGGAGGAAAAGAATCACAAGAACAGGCAAAACAGCCAAGTATACATCTGCTCCCACAGTTAGAAGACTCACCAAAAACACCAAGCTGACAGTCATAACATATACTCAGAGGATCTGGTGCAGACACAGGCAGATACCATGCTTACCATGTCAGTGTTTGTGAGCCCATGCGAGCCCTGCTTAATTGATTCAGTGAGCCATGTTTTCCTCCTGTCCTTCATCTCCTCTGACTTCATACTCTTCCCTCCCTTTCTTCAAAGGATTCCCAAAACTTCAAGATGAGAGAACTGATGGAGACCTCCAACTTAGGCTCTCTGCTTCTCTCTCTCTCTCTCTCTCTCTCTCTCTCTCTCTCCCTTCTCTAACCCTCCTCTCTCTCTGCATAATGTCTGGCAGTAGGACTCTAAACCTGCTACTAGAGGAAGTGTCTCTGATGACAAATGGACAAGTCCCTGATCTATGAGTATAGAAGAACACCGTTAGGAATCATTTTATTTTATTTTATTTTATTTTATTTTATTTTATTTTATTTCATGTTTGGTTATATCCTAGGTCCCAGGCAGACTAGGACACACACTCCCTCTTTTGGTGTTGGCCTCAAGTTAGAGTAGTCATTAGTCGGTCACTCCCACAAGTTCTGTGTTCCCACTGCTTTAGCACATTTTGTAGGCAGGACAGATTGTAGTTTTTTTGTTTTGTTTTGTTTTGTTTTTTTTTTTAATCTGGGTTTTTGTACAGGTTTCTCTTTTCATTTGTTTTGTTTTTTAATCTAGGTTTTTGTACAGGTTTCTCTTTTCATTTGTTTTGTTTTTTAATCTGGGTTTTTGTACAGGTTTCTCTTTTCATTTGTTTTGTTTTTTAATCTGGGTTTTTGTACAGGTTTCTCTTTTCATTTGTTTTGTTTTTTAATCTGGGTTTTTGTACAGGTTTCTCTTTTCATTTGGTTGAGGAGTACCTTTCCCTGCCAACCTTTCAGCTGACATCATTTGACTTCACAACAAATTTTCTTCTTAGGTCTGTGATTCTAAATATACTTAACTACATTCATTCCTATGAATTGAATCATAAGAATACAAATACCCATGGAGACATTTGACATTTTCTAGCTACAAAATAATCATTGAAAACTAAAGTATTATTTTATAATTCATGAAGAGCCTAAGTACCCCTTTGCCACCTAAGAGAAGCATCAACTCATGTAAACAATGAATCCCAGGTGAAAGGATTCTATCTCTATGCCCTATAAAACCAGCTAAAGCATTGTGATGATTAACTATTTGGCCACTCAAAATGCAATGTTAATATTAAGGACAGCTAAAATTAGTTTTTAGTCACTTGTAAGTTATTTTTACCTTTGTATCGTTACTAGACACAATTAAATTGTTGTTTAAGAACATTTTAAATTGTGAGTGTATGTGTGTATCTGACAACATATGTTTGGAGGTCAGGACAGTTTATAGTAGTTGGTTCTTTCTTTCCACCATGTTGTTCACAGGCTTGGCAGTGAGCCCCTTCATGTTTTTCCCACTAGGCCATCTCAATGGCCTCTAAATAAACCATTCTTTAACACAATAAGGCAAAGGTTCTGCAGGGCCTATGAAGCCATGTATTTTAATTTCTGTACTGATTTTTCACTCTCAAAATTATGCAGAATATATGAAAAAGAGAGAGGGACTACAGCTCCTAGTTTAACTAAGGAGAGAGTGTGATATTAAATAGAATCTGACTCTTTATTCCCTAGTGTGTACATATTTTAGAATTACTCAGTGCACAACACTAACGGATGGATGTAACCCTGACAGTTGTTTTGAATGCAAAAAGTGGCATACATCTTCCTTGAATATGAAACTGGGCTTTACACATAATAAACAAGATTTTTAAAAATTATATTGTTATGTTAATTTTCAACACACTATAATAGACATATTTTAACAAGTTAGATAACTTAATTTTACCCAAATGCATACTATCATTCTGTGCTTGTGCTTTCTTCTTCCCCAGAAAGGAAATCAGGAGCTGAGCAGTCCCAAAGATGTTAGGACACCTGATGCTGTGCTGATACAGGTGTTTGTCCAAATCCACCTGATGACATGAGGGAAGTGCTTCTGTGAGACACCCTAAAGGACAGGTCATGATGCTTTCATACACAAGTAGGTTTTTTTTTTTTCTTAATTGTGCTTTCCTTTTTTCTTTTTTCAGGACATCTAGCAAAAGGATCTGGCGCCATCAAAAATGTTCGTGTTCTTTTCTTTATATCTTGTGGTTCAGAGTGCATATTTCAGATGTTATATGGGGCTGGGTTTAAAGAAACAAAAGGGTGGCAAAAGAGGTGAGAAGGAAGTGGAAACTTTCTTTCTTCTTTACTTTTGCCAAGTTTTCTCTGAGAAATACCAGACCTCTTCACCTGGTAGAGAGATAGCATTTGAGCTATAACTGCTTTAATTCAACTTTAATGTAAAAGAAATCTAAACTGACTGAAACAGTGCTGTGATATTAGAGACAGAGTTTATTTCCCTTTTCTAGGATCAATTAATATGGACTGTAAATAAGGAGACTCCATCACTAGGTTATAGGATGATTTTAGAAACAAGAATACATGGTGGTGTACGTATCAGCTCTTGAAAGTAGAGGTAAGAAGATACAGGGTTCAAGGCCAGTCTCAGCTACATAGTGAGTTTAAGACCAGTCTATGCTATATAAGGCCCTGTCAAAATAAATAAATAAATAAAGTATTGGGAGACAATTAAGAAATAAATAGAACATAGAGAAATTAAGAGGAAAAGGCTTTTCCAGGACTTAAAATTTAGGAGTTTAACAAAATGGCTTCATTTTTTAATACACACTTGGCAATTTTTAAAGTTAGCATCTGTGAGTTGGGTCTAGTGAAATGCTACAGCAAGCCCCAGGGACTCCTTATAGACTCCTTGCTGACACACACATCAAGTGAGATTTGAACGAAATCCAGACATTATTTCTATTTTAAGTGAAATTAATTGAGCTTTCAACAGCTTTATGGTATTCCAGACATGTGTTTGTCAGCATTTTATCAGCAAATAGTGCCCTTAGGGAGGCTGGAAGAGCAGGTTGTCAGGAGAAGCAGGGATAAAACCTAGGCAGCAGACCCCGGGTGAACTGGTTGTATAGAGATGCCTGTCTGAGGATGTGCGTTCAGTCACTACTTGGCTGATCTGACAGAGCCTCTCCTCACTGACAATGGGTGACAGATCCTGTCATTTCCAAAGGTCTGAGCAAGAGCACAAACACTGTCCCTGAGAGCAGTTTTCTGAGTAATTTGTTTACACTGACAGATTTATTTATTCTGTCCATACTTGTGCTATCAAGGTCCTGGGAGAAATTCCTTCCCAAATGTACTCTGACATATACTTGTATTCTTTGTGCTAGGAAATACTGCTGCTTTTTGCAATGATTGGGACTGTCTGTGCAAATGTACACTCCGTCTAAATCACATTGTGGGTGAGGCATTTGTCCTCATAAAGGTTTTCACCCTTCTCGACTTCCTTCCAGCTCCATTCCTCAGTGTTGAAATGTTGAAATACAAGGTATCTGTCTAATACTCAGCAGGTACATATATAACCCAGATTCCTCAAAACTCCTCTGTTGCTTCAATTTTGTTTACCATGGGGCCATGAAATCACTTAATTTCCATTCCGTGTTCAAGTGTCTGTATTTCAAAGTTTTCAGTTAGCAACTCAGAAGGCTCCTTTTATTTTTCTGCAGAGCCTTTGTACTTTAAAGAAATGTATAATAGAATAGACACTGCAACGATTAAAGTCAACCAGGTAGAAAGATGATGTTTTTTGTTGTTTTTAACAGCTATCTAACGTTTGTGTATTTTAGTTAAACTTTTCGTTAGAACTAACTCAGCATATCTTCGAAAGATCTTAAAAATCAGGAAAATATCAAATCACTTTAATATTTGTATTTTCTTTTTATTTTTATACTAATTACAGTTTATTCACTTTGTATCACAGCTATAGCCCCCTCCTTAATTCCCTCCCAATCTCACCCTCTGTCCCTCATCTTCTCCCATGCCCCTCTCCAAGTCCACTGATAGGACAGGTCCTCCTCTCCTTCCATCTGATCTTAGCCTATCAGGTCTCATCAGGACTGGCTGCATTGTCTTCCTCTTTGGCCTTGTAAGGCTGACCACCCCACCCTTAGACCCAGTCATGGAGAGGTGATCAAAGAGCCAGCCACTGAGTTCATGTCAGAAACAGTCCCGGTTCCTCTTACTAGGGAACCCATATGGAGACTGAGCTTCCATGAGCTACTGCTATGCAGGGGTTCAAGGTTATCTCCATGCATTGTCCTCGATTGGAGTATCAGTCTCAGAAAAGACACCTGGGCTTAGACTTCTTGGTTCTGTTGCTCTTCTTGTGGAGCTCTTCCTGTCTCCTCTAGGTCTTTCTATCTCCTCCTTCTTTCATAAGATTCCCTGCACTCTGCCCAAAGTTTGTCTGTGAGCCTCAGCATCTGCTTTGATAACCTGCTTGATAGATTCTTTCAGAAGCCTTGTCCTGTTCCCTGGTTTCTCCCTCTTCTGATATTAATCTCCTTTGCCTTTCTGAGCGAGGATTGATCATTTTACCCAGTGTCCTCCTTCTTGCTTAGCTTCTTTAGGTGTGCAGATTTTAGTATGTTTATCCTATATTATATGTCTAATATTGTAAGTGCCCAAGAAGTGTCTTAGGTTTGTGTTTAGTGTGAATAGTTTTCTTTTCACTTGTGTGACTTAGCATGTAATGAATGCTTTTGTCCCTGGAAAACAATTGCTAAACATTTCTAGCAGTGTTCATCTAATCAAATCTTTTTTTTTATTAAGAACATTAGTAAGATACTAAAGAGATTTATGCATAAATTTGTAAGTATTGTATTTGGGGAGTAGGGTAGCTACTTGACCAGCATTTCTAAACATGAAATGATATTGAACTATTCAAAGAAAAGTTCTTTGCATATATTGTTTTTGCATTGACTGCAGCTTCATTTTTCACATAACAGAACCATTCATTTTGATGGTATGTCTAGAGAGCTGTATAAGAACAGAATAATGGAACCAGATAACTTGTTGGAAGTTTGAAGGATAAGAACTAGAGGCCTGTTTAATAACCTGTCCTGGGAAAGCTGTATGGTGGGGTTGTATTTCGTAACACATTTTCTTGCTTCCTTCTCTTCTTCCATTCTCTTCCTCATTGTACAGTGGTAGTAATGACATAAACCACAGATCTCTAGGAGCACATCCTAGTTTTATACTAATATGGGAAATCATGGGGGGAAAGGCTGATTATTTAGTTTTGAGAATAGTGGAATCCCCAGGTTATGATGTTGGGCATTGCTGGGTACAGAATATAACTGATGGCTCTTTATAAAAGCTGTTTTGAATCAGTTGTTCTGGCAGAAATATGCATTCTGAAGAAAATGACTATCAGGGACAGAGAGATGGGTCAAGGACGTAAAAAAGAAAAGAAGCATATATATGTATAAATGTTAGGTTACAGAAGAGTGTTCAGGAATGAGACAAGAGGCAAGTAGTTTGAGTAGAATGACATGAAGAGCAAGGACTTACAGAAAAAAAAATGTAAAGTTGGATGTTATTCTCTTAAGGATAAATATCACTGTAAGTTGTGACATTTCTGAGTAAGTCTTTGAAAGCTACATCAGATCAACTTTAAGTTATTTTCAATATATCCAATGGGATTAATTGATTGAATGTGATGGTTAGTAGTGATTGTCATGTTGACATGAGCTGGCCTCACCTAGGAGACAAGCCTCTGGAATGATCATGAAGAAATTTCTAGGTTAGTTTAGGTATTACACATGCCTTTGAGGGATTATCTAGATGAGTTTAATCTCTAAGCAAGCCTGTAAGGGATTACATAGATTAGACTGGGCTCTTGGCAAGTCTATGAGGGATTGTCTAGATGAGGTTAGTTGAGGTTGGAAAAGCCATTATAACTGCGGATAGTATTATTCCATGAGCTTGTCCCGGATTGAATAAAAAGGAAAACAACAACAACAACAGAAACAAAACAAACAAACAAACAAAAACCAAGTTGAGCGTGAACATTCATCTCTGTTGTCTGACTCTGGATGCTAGGTGACCAGTCTTCTATACTACGATTACCTTCACACTTTAACTGTGAACCTTAAATAATCCATTCTTTCCCTAAACTCATTTTGTTGGGTACCTTTATCATAGCAATAGAAAACATAATAACACATTCAGTTTGCATTGTTTTATGCTCAGTTAACTCTTCATAGCAAGTTTGTAGTTAAATCACAGGCACTGTCTGAAGGATAAGTATCTAGTTGACAGGTGTAGTAATTTGGTGAGTGTAGGCAATTAAATGAGCAATTGTATTATGACTTCCCTATTCAGGCTTTTCAAGGCAAAAATGAAGCTTTCTGAATCACCACAAACCTCATGTATTCCCTTCCTATGAGATCTATTGAACTATACAAGTTATGTGCTCTTATCTTCACTTCACATCTCAATCATAGCCCCCTTCCTCCTCTCCTCCCAGTCCCTTTCCTTCACCCCTCCCTTATCCTCTGACCCCTCCTTCCTGCTCCTGTGTAAAAGGTGAATCCTCCCACACCAACCCCGGAACATCCAGTCACATAAGGACTGTGTCCTTCCTCTTTTAAAGTGTCATGGCAACACTACCTCACCAGGGAAGAGTGATTGAAAAGCATACAACAGTTACCATGTCAGAAAGAGCTTTTATCACCTTTCTAGGGGACCCACACGAAGAAAAAACTGCCCATTGGGTATATATGTGCAGAAGGCCTAGATCTAGTCCATGAATAGTCCTTGGTTGGTGCTTCAGTCCTCCCAACCCCACTGGGCCCAGGTTTATTGGGACTGTTGGTCTTTTTGTGGTGCTTCTCTCCACTCCAGGTCCTTCTATCCTTCCCACACTCTTCCGCAAGGCTCCCTATGCTCAGCTCAATGTTTGTCTGTGAGTCTCAGTTTCTGTTTCAGTCCATTGCTGGGAAGATCCTCTCAGAGGACAGCCATGGTAGCCTCCCATCTGCAAACAGAGTAGGACATCATTAGTAGTGTCAGAGGTTTGCTTTCTTCCATGGAGTGGGTCTCAGGTTGGGCCAGGTATTGGTTGCATATTCCTTCAATCTCTCCTCTATCTTTATATTAGCACATACTGTACCCAGGGTATATTCTGGGTAGAAGTTTTTGTGGGTAAGTTGGTGCTGGTGCTCTTCTCCTTCCACCAGGAGTCCTGTCTGGCTAGAGGGTGGCCTCTTCAGTCTCCATGACCCTTGCCACAGAGGTCTCAGTGAGAGTCACCCCCACATCCTCCAAAGAGCCTAACCTGTTGGATTATGAGATGCCTCCATACATGGTTTCTTTTCTTTCTGCAGGTCCTCTGTCCTCCTACCCTACTTTCTCCACATCTGATCCACACCCTTATTTCCCTCACTGTTCCCTCTCCTGTTCCCTTTCTTTAACCACTTCTGCTAACAATTCTATTTCTCCTGACCTCCTCTAGCTGATAAAAAAAGTGGCTGGATAAAAAATTAACTCAAATACAATGCAATTACCATCAAAATACCAACACAATTGTTTACAGACCTTGAAAGAACAAGTCCCAATTTTATATGGAGAAACAACAACAAAAACCCAGAATTGCTAAACAATCTTGTACAATAATCTTCTGGATGTATCCCCCTCCCTGATCTCGGCTGTACTATAGGGGAACAGTACTAAAAACTGCATAGTACTGGCAGAGAAACAGTCTGGGGGATAATTGGAATCAAATAGGAGACCCAGTAAAAAACCCTCACACCTACAGATACTTATTTTTGACAAGTTGACAAAACAATGCAATGGAAAAAAAAGCCAATATCTTCAACAAATGATGTTGTTCTAACTGGATGTCTACATATAGAAAATGCAAATAGTTCCATATTTGTCACCCTGCACAAAACTAAAGTCCAAGTGGATCAATGACTTCAACATAAAACCAGAAACATTAAATCTATTAGAAGAGAAAGTGGGGATGACCCTTGTATTTATTGGTAGAGAAGATAACTTCCTAAGTAGAACACCAGCTGTTCAGCCTCTAAGAACAACTATTAACAAATGGAACCTCATGAAACTGAAAGGCTTCTGTAAGGCAAAGGGCATTGTCAGCAGAACAAAACGGAAGCCTACAGATTGAGAAAAGGTCATAAGAAAAAGGCCTAATATCTAAAAAAATACAAAAACTCAAGAAATTAAATAACA
This sequence comes from Pachyuromys duprasi, assembly GCA_028658305.1. NCBI lineage: Eukaryota > Metazoa > Chordata > Mammalia > Rodentia > Muridae > Pachyuromys > Pachyuromys duprasi. The sequence continues at coordinate 36,211,674 of CM053763.1, forward strand.
ACAAAACAAATAATCTAATTAAATATGGAGTACAGAACTAAGCAGAGAATTTTCAACTGAGGAACCTTGAGAGGCCAAGAAGCACTTAAATGCTCAATGTCATTATTCATCAGGGAAATACAAATCAAAACAACTCTGAGATTCCATCTTACACCCATGAGAATGGCAAAGATCAAATGTCAAGTGACAGCACATGCTGTCAAAGATATGGAGAAAGAGAAACACTCTTCCATTGCTTGTGGGAGTGCAAGCTTGTACTACATTTTGAAAATCAATCTGGCACTTTCTCAGAAAATTGGGAATAGCTCTACCTCAAGACCCAGCTTTACCACTCCTGGAAATATACCCAAAAGATCTCCACCATATAACAAGGATATTTGCTCAACTATTTTCATAGTAGCTTTATTTGTAATAGCCAAAGCTAGAAACAACCCGATGGCCCTCAGCCAAAGAATGGGTAAAGAAATTGTGGTAATTTGCTCAACCATGTTCGTGGCTGCTTTATTTGTAATAGCCAGAACCTGGAAACAACCCAGATGTCCCTCAGTTGAGGAATGGATACAGAAATTGTGGTACTTTTACACAATGGAATACTATTCAGCAATTAAAAAGGAGGAAATCATGATATTCGCAGGCAAATGGTGGGACCTGGAAACGATCATACTGAGTGAGGTATCCCAAAAGCAGAAAGAAACATATGGTATATACTCACTTATATAAACCTATAGGATAGGAAGGTCAAGCTGAAATCTACGCACCTAGAGAGGATATACAAGAAGGAGGACCCAGAT
>CM053763.1:36212964-36249338 GCA_028658305.1 Pachyuromys duprasi
GGACTTGGAGGGGGCAGGGAAGAAGGAGAGGAGGGAGGGAGTGGGAGGGTAGGAGGGAACGGGGGAGGGGGCTACGCCTGGGATTCAAAGTACCTAACCTGTGATTGAGATAAAAATAAATAAATTAAAAAAAAGAAACGGTGGTATATTTACACAATGGAATACTAATTACTTGGATATTAAAAACAAGGAAATAATGAAATTGTAAGGAAATGGGTGGAACTAGAAAAGATGATCCTGAGTGAGGTAACCCAGACCCAGAGAGACACATATAGTATTTGCTGTCCTATGAGCTGTATTAACAATATTGTTCAGAATAACCATACTACAATCCAGAGACTCCAAGAAGCTAAGTAACAAAGAGGGTCCAGGTGGAATCTTCGCTTTCTAAGATGAATGTGTTGGGAAGGTTTATATTTCTCCAGAACAATTCAAGACCTTTAGGCAGAGCAGGAGCCCCAAATATAGCATATGATGTTAATCATTATGTTTTATTTTTAGAGAAAGAAAATACGAGATCATCAATTCATAAGTTACTCTCTTCCCAATGAATGATTATTATGAATCTAACAACCAGACTTTTAGCTACAGCTTAACATTAACTCTTATTAACCCTCTTCTTACCCTGTTAATTTTTTTTAACATCATGTTACTATGGACTTCAGAGTGTGCCTCATTTTTGGAGGGATTATCTGGCATATATAAAATTATTATTTTTTTGCTATGGAATTCTGAATCCACTATTTTATCTTTCACACCAATGACTTATATTTGTGGTACCAGTTTTCACTATGTGCTTTTGCTAGTCTCAAATTCTACTAATTTTGGCTCTTTTTGTTTCTATGTGAATCATTGTTTCAGGTTTTTCTAGCTTTTTAGATATAAATCTGCGTATTTATTTAGAAATATTATTCTATGACTTGTTTGAATAGTTAACAATTTTTGTTTTAGGTTCTTTAGAAGTATCAGTTTTAACAGTGCATGGTGGTACATGCCTATAATCCCAGCACTCTGAGTAGCAGGTGGATCTCTGTGAGTTTAAGAACAGTCTGGTCTACAAAGTGATTTCAGGACAGCCAGGGCTACACAGAGAAACCCTCTCTTGATAAAAACCCAAAACCCAAAAACCAAACCAAAAAACAAAAACAACACACTTTTAAAGTTTATTTCTCTATTATATATCTTCTCACTTCTAGACATTTTTATGTAGTCAAAATAGAGTATAATATTATTGTTCTCATATATATTGTATCTGTTTTTTTTTAAAACTTCCTTCTTACTCTTAACCAAATGTCCTTAATTTCTGCCTTGTTTGTGATCTTATGTCCTTCTTCATTTACTTATTTGTGCATGCTTAGTCATTGAAGGGCCTGAACATAACAGATTCCATTTTGTCACTGCCCTCCATCTTTTTTAAAATTTTGTTTCTTTAATTAAACTTCTATTTTATGTTGATTACATTTTATTTGCTTTGTATCCCAGCTGTAGCCTCCTCCCTCATTCCCTCCCAATCCTACCTTCCCTTCCTCATCTCCTCCCATGTCCCTCTCTAAGTCCACTGATAGGGGAGGTTCTCCTCCTCTTCCCTCTGACTCTAGCTTAGCCTCCATTTTATACGTGACCTAAAACTTACCCCGCTTCAGAAAAATGTTCAGACCTTTTTGTTTGGAATCAAAAGATCAACATTTAGCATACGTACAACACCTAGATAAAACAAACAGTACTGTATGAAAATACTCATCGGCTCATAGAGGAGTTCTGTTTTAATTCTTTGAGAATATTTTATACACTGTGGCACAGTGGCTAATGTCACAAAACTCCAAGAGTGTAGAGGTCTCATTTTCTTCACATTTTTGCCAATACTTGCTAATTTTTGTATTTTTGGGAAGAAGCAATCTAACACATATGGGAGGACATTTCATTTACTTATAGGCTATTAGTGTGCTATATTTTGGAAAATACTCATTTTAACCATTTCTTCATTTTTATTTTTATTAAATTCTTTATTAATTACACTTTATTCACCTTATATACCCCTGTAGTTCCCTCCCTCCTCCTATCCCAATCCCTCCCTTCCTCCCCCTTCTGCGTGCATGCCCCTTCCCAAGTCCACTGATAGGGAAGGTCCTCTTTTCCTTCCCTCTGATCCTAGTCTATTAGGTCTCATCAGGAGTGGCTGCATTCTCTTCCTCTGTGGCCTGGCAAGGCTACTCACCCCTCATGAGAGGTGATCAAAGAGCAGGCCAATCAGTTTATGTCAGAGACTGTCCCTGTTCCCATTACTATGGAACCCACTTGGACACTAAACTGCCATGGATTACATATGTGCAAGGGTCTTAGGCCATCTCCATGCATGGTTCTTGGTTGGAGTATCAGTCTCAGGAAAGACCCCTGTGATTAGATTTTTTGGTTCTGTTGCTCTCCTTGTGGAGCTCCTGTCCTCTCCAGATCTTACTCTTTCCTACTTCTTTCATAAGATTCCTGCACTCTGCCCAATGGTTGGCCATAAGTCTCAGCATCTGCTTTGATAGTCTGCAGGGAAGAGCCCTTCTGAGGCCCTCTGTGGCAGACTCCTGATTTGTTTCCTGTTTTCTCTTTCTTCTGATGTCCATCCTCTTTGTCTTTCTGGATAGGGATTGAGCATTTTAGTCCTCCCTCTTGATTAGTTTCTTTAGGTGTACAGATTTTAGTGGGTTTATCCTATATTATATGTCTATATGAGTGAGTATATACTGTGTGTGTTTTCTGCTTCTGGGATAGCTCACTCGGGATGATCCTTTCCAGTTCCCAACATTTACCTGCAAATTTCATGATTTCTTTTAGTTTCATTGCTGAGTAATATTCCATTGTGTAGATGTACCACAATTTCTGTATCCATTCCTCAGTTGAGGGGCAAACTGAAGTCATTTGCTCTCACACGCTTAAGTTTGTTTTTAAATATGTATTTCAGATAATAATCTCTTTTAGATACATGATTAGAAGTGTGTTCTCTTTTGAAGGTTATTTTTCATTTTGTTGGTTCCTTGGCTGTTTTTTTTTTTAATTCATGGAAATCCCATTTGTCTGTTTTTGTCTATGTTACTTGAGTGTTGCGGGCCATAATGAATGAAATTCAATGCACCAGGTCAATGTTAGGGGCATTCTTTCTTGACTACTTGTAGGTATTATTTTTTAATACTTCGAAGATTTTGTCATTTTATGATCAACTTTAATTTACCTTTTTAATATGACATAAAATAATAATCCAACTTTATGTCTTTTTATGTGGAAACCTAATTTACCCATTTTTTTGAATGTATTGTTTTTTCTATTTCATGCTCTTGGCTCCCTTGTAAAAAACTAGTTGCCTGTAAATGTCTCTGGACATTTTTTCATCCATGAATTTGCCTGATTTATTTTATGTCAATAATGTGCACTCTATTTCAATACCTTTTTGTACATTTTGGGAGCAAATAATGAAATAGATATTCTAAGCTTCCCTCTGATTCCTTTCAATGTTGTTGGTGATTCCATTCAACTTTAAAATTGTGTCCTATTATTTCTGTGAATAATACCATTGGAAATTAAATAAAGGTTGCAGTAAGTCTGTATGTTGCTTTAGCTGGCAATTCTAATTAGAAAAATATCAAAGGAAATAAAATTAGTATGTTAAAGATGAATGCATCTACACTCCCCTGTTCACTGCAGGACTATGTACACCAGCCAAGGTGTAGGAACAAGCTAAGCTGATGAAATGATAAAGAAAAAGGGACTTTTGGTCTCTAAAGAGAAGAAAATATTGTCTCTTTTCACAACATGGAAGGACCTACATGATATTATGTTAAGGAAAATAATCCAGAGATAGAAACATGAATATTATATTATTTCATTTACATATGCAACCTAGAACAATTGAGCTCATAGAAGCCAAAGGAGATGCTGGCTTTTAAGGGCAAGAGAAAGGAATGGAACATATTTGTCGGTGGGACAAAGTTTCAGATAGACAGGAAGGATATAGTTTGTTGATTTCTTATGCAGCATGACAATGGAAGTTAAGAAAATGCATTGTAGCAATGAAAATTTCCAAAGTAATAGCTTTGAAATATTCTGACTCTTTTTTCCAAATATGATGCATAAATGTGCTAAGAAAATTAATTTAATAATTTTCATTATATATTATATCAAAATATGTTTACATTATAAATACACACAATTTAAATTTGTCAGTTAAATTTAAAATTTGTATTTAATACATGATTGTATAGCTTTTAAAACAGTATTGTTATAATAGTTGACATAATTTCATAGCTGGACTGTTTAAAAGTAACACAATAAATTGAAACTAGAAATGGATTTGAATAGACAATTGAAATTCAGAATTTTGTTGTTTTTCCCTTGTAAAGCACAACATTTGGGCACCTTTTGCATACTGTAATTAACAATAAAGTAAAATAAAAACTCTTTATTTTAGTGTTTGTGTATGAACAAACTCTTCTGGGAATGTGTAGGTCCCATAAACCCCCACTCCTTGTTAACAAGGGTCTTACTTTTCTAATTAATTTGTATCCTCATGTTTCGTTCTACAGTTGTTAATTTGATGACAGTTTTCTTCCGTGAAATGGGACATCCATTTTGCTAGTTAATAGGATTAGCTCTGTGTAAACCATCAGCAAACAGAAGGGCTTCTCATGGAAATATCGTTCTCTGTACCAGTTGCCTCTTGACAACCAAGATTTGACTGTATTTCAAAGCCCTAATAGTTTTTGAAATAACTTTTTACAAGTGAAATATGAAAAGTATGCATTAACATAAATGATTATCTTACATAATATGGTTAACTCAAAGTGATACAAGCCTCTATCCATGAATATCGAATGCATTACAACCAGTGACCAAGAGGTGTCAGTGGTTCCCAGAAAGTTCTCACACAGAATGCAACTCACACAAGAACTCTCATTTATTCTTCACATGTGTTGTATAAAACACAGTGTCGTTTAGCTGATTGATGGACTCCTCTGTTTGCTGCTTTAGAAACAAAATTACTTTATTCAATTGGGTTTAGAATTATATGTATAACGTACATTTATTTATTATTCTGCACTGAAATACACCATACACCAATAACTGATTTCCCTTTTGTTGAAGGAGGTTAAGAAGTAATGATGCATTGAACACATTAACTCTTCTAACTCTTCATCCCTGTGGATGTTTTGAAGAAATTACTTCAGTTATTTCTGACAGATTTCCGTTTGGCTAACATACTGAACTGGATTTTTGTTGTTATTTAGAAGCAGGACACGCCACAACTGTGGCAGTTTGTAAAATTCAGAGTAAGATGTATTGACAATATCATGTCTGATGGTTTTACAGTGTGTTCTCCCTTTTTAAAAACTGGCATTTTCTATTTTGTACTTTTGCATTCCTTGAAAGTTATAAGCATATGTTCATTAATTAATTCATCTAATTTTAATATCAAAGAGCAGATAACCACAATTAAATATATAATTAAGCAAAAGGTTATCGAAAAAAGAGGGCCATTTGATAATGTTCTCTAGTCAATGCATCCGCTCACAGTATCCTGCAGTATTGATTACACAATCAGTGTTGAGAATTGTCTTTGTCCTTCATACTGTAGTAGAGCTGATAGAAATTAAAGAGAAATGAACCTTCATGTATGTTTAGTAGAAATATAAAATAGTATTGCCATTGTAGAAAAGAATCTGGAAGTTTCTTTAAAGCAAAAAATATACCCATGATCTAGCACTCTTGCTATAATTAGTCATAGAGCCACAGGACAGGCAGTTAGTGTACTGAGGAGGCTCGTGCATTCTCATCCCTGCTGCAGCATCGTTTACAACTGCCAATGGCAGTACCCTGGGTATCCATTAAGTGACAAATGGCAAAGGCTATAATTAAGTATGCAATAGGAATAGTATTCAGCCAGAAAGAGAATTAAACCTTGTCATGTGTGACAAAATGGATGAACAGGAGATCATTATGTTACATAAAATGAACTAACAGAAGAAAGGCAAGAATAACATGGTCTCACTAGTGTGGAATCCCCAAAAATTAATCCGTAGAAGTTATGTGTAGAAGGCTGGTGCTTAGCAGCCATCAGGGAGAATTTCAGGGACGGAGGGATGAAGGAGGTCGCTTAGTTTGCACCATGTTACAGTTAGAGAGGAGAGAGAACTTTGCTGAGTTGTGTCAGGAGATTACTGTTGTGAATTTCACGAAACTAGAACAAAGAAGAGCATGAAGGTTTCCATAAAAAGGATGTACTGTCAGGAGCTATATGGTAACGTAAATATCACCCAATATGCATATGTATCAGGATCACATGATAACATATAAATGAGGGTTATCTGTTTCCTATAGCAGTTAAAATTAAGTTCGAATAAAAAGAACAGTTCTTTGATACTTGTTAGACTTTAATATTTAGCAGTATTTTTTAAATACAATCTGAAGCTGGATTTGTAAAGACACTTAGCAGAAAGAGGCTACATATATTAATTTCCTTTTATAGAGAAGCTAGCTCCCCATGAAAAAAAATGACCCAAATTGACAATCATGACAAGGTTGAAGATCCCAAGTCTATACTTGACATTAAGGAAGAAAGCTTGATTATATCTATATTAGAGGCGTGCATATACTGAAAGGACAATAAATTTGTACTCAGGCATGTAAGCTCAAAGAAAAAATTACGTCAGAAAAAAATTAAAGGAAAATTATCCATCCTTTGATGTATCAAAAAAAACCTCATAGTGTCAAAATCTTCTCTTTCAAATTATGAATGTGAAGTGATCCAGTTCAGCAGCCCCAGGGGGAAAGTTTATGCTTTAGCCTTGTACAAAATACTTCTCTAGAAAGTCGTGTTAACTACCTAGAAAAACTGAAATACTGTGTTAAACCATGCCTGCCAAACAAACCCTGTGCTGGTTTTAACCCAAATATTGCCATGTATCCAACTGCTTTGAATTTTTGATTCATCCATGAAGGACTGGATACAGAGCTGTTCATCTTCTTTCAATACTTAACAGGCCTGAAGAGCCAGCATGTGGCTTAATAGAATGTGGAAAATCTTAATCGACTCACTTTTGTTTCCTTCAGTCTCACTCATAAACAAAAATGTGTTTATGAGTATGTGTGTGTGTGCATGTGCACCTATGCAAGTGACTATATATGTGTGTGTGTGTGTGTGCATGTGTATATGCGTGGGGTATGTGTGTATGTATGCTTCTAAGATATTCCTAACACTGAAAACTTTCCATATTCTACAAAGTCCTAGTAAGAAGTCCATGGCAGCTGAGAGCTGTGTTAATTCCATTGCCTGTGTTACCATGGAAGCCATGCAATATATGTGGTCTGTGCTGTTGTCCAAAGTCATGTGGCTATCCATGGGCTGTGATATTGCCAAGGGTTGTATTGATGAAAATAGTCTGCACTATCACCTGAGGCCATGTTGATGCCGTTAATGGTGCCCAGGGCCATATAGTGTCATAGGGCCGTGTTGATGTCAGTGGTCTGCACTGCCACTGTAGACCATCCTGAGGTTCATGACATGTACTGGCAGCTGTAGACCATCTGTAAGTCTGTGACCCATGATCCTCCTTACTATAAAGGGAAAGAAACCTACTTTTGTGATGGTATTGATACCTGCCAATGCACTGTTGAGGAAAAGGGCCATAAAAAGCTCCTGTGGCAACCCTTCTCTCATCCCCCCAAAAAACCAGAGTAAGAACCTGGACAGAAAATCACCAAAGAGAACCCTTAAAATGTGATAAGAATGCAGAGTGTAGCTTTTCATAATTGGTGGCTTCTCCTGGAGGTGCAGGTGGGGAAGGGCTCAATTATCTTTAAGGGGCTGGCCACCAGAATTTGAGCATGCCCAGGTAAGTACATGAACAACACAAACTGAATCTTTTTCTTTTTTCCCTCCTTCTTTTGGGTGTGGGAAGTCACAAGGATGGGGGAAAGACCTGGGAGGACTGAGGAATGTGTTTGGAGTTCATAATGTGAAATTTCCAAATAATCAATTAAAATATTATGAAAAAGGCCAATGGCATTAGAATTACTTCATATTGTTAGATCCCATAAATAAAATGTTAAATGTTATGAACAAAAAGAAGAATAGCAATGTATATATTTATAAAGTGTTTAAGTATTATCTATGATACATATAAACAATCTGAGGGTTTTGTATGTTTTTTTTCTGTTTTTGTTATTGTTGTTGTTTTGTTTTTGAGACAAGAGTTTCTTTGTGTAGCCTTGCCTGTTCTGGACTCACTTTGTAGACCAGCTTGGCTTTGAACTCACAGCAATTCAGCTGCTTGTGCTTCCCTGAGTGCTGGGATTACAGGAGTGTGTCACCATGCCCTGTTAATAATTTGGCTAAATAAATAGAAGATAATGTAGCACTTTTTCAGGAAGATTTTCTTCTTAAGCATATAAAATAGTATTTCTTTCTATAAACTTACGAGACAAAAGACCCTAAGAATCTGATAGCCTGTGGTTTTTGTATTATTGCATATCATGTAAACATTTGAATCTTTTGGAGGAATTTCCATCCCTGATCTCAAGCTGTGCTATAGGGCAACAGTAATAAAAACTGCATGTTACTGGCATAGAAACAGAATGGTGGATCAATGAAATAGAATAGAAGTCCCAGAAATAAACCCACACACTTATGGACACCTGAATTTTGATAAAGACGCCAAAACCATACAATGGAAAAAAGATAGCATCTTCAACAAATGGTGCTGGTCTAACTGGATGTCTACATGTAGAAAAATGCAAATAGTTCCATATTTGTTACCCTGCACAAATCTAAAGTCCAAGTAGATCAAAGACCTCAACATAAAACCAGACATACTAAACCTGTTAGTAGAAAAAGTGGGGAAGAGCCTTGAACTCATTGGCACAGGAGACAACTTCCTGAACAGAACACCAACAGCACAGGTTCTAAGAGCAACAATCAATAAATGGGACCTCATGAAACTGAAAAGCTTCTGTAAAGCAAATGGCACTGTCATCAGAACAAAATGACTGCCTACAGATTTGGAAAGGATCTTCACCAACCCTTTATCTGACAAAGGCTAATATCCAGTATATATAATTAACTCAAGAAGTGAAACAGCAACAAATCAAGTAACCTAATTTAAAAAATGGGGTACAGGGCTAAACAGAGACTTTCAACAGAAGAATGGTAGAGAAAGAAATACTCAATGTCCTCAGTCATCAGGGAAATGCAAATAAAAACGACCCTGCGATTTCACCTTACACCCATCAGAATGGCCAAGATCAAAAACTCAAGTGACAACACATGCTGGAGAGGGTGTGGAGAAAGGGGAACCCTCCTCCACTGCTGGTGGGAATGTAAACTTGTACAACCACTCTGGTAATCAATCTGGCGCTTTCTCAGATAATTAGAAATAGTGCTTCCTCAAGATACAGCTATACCACATTTGAATTCTAAACAATTGTATTTATTCTTAAGGAGAGTTCATACATCACCTACTAAGTACCTTCTAGATCTACTGACACTTCTTTGTTGAAAAATAGAAGAACAAAAAGAGGTTATGCCTATAAAACAAGCAAGTTCAGTGTAATGGTCCAGAGACTGATGCATTTGAAGACTTTCTCTGTCACTCTGCTCTTGGATTCCAGCAGCTACATAAAGCAGAAAGCCAACTTCTCTGTGATGTGAAGGCTTGACTCTCTCTGTTTTATAATGAAAAGAATGTGTTTTTGGCTTTGTGGATCAAAGTTTGTGCTTCGGTTAAACTTATAAGCATTTTCAATTTTCTGTGCAGGGTTTATTTGGTTTGTGAGAGCTATGTTATATAAAGAACAAAAAAAAATGAGATTGGAAATACAACTTTGCCCAAAAGACATTTTCAGCTATTTTAGGATGATTCCCATGATGCTTTTTATGTTGAAATGTTTTGTACGAGAGCGAGAGTATGACAAATTGCCAATGGCTGCTGCCTGTGTGTATATGTGAATTTCTGGAATGCTGTAGGTACTATATAGAATAACTCAATGAAGAAGATTGAGCTTAGTAATATTTTTATCCATATGGAGCCTATATTTTTATCCATATAGACTGAAAATGTATTAATTCTGTTGTCTTAGATAATGAAATTTACATAAATACGAGTATTTGTACAAAGTCGTGATTATCTACCAGGTTGGATCAGAAAGAACTGGGTCTGTCTGGTAATATTTTGGCATTACAATCAAAGTGGTAGAAGACCTCAGTTTCTTCCAGAAGATTTTGCTGTTGTTACTGATTTGGTGTCTGTTTGCTGAGATGTGCTGTGTGAGAGGTATGCTAGGAGAAGAGCTTGAACAACTGACAAGAGTAGCCATGTCCTGATATCATTTCTGATGACACCATCAAACCTTGGCACTATTCTAGTTTCATATGCATATGTTAGTTATGATTACTAACAACCAGAATAAAAGCTTGCATTAATTAGAAATATTGAGATAAAATTAGGAATATTGAAATAAAATAAATATTACGAGACTATTTTAAGTCTCAGTGTTATTCTAACGCCAGCATACTAGTTCAGTATGTTAAAGTATTTGCTTCCTGTCGGTGAAGTCCTCAATACACTTTATGTTTTATATTCTGATCGTAACATTACAGCCATCTCCTCGTGAGTTTGGTAAGTCACTTTAATATTATTATACCTTTCAGTATACTTCCTTTCTGTTTTCCAAGTATCATTATGAGCACTATTCTTATTAGTGATTGGACATAAAAATATAGAAACACTTTGTGGAACTCTTACAGCCAGAATTTTAAAGGACAGTGAAAAGCCTGCCTAACATTAAAGTACCATTTCATAAATGAGATTTCTCAAGTGCTTTCTAATTCATTTTATGTAGCATTGATTTATAAATAATCCTAGACAAATGAAAGCTTAGATATTTGAGATGAATCAGTATTTTGCTATTCCAAGCAATATCAACTTTTGACCTTAGAATTTACTTGGTGTTTAACTAAATCCTGCCTAACCTCATCTTAGTACAACTAGCAGCTGCAGCAGAGAGAGTAGCCTCTTGTTTAAGCACAATGTAAAGGATTATGCTGAGTGTCCTATGTGTCAGGTGGCAGTGAAAAACCTATCTTTGATTTAAAAATTAGTACCAAAGAGAAAAAGGAGCATAGGATTGTTGCTTTCTGCTGGAGAAATTGAAATCAGCCTAAAAACAAAACAAAAGAAAAATCACAAATACAGCATCTCAATAACGCCATGCATTTCCTTACATATATCCCACGTGTGGAATGTTTTTATGACAGAATATACCATTGTGTGCAGCAAGATTGCACTTAGTACCTTAAATAATTTTTCTGAGGTTCACTGCTCTTAAGTGTTGACTATTTATTATGAATGCCACCTTCTTCTATGCCCTTCTTCTATGGCTCGGCTGACTTAGTGTTTACAAATACTTAGATATCTACTTGTTAATAGAAAAGCAATTTTTCCTAAGTTACAAGGTTTAGTCTGGTTAAAAACTTATCAAGGTGAAAGAAGTTTCAGGACTGATAAGGGAGGACCTCTTCCCCTTCTATCTGACCCTAGCTTATCAGGTCTCTTCAGGGCTGGCTGCAATGTCTTCTTCTGGGATCTAGCTAGGCTACTCCTCCCTCACAGGGACAAAAAGCCAGCCATTGAGTTCATGACAGAAATAGTCCTTGTTCTCCTCACTAGGGTACCCAGTTGGATACTGAGCTATCATGGGCCACATCCCAGCAGGGGTTCTAGCTTATATCCATACATGGTCCTTGGTGGGAGAAACAGTCTCATAAAAGACCCCTGTGCCCTGATCTATATGGTCTTTGTGGAGCTCTTGTCCTCACCAAGTCTTACTAACTCCCCCTTCTTTCATATGATTCCCTGCACTCTGCTGAAGGCTTGGTTTTGAGTTTAATATCTGCTTTGATACATTGCTAGCTACAGTCTTTCTGAGGCCCCCTGTGGTAGGCTCCTGTCCTGTTCCTTGTTTTCTCCTACATTCAATATTCATCCTATTTGTCTAAGTGAGGATTGATCATCCCAACCTGGATCCTCCTTCTTGCTTATCATCCCTAGGTGTATAGATTTCAGCAAGTCCATCCTATCCTATAGGTCTGTATAAGTGAGTATATACCATGTGTTTCTTTCTGGTTTTTGGGATACCTTACTCAGAATGATAATTTCCAGGTTCCACCATTTGCCTGGGAATTTCATGATTTCCTTAGTGGACTTGGAGGGAGGCAGGGAGGAGATGAGGGAGGGAAAAGGAGGGTGGGAGGAAATGAAGGAGGGGGCTATGGCTGGGATATAAAGTATATAACCTGTGATTAACATAAAAATAAATAAATTATTCAAAATAAAAAATGAAATAAAATTATAGACAGCAGAAAAAAAGAAGTTTCAGGACATTGGACAAAAGTAACTTACTGAAGAATATATGAGCAGTGCTTCTACCTCACTGGTCATTTCTTTCCTCTTCTCTGGAACTCCTGAGATCTTTCATAAATTTTGACCTAAGTAAAATGTTTTGACTGTGAAAGAAGGCAGTGTTTGTTTTTGATATTCAATACTATGATGCACTAGAACCCAACCATTTGTCAGGGGCAGAACTTACACTTTCCTTTTGATGCTACATGTACACAAATATATATAACTGTATGTGGTAATTTTCTTATAACAAAAAAGACTCAGCCACCCTATAAAAACAGAAAACGAAGACTTTACAAGCATATGTTTCAGAATGTAAAGAAAAGCTTTCTTAAGCATCTTTCATTGTATATTATTTACATTTGAGAAAAGTAAACAAGTCTGATTAACAATGACTACAATAAACTGTTTTGCATCTATTCTTCAGTGGGATAATACAGCTTACCATAGTTTCTGTTGTGTGCACATGCCTACAAGGTTGTGGAGGCCAGTGGACAAATGGGAATGTTGTTCCTTAGTTATTGGCTACTGGTTTTGGAGGCAAGGTCTCTCCTTGCCCTGGTGCTTGTCAAATAGGCTGGCTGGCCTTCATGCCCCTTGGATTTGATTGTCCATTTCTGAGCTTACTGACATATGCTGCCAAGTCCAGGAGTTTTTAGTCTGTGTTCTGGGCATCAAATTTTGATGCCCCCCCCTTGCAAGGCAAACATTTTACCTACTAAGAAGCTCCCTTGCTTAAATCATAAATGTTTTTTAAATGATTATTTCAAAGTTTCTTCTTAAGGCATTTCACTATGGCTTTGAAATTGTAACTGTTTGTAAGGAAGATCAAATTACATTTGAAGACCGCCATCTGCAGAAAAGACTCTATGTACTCAGTGATTTATAAAAGTGATAGTATCTAATTATGTGCATATACAAACAAAAAAGATTTCTAAAATATTAAATATTTCTATAATTTAAGCAAAGCAGAAAGAGAACTGTGCCTTTAAATTTTTTCAGCAATATTCAGTTGAAATGAAATGAAATAGATAATTTGTATGAAAAAGAGAATGTGGCACTCAAATGATGGCTGAACAACTCATAGAACTGGATGTTCTTCCAGAGGAGCTGGATTTTGTTCCCAGCACCCGCATGACAGCTAACACTGTCTGTGAAGCCAGAACCAGGGGATTTGACACCCAGTTCTGGTGTCTGTGAGCACCAGGCATGTGGTGAAATACATGCAAGGAATACACTCATACACATAAATATAAGGAAGAGAATTTTTAAAGTAGAAATAAAAATGTAAACAAATGGTAAACATATGAAATAGGTCTTAGTGAAAGTATAAAAACATATTTTCAAAAATACCATATTTGCCAATATAATCAAAAGGAGTAGATAAACTACAATATGCTATTGAAAATTGTTTTCTTTTCTTAGAGGTTAATTCATATTTATATATATCACTTCTGAAGGCTGTCAAAATTAAGGTTAGAATGCAATTTATTGTGAAAGTATTATTTGGGTATTGGACAATATGCACAGTTTAATTGTGAAGTTCAATCTTTCAGCAAAGACAATGTATCAAGATTTACGTGCACTAAAATTCCAAACATTATTGTATATTAAAACACTGTCTCTTCTGCTTCAGAGTCTTTGAAGAGGAACAAAGGAAGCATCAGCCATGTAGGAACACACACAGGGTTAAGCAGTTCTTTCTCAAAGAAATGTAGACCTAAAATATTCCTAAAGGTCACATGCCATCTCTTCAGCCCATTTAAGGCTTCTGAAATGCCACTCTGAAGTAAAATAACTACCTCTCCAGAAGAGTCATTCCATTAGAGAGCCAACTAACATCAGCACGGAGATAAATGGGGGAACGGAAAATTGATTTTGCACTTGTGCTGTAAGTGTGGTCAAATGTTACAGGCCAGCACATCAAATAGGATTCCAGAGACACTGTGCCTGAAAAATAACAACAGAGAGGATGTGGTTAAATGTAGTTTAATCATGAGGTCTGCTGTGTTTCACATTCTGTGAAATATTTATCTACTCTCTTTTAACAGGCCACACTCACATGTCATTTTCCTTTGCTAATAAATGTGTCTCCCTGTTCATACAGCTGAGACTTTATATCCCACCATGTCTGCACCACTACACGCAGAGACCAGCTGAAAGGTCCCAATGGTGACTCATATTTTATTTGATTTCAAATATAAAGATTTCAAATATAAAATTATGCATCCAGAAGATACTTTAATTAAAATTAATTTTTGATGATTCCTGGTCAAGATGCACATGTTTCCCGGACTGAAAAATGATATTAAATAATATTTACTGAAACTAATGAAATTCACTAAGCTTCTGAGAGTATAAAAAGTATGTACCTTCCAACCTTGCACAGTATCGTTGTCTTCTACATGACACTTAAGGTGCTGCCATGTTCATTGGGGACTCACTGTTTCTATCCCCATGCTTAATACCTCACTGTGGTTGAATGGAATCAGCCATGATGAATGCGGTGCAGTGGATTCTTTCCTGACTGCACTAAAGAGTCTCTCAGGAGAAGCAGGAAGCCGGTCAATGACATTATTAAAAGCCTTTGTGTACTCTTGGCAGCTTAACAAGGAAGTTGTAGCTAATATTTTTTTTTCGCTTATAGACATTTAGGGTTTATAGACATTTGGACCACAATAGCCTTTCTCCAAGTATTGCTGAACAAGTGAGCAATTCCTCTGAACATTGCAGGGTGGGTGAACTTCCAACAGAGGGGAAAGATTAGAAAATTAAGGTCTTCATTTAAGAGTTACAGAGCAGCCACGGGAATCCTCTTGCTCTTGTCCCTGGGCCTTCCTTCCTGGCTGCTCCTCTTCTTTCTGTGGGCTGCATAATATCATCATCGCACCTCCCATGACCATGGCATACTTCCTTTTATTTCCTCATGAAAGACAAGAAAGATTTTTGAGGCATGTGTGCTGTTCATACATACTCTATTGTGGGCTCTATTGAGGCCTTCTACTTTGCTGACAAGAAAAAAGACAAATATAATTTTGAGAGAGTTGGAGATAAAATCCTACCTTCAAGATTCTGTTGTGTTATTGAGACTAATGTTAAAACCCTCAAGAAACTTCATAATGATCTGTTCTTGGGATTTCAATCCACTGAACAATTAAGTTGTTTCAATAACCCCTTGTTTTCCTGGCTCCTACCCTGTTCTAGCCCCTTAATTATGCTGTTTTATTTAGATGCTTATTCTCTGACTTACACAATTTCTCTCAGAACAGGTTCTTACCATTGTTAGAATTACCACCAACCAGGTTATAGTATACTATCATTCCCTAGACCCCTCTGATACAGAGTATGAGGTTCTCAAAATTTATGATGACACTTCTCAATTATAAAATAAAAGAGGGGAGATGTTGGAGAACCCTGCTATTAATGTCACAATCTACCATGTCTGGAGAACTCTTTGAGCTCCACACAAAATGGAGGACTCCTTTGTTCAGCATGCCTTGCTTACCTGGACAGAGTCTCTAGGCACAGATTCCTGACCTTGTTTAGAGGGTGACCTGGCACAGAGCCTCTTGAAAGTGCTATGTGAGTAGGCCCAAAAGTCCGGCTTTTTTATCCTGCCTGTATGATGATTAGGTACTATGTTATGACCTATCACCCTTCCTACTTGTAACTCTAAGAACCCTTATATACTTCACCCTTGAAACAAAACTAGCTGCCTCTCTGAAACTGATTCCGGAAGTCTGCATCATGCTAACCCCATTCTGCTCCCTTTCTCCTACTTGGGCAGTGGCAAGCTACCCCCGTAGGAAGGGACTACCACACTCTTGCAGAAATGCCACTTTATTCATTTTTGTTTATTTTTTATTTTTCTTTTGTTTTTGAGATTATAAATAATTACATCATTTTCCCCTTCTCTTTCATCCTTCCAAACTCTCCCATAAAACCCTCCATGCTCTCTTTCAAATTCATGGCCTCTTTTTGTTTTACAGAAACCCCACACTAAATGTTTTTCTTTCCACCTTGTTTTATGAAATTAAGATTGAGCCTAAGAATCTCAAATACAGATTTATTTTTTTGGTTCAAAGAATAATGATGGCTTGTGGGTTGTGACCCCTTTGCAGATGAAAATCCTTTCATAGAGGTTACATAGCAGATATTCCGCATATCAGATATTTATATTAGGATTTAAAACAGTCACAAAATTACAGTTATGAAGTAGAAAAAAATAATCTTATGGTTGGGGCTGACCCTAACACGAGGAACTGTATTGAAGAATGACAGTATTAGGAAGATTAAATACCACTAATGTAGCGAGTTAACAGAGTGCATTTCATTGTGAGCAATTTTTTAATTATATGTACTTATATATGTGTGTGTTCTACAGCACATGTGTAGAAGTCACTGGACAGTTTAAGAGGCTTAGTTTTCTCCTTGTACCATGTGGGTCTAACAGATAAAACCTTGTCATTCTATACAGCAAACATTCTTACCTGCTGAGGCACCTCATTGGTCTTTAAAGTAGATCTTTTCAGAGAGATGGTAAAATTTTAGAGCACAATAAATTCTTAAGGTCTTGTTTTTCTGTTCTTCTTGAGCTTCCTGCTGAAAGCATGATTCTGAGAAAATAATGGTTTTCAAACTATTAATACACAAGATGTCAATTCCTACTAATCTAAATCCAGGCTGTTTCTAATTCTCTTAGTGTCCTAGGTCCACTGGTAATCCATTTACTCTTTGCAGAATTGACCTCATCACCTTCTTTCTTGACACATAATTTTTTAATTTATTTTTTATTAATTACACTTTATTCATTTTGTATCCCCCTGTAGCACCCACCTCCCTCCCCTCCCAAACTTTCCCTTCTTCCCCTTCTCCACACATGCTCCTCCCCAATTCCACTGATAAGGGAGGTCTTCTTTTCCTTTCTTCTGAACCTAGTCTATTAGGTCTCATCAGGAGTGGCTACATTGTCATCCTCTGTGGCCTGGTAAGGCTGCTCCCCACTCAGGTGGAGGTGATCAAAGAGCTGGCCAATATTCCATGTCAGAGACTGTCCCTGTTCTCATTACTATGGAACCCACTTGGACACTGAACTGCCATGGGCTACATCTGTGCTGGGGTTCTAGGTTATCTCTGTGTATGGTGCTTGGTTGGAGTAACAGTCTCACAAAAAGAGCCCTGTGCTCAGAATTTTGGTTCTGTTGCTCTCCTTGTGGAGCTCCCATCCTCTCCAGATCTTAGTATTTCCCACTTCTTTCATAAGATTCCCTGAACTCTGCCCAGTGGTTGGCCATAAGTCTCAGCATCTGCTTTGATAGTCTGCAGGGCAGAGCCTTTCAGAGGTCCTCTTGGCAGGCTCCTACCTTGTTCCCTGTTTTCTCCTTCTTCTGATGTCCTTCCACTTTGCCTTTCTGGATGGGGACTGAGCATTTTAGCCAGATACCTTGTGTGTCTTTCTGCTTCTGTGACAGCTCACTCAGGATGATCCCTTTTAGTACCGACCATTTATTTGCAAATTTCATGATTTCCTTGTTTTTTATTGCTGAGTAACATTCCATTGTGTATATGTACCACAATTTCTGTATCCATTCCTCAGTTGAGGGGCATCTGGATTGTTTCCAGGTTCTGGCTATTACAAATAAAGCTGCTATAAACATGGTTGAACAAATGTCCTTATAGTGTACTTGAATCTCTTTTGGATATATGCCTAGGAGTGGTAATAGCTGGATCTTAAGGAAGCACTATTCGTAATTGTCTGAGAAAGCTCCAGATTGATTTCCAGAGTGGTTGCACAAGTTTATATTCCCACCAGCAGTGGAGGAGGGTTCTGCTTTTTCCACATCTTCTCCAGCATGTGTCACTTGAGTTTTTAATCTTGGCCATTCTGATGGGCATAAGGTAAAATCTCAGTTGTTTTGATTTGCATTTCCCTGATGGCTAATGACATTGAGCATTTCTTTAAGTGTTTCTATGTCATTCTGTATTCCTCTATCGAGAATTCTCTATTCAGCTCTGTTCCCCATTTTTAAAATTTAGTTTTATTTTTATTGATTACAGTTTATTCACTTTGTATCCCAGATGTAGCACCTCCCCATCTTCTTCCAATCCCTCCCTCCCTCTTCTTCTCCTATGCCCCTCCCCAAGTCCAGTAATAGGGGAGGTCCTCCTACCTTTCCATCTGCCCCTAGTCTATCAGTTCTCATCAAGACTGTTTTCATTGTTTTCCTCTGTGGCCTGGTAAGGCTACTCCCTTCTCAAGTGGAGGTGATCAAAGAGCCAGTCCATGAGATCATGTTAGAGATAATCCCTGTTCTTATTACTGGTGAACCCTCTTGGACACTGAGCTGCTATGAGCTACATCTGTGTAGGGGTTCTAGGTTATCTACATGTGTGGTCCTTGTTTGGAATATCAGTCTCAGAAAAGACCCCTGTGCTCAGATTTTAGGTTCTGTTGCTCTCTTTTTGGAGCTCCTGTCCCATGTAGGTCTTTCTGTCTCACCCTTCTTTCATAAGATTCCCTGCACTCTGCCTAAATTTTGACTATGAGTCTCAGCATATGTTTTGATATCTTGCTGGATAGAGTCTTTCAGAGGCCTTCTGTGGTAGGATCCTGTCCTGTTCCCTGCTTTCTCCCTCTTCCTATGTCCATCCATTTGCCTTTCTGAATGAAGATTGGTTATCTTACCCAGGGTTGTCCTTCTTGACTTCTTGACTTCTTTAGAAGTATAGATTTTAGTATGTTTATCCTATATTAAATGTCTAATATCCACTTATAAGTGAGTATATACCATGTGTGTCTTTCTGCTTCTGTGATACCTCACTCAGGATGATCTTTTCTAGATGACACATAATTTTGAACTTTGCTCCATGTAATATTATATGCCTCCCGTAACAGAAAACATTTTTGAATCTAATATATAGATAAGTATTTTCTCATATTGGATCTGTTGGAGAGTCTATATTACATTTGAATTTGAAGGAATGCAATGAGAACTAATTCATAATTTAATTTTGTTATCTTTTTCTGTTATGAGAACCCAGTGGATTATATACATTGCATACTATGACCTTCTAGAAACCACAGATAATACAGTCCCTGTGTTCTTCCCAAGGACATTGCGTGATATGTTTACAGGGTTTTTACCTTATACTATATCCAAGGAAGTATTAGGCACCCAGAATCCATTGCTTTTCATCTAAGATGGTATAACAGAGGCAGCATTTCCTCTCTGAGTGCCAAATAGCTATGAGCATAGACAATAGATGGAAAGTAGGTAAGTCATGTGATCATTTTATTTATTTTTTTTTTATGTCATAGGATAAAACTTCTTTTCCCTGGTGGGCTTTTTCCTGAAAGAAACACATCTATGATTTACCTGTCCATTTTAAGTATTTAATTTCCCTCAGAGGTAAAATTGAAAACATATTCTCTATTACCAGGTAGCTTATGTTCATGTTTTCTGGAAGGAGAGCAATTGTGAATTATACCAGATGTGATCTTTGTATATATTGTTATAGATCTTAAATCTGAAAACTGATAGACAGATAGGCACTTGTAAGTTAATTACTTTCTCAGTCTTGTGCTAAGTACCATTTCTAGCCCAGTTATTTTAATCTATTGTATCCCCAGCTGCAAACATTTTATAAATGCTAATTAGATGAGAAGCCACAACACACATTTAGACTCTGTAGGCTTGGCCACATAACAAGAAGCTTTATGCCATCTAGATGAAGATTCAGTAGTTTCTCACTACCTATATATTGATGATGCAATTTGCTTAACTCACATAATGTTGACTCTTGAAGCAATTCCATGGGTCTCTGATTCACACACTTTTTATGTTTCACAAAAAAATTATATAATTTCTCTTACATTTTTAGAATACTGACAGTATAGCCTGCTTATTGGTTGGTACTGAGATCTAGAGTTAAGAGAGTAGTCCCAGTCTCTTTGCTACCATGGCTTCCATCCAAGGAATCACACTGTACAAGGCTTTCTTCATGACCTCATGAGAGTATCACATTTACAATATATGAAGTTTGTGCTTGAAAAGCTAAAAACTTGTTCCATGATTTTATCCACCTGGGGGCAAGTTCCATTTTGAATATACTATGCCTCAAGTTCTATATTGAAAGTTTTTATTATAAAATATATTAGTTTTAAATAATTATGAGTTTACTATGACATTTTAATGTATTTTCATAAAGTATTTTGACCAGAGTCTCTCTCCATTATCTTCTTTTACTCTCCTCTATCTGCTCTCTTTCATCTACCCTAGTATTTTTTATTATAAGTCTTTTTTATGTCGTTTTTACAGGTGGATGGATACTTTATCAATGACTATGTTATTGGAGAAAATGTTTCCCCTTCCCTATCAACCATTATAAATCTGAAAATTCTCAAGGCCTTTTGATAACATCTCCCTTCCATTATAGAATATTGACAGACCCCATCTTGAGTAGGTCTTGTTCAGTACCTCAGTTAGGTTTCTTTGCTATAGTAAACACCATGACTAAAAGCAACTCATAGAATAAAGGGTTTATTTTAGTTTGTAGTTGTAGACTACCATGAAGGGAAGTCAGATAAGAAACCAAGGCAAGGACCACTAGTGCTATAAAGCTATTCAGAAAACATGGTTTATGATTTCCATCTCCTTGATGACTAAAGATATTAAGCATTTTAAAAATGTTTCTCTGCCATTCTATAATCCTCTACAGAGAATTCTCTGTTTATTTCTCTACCACATTTTTCAATTGGATTACTTGATTTGTTGCTTTTTAACTCCTTTAGTTCCTTACACATTCTGGTTATTAGTCCTCTGTCAGATATAAGGTTGGTAACGATCCTTTCCCAGTCTGAAGGCTATCGTTTTTTGTTTGTTTGTTTGTTTGTTTCTGACAACAGTGTCCTTTGCTTTGCAGAAGTTTTTCAGTTTCATGAGGTCCCATTCATTGTCTATTGATCTTAGAGACCGTGTTGTTAGTGTTCTGTTCAGAAAGTTGTCACCTGTACCAATGAGTTCTAGGCCCTTCCCCACTTTTTCTTCTAACTGATTTAGTGTGTCTTGTTTTATCTTGAGGTCTTTGATCCACTTGGACTTTAGTTTTGTGCAGGGTGATAAATATGGATCTATTTACATTTTATTAACATGTGGACATCCAGTTAGACCAGCAGCACCATTTGTTGAAGATGCTGTCTTTTTTCCATTGTATGGTTTGGGTTTCTTTGTCAAAAAACAAGTATCCATATATGTGTGGGGTTTATTTCAGGGTCTTCAATTCGTTTCCATTGATCCACCATTCTGTTTATATGAAAGTACTGTGCATTTTTATTACTATTGCTCTGTAGCACAGCTTGAGATCAGGGATGGAGATACCCCCTGATGAACAGTTGTGAGATTTTTACCTTATACTCATCAGAATGGCTAAGATCAAAAATTCAAGTGACAAAATATATGCTGGAGAGGATGAGGAGAAAGGAGAACCCTCCTCCATTGCTGGTGGGAATATAAACTTGTACAACAACTTTGGAAATCAATCTGCTGCTTTCTCAGACAATCAGGAATAATGCTTCCTCGAGATCCAGCTATACCACTCCTAGGCATATATCCAACATATGCTCAAGTACACAGCAAGGACATTTGTTCAGCCATGTTCATAGCAGCTTTATTCGTAATAGCTGGAACCTGGAAACAACCCAGTTGTTTCCCAATAGAGGAATGGATACGGAAATTGTAGTACAATACTCAATGGAATACTACTCAGCAATTAAAAACCAGTAAATTATGAAATCTGCAGTAAATGGTGGGAACTAGAAAAGATCATCCTGAGTGAGGTATCCTAGAAACAGAAAGACATACACGGTATATACTCACTTATAAGTGGATACTAGACATAAAATATAGAATAAAACTACAAAAATCTGTACACCTAAAGAAGGTGATCTAGAAGGAGAACTGTGGGTAAGATAATCAATCCTCACTCAGAAAAGCAAATGGGAGTGTCATTGGAAGAAGGAGAAAACAGGAAACGAAGGAAGCCTACCACAGAGGGTCTCTGAAAGACTCTGCCTAGCATTGTATCAAAGCAGATAGTGAAACTCAGACAAACTTTGGGCAAAGTGCAGGGAATCTTAGGAAAGAAGGGGGAAATAGCAAGACCTGGAGAGGATAGGAGTTCTACAAGTATAGCAACAGAACCATAATATCTGATCACAGGGTTCTTTTCTGAGACTGACACACCTACCAAGGATCATTCATGGATATAACCTCTAACCCCTGCTCAGATATAGCTCATGGCAGCTCAGTATCCAAGTGGGTTACCTAGTAAAGGGAACAGGGACTGTCTCTGACATGAACTCTGTGGCTAGCTCTTTGACCACCTCCCCCAGATGTGTGAGCAGCCTTGCCAGGCCACAAAGGAGCACAATGAAGCCAGTTCTGATGAAACCAGATAAGGTATAGTCAGATGGAAGGGAAGGAAGACCTCCCTTATCCGTGGGCTTGGAAAGGGGCATAGAAGGAGATGAGGGAGGGAAAGCGGGTGGAATTGGGAGGGGAGGAGGAGGAGACTAAAGTTGGGATACAAAGTGAATAAACTGTAATTAATATAAAAAATGAAAATAAAAAAACATGGCTTCTTGGGTATCTATTGTACATTGGCTTTTCTGATAAAAATAGATTATGTTGAATTTACAATTCTCATTGTAAATCTGGAAAAAAACAACAAACATATGCTACACACTGAATGCTTGGCTGTCTGAAATTCTTTCCATCAGATTAATTAGTCCATCACCTTTTAAGTCAGCCTCCCACAGTCTTAAGATCTGGATATAATATAGGCATGTTTGCTGTTTGTTTATTTTGATAAAATGTAACACAAATATTGTCCAAGAATTTATATCCTCTGTAACACACTGAACTATATCTTTTTACACTACCTATGCGTCAACACTTTGATCTTCTGAGTTTATACCATAATCATCCACTTGTTCTTCTCATAATATTCAACATTTTCTAGCATTTTTCTAAATCTTTCTACAAAAATCCCACTTAAAATATTTTTTCTTGAAAAGAAAATGGTGCCTAGGAAACTGTTCATACACAAACATTTAGAAAATATTTTCTAGGATTCATTTCACATGTGTTTAGCTGCCCAGGCACTCAGAGCCCTCTGCAGCTGTAGTAGAACATTCTGTCACATTTGAGCTCATGTCAGATGTTGGTGGCTTACATGATATTTCAGGTGTGCAGAACACAAGAGTTACAAGGTCATGGAAGCTTCCATCAGGCTTTCTAAGGAAAGCCCTTGGATCTAGGCGATATGTGGGAGAGTGAATTTAGAGATACAGTGGAAAGTTTAAAATTGGAAATGAAACAAATGAAAAACATTTGCGTAGATGATAGGCAGCAAGCACATCCAGCGCAAGAGAGAGGCTATGTGGGCTACATCCAATACATCATGGAGCTGGAGCTGCCCAATCCCTTTGGAGTTCATACCCCAATACCAAATATCCCAGATGTCATATGTGAATGTATAGGATTTAATGTTTTCCCTGTTAGGCTTGGTCTTGCCTTTATGCCATGCCACCTTTGTATGCTGGAATTCCTCCATTTTGAAATGGAAGTGATTATTGTTAGCGCACTTTTTAAATCTATTTTATTTATGTTTCTTATACCTCTTTCTCCCTTCTTTTCGTCAATCCCTTCCACCTCCACACTGGAAAAGAGAGAAAGGAGGTTAGGGGAGAAACGGGACATAGTTCTCTTAGGCTATTTCCTGCTGGTTAGGGTTGTTGGTTTCCTTGGAGCAAGTCCAATCTTTGTTTCAGGATATCTCTGACTTGTCACACTGCATCAGCAGCAACCAGGAGCAACAGGGGTGGATATCAGCAGCCTTCTTCTTTCACAAAGCCTTCAACACTCTCTGGGGCCTGCGATTTATTCCCTCTCCAGAGTCCTCAGAGTTAAACTATCTGCAGCTGGCAAAGAGACCCTCCAGAGCCCACATGAGACAATTAGTTTGCTGCTGTAGACAATCTGAATGAGTCCCACATCCCACACCTGGGATCAAAACAAATCTATGTTTATACCCGAATAGATTACTGCCTGTCGTTACATATTGGAAGTATGAAACTTTTTTAATACAATTGAATTTTTTTTATTAATTACACTTTATTCACTTTGTATCCCCCTTGTAGCACCCTCTTCCCTCCCCTCCCAAACTCTCTCTTCCTCCGCCTTTTCCACACATGCCCCTCCCAAAATCCACTGATAGGGGAGGTCTTCATTTCTTTCCTTCTGTTCCTAGTCTATTAGGTCTCATCAGGAGTGGCTGCATTGTCTTCCTTTGTGGCCTGGTAAGGCTGCTCCCCCCTCAGGGGAGGTGATGAAAAAGCAGGCAAATCACTTCATGTCAGAGTCAGTCCTTGTTCCCATTGTTATGGAACCCACTTGGACACTGAACTGCCGTGGGCTACATATGTGCAGGGGTTCTAGGTTATCTCCATGCATGGTACTTGGTTGGAGTATCAGTCTCAGGAAAGAACCCTGTGCTCATATTTTTTGGTTCTGTTGCTCTCCTTGTGGAGCTCCCATCCTCTCCAGATATTACTATTTCCCACTTCTTTCATAAGATTCCCTGTGCTCTGCCCAATCGTTGGCCATAAGTCTCAGCATCTGCTTTGATAGTCTGCAGGGCAGAGCCTTTCAGAAGCCCCCTGTGGCAGGGTCCTATCTTGTTTCCTGTTTTCTCCTTCTTCTGATGTCCTTCCTTTTTGCCTTTCTGGATGGGGGTTGAGCATTTTAGCCAGAGTCCTCCCTCTTGATTTGTTTCTTTAGGTGTACAGATTTTAGTATGTTTATCCCATATTATATGTCTATATGAGTAAGTATATCCTGTATGTGTCTTTCTGCTTCTGGGATAGCTCACTCAGGATGATCTTTTCCAGTTTCCACCATTTACCTGCAAATTTTATGATTTCCTTTAGTTTTATTGCTGAGTAATATTCCTTTGTGTAGATATACCACAATTTCTGTATCCATTTCTCAGTTGAGGGGCATCTGGGTTGTTTCTAGCTTCTGGCTATTACAAATAAAGCTGCTGCAAACATGGTTGAGCAAGCCAAAACCATACAATGGAATAAAGAAAGCATCTTCAACAAATGGTTCTGGTCTAACTGGATGTCTACATGTAGAAAAATGCAAATAGATCCATACTTATCACCCTGCACAAAACTAAAGTCCAAGAGGATCAAAGACCTCAACATAAAACCAGATACTCTAATTCAGTTGAAGAAAAAGTGGGGAAGAGTCTTGAATTCATTGGCACAGGAGACAAGTTCTTGAACAGAACACCAACAGCACAGGCTCTATGAGCCGCAATCAATTAATGGGACCTCATGAAACTGAAAAGCTTCTGTAAAGCAAAAACACTATGGTCAGAACAAAATGAATGCCTACAGACTGGGAAAGGATCTTCACCAACCCTATATCTCACAAAGGGCTAATATCCAGTATATATAAAGAACTA
This sequence comes from Pachyuromys duprasi, assembly GCA_028658305.1. Taxonomy (NCBI): domain Eukaryota; kingdom Metazoa; phylum Chordata; class Mammalia; order Rodentia; family Muridae; genus Pachyuromys; species Pachyuromys duprasi. Next base: position 36,238,929 of record CM053763.1, read on the forward strand.
AAGAAGTTGAAAAGCAACAAATCAAGTAATCCAATTAAAAATGGGGAACAGAGCTAAACAGAGAATTCTCGATAAAGGATAGAGGAATATAGAATGGCAGAGAAACACTTAAAGAAATACTCAACGTCATTAGCCATCAGGGAAATGCAAATCAAAACCTTGAGATTTCACCTTATGCCCATCAGAGTGGCCAAGATAAAAAACTCAAGTGACAACACATTCTGGAGAGGATATGGAGAAAGGGGAACCTTCCTCCACTGCTGGTGGGAATGTAAACTTGTACAACCACTTTGGAAATGAATCTGGCGCTTTCTCGGACAATTAGGAATAGCGCTTCCTCAAGATATTGTGCACCTAAGTCAGTCTTTTATTTTTGTGATGAGTTTTCTCTTCAGCTATTGTGCAGCATGAAGAATACTTTTCAGTTCTGTGAATACTTACCAGGAGGAGTGGAAGTTCTTGGTAGGCAAAAGCTTGGCTTCCCCATGTTCAACGTGATATATGAATGTTATCTTCTGCAATATGACCTAACTTGCAATTTGTGGAGATTAGCCAATAGGGTGAGGTATTTGGGGGTTTTCATGAGGTCCATTTTGGCCAACATCTCAACTATATGTAGCCCATTTTTGAAAATGAAGGTGTCACATGGTGGCTAAAATTGTTTAGTTAGGGCATTGTTTTTGTTATTTGGAGCTCTGTTTTGGTTATTCCCATACATGTATATATTTTAAGAAGCTTCTACAGTTGCAGGCTTCCATATAACCCTCAAATGACAGTGTTAGTTGCTCCTTCCTATATTCCATCTCTTACACACCTCTTCTCTTTCATCTCTGTTTAATCCCCTGTTCTGTTCACAGGTCTGGACTCTCCATAATTATATATTCTATTTCCCCTTGCTTGAGATACTTTCCCTTACTGTCTTGTCCCTTACTTTATACCTAGATTCTGGGGTTATATGGATTGCAGAATACATTTTTAATGCTTAAAATCCACATATGCTAATATCCACATATAGGAAAAAACATATCAAATTTGTTCTTTAGGGTCTGGATTACCTCACCCAGGATGATTTTTTTTCTAGCTCTTTCAATTTAACTGTGAATTTTATAACTTATTTAAGAACATCAATGGTATGATATGTTTAAATAACACTTCTTTTGTTTAGTATGGGTTACCAAGAACACTGTGTAACTTTATACAATGATCTCATTGTACACTTCTACCATTCACAATTTATAGTGCCACTTTTATTTGATTGACACTTTTTATGTATATAGTTTCACAAGCAAGCTCCACATTAACTACTGCAAGCTACATTAGTTTTTATTAGATGTTTATTTCCTACCTTGATGGTGAGAATAGAAAATGAGATAATGATTTTGTTTTGTTTCTAAACTTCTATTTCTCTGCCACTTTCCAAAGATGGGATGTTGGATTTTGGCCAGAGCCTTGGCTTTGCAGATCAAAGAAGCAGAAGACACAGAGGATCCTGTAAATTAGTTTCAGACCTCACTTTGGTCCACTGTATAGATTTACTATTAACAAACAAATAGGGGTGAAGAGAAGTAGAATACCTGTAGGAAACTAGAGAACTTAAATATTGGTTAATTCTGGTTTTTAGAGAAGTGTGAATTCTTTTTATATTACTTACATTTTGAGGAATCTTTTAATGATGGCCTGATGGTACTAAGGAGATTGAGGCCCCCTAATGAGCCTCTTTTTTTCAATTATTTTTATTTTTTTAATTACAATTTATTCACTTTGTATCCCCCCGTACCTCCCTCTCTCCTCTCCTCCCAATCTTTCCCTCCCTCCATCTCTCCCTCTTCCCCACCTCTACCCCTCTCCCAGTCTACTGATAAGGGAGGTGCTCCTCAAAACTTCCCTCTGATCCTAGTCTATCAGGTCTCATCAGGAGTGGCTTCATTGTCTTCCTCTGTGGCCTGGTAAGGTTGTTTCCTCTTCCCCCCCCCCCCAAGGGCTTGGTGATCAAAGATCCAGCCACTGAGATCCTGTCAGAGACAGTCCCTGTTCCCATTACTATGGAACCTACTTGGACACTGAATTGCCATGGGCTACATCTGTGCCAGGGTTCCAGGCCATCTCCATGAGTGATCCTTGGCTGGAGTATCAGTCTCAGAAAAGACCCTTGTGTCCAGACTTTTCGGATCTAATGAGGTTCTTAGTCTTATTAATAAAAAAAATTTAAGAATGAGGAGAGCTAAAGAGATGGATCATCTCTTGAAAAGTATCTGAGCTTCCCTATGTCATGCAATTTATAATTGTCTGGAACTCCAGCTCCAGAGGGTCTTTATACTTTTATTTTATGTGAGCACCTGGATTCATGGGTACATGAATGTAGAAAGACACACAGAAAGTTAAAATTATTAAATTAATAAATATTTAAACTAAAAAGAAATTAAAAATGGATTTAAACAAAAGCTCAAGATAATTTTTCTTCAACTTTGGAAGAAAAGCCCCAAGACAGGCAAGCCACCCAGAAAAGGAGAATGAAGAGAAGATTTTAAAAATGCCTTGCCTTTTGAGTTAAGTTTGCACAGAGGGCATGGTAGCCAAATAACCCAATGGCAGGAAGGGGAACCTTAAGAAAGAAAAGGAAGCCCAAAGTGCCAAAGAAAACATACTTAATACAGAGACAGAGAAAAGATGTAATATTTAGAGTAATTTAAAAAAGCAGGAAGATTGATAAACGTGTATAGTGGTGGCCTTGTAAATTCTGTGTTAGTGGAGCGAATTTGGGGGTGCAAAGGTACATTATTCATCAAAAACAATTGTTCCACCGATCTCTTCAGTATGGTTTAAGGTGAACTCACCTTTATAACAGTGATCTCTCATTCTTGAAGCATGTACCTTAGACAAATTACTAAACTTGTCTCACTGGAACGTGAGTTCTATCCCACAGCCAGAGATTTCACCTTCTTGAATAGAAGGGGATATCTTTCCCTTAATGAGTCTTAGGGCTGCTGTGTCATTTACAAATGAGAAAAACAATACTCAACTTGGCTATACCTTTATAGCCTGCTGCCAGTGCATTTTTCCCCAGGTGATAATGATTTTACTAATGGAAGATTTTTTATGTTGTGACTTTCATAAATGTTGGATATTTATTTGAATAAACCACATAAATAACAAATAACCTAAATTGATGATCAAAGAACAATTTTGTTGGAATTGTATGACTTTTTCTCCTTTAAAGAAAGTAGTTACCAGCTGCCCCAAAAAAGGTCATACAGGAACCTACTTAGTATGTCCTCCTATGTACTCTACATGTGACCCTGAAGCAGAAAGTCCTATGTATTAAGAGAGAAGAATATGCAAGAATTTTTTTCTTAGGCATTATAAGGCCAGTCCTTTTTTTGTGGGTTGCAGGGTTGTAATTCATATATAAACTTAGATATGTTGGAACAAAAAGGACCTAATTCTGCCGTATGCCATCGTGCCAGACACCTGCAGCTATAGAAAAGAGTTCTTACCATGGTCTATGGAATAAGAGGAAGAATGATATCTCTGACCAAAAGCTTTTAGAGAGCCATTTAGTAGGCATGAAGGGCCAGAGGGAGTCAATGCATTGACCTTGTTCTTATAGAAAGTACCAGTGATTTAGAGTAGGAAAACACAATTACCAGAAACAGTAGTACTTGAAAACCCTGGTTTACTGTGACAAGCTCATGTGTTCTCAAACTAGTAACAGTATTAGCTGAAGTCAGTGAATAGGTTTACAATACAGAAATAAATGGAGTTTTCAGTTGAGAAAATGGACAAACACACACACACATACACACAAAGACAGGAAGAGAGAGAGACACAGAGAAAGAGACAGAGGGACATACAGAGAGGGACAGAGGCAGATAAAGACAGAGAGAGAGAAAGAATCTAGTTTTCTGCATGTTCTACTCATGAATGTACACCGTTAAGAATAATTTTAGCATCTAGTTTAATGTCAAAATCAATCTACAGAACAGCACACTTTAGTCCTGCAACCTTGTGCATAAAGACTGATTTCACATGGATGAACTGTTCAGCATCAATTTTAATACTCTGATTTTTATGGAATTGTTTTGTCAGAACTAGGACCCAATTACTGACTGTTGGTGATGTTGGCTGACCAAAAGATGGCTTCTGTTGTGTATTAATATAGAAAGTCCTTTCAAACCTATTTCCTTTGAAATAGCTTTATAATCTTTAACATCACATAAAGTATCACTTTTAAATGGATTTATCCTGAGTGTGCTTATGTTTGTTCAAATGACATGTTCTTTTTAAAGATTTGAGAAACACGTCGATACTGGAGACATTCATTGCAAAACCGTGTCTCAGGAAACAAGACCATGGAGCTTATGTAGTTTCACAGAGTAAGACTGCCTGATCTTTCTTAGGTTGAAATGGTTCAGGTGAGATAAAGGAAAATTCAGCAAGGTCAGAAGAAAGAAGAACAGATTTATCCTTGAGTAGAAGAGATAATCGGGCCCTGAGTCTACACACAGGACAGAATTGAAGCATTGCTGGTAATCCCTCTTCCTTAAAAGGATACCCCAGGAGGAAAAACAAAATTAACCATTTACAGGCAGCTTGAAAACATTGATGTGAGGCATGAAAGTTGATGCGTTCAAAAGCCAACCATTCACATAGAAATGCTGAAGGAAATTTAATAAAAACAGTTGAGTTTATGAAATTCAAGAAGAATATTAAGCATTCAATTCACTAAATGATGTATGAGATATGCAATAAAATTTCTTCATGCAGAGGCTGCAAGTTACCACAATTCTGTTTGTTTGACAATTATAAATTTGTCCTTAACCCCAGAAACTCTTTGTTAATAAGTTATGAAATATCCTGGTAGTCATTTTTTATGGTATTAGCCTTACATTTGTCACTAATATGATGAAAATGTATTGTTTATACACTTAGACCAACAGCAATTTCATATTACATTAAAAATATGTAACTGAAGTCCTCTGGTGTCAGTTCAGGCTCATTTAGACACTGTCACTGAATAAATAAATAAGGAAGTTGATGGCACCTTTTAATTTTTTCTTCTACTTGATTTTAATAGATTATTGCCTCTCAAAGCTATTTGAAATGTATCTTCATTCATTTAAAACACAAATTAGCATGCCATTTCCCAGTGAATTTTTTAAAGCAGATAGGATATTCACATTGCCCTACAGTGTGCATCTGTGTACACATTTCAGAAATTTCAATAAGTCCTTTGAAGAATAAATCCATGCAAACATCTATCATTCTTACTCTGTCATTCTAAGCTAAAATTGCATTGTCAGTTTCTGAAAATAAAACACTGTGAGACTGGTGGTAAAATAGAAAATCAATTTGAGAAGTAGCTACTGCTGGCTGCTATGTACTTTGCATATTTAGAAACTGGAAATGATCATTTGACCTTGGCAGGAAAAGTTTTGTATTTCTCAAGCTTCTTCCCAATAATCTTTTCATTCATGTTTAAAGCCAGTTATTTCCTCTGATTTTGTAAAGAAAAATAAAGATACTAAGTAAAAATACAATTTATTCATATTGGATAAGAACACATCTTTTGGAGAAAAGCAATACGATTACGGGGATGGAGAGATGGTTGAGCAGTTACAACTGCATGCTGTTCTTACTGTAGGACTTATTTGGTTCTCAGCACCCACATCAGGCAGGCACAAGCACTTGAACCTGTAGATTCAGGAAGTCTGACACCCTTTCTATGGGCACACACATAATGACGCCTATACACATGTGGCTTATAGAAATGTGACACACACATACAAATAATTAAATTATGTCTTAAAACATGATTTTGCCTATATTTAATATGCATTATCTATTCTTTACTCGTTAGTATTTTTCTGAAATAAAGTAAAACTTAAATGTTTCTTTCTCTTCAGAGTTTACTGTCTTACACAAGTGAGTATTTTTAGTCCCTCTGTGTTATGGCCTGAATATTAAATGTCCCTCATAGGCTCCTGTTTTGAAGGTCTAGGAGACGTTGGGAGTTGGGGCTTTGTATGAGTAGGTAGGCCAGTAGGTGGGTCATTGGTGGTGTGTTCTCTCTGATCACTGGGTGGTGCTAACTCTATTTTCTGTCCCACATCACCATTGCCATGACAGAGCAAACTTTTAAAAACTGTAAGCTAAAATAAGTCCTCCCCCTTTTAAATAGTTCTGCAGGTAGGCTCTCATAACAACAAAAAAGTAACTAATTAGCTTTGTATTTAAACAGTAAGTACTCTTAGAATCAATGAATATTTTCTATCTTTTAGTTTTACATTTTCTAATAGTCTGCTGAGGGTATTTTAGTAACTATTATATCTAGATTACCGTATTTAGCAATCCTTTCTTCTGAAGTAGATTTTATTGCCAATTCTTAATTTAACTAGAATGGTTGAGGCATTTATCAGAATAATGGTACTCTTCTTCCTCATAAATTTGAGGTTTTAATAACAAATATAATGAGTAGGACCATTATAGTAATTGGAATTACATGGTAGAAGTAAGAATTTTTTCTAAAGCTTTGCATAATCAGTTCTATTCCTGTATATATATATTATAATCTTTATGTTACAAAATTATACAAAAATCATAATATTCATATATTATGGACTCACAGAAGCTACAGTTTCTGAGACTATAATATAAATTTATCCAAGCAAAACATTTTTAAAAAAATAAAAGATTAAATTTAATTATAATTTCAAAACTCACATATTCGTGTGTGATTTCTGGAATTCTTACTCTACTGTTGTGATAATATACTTATAACAAGATAACTTAAATTTGAGGCATAGTTTCAGTATGAATTTAAATATAAAGTACTTATTTTTATTTTCAAACGATGTATTTTTATTTATTATATGTGTATGAGTGTTTTACCTGCATGCATGTATTCCTGGGACCTACAAAGGACAGAATATGGCACTGGATTCACTAGAACTAGAGCAAAAAGCATTCTTTGGAAGTAGAGTTAGAAACAGAGATGAGCTTCATCATGGGTACTGGGAATAGAATCTGGCTCCTCTGCAAGAGTAGAAAGTGCTGTTAACTAGTGAGCCATTTGTCTAGTCCTGTCTTTTTCTAGCATTTGATAGAAATTTCTTTGAAACATGGCTCCTGCTTCAGGACCAAAGCTCCACCTGTCTTCCAGAGGAGGGCTCCAGGGTCCCAGAATCATCCGGACTCCTGCTTATGGCCCTACCTGCCTTCCCAAGGATACCTGCTAGACCAGACACCAGAATGATCGGGGTTAGACTATCCCATCCAAAACCCCTGCCTATAGATTTCAGTATATTTATCCTAACTTATAGGTCTAGTACCCACTTATTAGTGGGTATATACCATGTGTGTCTTTCTCCTTCTGGGATACTTCAATCAGGATGATCTTTTCTAGTTCCTGCCATTTGCCTGCAAATTTCATGATTTCCTTGTTTTTAATCGCTGAGTAGTATTCCATTGTGTAAAAGCACCACAATTTCTGTATCCATTCCTCAACTGAGGGACATCTGGGTTGTTCCACGTTCTGGCTATTACGAATAAAGCTGCTGCAAACATGGTTGAACAAATGTCCTTGTTGTGTACTTGATCATCTTTTAGATATATGCCTAGGAGTGGTATAGCTGCATCTTGAGGAAGCACTATTCCTAATTGTCTGAGAAAGCACCAGATTGATGTCCAAAGTGGTTGTACAAGATTACATTCCCACCAGCAATGAAGGAGTGTTCTCCTTTCTCCACAACCTCTTGAGCATGTGCTGTCACTTGAGTTTTTTATCTTAGCCATTCTGATGGGTGAAAGGACCATGTATGGACATAACCTAGAACCCGTGCTAGGATGTAGCTCATGGTAGCTAAGTCTCCACGTGGGTTCCCTAGTAAGGGGAACAGGGACTATTTCTGACATGAACTCCATGGCTGTCTCTTTGTCTCCCCTCCCCTCCCCCTGAGGGAGGAGCAGCCTTGCTAGGCCACAGAAGAGGACATTGCAGCCAGTCCTGAAGAGACCTGATAAGCTAAGGTCAGATGGAAGGGGAGGGGGATCTCCATTCTCAGTGGACTTGGAAAGGGTCAGGGAGGAGATGAGGGAGGAAGGGTGGACATGGAAGGGAATGAGGGAGTGGATACAGCTGGGATACATAGTTAATAAACTGTAACTAATATCAGGAAATAAAAATTTAATTAAAAATAACCAAATCCCCTGCCTAGGGTTCAGCTGAGATGCAGACAGCAGAACAGAGCTGTAGGCTATTCCCTGCATTCCAGCCTCAGGCCCCACAGCACTACCCATCTTCCCAAGGAGAGCTCTCAGGTCTCAGGATCATCCAATGTCTGGCCCAAGATCTAACAGCCTTCCTGAAGAGTGGCAGAAGTCACCAGAGACACCTTTCTGACACCAGGGACAAGAAGATGGCTAAAGGCCAGTGTAAGAACACAATCAACAAGAGTCACTGCAATATGGCACCACCAGAACCCAGCTATCCTACCACAGCAAGACCTGGACATCCTAACAGCACTGAAAATTACTTTAACTCTATTCTATAAATATGATAGAGGCCTTTTAGAGGGAAATGAATAAATCCCTTAAAGAAATATAGGAGATGACTCTTATGGGACCTCCAAGATGACTGCCACAAGAGGACACTGTGTCTGAGGAGTAGGACAGCAGTAACAACTCAGCGACCAGGAGACTGAACTCTGGGCCCTAAAACACCAGCATTTGTGATTGCAAGGTGAGCAGAACTCCTACTGTGAGGAAATCAAGTGGGAAAATCCTAGAGACACCCAGTTATTCCCCTGAAAAAAACTCCGGGTGACCAGCGGCAGTGCACAGCCGTGATCTGAAAGAGCAGCCGCACTGGGCACCAACAGCCACCATTCTGGACTGGGTCACATGGTCTCCAGGCCAGACTGAGAAGACCCCAGGTACCATTTCGAATGGCCTGCATCCCGAGGGCTCAGCTCCACCACCAACCACCTCAGTCCGTGTGTGTGTCCACTGGCCAGACTGAGAAGGCTCTCTCTGCTGTTTCAACTGGCAGGCATACAGTGCGTGCACACCGCTCTGCTCCACCAGCAACCACCCCAGTCTGTGTATGTACACAGGCCAGACTTAGAGAGCCTAGGGTATCATTTCCAACCAGCCTGCATACTATGGGCCCACACCGCTCAGCTCTGCCAGCAACTACCTCAGTCCCTGTGACTCCACGGGCCAGACTGAGAAGGCCCTGGGTATCATTTCAGACCGGCCTGCATACAGCAGTCGCACACAGTATACCTCGAGTGTACGCACTCGGCAACGCCTGCAAACACTCCAGACCATGTGTGTCCACGGGCCAGTCTGAGAAGGACCCAGATTCCATTCCCCAGACAGGGCTGCATCGGGCGGGCACACTCCTCATGGAGACCCTAGCCACCACCCTGGACTGGGACACACAGTATCAGGTCCAGACTGAGGTGCCCCCAAATACCATCTCAGACCATGGTGCACAGCCCCTGGCCCAGGAGGAGGCGACAAGTCTCCAGTACAGAGGAGAGCCCTTAGCAGCAAGCCCAGGTCAGAGTGTGGAGCCTCCAGACCAGAGCAGCGCCACCAGCTGACATCTCAAACTGGGACACTCAGTCTCTGGCACAGAGTGAAGAGCCAAGCCACGAGACCAGAGGGTTGACCAGCCTGCAGTGCTCATAGCGTCTAGCAGAGAGCACGAACCAGGCACACAGATCCCACAACAGAGTTCAACTGAGGCCACAACACACACTATCAAACCACTGGAACTCCCTGATCTGCTTGAAGAATACTCCTGACACAAGAAATTGACAGTTCCAGTCTGAAGTTAAGCCTTAAAGCACAAACACCTCCTTGATTATATATAAACAAATGCCCAGGAGTTGAGATAAGAACTCACCCAAAAAAAATCAGGAAACCATGGCCCCACCAGAAACACCCAAAACCAATGGAGATTTTAATTCAGTGGAGACACAGGAAAATTATGTTAAAGCTATGATTATGCAGATATTAGAGGGACAAAAAGAGGACATGAACAAGGCCCTCAAAGAAATTCAGAAGAATTTAATTGCCCACATAGAGGAACAATTAAAGATATACAGAGAGGAAACAACCAAAAAAGTAGGAGCCACAGTCAATCAGATGAAGGAAACGATACAAAGCATGAAAACAGAATTAGAATCTATAAAGAAGACACAAACGGAGAATAACCTGGAACTGGAGAACTTAGAGAAAAGATTAGGAACCACGAAGGTAAGCATCACCAATAGAATACAAGAGATGGAAGAGAGAATCTCTGGAGCTGAACATATGCTGGCTGAAATGGATTACTCACTCAAGGAGAAAATAAAATCAGAAAAGTCCCAAACACAAAACATACAAGAAATCAAGGATGCCATG
>CM053763.1:36249838-36279458 GCA_028658305.1 Pachyuromys duprasi
ACAACCACTCTGGAAATCAATTTGGTGCTTTCTTAGACAATTAGGAATAGTGATTCCTCAAGACCCAGCTATACCACTCTTAGGCATATATCCAAAAGATGCTCAAGTACACAACAAGGACATTTGCTCCACTATGTTTGTAGCTGCTTTATTCATAATAGCCAGAACCTGGAAACAACCCAGATGTCCCTCAGGTGAGGAATGGATACAGAAATTGTGGTACTTTTACACAATGGAATACTACTCAGCAATTAAAAAGGAGGAAATCATGAAATTCGCAGGCAAATGGTGGAACCTGGATACGATCATCCTACTTGAGGTATACCAAAAGTAGAAAGAAACATATGGTATATACTCACTTATATTGACCTATAGGATAGGAAGGTTATGCTGAAATATACACACCTAGGGAAGATATACAAGAAGGAGGACCCTGGTTGGTATGATCAATGTTCGTTTAGATGAATAAATGGGATGGACATTGAGTGGAGGAGAAAACAAGCAACAAGACAGGAGCATACCAAAGACGGCCTCTGAAACAATCAATATAGCAATGTATCAAAGCAGATATTAAGACTCTCAACCAAGCCTTCAGCAGAGGGCAGGAAATAGTAATAAAAACAGGGGAAGTTAGTAAGACTTGGGGAGAACAAGAGCTCCACAAAGACCAATTTGAGCAGGTCGCAGAGGTCTTAGATGAGACAGTTTCTCCAACCAAGGACCATGTATGTATATGGCCTAGAATCCTGCTCAGATATGGCCCATGGTAGCTCGGTGTCCAACTGAAGACCCTAGTAAGGGGAACAGGGACTGTTTCTGTCATGAACTCGATGGCTGGCTCTTTGACCCTCCCCCATACGTGCCAGGGAGTAACAGCCTGGCTAGATTCCATGGGAGGACATTGCAGCCAGCCCTGAGGAGACAAGATGATCTGGGGTTGGATGGAAGGGGAGGGGATCATCCCCTATAGGTGGACTTGGAGTGGGCTGGGAGGAGATGAGGGAAGGATGGGGAGAGTGGGAGGGAATGAGGAAGTGGGCTGTGCCTGGGATGCAACATTACTAACCTGTGATTGATATAAAAATAAATAAATTACATTTTAAAAAAGGAAATATAGGAAAATACAATTAAACAGGTGAAGGAAACAGTTCGTCCTGAAAATAAAAATAGAAATTGTAAAGAAACTGGGGGAATCTTTATAGGGAAAACTTAGAAAAGAGAATAGGAACAATAGATATAAGCATCACCAACAGAATGTAAGAGATGGAGAAAAGAATCTCAGGTGTAGAAGATGCAATTCAAGAAATCAATACATCTGTCAAAGACAATGTTAAATATAAGAAGATGCTGACAGGAAACATCCAAGAAATCAGGGACACTATGAAAAGATGAAACCTAAAAATATTAGGAATAGAAGAAAGAGAAGAATCCTCTTTCCAAGGACAAAAAAAGGGAAATTAAAGACTTCTTAAATTCAGCAAAATGAAGGCACAACTTACCCCTACTTATGAGACACAATGGAAACCATGCTAAGAAGAAAGTTCATAGAACTAAATGCCTTCATAAAGACATAAGAGAGCTCTCATACTAGTAATTGACAGCCCACTTGAAAGTTCTAAAATGAAAAGAAGCAAACACACCTAAAAGGAGTAGACAGCAGAAAAATATTCAGAGCTGAAATCAATAAATTAGAAACAATGAGATTAATACAAAGAATCAATGGAACCAAGATAAACATATCCTTAGCAAAACGAAAAAAAAAGACAGAAAAACAATATCCATATTTAAAAAAATCAGAAAGGAAAAGGGGCACATTACAATAGAAACTGAGGAAATCCAAAGATGAATTAGGTCTTACTTCAAAAGCCTGTACTACAGGAAAATCTAAATGGAATGGACAATTTTCTTGATAAATTTTTATTTATCAAAGTTAAATCATGATCAGGTTAAAATTTTAAATATTCCTATAACCTGAAAAGAAATAAGATCATTAAGTGCCTCCCACCACCACCACCAACAAAAAGCCCATGGTCAGATGATGTTTCAGCATAGAAGTCTACCATACTTTCAGAGAAGAGCTAATAGCAATATTTCTCAAACTATTTCTAAACAAAATAGAAATAGAAGAAATGTTGCCAAATTCATTTTGTGAAGCCACAGTCACCTTAATAAGTATACCACACAAAGACCCAACAAAGAGAGAGTTCAATTCAATTTTTCATATCAACATCGATGCTAAAATACTCAATAAAATACTTGAAAACTGAGTCAGAAAACACTTCAAAACCATCATCCACCATGATCAAGTAGGCTTCACTCCAAGGATAAAGGGATGGTTCAATATAAGAAAATCTATCAATGTAATGTACCATATAAACAAACTGAAGGAAAAAAATCCACATGATCATCTCTTTGGATGCTGAAAAAGCCTTTGACAAAATCCAACAGTCATTCATGCTTAAAGTCTTGGAGATCAGGGACACAAAGCAAATACCTGAAAGTAATAAAGGCAATATACAGCAAGCCCATAGCCAACATTAAATTAAACAGAAAAAACGTAAAGCAATTCCACTGAAATCAGGGAAAAGACAAGGCTACCACTCTGTCTGTATCTCTTCAATAGAGTACTTGAATTCCTAGCAGGAGTAATAAATTAGCAAAAGGAGATCAAGGGCTTACAAATTAGAAAAGTAAAAGTCAAAACATTGCTATTTGCAGATAATATGATAGTATACACAAAGGACTCCCTAAATTCTACCGGAGAACTCCCTCCCATAGCTGATAAACACCTTCAGTAAAGTGACTGTATACAAAATTAACTCAAAAAATCAGTAGCCCTCCTTTATACAAATGATAATAAGGCTGAGAAAAAAAAATTAGGGACACAACACCATTCACAATAGCTACAAGGAATAGAAAATATCTTGACTAACCAAGCAAGTCAAAGACCTATATGACAAGTACTTCAAGTATCTGAACAAACTGAAGGAAATATCAGAAGAGGGAAAGATTACCCATGCTCATGATCAGTAGGATCAACATAGTAAAAATGGCCATGCTACTGAAAGCAATCTACAGAGTTACTGCATCCCCACTCAAATACTAAACCAATTTTTTACGGATCTTCAAAGGACAATTCTCAACTTCATATGAAAAAACAAATAAACAGAGTAACTAACAAAAAACCCAGAACAGCTAAAACAATCCTGTACAATAAAAGAACTTGTGGAGGTGTCACCATCTCTGATTTCTTGTACTACAGAGCAATAGTAATAAAAATTGCATGGTATTGGCACAAAAACAGACAGGTTGATTAAAGTAATTGATTCAAAGACACAAAATAAGCTCACACACCTACGGATACTTGATTTTTGACAAAGAAACCAAAACCATACAATGGGAAAAAAGAAAACTTCTTCAACCAATGGTGTTGGTCTAACTGTGTGTCTGCATGTAAAAGGCTGCAAATAGATCCATATTTACTACCCTATACAAAAGTGGATCACAGACCTCTGAATAAAACCAGATACACTAAATATGATAGAAGAGACAGTGGGAAAGAGCCTTGAATCCATTGGTACAGGCAAAGTTGTGGAGAAAGGTGCTCCCATTGCTCGTGGGATTGGAAACTTGTACAACCACTGTGGAAACCAATCTTGAGTTTGCTTAGAAAATTATGAATAGTTCTACCTAGAGATATAGCTATATCACTCCTGGCTATATATGGCACAGATGCACTACCATATTACAAGGACATTTACTTAACTATGTTCATAGGAGCTTTATTTGTAATAGCCAGAAACAGTCTAGATGTTCCTCAACTGAAACATGGTTAAAGACAATGTGGCACATTTACACAATGTAGTACTAATCAGCTATTAAAAACAAGGACATCTTGAAGGTTGCAAAAAAATGGATGGAAGTAGAAAATATCATCTTGAGTGCAGTAGCCCAACCCCAAAAGACATTCACAGTATGTACTTAATTAAAAGTGGATATTAGCCATAAAGGATAGGCTAAACATGCTACAATCCACAGACCCAAAGAAACTAAGTAACAAGGAGGGCCCAAGGATGGAAGCTTGAATCTCTCTCAGAAATAAAATAGTCATTGGAAGCGAATGGAAGGAGGAAACTGGGTAGGAGAGAGATGGAAAGGGGACACAAGTAAGGATTAGGGGGATAGCAAAGTGGAAGGACCTAGTAATGTAAGGGAAAGGGATCTTCCAGAGACCTGGAATAGAGGAGGCCCCAGGAAGTATATAGGGTTCAACACACCTCAGACTCCGAGCAGCTGGAGATAGGAAGCCTGAAGTAAGTATTTCCTGTAGCCAGGCAGAACTTTCAGTGAAGATATAAGGACACCAACCCACCCACAAAACCTTCGACCAAAATTTGTCCTGCCCACAAGATATGAAGGGACAAAAATGGAGCAAAGGTTGGGGAAACAGCCAATCAAAAGCTGGCTCTACTTGAGACCTATCCCATGGAAAATAAACAAACCCTGACACTGTTAATGGTATTCTGCTATGCTTCCAGACTAGCGTAACTCTTCTGAAGGGCTTCACCCAGCAGCTGATGGAAACAGATGCGGAAACCCATGGAATCCCATGGAAGAGATCTGAGAACAATTGCAGGAGGCTGATGGGGTCAAGGACCTTCAGAGTCAAATAACCTGAGCCCATGGGTGCTCGCAGAGATTGAACCACTAACAATGAGCATGCATGGACTGTTCCTAGGCTTCCTGCATATATATAGCAGATGGGCAGCTTGGTCTTTATGTGGATCCTCCAACAACTAGAGCAGGGGCCCTCTGGGTCTCTGATCCCTCGCTTTGGATGGTGTTCTGCTAACTGGCCTCCTTGTGTGGCTTCAGTGGGAGAAAATTCTCCTAGTTTTGCAGGGATTTAATGTGCCATGGTATGTTGGTACCCATGTGGGTCCTCCCCTCTTCATTGAGAATTAGAGGGGAGAATGAGGGGAAAGGGTATACAAGGTGGAGACAGGAAGGAGAGGGGGGGTTTGCAATCAGAATGTAAAGTAAATAAATAAATAAATAAAATTTAAAAAAGAAATTGCTCTTTCATATGATTCCCTGTACTCTGCCCAAAGTTTGGTTATGAGTTTCAGCATCTGCTTTGATACACTGCTAGGTTGAATCTTTTAGAGGCCCTCCTTGGTAGGCTCCTGTCCTGTTCCCTGTTTTCTTCTTCTTCCAATGTCTATCCCATTTGTCTAAGTGAGGACTGATCCTCTTACCCTGGGTCTTCCTTCTTGTTTAGTTTCTTTAGGTGTACAGATTTTAGTATGTTTATCTTATTTTATAGGTCTAGTACCCACTTATAAGTGAGTATATACCATGTGTGTCTTTCTGCTTCTGGGATACCTCACTCAGGATGATCTTTTCTAGTTCCTGCCATTTTCCTGCAAATTTCATGATTTCCTTGTTTTTAATTGCTGAGTAGTATTCCATTGTGTAAAAATACCATAATTTCTGTGTCCATTTTTTAACTGAGGGACATCTGGGTTGTTTCCAGGTTCTGGATATTATGAATAAAGCTGCTACAACATTGTTGAATAAAAGTCCTTGTTGTGTGCTTGATCGTCTTTTGGATATATGCCTAGGAGTGGTATAGCTGGATCTTGAGGAAGCACCAGCTTGATTTCCAAAGTGGTTGTACAAGTTGACATTCCCACTTGCAGTGGAGGAGGTTAGTGAGACCTGGAGAGTACAGGAGCTCCACAAGGACAGCAGCAGAACCAAAAAATCTGAGCTCAGGGGTATTTTCTGAGGCTGATACTCTAACCAAGGTCCATTCATGGATATACCTTAGAACCCCTGCTCAGATGTAGCCCATGGCATCTCAGTATCCAAGTGGGTTCCCTAGTAAGGGGAAGAGGAACTGTCTCTGACATGAACTCAGTAGCTGGCTCTTTGACCACCCCCCTAAGGGAGGAGCAGCTTTGTCAGACCACAGAGGAGTACATTGCAGACAGTTCTGATGAGACCTGATAAGCTAGGGTCAGATGGAAGGGGAGGTGGATCTCCCCTCTAGGTGGACTTGGAGAGGGGCAGAGGAGGAGATTAAAGAGGGAGGGCAGAAATGGGAGGGAGGGAGGAGGCTACAGCTGGGATACAAAGCAAAGAAAATGAAATTAATGTAAAAAAATAAAAATTAAAACAAGAAATTGCTCCAATTTATCCTCCCAATTAAATTTTTTCATAATTGTTCATTTCTTTATATGATTATACCTTCTCTTGTGTATTTTCCCATCCACATTACCATATCTGGCATAAGATAAATACACAGTAAATGTTTTGATTTGTTATGGTCAATTGTAAAGATTAATGTTGAAAACAGTAGTGGTAGATGCCAAAAAAAGAAAACAAAAACAAAACAAACAAACAAACAAAAAAACAAGCAAACCACCACCACAACAAAACAAATACTGTTCTTCCTTCACTTCCACAGAGTGTCTTTGTTTTTATTTTAATTTTTGCTGACTTGTTTGGAGTATTTCATGTCAAATCTATTTCTTCTAAAGTGTGGAGACTCTGAAGTTGTTCCTCAAACAATATAGCCCAACACATGGGCTCAGCCATCCATGTGTTGCCAGGATTTCATCAGGCCCCTCTTTGTCTTTTTCTCTGCCTCTATTGGCATCACATCCAATTTCCAGACTTCCTTAATTACTATCTGATTGCTCTATTCTTTATGACAATGTCACATGGCACATATTTCCCTGGTGAATTATCCTATTACATTTGGAACCTTTGCAAAGGAAATTTTTGTGACTTGTCATTATGAATATTCTGTCCTTAAAACACCTCTAGTTTTTTCATTCCTCATTTCTCTCTGGCAACTCTATTCTATGGTTTAACTTGTATCTGAGAACAATGAGTGTTATCTTAGATTGTGTTCTTCAAAAGTTCTCGGTTTTGAAATCTTTCATATGTTTGAACATCTTCTTACTAGTTTTCAAATACTGTTAATGTCTTTTAAAGTTCCCTATTTTATTTACTGTTATTTCAGTGGGTATGTAGCTGTTTCATTTCTCTGGAGATGGGGAGGGAAGGCTGATTTGTTCTGACCCTCTCAGTGACTTTCTTGCTTATGAATATGCTACTAGATGCTAACATTTGGCTTCTTCTCCTTCTCCTCCTCTTTCTCCTCCTTCTTCTCCTCTTCCTCCTCCTCCTTCTAACAAACTTAATTTACTTTTTTAATATATATAAACCCTTACGTTGCAGCCATAGCTGGAGCCTGGGCCCCCTGAACAGAGATTCTTGTGTGGGTTTTTACAAGATGATCAGTAAATTTCTGATAAGGAGACTAGGTGAACACAGTTTCTTTTCAGAAGTCAGGGGTCAGCTAGCTGTAGGTCTTGGAGACGGCATCAAAGATGCCCTTGGCAAAGTTGCCCATGATGACAGTGTAGCCCCTGGCCGATGTGAGGAAGTCATCATTACCTGCCATCATCAGTAGCTTCTTGGGCACAGGAGCAGAGACAATGCAAGTGCCTCTGGAATCAAGGACGAGACTCACCAAAACAGACCCACAGAGGCCTGTTACCTTTACCAGAACAGTGTGGTGCTTGCCAATCTTCTTTTCCCATTAGCCTCTTCACACAGGGATGATGAAGGGCTTGGCCAAGATGATGGCTACTTGGACGGCAGAAGCTAACTCCCTGTAGAACTTAACAGCAAGACCAACAGACCATTGTAGTCCCCAATAGAAACAAAATCCTTGAACATGGTCCGCAGGCCAGCCTGTGTCTGCTTCTGAAATGTCATGATCTTTAAAACCTCCTTTAGGGATGCATCCAGGAAACAGTGAATTATCTCAGATTCCTTATTTACTTATTACAATTTATTTGCTTTATATCCCTTCTGTAGCCCCCTCTCTATCTCCTCCTAATCCTACACTCCTTCCTTCTTTTCTCCCTGTGCCTCTCCACTAGTCCACTAACAGGGGAGGTCCTCCTCCCCTTCTATTTGACCGTAGCATATTAGGTCTTATCAGGGCTGGCTGAATTGTCTTCCTCTGTGGCCTGGCAATGCTGTACATCCCACATGGGGGGAAGTGATCAAAGAGCCAGCTACTGAGTTCATGTCAGAGATAGTCCCTGCTTCCTTACTAGGGAACCCACTTGGAGACTGAGTTACCTATGGGCTACCTCTGAGTAGGTTGTCTAGGTCCTCTCCAAGTATGGTCCTAGCTTGGAGCACAGGTCTCTGCAGAGCAACCCAGGTCCAGATACTTTTGCTCTGTTGGTCTCCTTGTGGAGCCCCTGTCCCTTCCAGGTCTTCCTATCTTCCCCTTCTTTTATAAGATTCCCAGCACTCTGCCCCAAATTTGGCTATGAGTCTTAGCATCTGCTTTGGTAACCTGAAGGGCAGAGTCTTTCAGAGGCTCTCTCTGTAGAAGACTTCTTTCCTGTTCCCTGTCTTCTCCTGCTTACTGTGTCTATCTCATTTGCCCTTCTGAAAGAGGATTGAACATCTTCCCAAGGGTCCTTATTCTTGTTTAGCTTCTTTAGGATTTTAGATTTTAGTATGTTTATCCTATGTTATATGTCTAATATACACTTATAAGTGAGTATATAACATATGTGTCTTTATGCTTCTGGGTTACCTCACTCAAGATGATATTTTCTGGTTTAAATCACTTGCCTGAAAATTTTATGATTTCTTTTTTTCTTTTTAATTGCTAAGTGGTATTCCATTGTGTAAGTATACCACAAATTTTGCATCCATTTCTCAGTTGAAGGATAACTAAGTTGTTTCCGGATTCTGGCTATTACAAATAAAGCTGCTATGACCATGGTTGAGCAAATATCCTTGTATAGTTGAGCATATTTCAGATATATGTCTAGGAGTGGTATTGCTGAATCTTGAGAAAGCACTATTCCTAATTTTCTGAGAAAGTGCCAGATTGATTTCCAAAGTGTTTGTGCAAGTTTACATTCCAACCAACAATGCAGGAGGGTTCCCCTTTCTCCACATCCTCTGAAGCATGTGTTTTACCTTGAGTGTTTGATGTTAGCCATTTTGATGGATATAATGTGAAATCTCAGGGCTATTTTGATTTGCATTTCTCTGATGACTAAGGACACTGTACATTTCTTTGTTTCTCTGCCATTCCATATTCCTCTATTGAGACTCTGTCTAGATTTTACCCCATTTTAAAATTGGATTACTTGGTTAGTTGCTGTTTAACTACTTGAGTTCTTTATATATTCTGGATATTAGCCCTCTTTCAGACATAGGGTTAGTGAAGATCCTTTCCCATTCTGTAGGCTATCATTTTGTTTTGATGACAGTGTCCTTTGCTTTACAGAATCTTTTCAGTTTCATGAGGTCCCATATATTGATTGTTGATCTTAGAGCCTGTGCTGTTGGTGTTCTGTTCAGGAAGTTGTCCCTTGTGCCAATGAGGTCAAGGCTCTTTCCCAATTTTTTGTATAACAGGTTTAGTGTGTCTGGTTTTATGTTGAGTTCTTTGATCCACTTGGACTTTAGTTTTGTGCAGGGTGATAAATATGGATCTATTTACATTTTTCTACATGTAGACATTCAGTTAGACCAGCACCATTGGTTGAAGATGCTATCTTTTTTCCATTGTATAGTTTTGCCTTCTTTGTCAAAAATCAAGTATCTGTACCTCTGTGGGTTTATTTCTGGATCTTCAATTTGATTCCATTGATCCACCTGTCTGCTTTTATGCCAGTACCATGCAGCTTTAATTGCTGTTGCTCTGTGGTACAGCTTGAGATCAGGGATGGAGACACTTCCAGAAGATCTGTTATCATTAAGGATTGTTTTAGCAATTCTGGGTTTTTGTTTATCCATATGAAATAGAGAATTCTTCCTTCAGTCTATAAAGAATTGTGTTGGTATTTTGATGGGAATTTCATTGAATCTGTAGATTTCTTTTGGCAGGATGGGCATTTTCCCTTTTTTAATCCTACTGATCCATGAGCATGGGAAATTTTCCATCTTCTGATAGCTTCTTCAATTTCAGAGACTTGAAATTTCTTTTTTCATACTGGTCTTTCACTTGCTTGGTTAGAGTCACATCAAGGTACTTTACATGATTTGTGGCTATTGTGAAGGGTATTGTTTCTTGTTTCCCTAATTTCTTCCTCAGCCCCTTCATCTTTTGTTTAGAGGAGGGCTATTGATTTTTTTTTTTGAGTTAATTTTGTATCCAGCCACTTTGGTGAAAGTATTTATCAGCTGAAGAAGTTCTCTGGTAGAATTTTTGGGTCACTCATTATTAGTATAATATCATCTGTGAAGAGTGATACTTTGACTTCTTCCTTTCTGATTTGTATCCCCTTGATCTCCTTCAGTTGTTTTATTGCTCTAGCTGGGACTTCAATAACTATGTTGAAGAGATATGGAGAGAGTGAGCAGCTTTGCCCTGACATTGATTTCAGTGGGGTTGATTTAAGTCTCTCTCTATTTAGTTTGATGTTGGCTATAGGCTTGCCCTATATTGTCTTTACTATGTTTAGGTACGTGCCTTTTATCCCTGACTCTCCACAACTTTAAACATGAATGACTGTTGCATTTTGTCAAATGATTTTTCAGCATCTAAGGAGATGATTGTGTGTGTGTTTTCATCAGTATATATATATATATATATATATATATATATAATGTTGGATTACATTGATAACTTTCTGTATATTGAACTACCCCTGCATGCTTGGGATGAAGCCTACTTGGCTGTGGTGGACAATATCTTTAATGTGTTCTTGGATGCAGTTTGTGGGTATTTTGTTGAGTATTTTTGCATCAATGTTCATAAGAGAGATAAGTCTGATGTTCTCTTTTTTTGGTTGGGTCGTTGTGTGGTTTAGGTATCAAAGCGACTTGGAACCATAGAACAAGATTGTTAATGTTCGTTCCTTCTGTTTCTATTTTGTGAAATAGTTTGAAGAGAATTGGAGTTAACTCTTCTTTGAATGTGTGGTAGAATTCTGCTCTGAAACCATCAGGCCCTGGGATTGTTTTTGTAAGGGAGAATTTTGAGAACTGCTTCTATTTCCTTGTGCAAGATAGGACTATTTAATCTATTTACCTGATCTTGATTTAATTTTGGTAACTGGAATCTATCAAGAAAATTGTCGATTTCATTTAGATTTTCAAGATTTGTGGCATATAAATATTTGAAGTAAAAACTGATGATTCTTTGCATTTATTCATTGTCTTTTTTTTTTTTGCTGATTTGCATAGGTTCTCTCTGCTTTTTAGTTAGTTTGGTTAAGGGTTTGTCTATCTTGTTGATTTTCAGAAGAACCAGCTCTTGGTTTCACTGATTCTTTGAATTGTTTTATTTCTAATTTATAGATTTCAGCCCTGATTTTCATTTTTTCCAATCTTCTACTTCTCTTGTGTGTGTCATTTCATTTCTTTTTTTTTCTAGGACTTTTAGGTCTGCCATTAAATTGCTGGTATGAGATGTCTCAAACTTCTTTCTGAAGTTCTTAATACTATGAACTTTCCTCTTAGCACTGCTTTCCTTGTGTCCCATGAGTTTAGGTAAGTTGTGCTTCATTTTCATCGAATTTTAGGAAGTGTCTATTTTTTTTTTTATTTCTTCCCTGACCAAGCTGTCATTAAGTAGAGAGCTGTTTAATTTCCATAAATGTGCAGGCTTTTTGTTATTTCTGTTGTTGTGGTGGTATAGTTTTAGGCCATGATCATCTGATAGGAGACAACGGATTATTTCAATCTTCTTGTATCTGTTGAGGCTTGCTTTGTGCTCAATTATATGGTCAATTTTGGAGATATTACCATAAGTTACTGAGAAGAAGGTATATGCTTTTGAGTTTGGGTGAAAAGTCTGTAGACATCTATTAGGTACATTTGGTTTATGACCTCTGTAAGTGTCATTATTTCCCTTTTTAGCTTCTGTCTAGATGAGTTGTCCCTTGGCGAGAGTGGAATGTTGAAGTCTCCCACTATTAAGGTGTTGGGATCTATGTGTGATTTAATAATGTTTCATTTACAAATGCAGGTGCTTGAGTTGTAGGGACTGATCCTATTAAAACTTAACAGGTTTTCTTGAGTATGTTTTTCATTTTGTGTACTTTAAACAATATTTTCTGAGGGTTCATTTATACATTTCACAAATTATGGTCACTTCCCCAGGAAGAGCTCTACAGATCCAAGTCTACCTATTCCTTCTCTAAGTATACAATATTGACTATGAATAAACTTTGCATGTTAACTTACTAAGTATAATTCCTCTTGTTCTAATTGATTGTTTAATTTGATTATTTTGTAGCTATCTGTCTGGTGGTGTGTGATACAGTCTATGAAAAATGTCTTTGATATTGATCCTGATGTTCATTAAACACAATCACATTTTGTACAAGGCCTGGACCCTTATGTATAGATTCTACCAACAGCAAAAGATAAACTCTTCTATAGCCCTGTATTTTATCCCTAATTTATTTTAAATATTCATACCATTAACGTTTCTTTTCAAAATGTTTGCTTGATTTTTAAAAGCAGTAACTTGAATTTATAATTTTTGATGTGTATTTCTAAAGGTAGATTTTTCAATTTTTCTAAATATGCTATGCAGTTTTGACACAAAACAGTTATAACATATGAAATCTGCGTTCATTCTATAGCCAAATATGAGTGATTAAGGCCAAGTAAATTAATTCGGAGTATCTCAAATACTATTTTGCAATAAGGTAACAACTTTATGAAGTTTTAATAATTTGTCAACAGTGGCTAGTGTCTGGTATGGGTATTTTAATGTTCTTGGCATCTTATTAAATAATGAAGCACACAGATATTGCAAGGTAGCATAGAAATATTATTAAAGCAAACTGTGCATAGTAGGAAGGAATACAATTTCAAGATTGAAATTATGCCACATTAATGAATGTAGTCCTGGGCCATGTCTTATTGGGAGCTATCTTTTATAGAGTTCAAGAGAACAACAAGATTACTATGGCTGTGGATTTTGTGACTCTCTATTTTGATTGATAGATTAAATTATGTAAATCTTTCATACTATGTATGACCCTTCCTGTAATGAATCTGATTTTAATCATATGTATATCAGATAATGCATAGGCAAAATATAGCAAATAATGGATTCTTCATAATTCCAATATGTAAGCATAAGATGATGTCTTATTTAGGGTTATTATTTCTGTGATGATCATGGCAAAAGCAACTTGAGAAAGAGAGAGTTTATTTGGATTCTCACTGTTTAGTTTGATGTTGGCTATATGCTTGCTATATAGTGCCTTTACAATGTTTAAGTAAGTGCCTTATATCCTTGATCTCTCCAGGACTTTAAAAATGAACAGGTGTTGGAATTTGTCAAATGCTTCTTCAGCATCTAAGAAGATTATCATGAGTGGTTTAGGTATCAAGATTACAGTGGTTTCATAGAATGAGTTTGGTAATGCTCCTTCTGTTTTTATTTTGTAGAATAGTTTGAGGAGAATTGGAATTTGCTCTTCTTTGAAGGTCTGGTAGAATTCTACACTGAAACCATCTGGCCCTGGGCTGTTTTTAGAAATGAGACTTTTGATGACTACTTCCATTTCCTTGGGGAATATCGGAATATATAATATATTTACCTGATTTATTTTAATTTTGATAAATGGAATTTATCAATATAATAGTCCATTACATTTTGTTTTTCAAATTTTGTGGCCTATAGGCATTTGTAGTAAGATCTAATGATTGGATTTCCTTAGTGATTGTTGTTTTGTCCCCCTTTTCATTTCTAATTTTGCTGATTTGGGTAGTTTCTCTCAGCCTTTTATTTAGTTTGACTAAGGGTTACCTTGCTGATTTTCTCAAAGAATCAGCTCTTAGTCTTATTGATTATTTGAATTGTTTTATTTTTTTCTAATTCATTTATTTCAGCCCTGAGTTTCTTTATTTCCAGTATTCTACTCCTCTTGTGTGTGTCGTCGTCTTCTTCTTCTTCTTCTTCTTCTTCTTTTTTGACTTTTAGGTGTATCATTAAGTTTCTTATATGAGATGTCTCAGACTTCTTTCTGGAGGCACTTAGTGCTATGAACTTTCCTCTTAGCACTGCTTTCTTTCTGTCCCATAAGTTTGGGTAAGTTATGCCTTCATTTTCATTGAATTGTAGGAAGTCTCTAATTTCTTTTTTCATTTCTTCTCTGACCAAGCTGTCATCAAGTAGAGAGTTGTTTAGTTTCCATGTGTATGTAGGCTTTTTAAAAAATTTCTGTTGTTGTTGACTTTTAGTTTTAGGCCATGTTAGTCTGATAGAATACAAGGGATTATTTCAATCTCCTTGTATCTGTTGAGGCTTGCTTTGTTCTCAACTATATGGTCAAATTTTTGAGAAGGTTCCATGAAAAGACTGTATACTCTTTTGAGTTTGGGTGAAAAGTTCTGTAGACATCTATTAGGTCCATTTGATGTAGGACCTCTATAAGTATCATTATTTTCCTGTTTAGCGTCTGTCTAGATGAACTGTCCCTTGGTGAGAGTGGAATGTTGAAGTCTCCCACTAATAAGGTGTTGGGATCTATGTGTGATTTAATAATGTTTCCTTTAAAAATGCAGGTGCTCTGGTATTAGGGGTGTAGATTTTGAGGATTGTGAAATCCTCCTGCTGGATTTTTCCTTTGATGAGAATGAAGTGTCCCTCCTCATCTTTTTTAATCAATTGTTGAAATTCAATTTTTTTTAGATATTAGGGTAGCTATCTAAGCATGTTTTCTGGTTCTCTTTGCTAGAAAAACCTTTTCCAGCCCTTTACTCTAATGTAGTGTTTACCTTTGTTGCAGAGGTGTGTTTCTTGGATGCAGCAGAATGTTGGATCCTGCTTCAGCAACCATTGTGTTAGTCTGTGTCTTTTTATTGGAGAGTTGAGTCCTTGATAGATATTATTGACCAATGAATGTTACCTCCTTTTATTGTGGAGTTGGTGGTATTACTGTGTTTCATTGCTTGTTTTCTTTTATATCTATATCCTGTGTTTTCTAGGATGTAGTTGTTTTTGCTGGATTGGAATTTTCCTTCTAGTATCTTCTGTAGGGCTGGGTTGCTGGGTAGATATTGTTTAAGTTTAGTTTTGTCATCGAATTTTTTTCTCCATTTGGGTTGATTGAAAGCTTTGCTGGGTATAGTACTCTAGGTTGACATCTTTGGTCTCTTAGAGTCTGCCATGACATCTGCCCAGGCCCTTTTCATTTTCATAGTTCCGGTTGAGAAATCTGGTGAGACTCTGATAGGTCTACCTTTGTATTTTACTTGGCCTTTTTCCCTAGATGCTTTTAATATTTTTTCTTTGTTCTGTCGATTCAGTGTTTTGACTATTGTGTGTGACATGAGGAGTTTCTTTTCTGGTCTAGTCTATTTGTTGTTCTGTAGGCCTCTTGTATGTTTATGGACATCTCTTTAAGTTGGGAAATTTTTTTCTATGATTTTATTGAAAATATTTTCTGGACGTTCTATCTTAAAATCTTCTTTTTCATATATTCCTGTTATTTTTAGATTTTGTCTTTTTATGGTGTCCTTGATATCGTGGATGTTTTGTGTTTGGAACTTTTCTGATTTTACTTTTTCTTTGATAGATGAATCAGTTTCTTCAATTGTATCTTCAGTGCCTGAAATTCTCTCTTCCATCTCTGATATTCTGCTGGTGAGGCTTACCTTTGTGGTTCCTGGTCTTTTCTCTAAGTTCACCAGCAACAGGGGTTTCTCAGTTTGTACTTTCTTTATTGATTCTAATTCTGTTTTCATGTCTTGCACCATTTCCTTCATCTGTTTGAATGTGGATTCCTGTCTTTCCATAATGGCCTCTATTTTTGTTTGTTTCTTCTCTATATTCCAGTAATTGTGCTTCTATTTGTGTCTCTACATGTGTCTTTATTTGTTTAGCTATATTTGCCTACATTTCTTTGAGAACTTTGTTCATTTCCTCTTTATGTGTCTCTAAAAACTGGATAAGCATAGCTTTAAAATCAGTTTCCCATGTTTCCAATGAATTAAAATATCCATTCATTTTGGAAGTTGCTGATGAAGCCATGATGTCCTGATATTTGTTGCATGTGTTCTTAAGCTGACTTGTAGTCATCTGCTTGTCTGTAACCTTGGCTGTTTTTCCATGGATTCTGTACTTCAGACTGGGTCAGTCTGCCTTGGTGTCTGGAGTATTCTTCAGGAAGATGAGAGAGGTCCAACAGTTTGAGATTGGATGTTGGTGTTTCCGCTCTAGCTAAGGGAGGAAGTTTGTAGGTGCATATGCGTAAGTGCGGGTGTGTGTATGGCATTGTGCCTTGAGGGAGAGGGTGCTAGAGTGTATAGATGCTTGGAAGGGTGGAGCTTAATCACAGAAGGGGGTGCTGGTGCTGTTTGAGGGTGCAATGAGCACGTGCAGGTGCCCTGAATACTTCAGTGGCCTACAGGCCTGTAATGCTGTCCTGCTGTTATTCAGATATGTCTGGGTTCCAGGAAATGTTTGCCAAGAATCCACTGGTAGGCCTACAGAACAGGGCCTTCAGTGTTGAGAATGTTGTCCCAAGGATTCCTATGTTGCCCACAGTGGAGGTGTGGGTGAGAGGGATCATTCTGGATGCTAGTGTAGAGTGACCCTGCATCTTGGAACTCTGCATGCACTCACTTAAAGGTGCACTCGCTTACAGGCCTAATTGGAAAGCACAGGGGTTCCCCCTATTCTCTACTTTCAGAATTGGCCCCAAAGGGGCAAATGGGAGTAGAGGTGATCCTTCAGCTCAGTGATGTCTGCTGTTTGGCTGCTGGGCACGGAGACATGTATTTGGGGTGGCTACCTGTGCAGTCTCAGTCACGGAGCATGGAGAATCCTGCTTGGACTAGCCTCTGACCCACTGCAGCTACAGCTCTGGGAGGCCTACCTGTGCAGTTGTAGTCACCCAGTGCAGAGGTTCATGCTTGGACTAGCCAACGTGGAAATCTTATTTTTATAGAACCTGAACCAAACAAATCACTGAGAAAGTGAAAGACCTGAGTGTGTGAAATGTTCAGTCAAATTTACATGAAGAATTGGTTTACGAAAACTTCAGATGTATCTTCAAACTCCATAAAACATACATAAACAAAAACACTGGACATTTTCTCATTATAAAAGCAATACATTTTACTAAAGCACACAGGTAAACAGCTCTTAGCTGTGATTATTGCAGATATTTTCTAATCTTCTGGAAATGTTAACAAGCCTACCAGAAACAGCGTCCTTTTCTTTTGCCTTTCTGTCTTTAACACAGAATAAATTTAAAGCCATTACAAGACACAGATTTATCTTTTTACAATGCCAGAGTCACAGATAAGTTCTTCTTTGTTGGATTAAGAAGTGAGTCAATGTTTAACTATCAATTTTTAAATAGTGAGTGGTGCATCAGATGCTTTCAAATCCACGTAACCGGCATTATTCTCCAGTGAGGGCCTTTAAAGCAGCTGTTGTGTATTTCGGAAGAAGTGACACAACTAAAGTTAAGAACGTGCTCATTCCAGTCCAGGATTAAAATAGGACTGTTGGAATAGCAGTAAATCTTACCAAAAATTCTCTAGTCCTTTAATTTCTTTGCATGTACTTTTAAAATAAATGAATTTGAACAATAGGTATTCAACACCTGAAACTAAAACTTACTTTTAACTCTTTCTTGTTCTAGTGTATACATCAGACCCATTATTTTTTCTTTCTTTTAAATTTTGTTTTACAATTTATTTATTATCTATCCTGATTGAAGTCTCCTCTCTCAATTCCTCCCAGTCCTACTCTCCCTCTTCCCCTAGTCCACTGAAAGGAGGAGTTCTACTCTGCCCTCTGCCCTTAGCTTATCAAGTCCCATCAGGACTGCCTGGATCCTCTTCCTCTGTGGCCTGGCAAGGCTGCATCACCAGAAGCAAGTGAATTCATGACTTGGCAGCCACTGTTCCCCTTATTTGGGAACCACACAGAGCCTGAGCTGCCAAATGGCTACATTTGAACAGACCCATTATATGAGATTGATTTTTAATATTTTAATATAATCAAAATACATCTGAGCAGAGGTTCTAGGTTATATGCATGCATGGTCCTTGGTTGGAGAAAGAGTCTGGAAACAACCCAGATGTCCCTCAGTTGAGGAATGGATACAGAAATTGTGGTACTTTTACACAATGGAATACTACTCAGCAATTAAAAACGAGGAAATCATGAAATTTGCAGGCAAATGGTGGGACCTGGAAATGATCATCCTGAGTGAGGTATCCCAAAACCAGAAAGAAACACATGGTATATACTCACTTATATAGACCTATAGGATAGGATGTACATGCTGAAATCTATACACCTAGGGAAGATAAGCAAGGAGGACCCAGGGTGGGATGATCATTCATCGGTTAGATGGACAAATGGGATGACATTGAATGGAGGATAAAACAAACAACAGGACAGGAGCCTACCACAGAGGGCCTCTGAAAGACTCTAACTAGCAATGTATCAAAGCAGATATTAAGACTCACAACCAAGCCTTCGGCAGAGTACAGGGAATCATATGAAAGATGGGGGAGTTAGTGAGTCTTGGTGAGGACAAGAGCTCCACAAAGACCAAATAGATCAGGGCACAGAGGTCTTTTATGAGACTATTTCTTCAACCAAGGACCTAGAATCTAGAATTCCTGCTCAGATGTGGCCCATGGTAGCTCAGTATCCAGTGGGTACCGTAGAAAGGGGAACAAGGACTATTTCTGTCATGAACTCAATGGCTGCCTATTTGACCCTCCCTCTACCCCTGACGGAGGAGCAGCCTAGCTGTATCCCAGAAGAGGACAGTGCAGCCAGCCCTGAAGAGACATGATAAGCTAGGGTCAGATGGAAGGAGGGCGGAGGTCCTCCCCTATCAGTGGACTTGGAGGGGAGCTGGGAGAAGATAAAGGGGAGAGTGGGAGGGAATGAGGGAGCGGGCTACTGCTAGGATACAAAGTACATAACCTGTGATTAATATAAAAATAAATAAATTACTTTAAAAAAAGAGGACCTGGGGTAAGAAGATCAATCCTTACTTAGAAAGACAAATGGGATGGACATTGGAAATAGGAGAAAACAAGTAACAGGACAGGAGCCTACCACAGAGGGACTCTGAAAAACTATATAGCAGGGCATCAAAGTAGATACTAAGACTCGTAACCAAACCTTCGACAGAGTGCAGGGAATCTTAAGAAAGAAGGGGGAGTTAATGTGATCTGGAGAGAACAGGAGCTTCACAAGGACCAAATATATCAGGACACAGGGGTCTTTTATGAGACTGTTTCTCCAACCAAGGACCATGTATGGATATAATCTAGATCTATCATTTAAAAAATTTAATTAAATCTTTATTAATTATACTTTATTCACCTTATATACCCCTGTAGTTCCCTCTCTCCTCCAGTCCCAATCCTTCCTTTCCTTCCCCTTGTGCACCCATGTCCCTCCCCAAGTCCCCTGATAGGGGAGGTCTTCTTTTCCTTTCTTCTGATCCTAGTCTATTAGGTCTCATCAGGAGTGGCTGCATTTTCTTCCTCTTTGGCCTGGTAAGGCTGTTCCCCCATCAGGGGGAGGTGATTAAAGAACAGGCCAATCAGTTCATGTCAGAGACAGTTCCTGCTCCCCTTTCTATGGACCCCACTTGGACACTGAACTGCCATGGGCTACATCTGTGCAGGGGTCCTAGGTTATCTCCATGCATGGTACTTGGTTGGAGTAACAGTCTTAGACCTATCATTTTTAGGAGCTATTATTTCATACGCTCTTTTGGTTTTACGTTAAGTCCTTGGTAACATTTCATATAATCAATGAAATCGATATAAATAATCTAATTTAAAATTCATGATGGAAAACATTCTCAAAATTAGTTTTGTTTTGGCAAAGGGTATAAACTGAGGAGGGCTTTCAAAGAATTGCTGCACTCTCAGCCTCTCAGTCATCCACAGGAGTAACTGAGAAAATGTTTCAGTAACCTTTACCTTCTAGCCTCAATCGCAAAAGCCCAGGAAAGACCAGAAGTATATGTACAGAAGCATTTCATTCTAAGCACAACATTCACATCCCCTGACACTAACTATTCATGTAGACCCTTCTGAAATACAGCATGTCTATATTGTTGCTAGAGAAAATGGTGTTTTCACTACTCACTATCTTTGATCTCTTATATGTAGTATAATTGAAATAGCATCTTTTCCCCCCAGATTTCTGATATGATATGAGATGAGATGAGATTATGATAATCGTTGTGCCTTTGCTATTTTATCTCATGTAAATGAAGTGAGTGAAGTAAATTCTTATTAGAACACAAGAAATAAAAGGGACTGTCTTTATTTCCTTACTGTCCTTGATGGTGACAGTCTCTCTTTTTTATTTAATTAATCAATTAGTTTGTTGTTGTTTTAAAGAGAGGATCTTTCTGTTTTTGTGTAGTCCTGGATGTCCTAAATCTAT
The DNA here is from genome assembly GCA_028658305.1 of Pachyuromys duprasi. Taxonomy (NCBI): domain Eukaryota; kingdom Metazoa; phylum Chordata; class Mammalia; order Rodentia; family Muridae; genus Pachyuromys; species Pachyuromys duprasi. The sequence continues at coordinate 36,270,303 of CM053763.1, forward strand.
AAAGACCAGACTGGCCTTGAACTCACAAAGATTTGCCAGCATTTGTCTCCCATGTACTAGGATTAAAGGTGTGTACTACGCTACCTAGACTTTTGTTTTGTTTTCAAGAAATGTTGTAAGCTTGTAAATTTGTTTTTATTGATAATCTGTTGTAAATTTGTCACAACCTCCAAAATGAGTTTAGACTTTTGATAGTATTCTTCAAAAGAGAAACATATTATTGCAAATGTTTTACTAGATATTTCAAGGAACATAGAAATGATCTTTTGTCATCATAGTCTTTCCTGGTCATGAGATAGTGGCTAAAAGAACAAAGGACAGGTGTATTGGTTAGAGTCAACTTGATACAAGCTATCACGATCTGGAGGGAGAGAATCTCAGTAGAAAAATTGCCTTCATCAGATTAGTCTGTGGCTATATCAGTCGGTTTTTCTCTTGATTAATGATTGATGTAGGTTTCTGCACATTGCACGCAGTGCCACTTTTGGGATGGTGGCCCTGGATTGTCTAAGAAAGCCAGATTTCCTCCATATTCTCTTCTTTAGTTGCTGCCCTGACTTCCATTAGTGAACTATAAGCTGTAAACTGAAACAAATTCTTTCCTCAAAATGCTTTTGAGCATTGACTTTATCAAATAGAAAGTAAACAGGAGAATGAAAGAAAATGGTTATATAGTTCACTACCATGCTGTAAGTACTTGCTCTGAATCTCAATGCTTATCTGTCACTGATTCATTATTTCATGGTCATTTTTATCTGCAAGAGAGACAGCATCTTAACTCACACACACACACACACACACACACACACACACATCTATAGCTAAGAAAGAAGTCAATGGCTATGAGAAAAACTATGTGAGTTATACAATCTACCTGAACATTTACTTCAAAACTAATATGGCCAGTACAGTTTATATGTCCTTCTTTCCCAGGATTCCTCACTAGGGTCACTGTCATAGATTCCAGGTACAATGTATCCTGCCTGCAAGATGTGCTGGGGAAATGATGACACAAAACTTGTTGAAGTGGCCAACCAATGCCTGGTTTATTTGAGGCCCATGCGATAAGAGGGAGCCCAAAGATTTGAGTAGACTGAAGCAAAACCTGCAAAGAAAAAAAATCAATAAAATTTTTTTCTACTGAAATTCTGTTATACTCATAGATCAGTGTCTTGTTCAGTCATCATTAAAGGGCTTCCTCCAGCAGAAGATATGGGTCAATGCAGAGACCCACAGCCAGATATCATGCAGAGAGAGAGGGAGGGAGATTATAAATGGAAAGTCTCCATTGGTTCTCTCCTATTGAAATTTAGAGACCCCTGCAGAAGAGTGTGATGAAAAATTGTAGGAGACAGAGGAGACGGAGAATACCAGGAGAACATGGCCCATTGAATCCACTAAGCAGGGCTTGAATGGGCTGACAGGCATTGAAGTGGTAAGCATGGGGCCTGCAAGAGTCTGTACCAGGTTCTCTGCAAATTTGTTATGGCTGTTAGCTTAGTGTTCTTATGGGATTCCTCACAGGGGGAATGAGTGTGTTGCTGACACTTTTACCTGCTCTTGGGATCATTTTCCTCCTATTGGGTTGCCTTTTCCAGTCTTGATATGAGGGCTTTTGCCTTTTCTTATTGTATTTTGTTTTGATATGTTTGGTTGTTGTCTCTTGAAGGTCTTCTCTTTTCTGCAGGGAAATGGAGAGGGTGGATCTGGAGAAGAAAGGTGGGGGAAGCTTTGAGCGTGGACAAAGGGGAACCTATGGCCAGGCTGCATTGTATGAGAGAAGAATCTAGTTTCAATAAAAAAATTGAAGATTAATTTAAACACATTATTCAATGCATCAAACGAATCTTCCCAGTTATATTTTGCTAGACTTCTCATCTCCAGACAAGGAAATAGAACTTTCACGAGTTTGATAATGAGCTTGCAAGTCTCAAACCAGGAGCAATAGACAAAACTTGGAAATATACTCATCTTTAGTTTACACATTTCCTGAGATCATCAATACTTCTCAACTGGTGATTTGTTTACTCTTGTCATCTTTCATATTGAAGATGTAATTACTTACCTATTTCATATATACGTATTTGCCTGCATTAATTTATGGATATCACTGTGTGCTACTAACCACTGAGCCATCTCTCCAGACCCTCTCCTTGGGTTTATTTCAAGAAAATAGCCTGAGTTCCAAAGAACAATTAAATATTTTGAAAGGGAGACACATGGAAGACAAAGATGAAGTACAAATTTAGTTATCTTTAAAAATATTTATAAGTCCAGCAGGCTACTCCTTCTCTTCTCCTGAAAATTCAATCCCTCAGTCTCTTCACTTACCCCAACCCGTGGGACCGAGTTATTCGTGGGGGAGAGGAGGACCAAAACCTGAAAGAGATGGGTGAGAGAAGGAAAGGACTCAAGCAAATGTGCACTTGTCAAGAGTCAAATTTTTATTGAGGCGAAGCAGGCTTTTTAAGGCCAACTTTAGGTAGGGGCGGGGCAAGGGAGGAGCGAGGTTGGAAAGACCCATAATAGAACCTTCTTACTCAGGGAGGGGCAAGGTTGGAAAGGCTCATAATAGAACCTTCTTACTCAGGGAGGGGCAAGGGAAGTTTCTCAGGGCTTGTCTCCAGCATACACTAGCTTCATTACAGACCCTCCTGTTGGAGCTTCCCCTTTCTCTTTTCCCCCATTTCCAGTTTATCACACAGATCTTTTCTTTGACTCTTCCTCCCACTTGTCCCTTTACCCCAACCCCTAATTCCCAGGCATTCCTGGGAATCCAAAGGCTACAGCATACAACTAAGCAGGAAAGCTAAATGTAGATCTGCTTTCTCCCTTCTCCTCTAAAGCAATCTCCAAATCTCATCTCCAGTTCTTTGGCAGAAAACAACTGTACTCCACCTCTTTTGGACCCCCTTTCTCAAGTAGATCATACAGATCTTCTTCACCAATAGTGTTCTCTACTGATCCCATTGTCCTAACCTACACAACTCCTACAGACATTCTTCAAGAACCCTCCAGCCAACCCTCCAGAGATCAAATAGTCAGTGAAGCAGAGAATCAGGCTTCTCATCTTTGTTATCATCCTTGTTCTTCCCAATTCAATTATCCAGTCTCATCCCAAGCTATATAGCAAGCTACATGTAGTAGCTACTCCTCACTCTCTGCCCTTATTCCTAAGGGACTAAGGAGATCTTAGTTAAACATCTGCTTTCTTCCCTCTTACAGGCCCCCTCACCAATTCCCTTTCTAGTCTTTTGCCATCTCTTAGTACAAGTCCCCAATATCTAGAAACACACTGTACCCAAAAATCCCAGTGGCCACACCTTGGCAGAATCCTAGATGAATTTCCTAAGAGGCAACATACAGCCAAACTTTCTTAAGAACCAGAGAGGGCAACAGAAACTAAGGAACAAAATGCCACCCAGCAAGGACAAGACCAGATATCAGCACCTCGAATTATAGTAATCTCAAACCCAGAACCCTAGGTCCCAGAATAAAAACAAAGTCAATAATAGCCAGGATAATATGTTTCCACTAGAACCCAACAATTCTACTCTAGTATGCCCCAAGAACTGAAACATAGGTGAAAGACAACACATGGACTTTAAATAGCCTTTATGAATAAAATAGGGCTCTTTGAAGAGGAAACAAATAAATTTGTTAAAGAAATTTATGAAAATACAAGCAGTGGTAAGAAACATGGGAAACAGTAGTGCTGAGGGATATTTGAACTGTGGGAGCCTGATTCAAAGGCTTCAGAGGAGAATAATGTTAGTATGTGGCCTAGAGACTATTCTCATGACATTTTGATAAAGATTATGGCTACTTTTTTGCACTTGTTCAAAATATCTACCTATGGCTAAATTGAAAAGATTTTGATTGTCTTCACAGAGGAAATCTCAAAACCGACTAGTATAAACTCTTGTCTTGGGTTAGTAGTGTTCACCCATATTAAATAGAATTAATCCCAATATTAAATAGAATTACAGGAATGTTGACTTCAAAGGAAGATCCCATCCAGCTAAGCTTCCAAATTGTGGAAAGGTATTTTAAAAAAGCTTATGGCCAATTGTTATGATGCAAGCTTTTAATCCTAGAACTCCAGAAACAGACATAGGCATATCTCTAAAATCAAGTCCAGTGGGTCTACAGACAGCTTCCTATAGAGTTGACCTTAGGCAGTGAAGGAAACCATAAAACAGAAAGCTAATGCATATCTAATTGAATGATGGAGCCATGTTCCAGGTCCAGTCAGCAGAAAAACTTGGTTGCTTCGGCCACATGGCTCCGGCTAGAGTAACAAAAATAATTAATTGGGATCTCATGAAACTGAAAAGTTCCTCTGAAGCAGAGGACACTGTCAACAAAACAAAACAACAGCTTACAGACTGGGAAAAGATCTTCACCAACCCTACAACTGACAGAGGGCTACTGTTCAGAATATATAAAGAACTCAAGAAGTTAAACACCAACAAACCAAGTAATTCAATTAAAAAATGGGTACAGAACTAAACAATGAATTCACAATAGAGGAAAAACAAATGGCAGAGAAACACTTAAGAGAATGCTTAACGTTCTTAGTCATCTAGAAAATGCAAATCAAAACGATCCTGAGATTCCACCTTACACCCATCAGAATGATTAAGATAAAAAACTTGAGGGACAGCACATGCTGGAGAAGATGTGGAGAAAGGGGAACCCTCCTCCTTTGCTGGTGTGAATGTAAACTTGTACAACCATTTTGAAAATCAATCTGGTGTCTTCTCAGAAAATTAGAAACAGTGCTACTTCAAGATTCAGCTACACTATTCCTGGATATATATCCAAAAGATGCTCAACTATACAACAAGGATATTTGCTCAACTATATTCATAGCAGCTTTATTCATAATAGTCAGAATCTGTAAACAACCTAGAATTTCCTCAACTGAAGAATGGATACAGAAATTGTGGTGCATTTACACAATGGAATACTACTCAGCAATTAAAAACAAGAAAAGCATGTGGTCCTGGGCTTTTTTTTTTTTGGATGGGAGACTTTTGATGAACGCTTCTATTTCCTTAGTGGATATATGACCATTTAATTGATTTATCTGGTCTTGATTCAGCTTTTGTAAGTAGAATCAAATAAGAAAATTGGCCATTTCATTTACATTTCCAAATTTTGTGGCATATAGACTTTTAAAAATATTTTCATTAACATTTTTATTTTATATTAATCACAGGTTATGTACTTTGTATCCCAGCCTTAGCCCCTTTCCTCATTCCTCCCCTATCCCCCCCATCCCTTCCTCATCTCCTCCCTGCTCCTTTCTAAGTCCACTGATAGGGGAGGACCTCCTCCCCTTCCATCTAACTCTAACTCTAGCTTAGGTCTCTTCAGGACTGGCTGCAATGTCCTCTTCTGTGGCCTAGCAAGGCTGCTCCTCCCTAGGGGGGCAGGGGTCGAAGAGCTAGCCATTGAGTTTATGTCTGAGACTTTTGAAGTAAGTCCTAATGATTGTTTGGATTTCTTCAGTGTCTGTTGTTATGTACCCCTTTTCTGCTCTTTGTACCAGGCCACAGAGGAAGACAATGCAACCACTCCTGATGAGAGCTGATAGACTAGGATCAGAAAGAAGGAAAGGAAGAACTCCCTTATCAGTGGACTTGGGGAGGGGCATGTGTGGAGAAGGTGGAGGGGAGATGGGATTGGGAGGGGTTTATGGGGGGATACAAAGTGAATAAAATGTAATTAATAAAAATAATTAAAATAAAATAAAATAAAACAACAACAAAGAGAAAAGCATGAAATTTGCAGGCAAATGGATGGAACTAGAAAAGTTGATCCTGAATGATGTTACCCAGAAGCAGAAATATATATATATATATATATATATATATATATATTCATTTATAAGTGGATGTTAGCCATATACTATAGGATAAACATACTAAAATCTATAGTCCTAAAGAAGCTAAACAAGAAGGAACCTAGGGAAGAGGCTTAATCCTTATTCAGAAGGGCAAACAGGATATACATTGGAAGTAGAAGACAAGTAACAGGACAGGAGCCTTCCACAGAGGGCCTCTGAAAGACTCTACCCATCAGCGTATAAAAGGAGATGCTGACGCCCCTAGCCAAACTTTGCGCAGAATGCAGGAAATTTTATGGAAGAAGGGGAGACAGAAAGATCTGGAGGGGACAGGAGCTCCACAAAGAGGCCAAGGGTGCCAAAAAACTCTTTCAGGGAGCCCTGCAGAAGCTGATATATCAACCAAACACCATGCATGGAGAGGACCTAGACCTTCTGGTCAGATGTAGCCCATGGGAAGCTCAGTCTCCATGTGGGTTCCCTAGCAAGTAGAACAGGGGCTGTCTCTGACATGGACTCAGTGGCCGGCTTTTTGATCATCTCCCACAGGCGAGGTGGCCTGAGTAGGCAACAGAGAGAGGAGCCATATATTCCTAATGAGACCTGATAAACTAGGGTCAGAGAGCAGGGGAGCAGGATTTCTCCTATCAGTTCACTAGGGGAGGGACATAAGGGGGGAAGAGGGAGGAAGGGTAGGGCCAGGAGGAGATGAGGGAGGGTGCTACAGCCAAGATACAAAGTGAATAAATAATAATAATAATAATAATAATAATAAAGAAAACAATTAACAAAAAGAAAATGGAGTCCTTCTGAGAGAGGGAAAAACAGAGACAGGCAGAGAGAGCAAAGTGAAGAATGAAGCATTGTCAAGGAGACATTTCTTTAAAAATCAGTTTCATTGGTCATTTGTGTGCCTATTTCTAATTTCTCTCTGGTAACTCACATTCAGGCCCATTATCACAAACTCATCCTGTTCATTCAGGTCTCCTGATATTCCACAATTAATTCTCCTGGATGGCAAGAATGGCTTTCTCCTCCAGAAATTACCTTTTGTGTTGGAAATTTAAATGTCCAAATAAAAGACTAATTTTAAAAGGAAAAAAAAAACCCTGAATGTCAAGAAAACAAATTGCCCAATTAGAAAATGGGGTACAGCTCTAAACAGAGAATTTCTAAAAGAAGAAAATCAAATGGTTGAGCAATGTTCAATATCCTTTTTCACCAGAAGAATGAAAAGCAAAACTACTTTGAGATTTCATCTTACACCCATGAGATAGTCTAAGATAAATTAAGTAGATGAGAGCTCACTCTACAGAGAGCAAACATGTGCAGCTCCTATGGAAATCATTGGTATAGTTCCTCAGGACAGTGGGAATCAATTTACCTCAAGAGCCATGTATACCACTTTTTCACATATTTCCATGGAATGCTTCTTACTACCATGGAGACACTTGCTCAAGCATATTCATTGCTGTTCTATTCATAATACCCAGAAATTGGAAACAATCTAGACTAGAAAAAAGAAAAACTGTAATTAAGATATATTAAATGAAAAAAATCTACTTTCAACCAAAATAAAATAAGGAAAAAATATCCATAAGCCAAAGACTCTGACATGCAGTTTTGAGTATGAATTATTTGATTTATATTGTATATATTTAGAAAAGCAGGCACTGAGACTTGACTTCCAATGGCAAAAGCCATTTCAGATAGAAAGAACTTCTTTCCATGAAGTAAAAGTAAAACTCTTGTATTTTTCATAATTAAAGGCATTTTTAAATTCAGGTAGCTTCTGTGTTGAAGAAAATATTTAAGTTCTAGCTCAATTGGTTGATATTGAGGATAGCAGACATGATTTATTAATTGACCCAGACCCTTGTCTAACACTCCTTCCATCCTGCTGTCACTGAATGGTTGGAGAGCCGGTGGCTTACTTCTGCAATCTAACCATATCATACATAAGATGATGGTTCTGACCAACAATATGTAAAATCAAGTTTCTTAACGGATGGTTTTAGGAAATCTTATTTTCTTAAGAAAAAGGATGTAGCGATGTATCAGAGCAGATATTAAGACTCGCGATCAAGCCTCTGGCAGAGGGCGAGAAGTAATGATAGATCTGGGGGAGGTTGGTGAGACTTGGGAGGAACAAGAGCTTCACAAAGACCAAACTGAGCAGGGCACAGGGGTCTTGTATGAGACGGTTTCTACAAGCAAGGACCATGTGTGGATGTGGCCTGGAACCCCCACACAGATGGGGCCCATGATAGCTTGGTGTAGGACTGAAGACCCTAGTGAGGGAAACAGGGACTGTTTCAGTCATGATATTGATGGCTGACTCTTTGACCCTCCCCCATACAAGCCGGGGAGTGACAGACTGGCTAGATCCCAGGGGAGGACATTGCAGCCAGCCCTGAGGAGACAGGATAAGCTGGGGTCCTCCCCTGTTGGTGGATTTGGAAGGGGCGGGGAGGAGGGAGATGAGGGAGGGAGTGGGAGGGTAGGAGGGAATGAAGGAGGGGGCTACGCCTGGGATTCAAAGTACCTAACCTGTGATTGATATAAAAATAAATAAATTAAAAAAAACAGATTTTGTCCTTTATTCTTGGTGTCTAAATATTGACCAAGTGCCACAGTAGTCACTATTTGCATCCACTGATATTCAATGAAATAATGACCTTGATGGCATGGGGTAACTGAATCAATGTCTAATCTAAAACATTTATTTATATATATAATCTTTATTTATTTTTCTACTTCACATGATTCTTTTTTATTTTTTTATTCTCTTTTTGCTGCTAGAAATTTAATCCAAGTCCTCCTAAATGCTATTTAATAAACTCAATGATTTTCAACAAGGTAAACAATTTTAGATTGTTATATTTAAATAAAATAAAAATTTCAGGCTATTGGGTTAATATAATAGTATAAAATACTGTGCACAGCATACAACTCAGCAGGTAAAAGAGCTTACTATTAAGCCTGATGATCTCAGCTTAGTCTTTGGGAACAAATGGTAGAATTAGAAAACTAAGCAACCCCAAAGTTGTCCTCAGCAAGAACACCATGGGATATTCACACACACACACACATGCACACACACCAATGTACACAGCATAAAGATAAAAACAAACAAACAAGAAAAATTCTCTCAGATCTCTGGTACCTGTCAAACAAATGTTTCATGTTGAATTTATATAGTCATAAAATAATTACAAATCTGAGACAGGATAGCCAAGATGGCTGCCACGAGAGGACACTGTGTCTGAGGAGTAGGACAGCAGTAACAGCTCAGCAACAAG
>CM053763.1:36279958-36308854 GCA_028658305.1 Pachyuromys duprasi
AAGAATAATTTAAGATGGTAGCCAGGTTTCTGTTTTGCTTTGGTGCATAGTCTCATACTATTTTATCTGTATCTGAGTTAATTAGGCAAAGGAGTTAAATCAATTTGTATGACATATTGAACTTGATATACTCTTGACAGTATTAAATAGAGATGCCAACTAAGCAATTACTTACACAGATATAAGCTGATAGCTTAGAAATAAAAAATAAACAAATAAACGTAAGCTGCAGATACCTGTTTGATAGCCAGAGACAAAAGATGATGGATGAACTTAGGAGTATAATAGAGTTTATCTGAGATAGCATGTGGATTCAGAAGAAAACCAGAAAGCTTCCCGAATAACTACAGCATTTTTCGAAGATAGACAGAAAAATGAACTACCTTAGATATAAAATAAAACTGAATATGCAGAGAGCAAAGATGGTCATATAAGAAAAACTACACAGATAAAGGTGCTTAAGAAAAAACATGCTCAGAAAATAAAGTCATATTGAGTACTCATGAAAGATAATCACAACATTACGGTTACTGGATTTGTTGGTTAGAATGTTGCTTAATAATGGTTAATAATAGACTGATTAATAGTTTGTGGCAGAGGGGATAGGGAGATAGCTTGGGGGAAATTTTAACAACAATTAGAGGGTTTCTAGCTAAAGAGAGATATAATAGAAAAATATCAATTATACTTAATATGATTTGATAGGCATACACCAATGTAGCTAATAAGACCAAACTGAGTTACAAAATGTGCGAAAGGAGATAGGAAAAATAAGTGGGAGATATCTGAAGATTCAAGAGTGTCTGTGAGAAACAAGGACAAGAGCTGCACTGATTAGCATATCCTGGTATGCCACAGCCAAGAGCCTGCCCCATAAAGAAGTAATGAAGAGAATCTGGTGAAACTAGGGACAAGAAAGGTAAGAAGCCTGCATGGAGTGTTGGGGAACGCTGAATTTTAATAACGCTGTCATTAAAATTATTATTTTTAACCATCATTATTATTAATTATTATTAATTATTATTAATTATTATTAATTATTAATAGCGCTGTTATTATATATGTATGTATGTATATGCTCTCTTTAGAATGTATATGTGTAAACCTCCTGCAAGTGCTGGGGAGATAGGGAGATAGCTTGGGAAGTAAAAGCTAAATAAGTATGAGGCCTTGCATTCTTATCTTCAGCATCCACCTGAAAAGCCAGCCATGCACACGCACACTTATAACCCCCAAACTGGGAAAAGTGGGCAGAGACACAAGGACTTCTTCTTTCTTCTACAAGCATATATGGGTACACACACCTACTATTATTTTAATTAATAGTAGGAAGAATGAAGTACTTGCAGGGAAAACAATCGAGGAAAATATGAAGAGGTAGACAGAGGAGATAATTAGAGCGATATTAACTTAGGGAAACATTAGTGCCAGGAGTCCATTGGGCTGGTGAGTAGGAAGCAATACAGATGAAAGATGTGAAGAGGACCTGAAGTTCTCAAGTATAGAAATCTGATGAAAGCATGATAAGAATTAATTAGGAAGAACTTCAAGTGTGAATTATATTGTTCCATTTTAGACATCTTTAATTTCAGCTGCCTATGGAAAAAGTTGACATATAAAAATAATTTATACAGTGCAAAAAGAGTAAGTGAACAACAAAAGCTTGTCATATGGTACCTGAGGCATTGTTTTATGATGCATGGCTGAAAGTGTGGGAGTAGACTAGTCTGATAAGACTAGGGACAAGATAGGTAAGCACCTTGCACGGAATATTGAGGAACACAGAATTTCAAATCAAGTAGCAAACAGAAAACCAGTCCAAAAGTTAAAGATGTTCTCGGGGGAAACAGCATCGACAACAAAACTGAAACAGAGATAACAGAACCACAAATTTAAGTGCTGAAACAAGAGCAAACTAGGTAAGTGAAAAAGTGTACACAAAGCCATTTGTTGTTACCGCAAGGCCATTTTACAAATAGTTGCTGAATAACTACAACCAGTACAAGACATGCTTAGACAAATTTGATTAATGGAGAGAATAAAGGAGGACAGAGAACACAGCAAGAAGTTACTTCCTTCTTACCTTAGGTCTTTTCTTAATAGAACTTTGGATAACTGCGGAAGCTCATGGTTGTTGTCTGCCATTGAAGACACATAGAAACAGTGAGCATACTAACAGTATTAACATTTTCCTGTCAGTTCATGTTTCCAGTGATTAATTATAAGAAGGGATTCCAGGTAGTAATACAATAGTCTAACAAGGAGAGTGAGGCCAACATCATTTAAGTGCTGTCTTCAGATACCTTGGCATTTGTTGGGGGTGGGGATTGGTAACTTTCTCCAGGGCTTTCCTGGTAGAACACAGTTGGGTTGAGGACAAGATTGAGTATTTTAATAAAGCCTCAACTAGTGCTAAGTACACTCTGATGAGAGCATTTAAGAAACATCGGTTCTAGCACAGGAGATGATGAGTGTCCTGCAATTACTTGTTTTCAGCAGTATCTTTTCGTTTGTTATTGCTTAATTTCAACTGCATCTTATTATTTCTTCTTATGTTGGGTATTGTTTATATTTGACTTTTTCTCTCACTGGGTTACAAGTTAAATTTCACAGTTTTATTATTTGTTAATAATAAAGACTGGAAAGTTCAACATCTATATCTGAATAACGTAGATGCAGATTTTATCGTGGGCTGTGGACATAACTCTTTCCAAATAATTTTTATGTATTGATATATTTGATACCCATATTAGTGTTCTTTTTAAATGTTAAACGTTCATCAGAGTGAAAATGTTGTGTTATCCCTTTTAAAAATTATTGTTTGCATCTTCATTTTATAATGCTACTCAAAAATTGCTGATGACTTGGAATAAAAAATTTCTAGTATTTTAACCTATTAGAAACAAAAATATTTTAAATGTGGTGTATACTTAAATTGTCTAATCCATGTTGTAGTCTTTAAATAACATACCTGAACCTGAGTGTTTATCATATGCTCACAAAGCTAGTTTATTTCTTAGTTTTGAAGGCTTAAATTCCAGTCTAGGACAACCTCAGTTTTTTGGCCTGTGGTAAGAACCTCAGGCTCTATTACAACATGGGAGCGCTTTGTGGCAAGAGATGAGCACAAAGAAGAAGAGAAAGTAGAAAGCAGAAGAGAAAGTAAGCAAGGAAGGAAAAAGGGGAAAAAGAAGAAAAGAAAAGTATGAATGGAAAGAGTGGAAAAGGGGAATGAGACAGGTAGGGAAGAGGGAAGGGGGAAAGAACAAATGGAAGGAAGGGCAGAGATACTAAGGACAGTGTATGTATTACACATTTATCCACAACTATACTGTCACACATATGTATGTCTGTATGATTGCATGTATATCAATTATATATAACATATGATGTGAAAATAAATGATTTAAATGTATTCACATGTGCTAGAAAACATATATCCATGTTATAGTAAAAGCAAAACACTTCTTCTAAATTTTAAAATGTAAATTAGGAAGAAAAGGCAACATATCGATTTATTATACTATGCCTTCTTGAACAATATTAAACTATGTCAGTAAACAATACGAAATTCTAAAGCTGAATTTCTTTGATATTAGTTGAATGTTAATATCAAACAGGAAAACTTTGAACAAAAATGAAACATGTTTGATTTCAAAGGTAAATCCTATCTAAGGGATGCAAATTTAGACAGAAGTGAAAAAATTCTAGAAGCCCTGTAGTTTAGGTTTGTCTGTTTTCAAACATCTGGGCTAGCTTTGACCATCTATGCAAGAGTTCACCCTGGAGACTTGAGAGGAAGAGGACTTCTTCCACAGGCATGTGGGGAGTCTTGAGGATTCCTATTGAAACCTTGCCAGACAGAGCTTTTATTAGCAGCAAGACTGAGTGAGGTAACCCAGACCTAGAAAGATACATATGGTATGTACTCACTTATAAGTGGATATTAGACATGAATTACAGAACAACCATGCTATAATCCATAGAGCCAAAGAAGCCCAAGGGAGAATGCTTGAACCTCACTCAAAAGAGGAAATAAAATAGCCATCTGAAGTAGATTGAGGGAGGGAACTGGATGAGAGAGGGGGTGGGGAGGATAAAAGGGATCAGAATCAGGTGTATGGACAGCAGGTCTGGGATTGCTGGGGGAGGGCTAGGAAAGAGAATGGAAATCATTAGGGGACATCCCTGGGATAGGGGAGGCTCCCAGAGTCTATGGAGGTGACCCTAGCTGAGACTCCTAGTAGCAATGGTTAAAAAGCCTAAAGTTGCCACCTCCTGTAGCCAGGTGGGACAACCAGTAGAGGGAAAGGGACACCAACCTACCTATAAAAACCTTCAACCCCAAATTTATCTTGCTTAGAAGTGTAAGGGTAAAGAAGGAGCAGGGACTGAGGTAATTGCAAACCAATGACTACCCCAATTTGAGACCCACCCCATGGGAGAGAGCCAATCCCTGTCACTATTAATGATACTCAGTTATGTTTGAAGACGGGATACTAGCACAACTGTATTCTGAGAGGCTTCATCCAAAAGCTAATGGAAATAGACACAGACTCATAGCCAAACAATAGGCCAAGCTTGGAGAATCTTGCAAAAAAAAAAAAAAAAAAAAAAAAAGCAAAAAAACAAAAACAAAAAAACTGAGAGCAAGGATAGAGGGAGCTGGAGAGGTCAAGGACACCACAAGAAGACCTACAGAGTAAAGTAACCTGGGCCCCTGGGGGATTCACAAAAACTGAAACAACAACAAAAGAGCATGTACAGGCTTGACCTAGAACCTCTGCACATGTCTAGTAGATGTGCAGCATGGTCAACATGCTGGTCCCTTAACAACGAAAATAGGGGCTTTCTCTGACTCTGTTGACTGCCTTTGGATCCCTTTTCCCTAGCTGGGCTGCCTTGTCAGGCCTCAATGGGAGATGATGCCTTTAGTCCTGCTGTGACTTGAGATGCCTGGGTAGGTTGGTACCCCTTGGGAGCCTCCCTTTCTCTGAGAAGAAGAGGAAAGTGGGTATGAGGGGGAAACTGGGAAGAGATGAGGGAGGGAGCTGGGATCAGGCTGTAAAGCTATTAAATACACAATAAATAAATAAATGAATGAAATAAATTCAACAGTTTAAGGGTGTTAGGAATACATTAATTGAGCCTGCTGGTGGTGGCACACACCTTTAGTCTCAGCACTAAGGAGGCAGAGGCAGGTGGATCTCTGAATCTGATGCCAGCCTGGTTCACAAAATGAGTTCCAGGACAGCCAGGGCTACACAGAGAAACCTGCCTCAAGCCCCCTTCCCTAAAATAATAAATAAAGAAAAAAGAAATACAGTCATTCCAGCAATCTATTTCCTCATTAGTGATAGAGATTACATGGCTTCTCAAGGTCACATGAATGAGTTGCAGAGCTTTTTAGTCAGGGTTCCTTGGTCACCTTTAACTAGCACTAGATTATACATATCAAGCTACTGCTTTTTAATGAGTTCCTTAGAATATTAAAAAAAATTCATGAAAACCTGAGTTTGTAGGAGTTTGCTTTGAGAATGAATTAGTGCAATCAAGTCCAAGTCCTGCACTCTTCTCTCCGAGCCCTCCTGTCCATACAGTTTCCTTTCTGTGTTCTGGACAGGGAGCCTACCACCTCATTAAATCAAATATTGTTTTTCATTCCTGGGGCATTTTCACCATGGGAAAGTGCTTTCCCCATACAACAAAGAACAAATCCACAAATCTATTTTCTATGTGGTAGCGGTTAACTGTTTAAACACATTGACTGAATCTCCATTTAAAATGTTGTAAAGTTTGGAAACATTCCACCACTTCATCTGCTTGTCTAGCTACTTCAGAATATCAGTGATCATTGTTTTTTCCTGGGCAATATAATTCAAGGTCTATAGTCAAGTCACTTAAAAGAGAATAGGGGATAAACAATGTGCCCATCTATAAAATGATCGAGCTATGTTTAGTAAGTTCTTCTATTTGTTTTATAAATATTGTTGACCTGTAGTCTGATTTTATCATCTCAAATTAAGAAGTTCTTGGCTGTTTCTAACAAACATTCTTACTCCTGTGTGTTTAGTCTGTGATGAATAACTCTGAAGTTATAATGTTGACATTTATTGTATACACCTTGTTACTGTTTTAAAATATTCAAATTTGCATGAATTTTCCTCACACATTTTTTTGCATCGGTGAACCTACTTTCTTTTTTAAAGTAATTTATTTTTATATTAATCACAGGTTATGTACTTTGTATCCCAGCCGTAGTCCCCTCCCTCATTTAGATGAACACTGAAAATGACCGCTCAGCCATTTGTAACACACGCACAGTGCTCTGGAAGGGTATAAACAATTTATAATTGTTTCTACATTTTAATAATTAGTTGAGTTATACTTCAATATATTTCATATTTAAACATCTTTACCATTATGTTTTGAAGTGCTTTGTAAATATCACCATTAAAATTTTTTCTCCTCAGAAGTCTTGTTTTTCTTTTTTTAATTTTATTTTTAATTTATATCTTCACTTTAAATTCCAATCGTAGTCTCCTCCCTCTTCTACTCTTGGTCCCTTACTCCTACCCTCTTGCCCTTATCTCCCCTACCCTTCTCCTCAGAAAAGTGGAGCCTCCCCCAACCCACCCCAGTACATCAAGTTGTATCAGGACTGAGCTTATCCTCATCCACTGAAAATATGCAAGGCAGCCCTGCCAGGGGGAAGTGATCAAAAGTAGGCAACAGAGTCTATATCATAGACAGCACCCACTCAACTTCATGTAGGGATCCCACATGAAGATCAAACTGTCCATTGGTACGTATGTGGAGGGGGCCTATGTCCAGTCCATGCATGTTCTTGGGTTATTATCTTTGTATGCCCCATGGGTCTAGATTTGTTGACTCTGTTGGTCTTCTTGTGGAGTAAGGGGGAACCAATGTTTGGAGGCTAGATGAGATAGCTTGGAGAGAGAAGGGAAACTGAAGGTGGTAACATCACAGAGACAAGCTGTAGACCTGTGACAGGTTAGGCTACAGAGAGTATATGGGAATACCTCTAGCTGAGGTTCTTAGCAGCAGGGAACATGGAGCCTGAGGAGGTCATCTTCTTGAGAGGCAGGACTTAGAGTGGTGGGAATAGAACACCAATCAATCTACAAACCTTCTACCCAAAATTTACCCTGCCCACAATATCTGCAGGAAAAAAGATGAAGCAGAGATGGAGGGAGTGATCAACCAATGACTGGCCCAACTGAAGAACCACCTCAGGAAAGATGTCCAACCCCTGATAGCATTAATGATACTCTTCTGTGCTCTACAGACAGGTACATAACATACCTGTTCTCTGAGAGGTCCTACCCAGCAGCTGATCGAATCACATGATGAGATGCACAGCCAGGCATTAAGCAGAGCTCGAGAAATCCTGTGGAAGAGTGGGAGGGATGGATAGAAGGTCATTATTAAATTTAAAGTCTGCAGAGTCCACTATGTGGCACCAATCTCTTACTCTAATTACTTTCAAAAGAAAAAATAACCTTGCCATATCACAATTTTAATGCTGTAATATTAGTTTTTTTTTCAGAAATTCTTTATGGAAGATAAATCACTATAGGTTTTTAATTTTTATTTGTGTTTTTAGAACAGAGTAGACTAGAGATCATGTTTACTTTGGATACTAACTAGCATCAGTACTTTGATTATTTCCAGCTAATTAGCTGTGGAGGAAAGGGTAAGTGGCAAGAGTTTCCTAGCGGTAGAGGTTCAAAGGTGAAGTAGCTACCAGAGCAAAACAGAGAGGAGCTATAGTAAAACTTCCACCATGTGGCTAAGGCTCTTTGATGTCCCAGAGCCTGAAAACTAGAGTTTGGTTACAATTTTCCTAAGCATCTAAGAGCAGAGCATCTCCCATAGTGTGTCTGTATTGTAAGTATTCCCTAGCCTACTGGCAAGATGTTTCTCTTACCACTTAAAATCTTCCTAGATGCTTCTAAAGCACAGTCAAATGGCTCAGATGAAAGCATTGATTTGTAATCATTTTTTCTAATACTAATTGACTTCAAATAACAAAAATAATGATCCTCATCAATCACCAGCAGCCTTCCTGTGAATGGGATTCCAAGGATTTCTGTTGCTTCCTTTTCTATGTCTGTTTCTAACTCAAACTCCGCTGTTATTCTGGTTACTATCAGAGCCTATACTTGTGCAGACTGAGGACTGAGGGACCTCAGTGTTATGCCAGTTTTGTGTCTTTGCTGTTCAGTTTGATGTGGGACCTATTCTCTCAACACTTTGTTTTTGTAGGAAGATATTTAATGGGGAGGTCTGAAAGTAAGACCACCTCTTCTGACCAGAGGAATGTAGGGTTTTAGTGTAGAAAGGGCCAAGTCCAGTTTCCTTCCGCAGGTAGAAAGTCATATGGCTATCCTTCCACTCATTTTGCTGCAGAAGTAAGAATCTTCAGTACTGACTCTCTAATATTATTGACCCCAGTAAAACAGAAAGGAAGGGTAGCTTCTTTCTGTTATAACTTACAAATGTCCCATATTCTTTTTTTGCCAAAAGCCAGAAAATTCTTGTTAAAATTAGAAACCAAGGTATAGAGCAATTTCTTTAACCTCCAAATAAAATCAGTTGTCTCTCCCATATATTTATCACTTGAGAAACACAGAAATTTCAAGGTCAAGCTTGTAAAAGACTTCAATTCAGCTGAATTAGAAAAGGAGACTGTTCATTTATAGGGTTCTCATTTAAACAAAGGCATTTAGATTCTTGATAGAAGGTAAATTTGATAACCGCATTGGTTTCATAGAGACTTGCATGCTAGATAGAAATATTAAGATAAAATCTGTGCTGAAAGTGGAAAAGTGTTAATAATTACACTAAAAAGTATGAATATGCAAATGTATACTTTACTTAAGTATCTTATCTATGTATGCACTTTAAAATAATTTGGCATAGGTATTTAAAAATTAATTAACATATGATATTATATATTAGAAACAAACTGAAAGATATCCCTTCGTTATCAAGTCCATTAGATCTGTTCTGCCAAATTTCAGCTTTGAAATGCAATTTTTGAATTCATTCCTGCAATATGAATTGAAGACTGAGAAGTGTTATTAGGCCTAGAAGTGTTCAGATGTAGTTCTAAATTTGATAATAAGCTTATATTATTTGAAGCAATACCTTTGCTCCAAACCATATCAAGTACAAAAAGTTGAGTGCCAGATATACGTTATTTCCTTTTGAGTTATTGGTCGGTGTTGTTCTATTGACTTTTCTGCAAACATTCAAGGCTATTATTATTGCTATTGGTTATCCTCTAAATAATAAAAAAGAGATTTTAAAAAGTAAAGGGATGTTTTATATTTGTACACATTTGATACAACACAAGATAAATGTTAGATCCAGAATGCATAATTTAGGGAAAAATAAGACCCAGGATAGCAATTTTCATGCACTATAAGGTAAGGATGGATCTTTTTCATGAATGATAAAATACATTTATTCTCTTTCCGAAAACAACAACAAAAAGGACACACACACATAATATGTGCATATAAATCGAGGGGGATCATTGTCAAAATTTCACTGGCTTATATTTAAGTTTTTGAGTTTCCAAGAACTGGCAAATGGAACTTCATGAAACTTCATAAATATGCTGTTGTAACCAAAGAACATCAGCATTTGTATGAAGATTCACCCTACAGAAAGAGAAAATAAATCCTTGTAGGTTTTGCATTGACAGAAATTTGGTGCTAGAATATACAAAGCATTAAAGTAAATAAACACCAAAAAGGAGCAAACAGTTGAATTAAAAATGAGGAGATTGATCTAAATGAAGAGTTCTCAACATAAGAAAAAAAAACTTTTGGCTAAAAAAATATTTAAGGGAATTTCCAACACCCATAGCCACAAACGAAATGCAATTAACACTATTTTCTTACAGGTGATCTTACCACAGTCAGAATGGCTGAGATACAAACCAACAAACAGCTGTGGTATCTTGAAGAACAAAAACCCGAACCCAACCAGCCAACAAAAATAAATAGAAGAGTGGATATGGGCAAGAAGTGACGATAAGTCATTGTTGGTAGAGGAAAAACTTATGTGCCCACTACATAGGTTCCTGAAAGATGAAACAGATCTACCATATGATTCAGCCCTACAGCTTTCAGGAATAAAGCCAAAGAACTATGCCTCTTACTATGGAGATACAAATATGTTCACTTCTAGACTATTCACAATAGCCCGATCATGGAAACAACCTAGGTGTTGATCAGCGATCAGCTAAAGATGTGGTATACACACAGAGAATGACATTTCATAAGCTGTATTGAAAAATAAAATTATAAGAATTTCATGTAAATTAAAAGAGCTGGACATAATCATACTGAGTAAGAAAACTCAGACGCGGAAAGATAAGTATCACATTTTATCTCTGTTAGTTTTATATCCTCAGGTTTATATGTTTAAATTGGAAGACTCATAGAAGCCAAGAGACCAGTAATGGATAACAGTGAGGATGATATTAAGTGAAGGGACTGAAAGTAAGTGGTATGGAAGTGAAAAAATGGAATAGGATGTGTTAAATTGAGTGGGGAAATGGGACAGCAGTAGAAAGGAGAGAATCAAAGCAGGGATAATTGCATTAATGACCTTTTAAAATACCATATGAAAACTGACTACTGTAAAAGCTTCCTGAACTATACATGCATAAAATATTTTACATATTGTTACCCTGTAAAGACAGGAGCAACACCTCTGCCTAAACCATTTCAAATATGAAACGCTCAGTGGCACGTACAGTTGTTAGTCAGTGCTGTTCCATTGACTTCCCTACAAACACTAAACACTATTGTTGTTCCTGGATACCCTCTAGAACATGATAACAGGACCTTATTATTGAGGACATGACATGATTGGGTTGTAGACATGGAGAAAGCAAATTGGCACTGACTTGAATGCATTTTCTCCATTATCAAGTTTTCTTAAGAGTAAGAGGTTCTGTCTACACTACAGGGGAAAAAAATAAACAAAAGTCTGTGATTCCTGTGGGGTGCAATAAAATAAGAAGCATATCAAGATATGCCCAATATCTATGCTGCAATGGCATAGATGTTGCAAAATAAACAACCAAATTTTAATCTTTAACAAAACGTAATGCCCACTGTAAAAGACAGAACTCATGTCTGATAGGATTAATTGTGACACAGCTGTCTCTATCATAGACATGTAGGAGAACTTAATGTTATTATTTTGCTAAGTGGATATACTAAAAAAAACTGTTGCCTAAATTCTTATCTTTGTACCGGTAGATTAGTGCATCTCTAAACCTTCATCAGAGAAAAAAAAATTTCTGGTACATATCAATTAATTCTGAGAATCACAATTAATCACCAAGTAGAAAATAAAAGGTTGTGCAATACTCAATGAGATATCTATATCTTACCCAAACCTCTAAAGACTTAGTGATCTATCCAGAAAAGGAAGTAGAAAGATCATAAAATCCAGAGGTAGTGAATGTCTGCAGTGAAACAGTGTTTGTTGGACATGACAGTACCATTGGACATGAGAATTAATAGCAACTCTGACAGATAGTGTGCACAAACAAGATCCTGAGAGTAAAATTCCTAGCTTGTATATGGAAGGCGCTCCTGAAACCTTATCCGAAGTTGAAGAGATATTAACAATTGGTGGTTACTTGGAGAGTCACTGTTCTTCGGGGAAAAGATGCTCCATGAGATGGCCCTACCTCCATCCATCCACATATAGGCAGCATTAAGTAGACTCAGTAGGTTTTTTAAGAAGAAGCAATTGAAGTTGCAAGAAAAAAAAGTGGTAGGGACATAGGGAAGGAATTCATGAAGTAGGAACTTAGGTACATTTATTAAAGACACAATGTATCAATGAATGAATTTCTCAAATAATAAAATATATCATAAGACGGTCCAACTTAGATGGTGCAAACTGCAAATCATTACATTTGCTGTATATTTTATTTTAATTTTAATTTATTCATTGATAGTTATAAAAGTGAGTCTATCCTATGAAGTTAAAACTACTTAGTTCTTTCATCTGTGAAGAGTCCATTTCCTCTATCTCCCTTTCCCCTGACCACCCTATTGTTATTAATCCCTAAAATAACCACAGTTTATAAATCAGTGAAGTTCTCTCTATTTCTCTGTCTGCCTGTCTGTATGTCTTCCTCTCTTTCTGTCTCTGCCTGTCTCTGTGTGTGTGTGCTCCCTCAGACTGTAGGATATAAAGATGAATAAGATATCTTTCAAAGAGATCTCAAGTGGATATGACTGAAAAGGGATATGGACACAAGTGTTAATAGATAAATTACATTATAAATGTACAGATGAGAGAAAATCGCATACTCATTTCTCCCTAGGCATCATAATTTGCCAAGAATTTCATAGGCATTTGAGTGGTGTGCCATATTAAGGATTCCCTAATGGATGAGAAGTAGTGATAATAAGTGGTGTTGGTACTAGAAGGACATGAATAATGAAGACAGAGGAAAATAGAAAAGCAGCAGTGTGGACAGTGTACAAAAAGTGTGGAAATAACAGTAGGCTCACTGTGTACAGCATGGTGAAGCAGGAAACAGAGGCCATAGAATCAACAGTAGTCTATGGACCAATAGGAATTTCACACTGATCACTTGAGCAAGGGGAACTATTCAACAAATGTGGTCAGATTCATAAAATAAATAAATAAAAATATAGAAAGACAATTTGGAGGAAAATGTGGCTACAGTGTGCAGAAGTTGCCAGAGGGAACAAACATGGAGAACAGAGACACGTGGATGGGAGGGAACTTTTTTTTAATGCAATTGGCAAAATCTGGTGTATGCATGCTGCTTGATGTATCTGAAGATGAGGCAGCCTCATGGCTCTGCTCAGTCCACCTTAGCACAGCTACCGTAAGGAGAGAAAAACAGCCTGTGATGATAATATGGATGTAGAAAAAGGAGAACCAAACCAATTTTGAATACATTTTATTTCTAGACATAGCAATGTCTAGAGGATAGTTTTACACATGGCCAATGGAGCCTTAGAAAATATTCTGACATGGCAATGAGAAATTGGCAGGGTAAAGTTTAGAACTTAGTTGATGCTTTGAGTCTGAAATAAAATCGCTCTTTGGGAGGGCATAGAGTGATGAAACAAATGTGAGGAATAAATTGCAACATATTTATATTTAAATAGAATGTATTATATAGTCAGAATGGTGGTGGAGTGAGAGCTAGGTCAAAGCCAAACAAGAAAATGACTAAAACAGAAGAAAAGGCAAGGAAAGGTAAATTTTAGTATCTTGTAGTAGCATTGATTCGAACACGGCTAAAGAAGTATTTGCTGAATTTTGATGGTTTATAACTGACATTTTAATTTTTGCTTCTGGTAGCAACTTGGCTTTGCAGTATCAGGACTTCAATTGAATTTCCCTATTCACAAAGGTCAAGAGAAAATGAGAAATTATGTGAATTAAATCAAAGTAATACATGGTCCCTCCCCACTCTTCCCATGTCAGTGCTTGCTTTAGAGTAGGAACAGGAATGCAGATAGGACAATCAAGACAAAGAAGAAAATGTATAAAAATGTTTCTTTCTGTCACAGTTCGGAGTATGGGTAAGAGTTGCAGATGTTTGTTTTAGTGGGAGCAGGGCCAGTTCAAGCAGAACCACAGTCTGTCTGCATGGGAACTAGACTGAACCTTATAGTGTTCCTGCACATCCTGTGAAGTGTTTTACCCTTAATACCAACCTACCTTTATGTTATGTGTTTACATTTCTCCAAGAAAAAAATGATTATATTTCACTCGTTCACTCAGACATGTTTCCAGAACCTGTCACATACCTTGCACATCTCTAGGCACAGGGATGGAGAACACAGAAAATGAGGTGATTCTTTAATTTCCCTTGTACAAATTCTTAAAAAGAGATTTAGAAATCAGGATTTAATATATGCAAGCCAAGTGTGAGTGGGACATTCCTGCAATTCCAGCATCTAGGAAGCTGGAATGTGATGAAAACTTTGAATTCAAAGACAACCTGAACTACACTGAGACCTTTCCTCAAGAACCAAGAACCATACGAAGAAGCTGTCACACAGAACACAGTCCAAATAACAATAACTATGTAATAAAAATGTAGTAGCTGTATGTGTGATGTGGCAGAAAAAAATTACCACATCCCACATCACTGTTGAGTATTTCATGGCTTTCTACAAATAAAAGCAGATGCTTTATTAGAAAAGCAAAATAGAGGCTGGAGAGATTGCTCATTTACTAAGGTGATTGCTGCTTAAGTAGGAAGGCCTGTGTTAGGATATCCATTACAAGGTGGTTTATGCCTGTAAGCCCAGAACTGAAAGGTGGAGAAAAGAGACCCCCTGGAGTTCCCTGCCCAGCCAGACAACCAATCCCTTTACTCCACTGTCTCTTAAGAACTTACCTCAAAAAATAAGGTTTAGAAGTCATGTCAACTTCTGGCCTTCCCAGGTAAGCAGAGACTCACACCCTTGCACTATGAACACTTACTGAACTGAGTGAAAGTAACTCCATAATCCTTTTATCTTTATGGAAAAGGTTTTCTCCTGTTTCTCTCCTTTCCCATGCTCCCCGGAAAACCTGTACTACCATCAGTGTTTCTTAGGACAATCTAACACAAATATTTAAAAAAAAAAAGCTTTAGTATGAATTGCCTCTGAAGAAAGGTGTCAGAGAATGAGGGGAAGCCATTCTAGGATTTGGATTTCAAGTGGTGAATAAAATATTATTCTAAAAGAGATGGCCTCAATTGGTCAGGCTTTGGAACGAAATGCCTGGTGAATATTCAGTCAGAGGACTCAGTTGTTGCTTTGAACCTCTCTCTTTAAGCCTGGGTTCAAGAGGGTAGCTGACTGTTTCCAGGGAAAGGGCTGTCTCGGCAAGGGGACAAACCCTAAGCAGAGTGCTTTTCATCTGTCTTTTAAATTAAACTGAAGTTCAGCAGATACCTGGAGGAAAGATATTAAATTGCAGATTTTGCAGTTTTGTTGTGCCTGCATTTTTCCAGTGCGGTGGTGAGAAGCCGAGAAAGCCCTTAAAAGCCTTTGTGCTTGGCACCTGCAGAAATCTAATTTCTGATGAATAGCGCTCTAATTGGGTCAATTATTCTATTATACTACACAAGAGTACTCCAAACTGCTGCTTCAGTAAGGAGAGGCGCTTCAGTTCCCCATTGGTGTACAATCTGAACAGAACTCAGATTCCTACATTTACGGGTTTCTAACCCAGGGCCTTTACTCATTTGCTTGTCCTGCTCAGGTTATACAATGTGACAACTGCTGAATTAAAATTGCCATCCAATTTCTTCTAAAACATGGGTTTTAAAACAAAGGATCTTGCTTTCATGAAACATTATGAAAATGTTTCTCTTGTGTTTTCAACTGTGTGAGGAGGTACATTCACTCACCTTTTTTTTTTTTTTTCTGAGACAGGGTTTCTGTGTGTAGACTTGGCTGCTCCAGACTTGCTTTGTAGAGCAGGCCGGCCTGGAACTCGAAGAGATCCACCTGCCAAGGCCTCCCTGAGTTTGGAGATTACAAGCCTGAACCACCACACCCAGCTGAGACATGTTTTGATTTCATGTGGGGCCAAAACAGGGAAGGGAAAGGTTTGCATTTTTCTTTGTTGCTTGTATAACCTTTTGCACACGTCAAACTTTAGATTCATCTCTCTGATACAATCATTGCATCAAGTTCTTGTACATAATCTCCTGCAACACATGAGCTACTGGGGACAATTTTGAAGCTGACATATGATGACACTTACAGACTCATTATTTTAATGAGGTTTATTTCTTAGACATTTCCCGTATGCTAAATGTTCTCATTTGTAACTTTAAACAGAAGGTTCATTAATTAGTATGAACACTTTTACTCATAAATTGGTCTGTGGTTCAAACTTTGGGTGGGAGAGAATGAAATGATGCTGTTAATTGCCCTTTATTAAAGCTACAATTGTATCATTATGGCCTGTGAGAAAAGCTTTTGCTCCGTTTTGGGGACACCACAAACAGCATCCTTCTGGACTCAGAATGAGAGTCAGAGAGATGGTCTGAGGTCAGAGAGACATTTCTTCAAAGATATTGAGCTCATAATGTCTTTAATGACAAGATTTAAATGAAATTCCAAGTTTCGTGTCTAGCACATATTAAAGATATAAGATTAAATATCCTTCTCTTCTTGAGCTATGGTAAGGATTATTCTTAGGAGAAAACAAAATGGTGAAATCTGAGGAAGGCTCAGTCCTCATTTTCTTCTTTTCCATCTTAGGGCTTCAAAGCACAGATGAAAATTATAGGCCTAATTATAACTTGAAGTATTGTAGAGAAATTGTTGCCAGATTACAAGGAAATATAATCCACTACATAAGCAAACTGAAAGACAAAACCATCTCCTTAGATGCAGAAAAGACCTTTGGCAAAATCCAATGCTCCTTTATGATAAAAGGTCTAAATAGATTAAGAATAGAAGGAACATGCCTCAACATAACAAGGGCAGTTTATAGCAATCCCATAACCAACAAAACTTAGATGGAGACAAATTCAAAGCAATTCCCCGAAAATCAGGAAGAAGACAAGGCTGCCTACTCTCTCCATATCTATTTAATATAGTACTCGAAGACTTAGCTACAACAATAAGACAACTGAAGGGGATCAAGAGGATACAAATTGGAAAGAAAGAAGCCAATCCTTATTTGCTGATTTTGTAAGAGTATATGCCAGTGACTCTAAAAATGTCACCAGAAACTCCTGATAAATACTTTTAGCAAAGAAGATGAATACTAAATTAATTCACAAAAATCAGTACACTCCTATATACAGATGACAAATAAACTGAGAAAGAAATCAGGGAAACAATATTTTTCCACAACAGCATCAAATAATATAAAATATCTTGGGGTAACTCTAATGAAGCAAGTAAAAGACATGCATGTTAAAAACTTTAAGACAATGAAGAAGGAAATAATGGAAAGATCCCCCATGCTCATGGATTGGTCAGATTACTATAGGGAAAATAGCCATCCTATTATTTATAGATTCAAGAATTCAACAATTTATAGAATCAATATAATTCCCATTAAAATTGTAACACAATTATTCAGAAATCTTGAAAGGACAGGTTTTAATTTTATTATTATTCCTTAGAAGCTTGCTTGCTTTCTAATGTAAGACAGAAAAGGAGTGGATTTGGATGGGAGGAGGTGGGGAAGAGCTGGGATGATTAGAATAAAGAAAAACTGTATTCAGGGTATATTATATGAGAAAAATTATTTTAAGATAAAAATGAAATGCTTTTATCAGATGGGGCTATAGGCAAACTTGTAGGGCAGGTTAATTAGTGATTGATTAGGGATGTTGCAGTCTTTCATGGATAGGGTCATCCCTGGGCTGGTGGTCCTGGGTTCTACAAGAGCAGGCAGAGCAAGCCATGAGAAACAAGCCAGAAAGTGGCATCCCTCCATGGCCTCTATTTTGGTTCCTGCCTCCGGGTTTCTACATTGATTGAATTTCTGTCCAACTTCCTCCTTCAGTCATAGATTATGGACTTGAAAGTTTAAACCAAATACCCTACTCCCTAAAAAACTGCAAAGCACTGTGAGGACCTGTTTTTTTATGTGTGTGTGTGTGTGTGTGTGTGTGTGTGTGTGTGTGAGAGAGAGAGAGAGAGAGAGAGAGAGAGAGAGAGAGAGAGAGAGAGAGAGAGAGAGAGAGAGAGAGAGAGAGACTGAGTGTCTACCTTTTGTAGCCTCCTGAGTATGAGCTCTGTAATTATGAGCAGATATACATTTGATTTACAGACACCAATTGGATATCTTTTCTCAGGTGCTCCTCGAAACTTCTCACTCACTACACTGAAATTGTTTTCTCTTTGCTTGCTCTGAAAACAGGACTCTATCAAAGAACATGCTTTGAATGCTTTTATAGTGAGTCAGAGAGAATAATAATTAGCATGCAACTTTTGTGGCTTCTTTGGAGAGGGGTCTTGGAAGAAATTACTTGGTGAGTTCTTTGTCAGAATTCTTGGATCCATTTCCATCAGACAGGAAGTAATATTTTGTTTAATTCTTCTCTTTCTAAAAATAACAAATTTAAGTTTTAAATTTAGTAATTTTCAATTATTTTTATTAAATGTTTAAGTATACTATTTTCTTGCTGCTGTTGTGCTTTGAGACAGAATCTGGTGATTTGTCGCCCGGGCTGGCATTGAATGTCAACTGTGGGCTATAGTGTGTTTTGGAACTGAACTCTATATTTTGACCCTTTAATGACTGCCATTCCACCCCTGCAGTAGACTTGAATCTTTACATATGGGTCTCATTATATTCATCTGAATCATTGTAGGTGGTACCAAGATTCCATCTTCAAAGACAAAATTGAGATCAAGAGAGGTTAATTCAGTCTTTCAAATTTCTGTCTCTAATAAATGACTGTTTATATCATCTGCAAGCATAACCTTAGTCCATTTTGACATTCTACTTAGCTTCAAGGCCTGAATTCTGTCCAACTATCATATCTGCTTATAGAAACACATGGTTTCAGAGAGCATCACTAAAAAATTCTCTTTGAATAGTCATTTCCAAAAATGTGGAAACAGTGGCCTAGAGATTAACTTTTTCTCATCATTTTTGAAACTCAAACTTCAGTGTAAATGTTGTTCCCCAAATAAGTGGAACAGACATAGCTTTGATCATGAAATATGTTTCTTTGAAGATATAAAGTCAGAGGAGTGTTGCCTCCTTCCGGCTAAGGACATTTTCTCACAGTTTTGGATGTAACTGAGCAGATTGGACCAAACATGCTCCCGGCATAAAGTGCTCACAGCTGGACTTCAAATGTTCACCGGACTCAATCAGTGCTCCTTCATTTCAGTCAGCTAGTCATTTTGTGAGAGCAGGAACTGTGGTACCTCGGGGAACTCTTAATCTGTTAGGTGAGGCCAGGAATGCAGACAAATGATATAAGACAGATGGCAATTGATTCAAGAAGCAACATAAGGCTAAAACGAATTACAAAATGGAAAAGGTATTCTAAACTAAATATTCTCCTTTTATTTCTATCTGCTGGTACATGAGGAATGTCACCAAATCTGGTCATTTCTTATCCTGTCTCCAATGTGTAGCTATGGTCATAGATACAAGGTCATATGATCTATAAAATTAATGAGTAGCTAATCCATTTTGCCAAGTCCTTAGACTCGAGCTTTTTTTCACACCCAGGTTGTCTTGTACTTGTCCCTAAAATCCTTAGGATCTATTCTATCCTATCTCTACCATCTTATTAATGTGGAGAGGAAACAACAATAGAAAACCCCTAGGAAAAGGTTTCCATCTTTCAAACTTTATTAGTTTGAAAAGTAAATAATGTTTTCTCTTGCCATTATGGCTTTTCGAGGTGTAAGTTCATGGGAAGAAAATCCTGGTGACTGTTACCTCTTGTGCTACGTATTTGTGCTATTGTCTATTGTGGGAGCATTATCTCTCTTTGTGATGAGAAAATAAGACAAGAGGCCTTTGGGCATTGGGTGTGGCATAGGGTGATAGGGCTGCAGCAAACAGTTTCTTCAGGGCCTGAGAAGACGGCTCAAAGGATAAAATACTTGCATGAACAGCATGTTTGGTGTTCTGCCTCAAATCATCTCTGTCATGCTCTTGTTTTACCTGGAAGTACTTTGAAGCAACTTTTTTTTTTTTTTTTTTTTTGGTCAAGCAACCACTGTCTGAGAATTCCTCCAGGGCTGGAGGAGTTTTCTTAAACTCTGGCTGCTGTAATTATGGGAGTGGTTTTATTCATGTGAGATGAACATTCAACCAACACAAGATTGGAACTGGTCACTAAGTTCATTTTTTTGTAGACTTACTGTTCTAACACACAGGCTATGTGATTCACACACCGTCACCATAGGGTTGAACAACTACGGGCCCTTTGTTTCTTTTCTGTTTTAGCTTCCCATTCCTTATTCAAGGCTTCTACAACTAAACAATTCTTTGAGATTATTACAAAGGGTTATACTAAATCATCACCCCCAAACTTATTATACTCTTACCCTTATTATGTATCTATTCATTTAATTAGTTAGCTGTTAACTTATCTGATCCTATTTAATTTTTCACATCTCCACCCTCCCTGTTTCTGTCCATTGATATCACTTAGACAGCATTCCCTTGTTATGGTTTTAATTTCCTATTTACTTGTTCTTTATGAGCTTAGAGAAAGACTAAAGATGATAATAAAGTGGGAAGAGCAGAGGGAACTCCATACATAAAGGAGCTTGTTCTTTGATCATGACTACCCTAAAGTATTTTACTTCATTTCCATCTTTTTCTCATGTCTCAGAAGTGAAATGCACATTATCTATAAAGTTACTTTGATTCTACCTTCATTTTCTTTAATACATTACTTTCCCACACTTTCTTACTTTAATTTTATTCATC
Organism: Pachyuromys duprasi; assembly: GCA_028658305.1. Classification (NCBI taxonomy): domain Eukaryota; kingdom Metazoa; phylum Chordata; class Mammalia; order Rodentia; family Muridae; genus Pachyuromys; species Pachyuromys duprasi. The sequence goes on from CM053763.1 coordinate 36,300,437, forward strand.
ATTATTATTTTATTTATATTATTTTTACAATATATTTGTAACAAAATATTTTTTTCATTTTTTCATTTTAATTTTTATTAATTATACTTTATTTACTTTGTATCCCCCCCCATAAACCCCTTCCTCCTCCCCTCACAGTCTCACCTTCCCTCCCCCTTCTCCACACATGCCCCTCCCCAAGTCCACTGATAGGGGAGGTCTTCCTTTCCTTCTGATCCTAGTCTATCAGCTCTCATCAGGAGTGGTTGCATTGTCTTCCTCTGTGGCTTTGTAAGCCTGCTCCCTGCTCAGGGGGTGGGGGGGGAGGCGATCAAAGAGTAGGCCAATCAGTTCATGTCAGAGGCAATCCCTGTTCCCATTACTATGGAACCCACTTGGATAATGAACTGACATTGACTACATTTGTGCAGGGGTTCTAGGTTTTCTCCATGCATGGTACTTAGTTGGAGTATCAGTCTCAGGAAAGACCCCTGTGCTCAGATTTTTTGGTTCTGTTGCTCTTCTTGTGGAGTTCCTGTCCTCTCCTTATCTTACTATTTCCCACATTTTTGTAGGATTCCATGCACTCTGCCCAACAGTTGGCCATATGTCTCAGCATCTGCTTTGATATTCTGCAGGGCAGAGCCTTTCAGGAGCCCTCTGTGACAGGCTCCTAGCTTGTTTCCTGTTTTCTTCTTCTGATGTCAATCTACTTTACCTTTCTGGCTGTATTTTTAAATTTGATTGATATACAAAATAATGCAATTCATTGTATTTTTGTGTATCTATAATATTCCGTCCTCTTTGTACTCTCTGATTCCTCCACTTCCAATGGTTCCCTGCTTTTCAGTCTTCAGCTTTTTTGTCCCATATATAACAATCTAGATTTCATTTGAGAGAAAGCACATGATATTTTCTTTCTCAGCAATATCCTCTCTTGCTCAATTTTATTTCTGCTTTTAGTTACTTTCCCCCTTTCTCTCTTCCTAGTTTCACATTACATGTATTTAATTACAGATTACCTAAAGAAAACATGACAGTTTTTGAGTTTGCTTTGTTGCATTTAATATAATAATCTCCAGATCTTTCCGTTTTTCTGAAGACAATGTTGTAGAGAAATTTTAATCCTCTAGCGAGCAACATGACTGCTCTGGCAAGGGATCACATCCAAAGACATTGGATGTTTGCGTGATCTAGCTGGAATGACATACCTCGAATCCCTCTGCCTTGGAAATAGACATGACCTTAGCACACACTCCCAAAGAGTTAAGGTAAAGTTAGTTTGTAGAAGGAAGCATCCGTGTTTGAAAGTGATGTCATATTGAGGGACAGACAAAGAGATGAATCAGAGAAACCTTTGACAAAAATTACTCATAGATAGGAACAGATAGAAAAGAACAGATAGGAAAGAGAAGCTACTTAAGAGGACAGAAGAATTGAGACAGTAGGGTACAGTAGAGAGAGCAGAGAAGGCAATACAGTAGAGTATGGTAGATAGCTCAGTAGACAGTATAGTGGAGAAAGTAGAGTACAGTCAAATAGATAAGACAGTAGTATAGAGTTGAGTTCAGTACAGAACAATACAGTACAGGTAGTTCAGTTGAGTGAATACAGTGCAGTGGAGTTGAATGTGTTTGTGAGATCATGAAGTTTAGTGCAGGTAAGCTGAGGCAGTTGAAGCCAGAGAATAAGAAGGAGCCAGAAGATTAGAATAAGCCAGAGTTAGTTTTAGAACAAGCAGAACAATTCAAAGAAGAGTGAGAGAAGCCAGATTGACTCAGTCAGCTTGGAGAGGGGTTTGAGACAGAACAGCTAAGTTGAACCAGCCAGCCAGAGTTCAGAAAGAACTAGAAAGAATGAGCTTTTTCAACAGTAAACCTCAGAGGCTGAAACGTTCTAGTCCTAGGTTAGCAGATGGAGGCTGGAAGAATGTAGGAGCTTTCACGCCTAGGCCTAGGGATAGTTAGAACAGAGAAAAACATGCTGTGGACTTACCCCAAGTTGTGTATTTGTATAGCTTGAGTTTAGCTCTCACCTCATGCCTTTATATGGAAAATAAAAGATACTTTTACATAATGTAATTTCATTCTAACCTCTGGTTGAGAATAAAAGTCTATTATATACTTAGGACACATTTTTTTCTTTATCCACTCAGATGTTGACAGACACTATATATTGACTGTTGATCCCATATATTGACTATTGAGAATAGTGTTATAATAAAGATTGGCTGTGCAGGCACCTGTGGGTCTGCCGAACTGAATTCCCTTAGATGCTCATCCAAGACTGGTGTTGGACCATATGTAGTTCCAATTTCAGTTTATTGAAAGACATCTTATTTTTTCCATCTCAAATGTGATCTCACAGAGCTTTGCAGTATCTGTTGGGTTTGGTAACCACTTATTTTTGGTAAACACATTTTTAAAACTGTTTACTTCTGGTGATATCATATATTATAACCTTCCTTCATATCTTTCTTCTTTTTGTTGCTTTCAAAATAGTCTCTTCAGAGATTTCAATTCCTCTAATGTTTTTAACACAATGTGGGCTTCATATTTAAAACTTGGTTTCTAAATTGAATTGGGCTGAAATGGGAAGCCTTATCTTGATTTCCTAATTCATCTGAACACTTGTCCTGTTAGCCCACAGTATTACCTTTAACTCTGCTCTTCAGCTTAGTGGCCTTTGCAGTCTTCCTCACTGCTTTTTATATACTTTCCAAATCCAGATGCTCATTATTAGTTCTTGTCACTCTACATTCGAAATAGTGTTGACTCTTCCAATTCCGTTTGTCCCTCTTCTTCTGTTACCATTTCTCTAACATATATCCCCAGTGTATTCTCCTAATTCCAGTTTGTGCCCTTCCCATCATTCTTCTCAGTGTTCTGCAGATTACTAATGCTCCTGATCCAACATGGAAGAATGGTGTTATTCTGTGTATGTCACCAAATGTGGTATGAATTTTCTTAGCTCTATGCATTTATTTGCCCATGTTTTCCTTTTCAAATGAGTTCGAGGCACAGACACTGCCAGTTAAAATTTGTTGCTTCCTTCATTCTGTATGATTACCATTTGCTTATGGGCTTTTATGTATTTACTCGTAGAAAACTGCATTTTGATATTTTATCTTTCACTATTAGAACTATTTTCAAATTGGTTCACTCTCATATTTTTATAACCTGTATAAGATAGAAAAAGATGGTCTTTAAGACACCTACTTTTTGCTTGTTTGTTTGTTTCTAGGATGTGAAATTTAGCTATCGATTTCCTAAGATATGTGCCTAGCCACAGCTCTGGCTACAGTAAGGACAAAGAGAGCTTTCTAACCAGTACTTCACCTGGAAAAGTCTGGGATCAGGCTCCAGCTTTGTCTGCTGTTTCAATTTCTCCAAGCTGAGATATTAAAAGGCACAATGGAGTGGTGCCTTGGATTTCTAACTTTTGATTTGTACCCACCCCATTGGAATCCGTGAGGAACATGATGTTCTACCCCTGATATTTTTTTCATACAGCCCAGATTTGCTAAGATACCCAAACTGACATGATGCTGTTATTATTCGTCTCACTTTTATTTGCATTTAAGTTACTTACTTTTGGAATAAGTTTTAAAAATCGAATTGGATGTATTACATTATTCGGTATTTAGGGACATTTTATGACTTTAGATTTACCACCATATTTTGATGAATATTTGGAGACTTGTGATATCATTTTGATACCGGAAAAATTTTCCTGACTCTAGCATAATGTGAAAACTTATGTATCCATGTCACAATTTTTTATTATGTCTGTATAGATAAGTTAGATAAGTAGTTTTAAATAATTCCCTACTATTAAATTTATCATTTTATATTAATTTTTTTTGATTTACACTTGTTGATAAAACCCACTTTCAACTGTAGCATAATTATTTTATCATGTTTAATCAATGATTATTTTATACTTAAATAATGTACTGATTTTTCTACAAAGTTGCTATAGGAACAATCGGCATCCCATGCATTGTTATGAGATATACAGAAAAGTTTTTTTAATTAAATAGCTTAGAGATCTAAAACCAAACTTTAATAATGCAATTACTTTGCTAATAATGCAAAAATTATTTTTATCTAAAAGGTGTACAAGAACTTAATCTGAAAAGGTGTAAATGGAATATATAAATACTAATGCTACATTGCTCCTTTATCTTACATGTGGATCTTTATATTGGATTAGAAAACTAGGTGAAGGGTTTATAAAAATGAAAAGATTAATCCAACAACGTTCAAGACAGTTAAGATAAGCAGAAAGGCAAACCATGTTTAATCAAGGGAAGCAATGTTTTTCAAGAAGATTTGTTTAGCTTCCAACATCCTATTACTATTCTATCACCCACCTGGCTTTAGATCAGGTTTATTCAGTCATGGAGTAAGAAACAGATTTGGAGAAAGCTTTTTGTCTGTCAAATGGTTTAGAGCCACTCCGATTATACACAGATACATGTGCGCGCGCACACACACACACATTTATATGTGCATATTTTCTCTATTGAGTTATAGGGTCATTCTATTGAGACTCGGTATTTAGAGTTCACAAATATCTTCTTAAAGCAAGTGAGCATGACACATAGCTTGCATCAAAGCTAGCAAAACCCCACGGTTCCATTCTCACATTTGGTATAAACCTCAGAATCAATGACAGGGAAGCATGCTCTTCAGTGACATGTTTTCAGAGGAATTCCTAGGAAAATACCAGTCACAATAATTCATTTCATGAGAAAAGTTAACCAATTTGGAAACTGTTTTTTGTACGTGAATGTACGTTTCTAAGTTTCTAAGCTCTCTTACTACACAATTAATTTCTACACAGATTTTGTGTACTTATTTTTTTTCTTTTTTGCTACACAATTAATTTCTTGGAGAAAAAAAATCAAATTCAGTTTCCAGTACAGAAAACGCTAAATTTTGATGCTAGACAAAATGGATATTTTTGAACTTTCAATTTACCCCTGTAAGTGATTGCAATTCAAAGCACATTCTCAGCCCCTGGAAATTATATTAAAATGAGGATTATCATTTCAACTGGTAAAGTGAATACTTTAAATAACATATATTTCCCCAGGAACCAGCACTATTTTTTCATTTTTTATTTTTTTTGCTGTTGAAAGAATGAGTTTGTATTTTTGTTAACCATATTTATTTCAAAACATAAGTTTTCTTTTTATGTTATTGTTATTATTTATAATTTATTCACTTTGTATTTCAGCTGTAGCCCCCTCCCTCATTTTCTCCCAGTCCCATCCTCCCTCCCTCTTCTCCGTCTATGCTCTTCTCTCTAGTCCACTGATAGGTAAGGTCTTTCTCCCTTTTTATTTGATCCTAGCCTATCAGGTCTCATCAGGACCGTCTAGATCAAAAAGCAGATAACCTAGTTCATGCCAAAAACTGTCCCTGTTCTTCTTAATAGGGAACCCCATGGAGACTGAGCTGCCCATGGGCTACATCTGAGTAGGGAGATGGGGTCCTCTCTCCATGCATGGTTCTTGGCTGATTCATCAGTTTATTCAGGGTCCCCTTGACTCAGATTTTTTGACACTGTTGGTCTCCTTGTGGAGCTCCCAGCACCCCCAGGTCTTTCTAGCCCCTCCTTGTTTCATAAGATTCCATGCACTCTGCCCAAAATCTGGCTCTGAGCCTCGGCATCTGCTTCAATACCTTACTGAGTGAGGTATCCCAGAAGCAGATAAACATACTAAACTGTATAGTCATAAAGAAACTTAAACAACAAGGAGGGAAGATGTTTGATTCTCATTCAGAAGATCAAACAGGATGGATATCGGAAGCTGGAGAAGACAGGAAACATTATAGGAGCCTACCACAAAGGTCTCTGAAAATCAGAAGTTTTCAAGTGAGAAAAAAAAATTTCTATGGTGCAAGTAGAGGTTTTTAAATGACAAATCAATAAATGGTAAAAGATATTTTCTTTCTTTCATTCTTTCTTTTTTGTTTGGTTTGTTTTTTTTTTGTTTTGTTTTGTTTTGTTTTGAGACAAGGTTTCTCTGTGTAGCCTTGGCTGTTCTAGACTTGCTTTGTAAACCAAGCTGGCCTCAAACTCACAAAGATCTGTTTGCCTCTGCCTCCCTGAGCTCTGTGATTAAACACGTGCACCACCATACCCATCTGATAAAGCTTTCTATGAAAATACACAAAAAAAATAAAGAAAAACTTCTTAGATTATTAGACTAAATCTAAATTTGCAAAGAGATGAAACTCATCACACCGTATAATCCAGGGATCAAACATATTGGTTATTGATGAAATGAAGCTCATTGGGGATTGAATCCCTGCAAATAATAATTTTAAACATATATATATATATATATTTCTATTTACTTTGTATTGCTTAGTGTTCACTGTTCTTTCATAAACTTTAACTCCTCCAACATATTCATTTGATGGTCTTTGTTCCCAGAAAGTCAAAACTAGTTCAGAAAATATAAAAATATCCATTTTGTACATGTATGTATATGAAAGTATACATTTTTTTGTTGATGAATCCTAATTAGGATCAATTCAGTCTTGGAAGATTCAACAGTATTTTTAATGCTGGGTTTGTAGGTAAGTTTTCTTCTAAAATCTCCTCATTGGCCACTGTCTTTACTCCCTCTCTCCCTTACTCTCTGCCATTCCTCAGCCTGCCTTCTTTTTTCTTCTCCATCACCCACTTTCACAATCCAGTCTTTGAATAGATACTGATACATAACTTAGCTAAATACTGACCACTTATGTTCAGTGCTTAGAACCAAAGTGAAAGCCAGATGGCCTTGCTGAATATTGTTTTCTTCACGAATCTATAAGTGGCAGATAGCCAACTCTTTCCTGTCATTTTTCATAAATATTCAAAATAATATACCATATAGACATATGTAAATGCCTGCTACACACACACAAACACACAGAGAGAGACAAGGAGACAGAGACAGAGAGAGAGGCCCAACATTCGGGATGATGAAGGTTGATGATAATGATCACAGTAAAAACGCTTTAAAGAACATGAAAAAAAAAACAGGTAGCAGAAGGAATAAATGTTGAACTATTTTTATTTTGCAGATTTAGTATGAATAAAAGAAAAATTAAAAGAAAAGATAAAGGACAAGAAAATCAATTGTCACAGATACTGAGAGAAAAATTAGAGGGCAGAGAGAGAGAGAAAGAAGTGGGAGAGAGACAGAGACAGAGAGAGTAGAACATCTTTTTTTTAACAGAAAAAATTCATTTTATTGTTTGCTGTTCATTTGTTTTTCAAGCCTTTTCCAATGAATAAAAATTAACGTCTGATTAAATAAAAAATTAAAGTTCATTCTTATCTTTTAGACGGTTAGATTGAGCTGCTTGTACTGTTATCGTTTGTTTTTGCCTTGAAGCAGAGGGCAGATAGTCATCTCTCTCCTGTCAGGCTTCATATATAATCATAGTAATCTATTATATTGCAGGAAGAGCCTTATAATTCTAAATGTACATGTCCTTCAGCCTATCATGTCTGTGGGCAGCATGCATGTATTTCTGCACATAATGCAAGCCTCATGATTGATGGTGGAGTGTTTTTTATTCAACAATAAATGTCAAAGAAATTAGGAAAAAATATTTTTATTCTTGTGTTTATACATGTATTTACATTCTTCCAATTATCTATACTTTTTTCAGTAGTTGTGATTACCATGAAGTCTATAATTGTTTGGTGTATAAAGTTTGCTTGTAGTTTTGGCTAATAGCCATTTAAATATTACCCACATGAATGACACACAGCAATTCTTCTGTTTTCTTCTAAGATGTAGAGATTCAAGTTTCACATTTAAGTCTTTCATTCACTGACAGAAGTTTTGTTTTGAGCATACCATAAGAGGCTGAGTTTGTATAGGTTTCTATCTGCTTATTTATAATTATTTATCTACATTAACACACACATGGATATTTACCACAAAGTTTCGTTTAAAACAAACTACCAAATTGTTTATTTTATTGTTTACATTTTCAGTGGTGACTTGGGAATTTTTCTGCATTGTTGACATCATTTCTTTCTTTCTCTCTTTCTTTCTCTCTCTCTTTCTTTCTTTCTTTCATTTGAGGAATACATTACTTTGTCCAGAGATCACTGAAAAAATCTGAGATTTTCTCAATGCAGACATTCAACTGGCTCATATTTTATGATATGTAATTATCTTGTAGATTTTATATTTGTTCATTTTTTCTTCTTTAATTTACTTGAATATAGTAAGTCAGCTTTTAAAAAAATCCTTGCTTACAAATTCCATTTTCTTTATTGGCTTGATATTTGTCTCTTGGCATTTTTTTTTCTTTGCTCAACTATGTTTGTCGCTGCTTTATTTGTAATAGCCAGAACCTGGAAAGAACCTAGATGCCCCTCAGTTGAGGAATGGATACAGAATGGATTCCATTGTGG
>CM053763.1:36316687-36366034 GCA_028658305.1 Pachyuromys duprasi
AAATAAATAAATAAATAAATAAATAAATAAATAAAATAAAAAAAGAAATACCAACCTTAATTTTCTGTTTAATAGTATTCATATGCAATGATATTTATTTTATCTTTTTATTTTGGGTTGTTTTAATAATGTTGTAATAATATATTTGATAACAGCACTGATCAAACTACAAAAGATATGAGTACAACTTACTTAAATACAGTGCTTTGCAATTCATTGGGATGTTACAAGCAAAATCTTAGACTTGAACTTAAATGTTTATAGGCATATGTATTAAACCCTAAATATATCCATAGATTTTAGTATACAGCATATCAGTCAATATTCTGTTCTGGTGGTTTTCAGCTTTCATTCTATACCATGTGATTCATTCTCACTTATGAAGTGAGTTAGTCTTCCTTCATAAACACTAATTTATTTCGTCACTTAACTTTCAAATAACTCTAAGTAATTGTCAACATATCAATAATTCTCCTAGATTTTTGTGTTAAAAAGATGGTAGGATTTTTCTTCTTTCTAGAACCATCAGGCACAAATAAGCAATTGCAGTGAGATAAATTACTTATCTCTTTATTTTTGTTTTAAACCAGAATTCCACTGTTATTCAAACTGTCATTGAGGCCACTATTCTCCTGTCTCCCAAGTTGATACTTCAGTCATGGGTCATCATGCTCCACTTTTTTCAAAGTGGCCTTCACAGCAGGAATGTAAATAGTGTGGTGTAAAGTTACTAAGTGGAGTGAACCTGAACATGGCAATGTTTTAAGCATGCTAGAAAAAAAGCACAACTAAGATCAATGCATGAGAATGCGGGAAGAAAGAGCAAACATTTCAGCAAGTAAAAATGCAGTGGAAGAAGGACTCTGCTAAGGAAAATGGAAGGCTGCTAGGTCACCACACCTGCATCAGAAAATTCAGTGTATATATAGTACTGCTAGAGAAGGGAGCTGTTAGCATAGCTAAGGATAAAAAAATGTGTCTGAAAATGTGTTTCTGAAAGAAAAGAAAAAGAATGAATCAAAGAACTTGGTCATCGTTCTATACAGCACCTTGAAGATCATTTTTCTCTTCTTGAAAAGTTGGACCTTTCTTTCTCATTTCTTAGAGGGGAAGTTAAAGGCCTTAATTATGATGCCGCATGCTGGTGAGTTATCTCAGAGCAAAAGGACTATTGATTGCTCTGCTCCTTTGGAAAATTGCATAGTACCTTCTGGTACCATGAAAGCTACACATTTTCAGGTTCTGTATCTGAAGTATAAGAAACATTCCTTCCACCTCTATTGGAAAAAAAAAAGACAATAATAATAACCTCTAATGTTTAGGGTGTCTCTTGCACAACCTTGACCAAAAACTCAAAAGTAGGTGTCTCATGTTTGTGTTCTGGTATTTTTAGGTGGCCTTTTGTATTCTGAGGGTATTTGTAAGCACATCTAAAATTTTATTTAAAATATGCATCTATATGTACTCTTAGAAATTCTTATAATTCTTTGTACGTTTCCCACAATGTATTCTGATCACCTACCTCCTCTGTCCCTCCCCTGCTTCTCAATCCACTGCCCTTCATGGTTTCTCTTCCTATCTCTCTCTTCTTTAATCTATGATGTCTGTTTCATATAAGCTGGTTATTCCTGGGCATGGGGGCTTTCCAGATGTATGGTTGATATTAGATGTCATATCCGTGAAGATTACTCACTTTCTCCTTTTCAGAAGCATTAAATATCAATAGTTCCTGAGCTAAGGGTAAGACTTAGTGTCTACCTTTTCTTCTCAAGTTTCTGTCTGGCTTAGTTTGTGTAGGGCTTAACATATGTGCATCTGCTCTATTGTGTCTGGAAATTACTGTTTGTTTGTTTTTTTAAATCATCCACCTTCTCAAGTTCTCATAGTTTCTCTGCCTCTTATTTCAAACAGAAACTGGAACCTTCAGGCATATAACATATGCATTCCATTTAGAGTTGGGAATCTCCTAAGTTTCTTTTTCAAAAATTGACTATTTAACAGTGGTGGAGCTAATGTTAATTTACATCATTTTAAGTATCTCTCGTAAGGGTTGAATAATATACTTATTTATGGGTATAATAATATGACACCAGGAGCCATTTATGTCCTTTCAGCAGAATATTTGTAGTATTCCTCATGATCTACTAAGCCTCAGGTCTTGACCTTAATAGCACTGTTAGGTATGGGCTCCATCTTTTACAGGAAGCTTTACATCCGATAAGAAATTGCAATTGGATACTCCCATAACATTAGAGCCACCATTGTACCACCGGGCGTAAATTGATGGTCTGGAATGTTAAGGTTAATATCCTAAGCATTTTAATTTTAATTTTTGTAAATTTGTGCATAATGCCACATCTCTTTCTCTGTTATTATTATAAGTTTTTCTGTTCTTCTAATTTAACACATAATTAGAATTTGGTCACCAGTCTGCTAAGGATGAACTAACTTTGTTAATGGTTCTTTTCTGTTTCTTAAATAAATTAGCCACTGTTAACTTTATTAGCACAGTGCTCTGATGATTGGCTGAGGGGATAGTGATACTCATGTTCTGTTCCTTCACTTTGAAAATCTCTCTTAGGTTGATATTACTAAAGTGATTTTATTGTTTACAAAGATTTCTTAGTGTGAATTAATATAAAATGATGTTAGTATTAGTTCAAAGAACTACCTTCAACTATTTTAAAAGTCATTAATTATAAATAGGGATTTTGGTGGCTTGCATTGGCTCATTTAAAAAAAATTATATTAAATACAGTTTATTCAATTTGTATCCCAACTGTAGCCTCCTCCTTCATTCCCCCACAATCTCACCCTCCCTCCTTCATCTCCTCCCATGCCCCTCTCCAAGTCCACTGATAGGGAGGTTCTCCTCCCCTTCCATCTGACCCTAGTTTATCAGGTCTCATCAGAACTGGCTGCATTGTCCTCCTCTGTGGCCTGGTAAGACCACACCCCCCTAGGGGTGGGGGCCAAAGAGCCAGCCACTGAGTTCATGTCAGAGACAATCCCTGTTCCCCTTAATAGGGAACCCACTTGGATACTTTCATCTGGCTGTTCCTTTAAAATATTTTTATCACTTCTTTTAAAATTTCATACAACATTTTTCTTTATTTATATTTTTTTCTTTTATTGAAATGAGATTTTTTTTCTCACATACTATATCTTGACCAAAACTTCCTATTCTATTCCTCCCAGTTTCTGGAAATTCCCCTCCCATCCAAATTTGCCTCCTTTTGTTTCTCATTAGAAAACAAACAGGCTTCCAAGGGAATATGAGATGATTGATATGACATGATATGATATGACAAAATAAAAACTAGCATGTTGGAATAGGACAACAAATAGCAGAAATTGAGCCCAAGATAAGGCAAAAGAATCAGAGTCGCAGTCATTCCCACAACACCTCAGCAACTAATGGACCATGAAGACACCTACTTAGAGTCTTCACCCTTACAGACAAGTGTCATGGTACTGGAAGGCACTGTGCACTCTACAAAGGGAGAAAGATAAATACCCACCCAGTTACAAACTCTTTGGTCTACAATGATGACCTGCCTGAAAGATATGCTGGTACATTAATGAAACAAAGCTTGAGGGAATAATTAACCAATATCTGATTTTCTGATTTGAGTTAAGGCATACTCAATAGGATGAAACTTGCGTGGCCAAAAAATTGGGACTGATAGGACAGGGGAAAACCAAATATTACTGTTCATATATATATATATATATATATATATATATATATGTGTGTGTGTGTGTGTGTGTGTGTGTATGCGTGTGTGTACATATATATGTTATATATTGTGTATATATATATATATATATATATATATAATAACTCCTAATGATGTTCCACTATACTCAGATTTGTGCCTTACTCAAACATCAAAACAGAAGCCTCCTTCTGCATCAAATAGGAACAAATACAGAGATCCACAGCCAGACTATACAGAGAGTGAAAGACTTGGAATACTCAGCCCTAAATAGCATATCTTCATCAAATCCTTCCCCTCAAAGCTCAAAGAACATTCAAAAGTAGAGAAGAGAAGCCTGTAAGAACTGAAGAAGATGAAATACACAGAGGCCTCACACAGGCTTCTGAACAAAACAGGGCTGTCACATATATGAACTCAGACTGAAGGAACATGCATATGGCTTACAACGGTCTGCAGTAGATGGGTGCCTAGAGCTGAAAGAAGAGGAAGAGCAAAGACCATGCATAGAGAGGACATAGAACCCCTGCTCAGATGTAGCCCATAGACACTTCAGTCTTTATGTGGGTTCCCTAGTAAAGGGAGAAGAGACAGTCTCTGACATGAACTCAGTTGCCTGCTCCTTGATGACTTTTTCCTGGTGGGGTGACCTAACCATCCCACAAAGGAAGCTGATTGAGGCCGTCTTGATGGGACCTGACAGGCTACGGTTAGACAGTAGGGGAGGAGGACTTCCCCTATCAGTGGACAAGGAGAGAGGGATAAGGCAGGGAGGGAGATAGATGGAAGGTGGGGCCTGGAGGATATTGGGGAGGGGTCTACAACTGGAATACAAGGTGAATAAATTGTAAAAAAAAACAAATAAAATAAATAGAAAATGTATGTTCAATGACAAAGAAGAAACAGAAATAAATGATTGATGTCAGAAGACCCATCCTAATGGTGTAGCGTCACCCTAGGTAGATACTCCTGTTGCTGTTGTTGTTATTACTACTACTACGGTTTTTTGAGGCAGGGTTTCATTGTATAGCCTTGACTGTCCTGTAACTAGCTTTGTAGAATAGGCTGCCTTCAAATTCATAGATATCTGCCTGTCTCTGCTTCCTGACTGCTGGCGTCACAATAGTAGTATCCTTAATTAGGATAATGGAAAATTTCCTTGAATTGTACCCTATGGTCATGATACCTATGGAGTCTCTGTCTAGCTAGATGACTCATAGGAAATGTACTTATGTATTGGGAGGATGCCATAGCAATAATCAGAATGTAGACAGAAAAATCTAGCATTATTCTGTGTCTAAAATCTTCCACAAAGCACCTAAAGATTCACAAAACTGATACTTCTCTAGTCTGGCCTCCAGATTAAAACACTGTAGAAAACACTTTAATGGCAGTCTTTTGAGACCCCAGATACAACAGGCAGGAAACCTAAATTGTAATTATAATTATTAAAATTGTTGGACAATTTTAGTTTTAAGTTCTTATAATAATTTGTCATATAACAATGGACTATTAAACTGTCCATACATCCAGGAGGTTTAAGCAATACTTCTGGACCAATTTTGATAGCAGCATTCTAAACTATTCTATTTATTTGGACCCACTAAATTCTTCTTCAAATATAAAAGTATGCATATCCTTTGAGAACATGTTGCAAAATGATCATCCCATCCTCATGAATAGACAATGAGGTTGAATGGGATTTTAATACCACATGCATCCCTAAAGTGCTTTTTTATCACATCATTTCTATATTTTTGCTGCTAGGAGGTCTTGTATCTCCCAATGCAATGTACTGCTCTAGGGGTTTAAGATCACATTTAAACAAACAGGAATGAGGGAGAATAAAAATGAGGGGTGAACTTGGGCTGACAAGATTAACTTGGTATAAAAATATATAAAATTTGTATATAAAACCTATACTTCTCAACTGTACCCACTTTCTCTAGGAGACGAAACAAAACCTAATATTTATTTATATGGTCATTAAGCCAAAGATTAATTTCTGGCAATGAAGGATATCATTCTAAAAGGAATAATACAAAATATAAGGTATATAAGCAACTTTGATAAGGAAAGATGCCATAGGTTTAATTCTTCCTTGAAAGTAAGTTATGATATATACAACTAATATGCAGGAGGCATTAGATTGTTCTAAAGTCAGTAATAAATATTCATGGAAATAATCTAGATAGATAAGAAAATAACCAGTTTGTGCATGGAAGCTTTGATCCCTTGATTTTAGAAGGGATTATTTTAGTAATGTGTTTTGAATTAAAAAAAAATAAAAGTCTTGAATCAGAGAATGGGAACCTGATCAGCACTATAGTCAGAGACAGTGGCAGAAGCTGCTGAAACACTAGGCTCCCTCCTTGGGAATCCTGTACTGTCACTAACCTCTCTAGTTCAGCTTTGGACAATACAGAGTTTTAAGATTATTACAATTTGATTATCTGGTTGCATTCTTTCCTTTCCAGGTCCAAACTTTGTATCTAATACTTTGAACTTTACCTACAAATTTAGTTTATGATTATTAATGCTTGAGACTAGGGAAACTTATGCTTATGTGATAGTTTATGACTATGATATACTGTATTAGTGGATTTTATCCTTATTTCTCTTATTAAATACTTCTTTTACAGGCAGAAAATAGTCTGTGATGGCCATCATAGGAGCTGCTTTTTCTTACCACATGGATCAGGAAGGAGAAAGGACCACTGTAGCACATGGTCCTTTCCCATTTTTATTCTGTCCTAGACCCTAGCCTAAGAAACCGTATAGTCCACAGTAAATGTGAGCCTTATCCCTCAGTGAATTGCTTCTGAAAATACCGTCATAGGACACCTTTACCTAGGAGTTTCTTAATCTATTCAAGTGGGAATCAAAATCACCTGTGGCAAATGCAGAATCGCTTTTGTTGTTGCCCTTTGTGGACCTTGTGCCATCATTTCTGTGTGCTCCGTATGGAATCCTGGCTTTGATTACTTCTGTATTCTGCATTTTCTTTCTCTACACCATGGGAATTACACTTCCTATTTCATCGTGATTCTATAATGGCTAAAGCATCTAAGAACTAATGTATTGTACATGCTCTATAAATAATAGTGATGTCATTATTTTCCTAACTGCTACATTTATTTATAGGGCTTAATCATTTTATTTTTTAATAATGATAAAATACTAATTTTTGTGGTTCTGTAAATTGAACCCAAATTCAACACACATTAGTTACTTAATCTGTTCCTGAGCCACACAGACAGCCTCTTCAGACCAAATCTGAATCTTGTCTTTCTTCCTATTTTGGCTCTGTGACTTCATATCCACTTGGCAGAAAGATCAGACCTGTACACAGCTACAGTGTTCCTCTGTTCTTAAATCTCCTAAAAACTGAGTAAATTCTCTTCATTTTTTTGCCTGTGATTGTTCAATTTGTGACTTCCTCTGCGTGTTTAGTTCATTCAAACCATTTGCCTTACTGACATAACAGTATATGTGATTTAAAGTCAAATATCTTTGGCTTTTTAACACCTTTCCCTTATGAATATCTTTGATTTGAACAAAACCTTTACCAAAACGTGCCTTACTGATAACTTACATGTTTGTAGGCCAATAATTCTTATGCTTGAATATACCTTGAAGTGATCCATTAATTTTTTTGAAAAGTAAAACCTTGGAGGTGTTAACCTAGACATTGTTTAGTAGCTCTTGGGTATCCCAGGCTTCTGGGTGTCAACGCATAATATTTTACTTATAGGAAGCACTGAGCTATAGACAGAACTCAAAACTCTTTTCTGATTTACTTAAAGTATATTCAGAACATTTGAAATCTTAACCTACCCACCAAGTACAGAATGCTTAATGCTACCACATACTCTTAGCTTTTACTCTGTTGCTATAGATCTGAGGCTGGGCTATGTCTAATTTTCAGTAAAATATTTTATTTTTAATTAATTAATTCTTTCCAAAGAGTTATACTAGACTACTTAATAAGCTCCTAGGCATACACCCAAAATATGCTTGACTATACAACAAGGACATTTGTTCAATCATGTTCCTAGCAGCTTTATTAGTAATAGACAAAATCTGGAAACAACTTAGGTGTCCTTCAGTGGAGGAAAGGATACAGAAATCGTGGTACATTTATACAATGGAATACTATTGAAGCTATTAAAAACAAGGACATTATGAAAATCGCAGACAAATGGTAGGAACTGGAAAAGACCATCTTGAGTGAGGTAACCCAGAGACAGAAAGACAGACATGTTATATATTCACTCATAAGTGGTTATTAGACATATAATATAGGATAAACACTAAAATCTATACTCCTAAAGAAGCTAAACAACAAGGAAGACCCTAGGGAAGATGTTCAAGCCTCATTCAGAAGAGCAATGTGACAGACACTGAGGGCATGAGAAGACAGGGAACAGGACAGGAGTCTAAAATAACTTTACAATGGCTTATCTCAACACAAGCTTCAAAAACACTGACCAATATATATTTTACAGTAAAAACCACATTGCATATTGAGATTTTCTTTCCTTGGCTTTTGATTCAAACTGTTATATATACATATAACAGTATATATATATATATATATTCAAGGATAGGTTGAAGTCCCAAGAAGCCTGGTTAGGAGGCCACAACTTACAAGAAGAAAGAAAGGACAGCCAAAACTTACGCTGCTCATTTAAAATGGCAATACTTGATGGAATTCTTAGCATTTTAAACAGGTACAATTTGAGTAGCAGTGACCAGAACATTGTTGTTCTGTTTCTTTATCTGTGGTGAAAGCTAGATGGAGTCCACAGCACAGTGGGCTGAGTCACATTCCACAAGCTACAAGGACCCACTTGTTAAAATTGCTCATTTAATGACTGAACAGGTTTTTGAAAGCCATTGATGAATGTCCCTTTCATAACCATAATACTTATACTTCATCACTTTTCTATGGGTTTTGGGCACCCTGTTTTTGTAGAGGAACAGTGGTTATCATTCCTAATGAGATTGTTCAGTCACATTGATGTTGACTCGTAACAAAGTGCATTTCCTCTTCAGTAAACACAGGTTCCCCATCCTCAAGAACCCTTTCAAACACTGACTTCTTGGGGCAGCTGCCATCTGTGTTTTGCTTTATTCTGAATATGAGGAAAGTAGGTGTTATTTAAGACACTCATTTCAGAAATGCCAGAGAATTTAGAATTTGCCTGCCTTTATTTTCAAGCCTTGTTATTTGGGAGCTGGAGAAGAAAAGCAGACAACCCGAGGTCCTGAATGTGAAGTGCAATCTGTGTACCAGAATGTTAGGTTAGAGAAGCTGGGGAGTAACTTCAGCCATGAGAAACCCCAGAGTAAATGTTTTTCCACTTGGAATTTTAAAACTCTTCCAGCTTTCCTTGCCTCACAGATTATTTCCAACATGTTTTTACATGAGAATTTAATGCAAATACAATTTTTTCATATAAATTAGAATTCTTTAAACTGTGCCTGATTATGGGTTTTTATATCATAAAATGCTACTTTGTCATTTCCAAACTGTGTGTGTGTGTGTGTGTGTGTGTGTGTGTGTGTGTGTAAGCATATGTGCACACACTGGGGTGTATGAGTATTTGTGTGAAGGCCAGACATGCCCTGACTTTAGATCCTTCTACTACATTTATTTGTTTGTTTGTCTCTCGATGTATTTTAGAGCTCAGATTAGGCTAGGCTTCCTGTTCCTAGAGTAACAGAGATCTCCCTGTTTCCACCTCCCCATGCTAAGATTACAAGGGCACCACATGAAAGTGGGTTATGGGGCTCTAATTCAGGCATTCATACTTGCAAGTCAAGCATTTTATCCACTGAGCCACCTCCTCAGCCCTTTCCAAACTGTTGAAGAGGACATTTCCCTGGTCACAACAGCAACAATTAAAATTCCAGCTCTTTAATTTATTCTCTGCTATATGGACTGCTACAATAACCAAACACCATCCCTTTTCTTCTGTTAACTGACAGAATTTGTAACCACAGTTGCTTGAGACAGTCCTACATCTGGTTTCCTTGAGTGGCTGGTGTAGTCATTGAGATGTGTGGCTTAACAGCTAATAAAAAGAAAATTCAGCTTTCCAATTGTCACACTATGGTCAAGCTTCCTTATCTTGCTATGTGCACAGGGAGAAATCACTAAAATACAGACTTAAGAGAATTCCCGTGAGCTTGGAATAAGATGGACAGCACTCAGTGTATTTGTTGGCATGCAGCAAATACTATTCTATAGTTATTCTAGATAGCTAGAATGCAGCTAACTATTCTTAGCTACATTCAAGAAAAATAAAATTGTGACAAAAGATAAAAGAACTAATTTAGAAACATTTTCCTTTAAATTAAGCAACATTTTAAAAGATTTCCTAATTTAAGAAAATATTAGAGTGACATTCACACCTACCTCCAGGGTACTGAGTTTGCTCTAGCCTCTCTGAGGGATACCTCAGGGAACAAAAAGGATACAAAACCAAGCCCTGGTGACGCCATGAATCAAGTTCACAGACTCATCGTACTAATCTTTTGTCCTTTAAAGGCTTTTTCCTTTCATTAAAGCAAAGAAGTCACAGTTCTCCTCAACAGTTTAAAAGGACAGGAGTGAGTCTGACACTGCAATTTGATGAGGAGTATGAACATCTCTTTAATACTCAGCGTGGGCATACAGATGTACTTCATCAGCATGCCCCTGCTTTCCTTGTGCAGTGCTAAGGTGTCACAGTTTCTCTCAGGACTTGGTGTACTATTGTATAGGGATTATGACTTCTGGGAGCAGGGAGTCTGAGGCACATAGGCAAAGAATTGATCTGCATGTGGGTTTGGGGCTTGTTCCAGTTCAAGCATCATTCTGAGGCAGGAGGGGAGTGAGGTGCCTTATTTACACAAGGCTCCTACACAGCATGTTATACTCATGTTGAACAAGGTTATTCCAACAGTTTTTCTGTGTAACTGCTTTATCTCTTGTATACAACACAAACACACATGTGCACCTGCACACATGTACACACAAACATACACACATACATAATCTTTAGAAACCATTTAACCTTTATTTTTGTCAACATCATATTCTTGTAGTTGACTTCAGGGAAGTAGGGTGACTTGACTAGTTTATTAGCATTGATAAATTTATTCAGTGTTCTTTGAAAAAACATTGTCAAAGGTTTTTTTTTTTTTGAAAGCTTTCTACATTTTCTAACTCCTCTACTTATTATCTAACCCCTCTGTCATTCTACAGTGGTAACTTTTTTTTCTATTAGAGGAAATTTTGCCAACAAACACAGGCTTGATATGTTGTACTTGTTTATGTATTTGTTTTCTCTATGTTTACCTTAAATGACATTGACTTAACCTAATGAAAATATGTAACAGTTGTAAAATTACAAGTAAGTACTCAGGGCAAATTCATCCACATCTGGATTCCGAGCATAAAAGCTACTTCTTTAAACACATCTAAAGATGAAATTTTCATAGGGAAGAGGCTGACACTGTTCTCCTGTAACCACAATGAAAGTGCTTGTGCCTGGGAGGCACTAGGAGGGGAATGTTCTCCCCCTCAGAACCATTGTTAATCTCCATGAAATTCACAAGATGGTCTTCCTTTTTTACTGTTTACAGATAGGTGAGTGTGTTGTTCTCTTCACCAACCACAATTATCTTATGGTATTTGTCTTTTATTCTTTTTTAAATTTTTATTCATTTTTTATAAGTCAGTTCCATTTACATCTTGGTAATAAGCTTCTCCCTCTTCTCCTCATAGTCCCATCCTCCCTCCTGCATCCTCAGGATAGGGGAGCCCCTTACTCAGACATCCCAGCTTATCTATTCACATGAGAACTGAGTTTGTCTTCCACCCCTCTGGCCTGGTAGGGAAGTCCCATCAGGGGAAAGTGAACAAAAAGCAGGCACTGTCAGAGATATCCCCCACTTCCCTAACTAGTGGGCAGACATAAAGTCTAGGATGCCCATTGAGGTTATCTGCCTTCGGTCTGTGCATTGTAGTATTTCTATCCTGTCCTATATGACTAAAATCCACTTATAATTGAGTATACACTATGCCTGTCTTTCTGCTTTGGGGATACCTCACTCAGAATGATTCCTTTTTAGTTCCATCCATTTGCCTGCAAATTTCATGCTCTTCTTGTTTTTAATTGCTGAGTAGTATTCCACTGTGTAAATGTACCACAATTTCTGTATTCATTCTTCTGTTGAGGGACATGTAGGTTGTTTTCAGATTCTAGCTATTACAAATAAAACTGCTATGAACATAGTTGAGCAAATATCCTTGTTGTATGGTTGAACATCTTTCAGATATATACCCAGGAGTAGTATAGCTGAGTCTTGAGGTAGCTCTATTCCCAATTTTGTGATAAGGCTCCACATTGATTTTCAAAGTGGTTGTACAAGTTTACATTCCCACCAGGAATGGAGGAGGGTTCCCCTCTCTCCACATCTACTCCAGCATGTGTTTTCACTTGAGTGTTTGATCTTTGCCATTCTGATGGGTAGAAGCTGGGAGGAATCTCAGAGTCATTTTAATTTGTATTTCCCTTATGACTAAGGACCTTGAACATTTATTTGTTTCTCTGCCATTAGCTATTCCTCTGTTGTAAATTCTGTTTAGCTCTGTACCCCATTTTTTAATTGTATTACTTAGTTTGTTGGGGCTTAAATTCTTGAGTTCTTTATATATTCTAGATATTAGCCTCTGTTAAATGCAGGGTTAGTGAAGGTCTTTCTTCAGTCTGTAGGCTGTCATTTTGTTCTGTTGACAGTGTTATTTGCTTTACAGAAGCTTTTCAGTTTTATGAGGGCTCATTTATTGATTGTTGATCTTAGAGCCTGAGCTGTTGGTGTTCTTTTCAGGAAGTTGTCTCCTGTGCCAAAGAGTTCAAGGCTCTTTCTCACTTTTTCCTCTAGCAGATTTAGCATACCTGGTTTTATGTTAAAGTCTTTGATTCACTTGGACTTGAGTTTTGTGCAAAGTAATGAGTATGTATCTATTTTCATTTTTTCTACATGTGGACATCTAGTTAGCACCATTTGTTCAAGATGCTGTCTTTTCTTTCCATTGTATGTTTCTTGCTACTTTGTCAAAAATCATGTGTGCACAGGTGAGTCAGTTTATTTCTGGGTCTTCTATTTGATTCCATTGATCAAACAGCCTATTTCTATGCCAGTACCATGCAGGTTGTATTACAATTGCTCTGTAGTATAGATTGAGGTCAGATATGGCAATACCTCCAAAAGTTCTATTATTGTATAGGATTGTTCTACCTATTCTTGTTTTTGTTTGTTTGTTTGTTTTTTCACTCGAATTTAGAATTTCTCTTTCAACTTCTGTCAAAAATTGTGCTGGTATTTTGATGGGGATTGCATTCAATCTGTAGATTGCCTTTGGTAAGGTGGTCACTTTTACTATGTTAATCCTACTGACCCATGAGTACGGGAGATCATTCCGTGTTCCAGTATCTTCTTCAATTTCTTTCTTAACAGACTTGAAGTTCTTATCATACAAGTTTTTCACTCTTTTGGTTAGAGTTACCCCTAGATATAACTTGTGGCTACTGTGAAGATTGTGGTTTCCAAAATTTCTTTCTCAGACTGTTTTTTTTTCTTTTATATACAGGAGTGCTACTGATTTTTTTTAATTTATTTTGTACACAGCCACTTTGCTAAAGGAGTTTATCAGCTACAAAGATCTCTGGTGGATTTCTTGGAGTTGCTTATGTATACTATCATATAATCTGAAAATAGCAATACTTTAACTTCTTTCTTTCAAATTTGTTTCCTTTGATATTCTTTAGTTGTTTTATTGCTCTAGCTAGAACTTCTGATATTACATTGAAGAGATATGGAGAGAGTGGGGAAACTTGTCTTTTCCCCGATTTTAGTGGGAGTGCTTTGAGTGTTTCTCAATTTAGTTTCATGTTGCCTATCAGCTTACCTTTATTATACTTAGGCATGGGTCTTGTATCCAAGATTTTTTTCTATGAAAGCCTGTTTCTATGTCAACACCATGCAGTTTTTAACTATTACTCTGTAGTATAGCTTGAGGTCAGGTATGGAGATACCTCCAGAAGTTCTTTTATTGTCTAGGAAACAGTGTATTTTATTGTATATTCATGAATGCGTGTTGGATTTTGTCAAGGCTTTTACTATATCCAATAAAACGATCACATAATTATTTGTGCTTCAGTTTGCTTGTATGGTGGATTACATTGTTGGATTATCATATGTTGAACCATCTTTGGATCCCTGGGATGAAGCTTATTTGATCATAGCGAATGATGTGTCTGACATGGTGAATGATGTGTTTGATGTGTTCTTGAATTGGATTTGCAAGACTGCTTCATTGCATTTACAAACCCTCAGTGTATGCCACACCCCATACTTTTCTATGCTTTGTATTTTGTATAGCAATCTTTCTAAATACTTTGTTTACCTATTTTGTGAATTTCCTATATTTCTTAATGGTAGAATTAGTCATTGAAGGAATGTGTTTTTTTTTCTTTCATGTAATTTACTTCTATATTCAAAGGACAAAGAAACAGTATAATACCAGTTCTTTGATTTAATAGTTAAAAACAGTGTATCCTTCGGTCAGAGGCAATTTCTTCTCACCTTTGGAGAGTCTCACGGCAGCCACGGCAGAGCTTTCAGAAGACATGGGCAGGAGCTACTGTCATTCCCATCCACTGGTAGCAGATGAAAGTTTTACCAGCATTGAGATATCATAGATGATTACAGAACATTGTGTCTTCACAGTCTGTAATTGGTAATATTGGAGCATTAAGAGGAAATACATACTGTTCTCCATTCTGTTGACTGTGATTTTATCTCAAGCCCTCTTGCAATACTCTTTGAGCCTTTTATTATGCTGCTGGATTTCCTCCTTTTATCTCGTTGTCTCCTGAATTGAGAGCTCTGCCACACTCCATTCAAAATATGATCTGTAATACTGTAAAAACTGAGAATCACACACACTCAAGAAAGGCTGGGGGTGTCATTTGAGTGTTTTGTCCATTAACATAGGCATTATTGTGGAAAAGCTTTTAAGTGCTGTTTTTCAAAGTCACTTAGAAATAGTCACTATTTTGCTTGAGAACTCTCTATTCACTCTCCATCTTTTTTTTCTAGCTGAATGACCTTAATAGTTACTTCATAAAGAATATTTTTAATGATTTACTGCCATTTTACCCTGTTCAGAAACATTTAATGGAACACAGATTTTTTTCAATGTGAATCTTAACTCGATATGAGCCAATTTGTGTGCCAGTAAATGTTTCTGAGAAGGATGAAATTGTGCTAAATAACTTAAAATATATTTTATGTGGAAAAATAGACCAATAAATTTATGAGATTACATAATACAATCTGTAACATTAAGGGTTTTTTTTCATATCAGAGAAGCAAATGTCAGAAGAATTTTCCTTCTAACACTATAAAAGTTCTCTGACCTTGAAGTTCAGAATATATTCTAGTCAATGACTTATCAAAATTTGCCCTGTTTTCACAATGTTAGAGAGAAGGCAATTTGTCCATACACTTCTGTGTGAGCATTCTTTAGTGTTTCTGCATGTTCCTATTTCTTTGCCATTTCGACCTCATGTTAGGAGTTCACTCATTAGAGAAGACCCTGAACAAGAGCATACCATCTTTATACGTTTGGATTTGTCCTAAAGTCCAATTGTTGTAGTGTGTCACTAAAAAGTATGGGCTTTGTCCTTATTCTCAAAATATTGTTAAAGTCTTTAATTTCTGGGATTGTGTTTTTTAATTCTTAGCATTTTAATAGAATGAAAGGCCAATAACCATTAAACAGTTATAGAACAGTGAGTGAAGAAACGTTAAGGCATGTGGTGCCAGCATCCTCGCTCATGGTAGAGGTTGTGAAGTTTAAAACTTTTAAAAGTAATTTCAGTAGAGTTGTCTTTTAATTCCTTCTTCACAACTGGGAAACTAGATTCTCTGCATTTAATGAAAGTAGAAACATTGAGTGTTCTGTGAGATATGCTTAATGTAAATATTTCATACAATTGTTACTACATTTTATACATACTATATCTAGATTTAACACTTAGATTCAGTTTTTGCTTTCAGAGCAAATAGGTTTGACACATTTCCCCAGGTTGTTCAATCAGATTTTCTCTTCCCTGAGACCACCTTTGGAATGGAGAAGTATAGCCCTTCTTCATTTATCATATTAGAATGTCAAGGTCTCTAACCACATTTGGGTAGGGTATATTGTTTAGGAACTCTGCAATACTGCAGTTTTCTTCCTGCTCATAATTCACAAAATGTGTTCACTTTGCCCCTAGATAATAATTTCTCATCATTTTCTATTTTAGTAAGTGTATTTTGGTGTTTTTTAATATACCACAGGGTTACATATTACAATTACCAGTGACTGTTTTGATATTACGTATCATATCCTTTCTAAGTGTATAAAGTTTTTCAGAATCTATTTCGGCCAAAAAGGCCCCTAAGCTCATATTAAATTCTTATTCTCCCAAAACTTTCCTTGCATATAGGAATACATACACACATACATATATATATGTATATATATACATATATATGTATGTATATATGTATATATATATATATATGAGAGAAAGAGATACAAATACTTGTCCCAACTCAATCTGTCTATCTATCTATCATCTATCTCTAATCTGTATCCTCTCTATTTATATTCTTGTTGTACATAGTCATGATTTCTCCTTGTTTTTCTTTTTCCTTGCCCTTCTCTCCACTGTTTCTTTCCTCAAAATAGTATATGACAGAATCACAGAAGCGTAACTTTACTAAATGTGACAATAATGTTGCAAAAGCCAGTAAAGGGACTCTCAAAAAGTGAGATGGGGGCTGGAGGGACTACTTAGCAACTAAAAGTGTTTAGTGATCATCTAGAAGATCTCAGTTCAATTCCTGGTACCCTCTATGGGTGACTCGTACTGAGTATTATTCCAATTCCAGGGGATAAAATACAATTTTCTGAATTCCACAATTACTTGAACACATGTGCCACACACAAAGCCATACATTCATGATCAAAAATAAGTACTAAAGTAAATCTTTATTTTCTTCCTCCTCCTCTTCTTCTTCATAATTTATTCACTTTGTATCCCGGTTGTACACCCTCCCTCTTCTCTGGTTCCCACTCTCCTTCCCTCCCTCTTCCTCTTCCATCCCTCTCCCCTAGTCTATTTATGGGGGAAATCTTCCTCCACTACTGTCTGACACTAGCCTATCAGGTCCCACCAGGACTACCTGAATCTTCTTCCTCTGTAGACTGGCTAGATTGCCACACCAGGTAGAAGTGACCAAGGAGCAAGCAAAGGAGTTCACATCAGAGACTGTTTCTTCTCCCTTTACTAGGAAACCCACATAAAAACTGAGTTGTCCATGGGCTACATATGACAGGGGATCTATGTCTTCTCTATGCATGGTCTTTGATTGGTGCATCAGTCTCTGCAGTTTTCCCTGGGCCAGCTAATTTGTTTGTTTGTTTGTTTGTTTGTTTTGGCTTTCCTGGTCTTCTTGTTGGTCTCCTGTCCCCACTAGCTCCTCCTATATCCCTCTTCTTCCATAAGAATTCCTGGAACCTGTCCAAAGTTTGGCTGTGAGTCTTTGCATCTGCTTCGATCCCCTCTGTTAGAGGACATCTATGGTAGGCTCCCATTCTGTTCCCTCTCTTCTACTTCTTCCAAAGTCTATCCTGTTTTACCTTCTGAATGAAAATTAAGCTTCTTCCCTAAGGTCCTCCTAGTTTTTTGTTTATTTGTTCTGTAGATTTTAGTATGTTTATCCTTTATTGTATGGATGCTATCCATTTATAAGTAAGTATATAACATGTGTGTCTTTCTCCTTCTGAGTTATCTCACTCAGAATGATTTCTAGTTCCATCCATTTGCTTGCAAATTTCATGATATGTTTGTTTGGAATAGCTGAGTAGTATTCCGTTACGTAAATGTTCCACAATATCTGTATTCATTCTTCAATTGAGGGAAATCTAGGTTGTTTACAGATTCTGGATATTACAAATAAAGCTGCTATGAACATAGCTAGCAAATGCCCTAGCTGTATGGTTGAGCATCTTTTGGATATATGCTCTGGAGTGGTATGCTGGGTCTTGAGGTAGCACCACAAAGGACATGGTCAACAGAACAAAACGACAGTATACAGACTAGCCAAAGATCTCTACCAACTCTGCCTCTGATAGAGGCCTAATATCCAGAATATATACAGAACTAGAGACATTAGAGACTAACTAAGCAAATAACCCAATTAAAATGGGCTACCCCTGTAGAGATGTAGCCCATGGCAGCTCAGTGCCAAAGAGGGTTCCCTTGTAGTGGGAACAGGGACTGTCTGGGACATGAAATATGGCTGACTCTTTGATCATCTCCCCTGAAGGGGAGCAGCCTTACCAGGCACAGAGGCAGACAATGCAGGCAGTCCTGATGAGAACTGATAGGCTAGGGTCAGATGGAAGGAGAGGAGGAACTCCCCTATCAGTGGACTGGGGGAATGGCATAGAGGAAGAAGAAAGAACAGTGGGATTGGGAGGGGGTGAGGAAGGGGACAACACCTGGTATACAAACTGTAATTAACAAAAAATAAATAAATTTAATAAAAAAGCAAAAAATGGGGTAGAGAGCTAAACAAAGAAACATTTTTATGTTTTCTTTATTCTTCTTTATATAATTTTATTTTTTATATTCATCACAGGTTATTTACTTTGTATCCTGGCCATAGCACCCTCCTTCATTCCCTCCCATTCCTGCCCTCCCTCCCTCATCTCCTCCCTGCCCCTTTCTAAGTCCACTGATAGGGGAGGTCCTCCTCACTTTCCATTTGAAGAAGAGACACTTATCAGATATCTTCAGGACTGGATGCAATGTCCTCCTCTGTGGCCTAGCAGGGATGCTCCTCCCTCAGGGAGAGTGAAGGTCGAAGAGCCAGCCATTGAGTTCATGTTAGAAATAGTTCTTGTTCCCCTTACTAGGGTACCCACTTGGATACTGAGCTACCATGGGCTACTTCCTCAAGATCCAGCTATACCACTCCTAGGCATATACCCAAAAGATGCTCAAGTACACAACAAGGACATTTGCTCAACCATGTTAATAGCAGCTTTATTTGTAACAACTAAAACCTGGAAACAACCCAGATGCCCATCAATGGAGGAATGGATAGAGAAATTGTGGTACTTTTACACAATGGAACACTACTCAGCAATTAAAAACAAGGAAATCATGAAATTTGCAGGCAAATGGTAGGATCTAGAAAAGACCATCCTGAGTGAGGTATCCCAGGAGCAGAAAGTATATACACATGGTATATACTCACTTATATGTGTGTACAAGACTTATAAGATAGGATAAACATACTAAAATCTGTACACTTCAAGAAGATAAACAAGAAAGAGGACTCAGGGTAAGAGGATCAGTCCTCACTTGGAAAGACAAATGGGATGGACATTGAAGTAAAAGAAAACAAGTAACAGGACAGGAGCCTACTGCAGAGGGTCTCTGAAAGACTCTACCTAGCAGTGTATCAAAGCAAATGCTGAGACTCATAACCAAACCTTGGGCAGAGTGCAGTGAATCATATGAAAGAAGGGGGAGTTAGTATGACCTGGAGAGGACAGAAACTCTGCAAGGACCAAATATATGTGGGCACAGGGGTCTTCTATGAGACTGTTTCTCTAACCAAGGACCATGTATGTATATAACCTAGAACCCCTGCTCAGATGTAACAAAGAATTTTCAACAGAGGAACACTGAATGTCAGAGAAACACTTAAAGAAATTCACAAGGTCCTTAGTCATCAGGAAAATGCAAATCAAAATGACTGAGATTCCATCTCACACCCATCAGAATGGTGAAGATCAAAAACTCAAGTGACTCAGAAAAGACCCTTTTGCCCAGATATTTTGGTTCTATTCCACTTCTTGTGGCACTCTTGTCTTCTCCAGGTCTTACTAACTCCCTCTTCTTTCATAAGATTCCCTGCATTCTGCCCAAAGTTTGGTTAAGAGTCCCAGCATCTGCTTTGATACCCTCCTGGGTAGAGTCTTTCAAAGGTCCTCTGTGTTGTTGCTCCTGTCCTGTTTCCTGTTTTCTTCTTCCAATGTCCATCCAGTTCGTTTTTCTGAGTGAGGATTGAGCATCTTACCCAGGGTCCTCCTTCTTGCTTAGCTTCTTTAGGTGTTCAGATTTTAGTTTGTTTATCTTATATTATAGACACATGCTGGAGAGGATGTAGAGAGAGGGTTCCCTTCCTCCGTTGCTGGTGGGAATGTAAACTTGTACAACCACTTTGGAAATCAATATGGTGCCTTCTAAAATCAATCTTTAAAAGACAGAAAATCTCAGAAGAATGAATTGCTTTTATTTAGGTGTTCTTTCAATGCCATCTTAATCTACCAGTCTTGTTTCCTGTTTTAATTGTTTGTGTTTTATTTCTCCCTACAAATGAGGTGATAAGATTTGAGTATTGATGACAAGAATTTTAATTGACATTGAAATAAAAAACACCTAAAGTAAGCTTTCACAAAATGATACTTCTGTTCAATGGAATTTTAACTACATTAAGAATAAATATAAATGGCTAACCATTGCAATATTCTGTTAGACTTGACATGTTTGAGAATGAAGATTGAACATCTTACTGAGGGCCCTCCTTCTTGATTAGCTTCCTTAGGTGTACATATTTTAGTATGATCCTATATTATATGTCTAATATCCACTTATAAGTGAGTATATACCATGTGTGTCTCTCTGCTTCTGTAATACCTCACTCAGGATGATTCTTTTCTAGTTCCATCCATTTGCCTGCAAATTTTATGATTTCTTTGCTTTTAATTGCTGAGTAGTATTCCATTGTGTAAAGGTGCCACAATTTCTGTATCCATTCTTCAGCTGGGTTGTTTCCAGGTTCTGGCTGTTACAAACAAAGCTGCTATGAACATGGTTGAACAAATGTCCTTGTTGTATACTTGAGCCTCTTGTGGATATAGGCCTAGAAGTGGTATAGCTGGGTCTTGAGGTAGGTCTATTCAGGCCTCTGAAAGACTCCACCCAGCAGGTTATCAAAGCATATTCTGAGATGCATAGCCAAACTTTGGGCAGAGTGCAGGAAATTTTATGAAAGAAGGGGGAGATAGAATGACCTGGAGGGAACAGCAGCTCCACAAGGGGAGCAACAGAATAAAAAAATCTGGTCACAGAGCTCTTTTCTGAGACTGATACTCCAAACAAGGACCATGCTTGGATATAATCTATAACCCTTACACAGATGGAGCCCATGGCAGCTCAGTCTCTAAGTGAGTGTGCTAGTAATGGGAAGAGGGACTGTCTCTGACATGAACTCAGTAGCTGGTTCTTTAATCACCTCCCCCTGAGGGGAGCACAGCCTTACCAGTCTTCAAAGGAAGACAAAGAAGCCAATCCTGATGAGACCCAATAAACTATGGTCAGATGGAAGGGGAGGAGGAACTCCCCTATCATTGGACATAGGAATAGAAGAGTGAGGGAGGGTAGGATTGGGAGGGGATGGGTAGGGGGCTACAGCTGGGATACAAAGTGAACAAACTGTAATGAATAAAAAAAATGAAAAAAACTAAAATAAAACGAATTGGATAAAACAAGCAAACAAACAAAAAGAAAAACTTTAAAAAAAAACAAGAAGGTTAGCAATTATATTTTGTGATTTCCAAATGTACTTTAACATTTCTCCCAAGGGTTAAATGTTATCAATGCATAAGTCAGAGAAAATTTACTAATGTGATATGAACTATCCATGTTATGAGCAAAGAACATCACAGATGTTTTCCAGGCAAATAATTTGAGTTAGCAGCTGCATTATTTTATTTGAGAAAAGGCATATTTGTGATAGTACAACACTATCCAGGGTAATGTAGTTATTTACTTTCCAGTTGTTTATTACTGTCTTATTGTCTCAAAATAATATTTAAAAACCTGAGAAATGTGTATTAATATGTTTTAAACTACATTATAATGAAAGATTTTGTCATCCACACAAAAGATTTTGTCACTGAAGATGACTACCATAAACAGTATGCTCTATTATGGAAGATTTTCTCACCACAGACTGCTTCTGTGCTACACATTTGGCCCTTTCATGATGAAAAATCTTAGCTATTGAGGAACACAGCAATCTATTTATATCTGCATATTTTATTTGATCTAAATATTGTAGCATTGTTTGCCTTAGTGTTAATATGTTACTAGACTAGACACTTTAAATATGTAGTACATATGGAGATACATACCAAATGTCATCAGAAGGAAAAATACTTTATTAATTATTACATAAATTACATCATTATTATGAATACTATATTACAATATATTATGTGCCTTCAAATTATATGCTTAAATAGAATTCCACCTTAGGATACTAGAGATTTCAATGGAAGAATGTCTAATTATAGTTTCAATTATTTAATTATATTTATCAGTTAACTTTTTTTCCTACACAGCATTTTTCTTTCCTATTTCCCACTTTAGGTCCTTTTGTGGACTTTTGTTTCTGTTGAAGAAAATGCTGTATTTTACAGCCAGGTGACAACTGAGTGCATTTTGTTTTATTTTATTTTATTATTGATTAAGTTGTTTATTTAGTTTATATCCATATTGAAACTTTTCTTCCCTCCTCTCTTCACATTTCCTACATCTCACCTCACCTCCACCCACTCACTCATCTTCCCCTTCTCCTCAGAAAACTGACTCTATTTTCAATAATCCAATGCTGTATGTTATTGTGTCTTGTGCAACAATTTCTGCATTCATATCTCAAAAAATGGATTACTTGTGAATTTAGTTCACCCGAAGCAACAAAATCCACATACAATATTTCCTAGATCTTTGTTTCAACTGTACCTGTTGGGACCTAAAGAAATGACTTCATAGTTTTGACAGTATTGGCATAATTCCTAAATCATTAACCACTAACCATCCTTGGTTGTTTTGTTCATTATGCTTGTCATTGTTGCACAATAGTTCTGCTTGCAAAAGGCATACATACACTGAGCAGAAGATGGCTTGGGTTTTAGGGAGTGTGTTACTTACTTTTCAGGGAAAAGAAAGACAATGTATTATCAGTTTCAATAGTTTCGCTATGATATTTTATTTTAGATATACAAATTTGTAAATTTAAATTCATCAGCAAGAATTAAATTAATTCAACATAAATAGCATACCTTTTCTCCCTCATCTCAAAAGCTTTCTATCAACACTTCAGGAAAGATAGACCTTTACTTGGGCATATAATTTCCATGTTCAGAATGAGTCCGAAATGACAATTATTGTGGAAATTCAATATTTTTTTGTTTGTAATACAAAAAAATTACCTTACATATGCCCCATTTAGTATTTATCTGGTCAGTTATTCTCAGTTGGATCTGTTATGCTAAAATAACAAATCATCTCATGAGGAAAGCTGCCTCTGTAGCGTTTATATTTGTCAGGATTTGTTGAAACACTGCTTACTTTTGTTTTGATATTTAATCTCAGGCATGTGGAGTATTGTTGGTTTGAACAACAAGGCAAAGCCTATATCTCACTCCAGAATCTTGCTGCCTGTAAAGTGGCTAACAATAGATAAAACGCACCTATTCTTGGTATCCTTTGAGATGCACCTTGGAGAATTACTGTATCATTTCTTACTGCAAGCTTCAATGAAATTACAGAGTAAAGCATGATTTTGACAAACATTTTTGTGTCTAAGCGCATTGTATGTTATTAAGGTAGCAGAGCTTTTAATGTTGGTACTTTTGTGATCCTTGACAATGAGAAAATAGACCATGAGAAAACTCAGCACAGTTTCAGAGGAGAGGTAGAGCCTGCCTGACACACAAAGGAAAACATTTCTTATCAGGAAAATTTGTAAGTGAAAAGTTAAGCTTCATATCAAAATGACTGCACAATATATTTTACTTGATGGTTCTTTGTGTGACATATCTAAGTCTTCCATGTATGCACTTTATGATGACCAGGCAGCATCAGAATGGTATTTGTCCTGGTCAGAAGCCTTCCTAACGTGGGCTATAAAAGGGACCTGGGAGAGAAAACAGATCAACAAGAAAGTTATTGTGTGGGAAATAGGAACAGGCCTTACCACTAAAGCTTAGAAACTGTTAGATGGTACTATAAAGTATGTTGTATTTGTCTTTATAAGATAAAAAGTTTGCAACATGGTTATTTAAACAAAGATGGACACTAATGTTTAATGAACATCTGTAATATACTAAATATCTTAATGGACTTTCTTATTACATTCCTTAGGGAACCAATTGGACATATGAAGGTCCATTCCATTAACAGCAGCACACTTTGCTGTTTTCTGCTGTAACTGTCACTGTGAGTGTGCTCTACTCTACCAACTAATAAAGCTCACATTAGCATCTTATGCTACAAAATACATTTTTACTCCACTGACTGTAGCAACACCACAATGGGCAGGTAAAGAGTGGCAGTGAGGATAAGCAGGAAATCTCATCACAGACAGGTGGCAACTTGCATACATAGCAGTTTACCAAAATTGCAGATGTTAATTATCTGATGCACATAAAAGTTATATTTAATAGTAAAACATGATTTTAAAAAGTGATGAGTGTCGAGTGCTCTTTCAAATAATTATGTTTTGAGTCCTGAAAAGGTTTTTTTTTTATTATTTTAGACTCATTTTACAGGCAATGACAAGTTTGACAAATTGTCCAGATTTTCATTGAGAAGTATTACAACTCACCTTTCCTCATTCTAAACAATGCGACCATTAGTCATACTCTTTTGTTTCAGGAGAAATACGAATGATATTTAAAACTCTAGAATAATTCTTTTCTACAGTACTTAAACACATTAAAGAAAATCTGCCAAGTAAACTTTTATTACTGCATCTTCCGAAATGGTAAAACTGAGGCAGTGACTTAAATGATGGGCATGAAGCCATAGAGCTAATAAATAGTAGAGCTATGATGCAGTAAAAGGTAATGTTGTTCTGAGAATCATGTCTTAAAGATCATGTTGTGCTGACCCTACAGAGTACTGGCTTGGAAGAATCTTTTGATGCCCATCTCAAACCATTACTTTGAGACTTAAATGAGGTGGTCTCTGCAATGTCCTTTTAACACTGCTTAACTTTCATTAAATAGTAAATACCTGAACAGACTTTGCATTTAAGCATTACTAATATATTGTCCAAGATTAAAACAACTGTTTTAGGGGTATTTCTATATTGATTTTTTTTCCACTGAGGTTGTACTCTTGGGTGAGTGGTTGATTGTTGATTCATGTGATACAGCTAGGGTTACCATCATCCAAGCCTCAGTTGACCTAAATATACTGGGTAGTTAGTGATGGAGGTCCTCCCCTATCAGTGGACTTGGAGGGGGCAGGGAGAAGATGAGGGAGGGATGGGGATAGTGGGAGGGAATGAAGGAGGGAGCTATGGCTGGGATACAAAGTTTATAACCTGTAATTAATATAAAAATAAATAAATTACTTATAAAAATCAATAATAAATCACAGAAATGTTCTCTGAAAAAAAAAGAAAATTAGAACAGTCTTGATGTGACTTGATAAGCTGGGGTGGGTCGTAGGGCTGCTCCCCTTTTCGGAGGAAAAGGGCAGTGATGATAAGGAGAATAGGGTGTGAGAGTGGACCTGAGAGGACGGGGCATGTGATGGGCATGTAAAGTGAATATATTAATTTAAAAATTAAAAAAAATACTTGCTGGAGCCAGTTTTCTGTAACTATATGTGCTGAGAATGGAACTCAGGTTGTCACGGTGTGACAAGAGGTACTCAACAGGGTGTTTTGCATGATGAGCCATCATACCAGATCTAGTAATTTTTATTTAAAGCAGTCCTTTTATTTAAAGAAGTCCTCAAGAACAAGAACAACAAGGCCAAAGTACCTGGGCCCATGGGGGTCTTCAGAGACTAATACTCCAACTAAGGACTATGCATGGAGAGAACCTAGACCTGTATTCAAAGGAAGCCCACAGACTGCTCATTTTCCAAGTGAGTTCCCTAGTAAGGGGTACAGGGGCTGTCTCTGACATGAAGTCAGTGACTGGCTCTTTGATCACCTCAACCTTTGTGGATACAGCCTTGCTAGGCCACAGAAGAAGATGATGCAACCAACCTTGATGAGACCTGAGAGGCTAATATCAGATAGAAGGGGAGGAGGACCTACCTTATTAGGGACTAGGAAAAGGGCATAGGGAGAGAAGAAGAAATGTGGGTGGGACTGAGAGGAGAAAAGGGAGGGGCTGTATTGGGGATACAAAGTGAATTAATTATAATAAATAAATAAATACATAAATAAAACATGAAATGTTTTATCTAAAATGTCTTGAAGTGTATACATTTCTATAGTAATAGTAATAAAGTTATAAAAAATTCTCTATTCCACATGGAATTTATCAACTACAATTAAATTGGGGTTTTCTTTTTTTAATTAATTTATTTATTTTTGTATCAATCACAGGTTAGGTACTTTGCGTCCCAAGCATAACCCCTTCCCTCATTTCTTCCCCCTCCCCTTCCCTCCCCCCTCCCTCTCCCTCCCTCATTTCCTTCCTGCCCCCTCCAAGTCCACCAACAGGGGAGGACCTCCTCCCCTTCCATCCAACCCCAGCTCATCCTGTCTCCTCAGGGCTGGCTGCAATGTCCTCCCCTGGGATCTAGCCAGTCTGTCACTCCCCGGCAATTAAATTGGGGTTTTCAATAGCTACCAAATATAGCTATTGGCTATTTTTCTTCTGTCTGTATGATACTGTAACCTTGAACTCAGAGCATATCTGTTTCTTCCACTTTTTGTAGTTATATTTCCTAATATACTCAGCAGTTTTAATTCCTATACTAGGAGTTCCTGACACAGGTTACATAGTCTAAATGTAGGAATCTTTTTTTTTTCAGAGTTTGCAGAGATTTGAAATTTCTTATAATAGTTGAGGGAAATTATTATAGTAAATGATGGTAATATATATTTTGGAGGACTTACTGACATGTTCAACTTTATATATATATATATATATATTCATATCTACAAAATGGGCTAAAGATTGTATCTTAGACATGTCCTATAAAACCTTGGGTAAAGCGTAGTACAAAGGTGCAAACTTTGCTGCTTTTCTATTGACTGTATCTTAGGATTCTGCACAGCTTGAGGAAATATGTAGCTGTTAAAGGAATTTTATCCTAATTTTCTTCTTTTTTATCCTGCTTTGATTGATATTGAAAAGATTTTCATTTCAATAATAGCACCTTGAAAATAACATACAGTGAAAAAATAGAACAATAGTCTATCAAAATGTTATATTTCCAGTTGAGAAGCTGTTTGTAATAGTACATATAAATATTTCAATCAACTAAATACCACATTGAAAACTGCCTGCGAGATCAATACCTGTTGAAAGAACACAACAAACCCTTTGTGAGAAAGCCATCACTTGCTACACATATTTTAAGAGATTGTGCCATAGAAACTTGTCTGGTGCTCACAAAGTTTCAATGGATATGGATTTTATGCCAAATGAAAGTAGTATTGATGTTGTTGAGGGGTAATAGAATTATGTCCTGTTAGCAACAAAAGAAATGATGGTGTGGAAATAATCCTTTGGTGTAAGTGAAATGAATTTCTTCTTTCACACCCTAAATTTTTCTGAACTTTTGTATTGCATATTTCTCTTTTCTCCTTTATAACTTCTCTTTCAATTGTTCTTTAAATATTTTAATGCCATTCTCTTCCTCTGTTTTGTTAAGACATCATTAACAAAACCTTATGCTTATATTTAAGCTGTTAATGAGTTTTTCTACGTATTTTAAGATATATTGTTTACTGTTTTAAGGAATAAAACTATTAGTTACTCATACTATATTGAATGCTCATTTTATTATTTAATATCAATCTGTATTGATAGTCATAAGTTAAAAATGTAAGAGAGAGAGGTGCAGAGAGAGACAGACAGAGACAGAAACAGAGGGACAAGACAAGACAAGGTTAATCATAATGTGTTTATATTAAGAATGTTAGATTCATTGTGTGGTCCTTTTTCATTGCTGCTTTTAAAT
This sequence comes from Pachyuromys duprasi, assembly GCA_028658305.1. Lineage (NCBI taxonomy): Eukaryota > Metazoa > Chordata > Mammalia > Rodentia > Muridae > Pachyuromys > Pachyuromys duprasi. Next base: position 36,344,535 of record CM053763.1, read on the forward strand.
CTTTTCATCTGCTTATTTATTTCCCTACTAATCATTTATTTATTTACTTTACATTCCAATTACAGCTTCCTCTCCTTCCTCTACTCCAAGTTTCTCTCTCTCCCTCTGCCTCTCTCCCTATTTCTCCTTCCCTCTCCGTCTCTCAGCTTTCCTTCCCTATATACCCTCATTTTCTTCTCAGAAAAGTTGAGGCCTCCCATGGATATTAACCCACTTTGACATATCAAACTGCGGTAGGACTAGCTGCATCTTCTTTTATTAAGGCTTCACAAGACTGTCTAGTTAGGGGAAAGGGATCCAAAGGTAGACAATGAAGTAAGAGACAACCCCTACTCCTGCTATTAGGGGTCTCACATAAAGACCAAGATCCACAACTGTTACATTTGTGTAGAGGGGCTAAGTCATTCCAGGCATGCTCTCTGGCTAGTTGATCAGTGCTTGCGAGCCCATATGGGCCCAAGTTAGCTGCTTCTGTAAGTTTTCTTGTGGTGGCCTTCATTTCTCCCACTCCTTGAATCATTCCTTCTCCTCTTCCATAGAATTTCTTGAACTTGGCCTAATGTTTGGTCAGGGGTCTCGGCATCTTTTCCATTTGTTGCTGGATGAAGCCTCTCAGATGACAGTTATGGAAGGTGCCTCTCTTCAAGTATAGCAGAATATCATTAGTAGTGTTATAGGTGGTCTCTCTCTCATGGCATGAGACTGAGTGGGCCTGGCATTGGTTTACCATTCTCTTAATTTCTGCTCTCTCTTTACCGTTACCCATCTTATAGGAAGGGTCAAAGGTTTTGTGGCTGGGTTGGTGTACCTATCCCATTATAGGAAATCTTAAGTGGTTGGTTACATGGGTGAGTTTTTGAGGTTCCATATTCCCCATTGCTTAGGAATCTTAGCTAGGATCACCAAATGGATTCCCAAGAATTCCATTATCCTAGGTTTCCAGTTCCATACCTTAGCACACGCAGATGTCTATTCCATTTCCCTTTTCATTGAGATGCAAACATCCTCTCTGGGGCTCTCCTTTTACTTAGCTTCTCTGGATCCTTGGTTTGTAGCCTGGTATCCTGTACCTTATGACTAATATTCACTTACAAATGAGTACATACTATTCTTGTTTTTCTGGGTCTAGATTACCTTACTCAGGATGATATTTTCAAGTTCTAGCAATTTCCCTGCTAATTTAATGATTCCATTGTTTTTTTTGGGGGGGGAGTAATATTCCTTTGTGTAGATGTACCACATATTATTTATCTACACATTCACGGAAGGATATCCAGGTTGTTTCTAATTTCTGGCTATTATGCATAAAGCAGCAGCGAACACAGTTGAGCAAGTGTCCTTGTGGTATTATGAAACAACTTTTGGATATATGCCCAGGAGTGCTATAGCTGGATGTTGTAGCAGAGAAATTCCCAATTTTCTGAGAAAACACCAAATTGATTTCCAAGTTGGTTGTACATGTTTGCAATTCCACTGGCAATGGAGGATTGTTACCCTTGCTCCACATACTTGTCAGCATGAACTGTCATTTGAATTTTTTTATCTTAGCCATTCTGATGGGTCTAAGATAGAATCTGAGCCATTTGGATTTGTATTTCTCTGATTGCTAAAGATGGTAAATATTTTCTTAAATACTTTCAGCCATTTGTGATTTTTTTTATTACATTTTTTTGTTAGATCTGTCCCTAAATTTTTGTTGTTGGTGTTTTTGTTGTTTTTTGTTTGTTTATTTTGAGATTGCATTTCTCTGTGTCGCCTTAACTGTCCTGGATGCACTTTGTAAGCCAGGCTGGCCTCAAACTTACAGCAATTAGCCTGCCTCTGCCTTTCAGAATGCTGGTGTCAAAGGCATGCATATCCTTGCCCAGCTCTGTACCCATTGTTTGAACTGGGTTATTTGGTTTGCTGGTGTCTAATGTATTGAGTTCTTTATATGTGGATGTAGGGTTGGTAAAGAACTTTCCTATTCTGTAGGCTATAAGTTGCTGTTTTGTCTTATTGACAGTGTCCTTTCTGTTATAAAACCTTTTCAGTTTCTTGAGGTTGCATTTATTTAATGGTTGATCTTAGAGCCTGAGCTGTTGGTGTTCTGTACAGGAAATTGTCTCCTGTGCCAATGCATTCAAAGCCATTCCTCAATTTCTCTTCTATCAGATTTAATATATCCAGTTTTATGTTGAGGTCTTTGATCCACTTGGACTTGTGTTTTGTGCAGGGTGATGAATATGGATCTATTTGCATTTTTCTACATTTAGATATTCAGTTAGAGCAACATCATTTGTTGAAGATACGTTTTTATATTATATGATTTTTTGGCATCCTTGTCAAAAATGTAGTGTTCATAATTGTGTGAGTTTACTTTTGGGTCTTCAATTAGATTCCATTGATCAACCTGTCTACTCTTATACCAATATTCTGCAATTTGTGTTACTATTACTGTGTAGTACATCTCAAAATCAGGGTAGTGATACCTCTGGAAGTTCTTTTACTATATAAGATTGTTTGAGATATCCTGCGATTTTTGTCTTTCCGAATGAAGTTCAGTATTGTTCTTTTAAGGTTTGTAAAGAAGTATGTTGTTGTATGTTGAAGTATGTTGTAATTTTGATGGGAATTGTGTTGAATATCTAGATTGGTTTTGTTGAAACAGCCATTTTTACTATGTAATCCCATTGATCCATGATCATGGGATATCTTTCCATCTTCTGATATCTTCTTCAGTTTTTTTTCTTCACAGACTTGAAGATTTTTAATTAGATTTTATTTTTATATTAATTACAGTTTATTCACTTTGTATCCCAGCTGTAGCCTCCTCTCTCATTCCCTTCCAATTCCACCCTCCCTCCTCGTCTCCTCTTATGCCCATCTCCAAGTCCACTGATAGAGGATGTCCTCATCCCCTTCCAACTGAACCTAGGCCATCAGGTCTCATCAGGACTGGCTGCATTGTCCTCCTCTGTGATCTGGCAAGGCTGCTCCCCCTTTGGGGGGGGGGAAGATTCTAAGAGCCAGCCACTGAGTTCATGTCTGAGACAGTCCTTCTTCCCTTTACTAGGAAACCCACTTGGATACTGAGCTGCTATGGGCTACATCTGAACAGGGGCTCTAGGTTATATCCATGAATGGTCATTGGTTGGAGTGTCAGAAAAGTGTTAGAAAAGACCCCTGTGCTCAGATATTTTGGTTCTATTGCTCTCCTTGTGGAGCTCTTGTCTTCTCCAGGTCTTACTATCTCCCTCTTTTCACAAGATTCCCTGCACTCTGCCCAAAGTTTGGTTATGAGTCTCAGCATCCGCTTTGATACACTGCTGAGTGTCCCACAAATGGAAAGACACACATGGTATATACTTACTTATAAGTGGATACTAGGCATATAGTATAGGATAAACATACTGAAATCTGTACAACTAAAGAAGCTAAGCAAGAAGGAGGACCCTGGGTAAGATGATTAATCCTCACTCAGACAAACAGGATGGACATTGGAAGAAGGAGAAAACAAGAAACAGGACAGGAGCCTATGACAAAGGTGCTCTGAAAGACTCTACCAAGCAGACTTGAAGTTTTTGTCATACAGGTCTTTCATTTGTTTGGTTAAAATTACACAGAGATATTTTATGGTATTTTTGGCAATTGTGAACTGTGTTGTTTCCCTGATGTCTCAGGGCTACTTATCATTTGTATAAAGAAGGGCTACTTATTAGGGGTGAGGGGTGCTGAATTTTGTATTCACTCACTTCACACATTTTCCTGAGGTATTCCTCAGCTGTAGGGGTTGTGTGATCAATTTTGGGGGTCACTTATGTATACTATCATATCATTTGTGAATAACACCACATTAATTTCTTCCTTTCCAATTTGTATCTCCTTGATCTCCTTTACCTGTCTTATTGCTCTAGCTAAAACTTCAAGTACTATACTGAGTAGATACAGAGAGTGCAGGCTTTTCTTTCTCCCTAATTTTAGTAGAATTGCTACTTTCTAATTAGAATTAGTAAATTCTAATTTTAGTAGAATTGCTTCAAATTTCACTCCGATTTATTTGTGCTGGCTTCAAATTTGCTTGTATATAGCCTTTTTGTGGATTTAGTTATGCACCCTGTATCCCTGATCTTTCCAAAACTTTTATCATAAAGTGGTATCAAAGGCTTATCAAAGGCTTTTTCATCATCTAATGAAATGATCATGTGTTTTTTTTTCTTTCAGTTTATTTGTATGCTGGATTACATAGATATATTTTTTTATATTGAACCATCCCTGGGATGAATTATGATTATGGTGGATGATGTTTTAGGTGTGTTCTTGGATCTTGGATTTGGTTTGAAGTGTTTAATTGTATTTTTACATCAACGTTCATAAAGGAAATTGGTCTTAAATTCTCTTTCTTTGTTAAGTATTTGTGTGACTTAGGTATCAGTGTGGCCTTATAGAATGAGTTTGACAATGTTATATTTGTGGAATATTTTGAGGAATATTAGTATTAGCTCTTCATCATCTGGTAGAGTTCTTTACTAAAACCATCTGGCCTTGGGCTTTTTTTTTGGTTGGGAGACTTTAATGACTGCTATTTTCTAGGAGTTATAGGTCTATTTAAGTTGTTTACCTCAGCTTGATTTAAATTTGGTAAGTGATATATATAAAGAAAACTGTTCATTTAATTTAGATTTTCTAATTTTGTAGAGTATGGGTTTTTAAAGTAAAACTAATAAGTCATTAGATTTACTTGGATACTTTCTTTATATTCTTTCATATCTGATTTTGTTAATTTGGATATTCTCTCCGGCTTTTAGTTAGTTTTACTAAGGATTTACCCATTTGGTTGATTTCTTCAAAGACTCAACTCTTCATTTTATATATTCTTTATATTGTTCCCTTTGTTTCTATTTTATTGATTTTAGCCCTGAGCTTGCTTATTTTCTGCTGTCTACTCTTCTTAATTGTGTTTGTTTCTTTTTACCCTACAGCTTTTTGATGTGATGTTAATTTGCTAGTATGAGATGTCACCTGGGCTGAAGATATGGCTCAGCCATTAAAGGCTAGGTTTGCATCCAAAATTATAAAAGATATCACTATTTTCTTTATGAAAGGGTTCAATTTGTGATTTAACTCTTAGTAATGTTTCTTTTATGAATATGAATTCCCTTGCATTGGGGCACAGATATTCAAAATTGAGATGCCATGCTGGTGAATTTATCCTTTGAAGAATATGAATTGTCCTTCCCCATCTCTTTTGATTAAATTTGATTGAAAGTCTATTTTATTAGGTATTAAAATGTGTACTCCAGGTTTTACTTTGAATCCTTTTGCTTAGAAACTCTTTTTCTAGCCCTTTTCCCTGCCTAGGTTTTTACTGGCTTTTAGAGTCTCTGTTGAGAAGTCAGATGTATTTCTATCTAATAGTTCTGCCTTTATATGTTATTTTGCCTTTTCCCCTGGCAGCTTTTAGTATTATTTAGCTGTTGTTCTGTGCATTTATTGTATTAATTATAATGTGTCCAAGGATTTTATTTTCTGGTCCAACTTCTTTGGCATCCTGTAGGCTTCTTGTATGTCCATAGCTATCTTGTTCTTCAGGTTCGGAAAATTTTCATTCATGATTTTGTTGAAAATATTTCTGGGCCTTGGGGCTGGGAATATCATCATTCTTTTATTTCTATTATTCTTAGGTTCAGCCTTTTCATAGTATCCTAGACTTCCTGGATGTTTTGTGTCAGGAACTTTTTAGATTTATCATTTTCTTTGACTGATGTAGCTATTTTTATTTTTTTATCATATCATCTATATTACTGACTTCTATGAGATTCTCTCTTCTATCTCTCTATTCAGGTGGTAATGCTCATATCTGTAGTTTTTGTTCTCTTACCTAGGTTTTTCATCTCCAGGATTCCCTCAGTCTATGATTTCTATATTCCTTCTATTTTCATGTTCATGTCTTAAACAGTTTTATTCATTTCCTTCTCCTGCTGGACTGTATTTTCCTGTATTTCTTTAGGGTATTTATTTTCTCTCTAAGGCTCTCTATCGTCTCATACAATTGAATTTAATGTAATTTTCTCATGTGTCGGTTGTGTTAGGCTATTAGGGATTGTTATAGCAGGTTAGTTGCACACAGGTCATGCCATCTTGGCCTGGCTTTGGTTCTCATTTTGGCCACTGGCTGTTTGGGTTTTATGGTTATTATAGAGTCAGGTGATTGATTTTTGAGTTTATCTTTTTTTTAGTTGTTTCCATGTTCTTTTATTCTTCTGACCTTAATGGCCTAGGTTTCTGTTGACCAGTGAATCTTCAGGTCTGGAAAGGCTGTCTCCACTGGGATTTTTGTGGACTGTGTGGGTTCTAGAGTCTCGTGTGCCAAAATGGCCTCTCCCTACTACCAGCATGGCCTGGCGTCTCTGCTGTCTGCATAGCCTCCAAGAGAACACAAACGGAGGGAATACTGGAGATAGAAAACCTAGGTAAGAGAACAGAAGCCATATACACAAGCATCAACAACCGAACACAAGAAGCAGTGTTGTGGGACAGGCAGGATGAATATGGCATGCAGTTTACTGCTGTTGTGTGTGCACTCAGGAGACTTGGTGGGCAATGGCTTAGGGGCAGGATTCTCCATGGTGTTCTTGGTGCTGCCACACTTCCTGGAATGCAGGCAGAGTTGTGAAAAAGGAAATGGAGTTCAGAATATTGGGTTCACTTTGTTGCTGTTCTGTATGCTTTCAGGGGCTAGATAGAGGCAGATTGGGGGTTATCTTATGTGGTTTTAATTGAGGTAATTAGCATCATTCTACCATGACTACAAAAATATGTTTAACTTCAAGTATCAAAATGTTTCAGTGTTCTAAAGTTTGAACAGGATATAGAGTTTTCTATCAGTATTTGAACAAAAATTTTTGTATATCACTCTGGGATGGATAGTACGGCAGTTTTCTGTGAGTTCAAGGACAGCCTAGTGTACAAAGAAAATTCAGGACAGCCAAGACTACACAGAAAATCTATCTCCAAAAATCTTTGTAGGTTTAAAAATCTTTGTAGGTGAAAAGGGATACCCAGAAGCCCACTTCTCTGATGAAAATACTAAGGAGAAACACAGGTTTTCTTTGGTCAGTCTTGCAGAAAAACATTGGGTAATTGCAATTGTAGTGAGACCTTGTTACTTTCTTTTCTCCACTACATTTGAAGAAAAGGGATGCTAATCTCACAGTAGACACTAATAACTTTGGGGTACTTTCTATAGTTTGTACTAACTTTAAGTAAGAGGCATGGCAAGAAAAAGTTTCTGATTCATGAGCATGGTGTATTTACCTTCTCAAATACATGTCCAGTGAAATTTAGCTTTATATTCTTGAATTGCATGTATGTTTCCAAAGGGTTTTCATCATCTAGTTTATCATTGTAGAATACTGACTTATTACAAGTCTGATGATTCAAAGAGAAGGTAAAATATCAGCCTTATAGAACATATTCTGTTTCACAAGATGTCAGGAAAACTACTGGTATAAACACAGATAAATAATTGCTATAAAATTCAGTCCCATGAAGCTATAGTACTTTGAATTTTGGATGGATAAAGTCTGAAATACAGAGCACTGTTTAGTTCACAAGTAAAATTGCATTTCTGTCTTTCAGTGATAGGTTCTGTTTCATACAAGTATTTTGAATTCACCAGTGTGGCTAAAGCTCTTTACTGTGGTGACAGGAAAATGAAGAGAAACTTAATAAAATGGTATGCAAGGAATACTTGAAATGAAATATGGGTATTTAATAAATAATAAAATAACTGCAGAGACAGAAACAAACAAAAAACCTGTACTATGATGGTCAAAAGAGTAGAACTACCAGAGGTGTGAATATTTTACTGGAGAGAAGGGGAAAGAGAAGTTACAGAGGGAAACAAAGGAGAAGCAGCTGAGAACAGAATGGACTCTGAAATGAATGCAGTGGATTTATCAATTGGAAAAGCAGATATAGCCCTACAGTAAGCAGTTGTAAATGTAGCCAGGATTGAAGCCGTACAAGAAAAGGAATGAGAAACCCCAGCCCTGGGAAAACACCTGCATTGAAAGTAAAGACAAAGATAATGAGATTTAATTAGAAAAAGCAAAAGAAAAATAGGTCAAGAATACATGAATATCCATTAAAAATTAAGAGAAAGGAAAATTTATAAAAGGGCAAAGTAATTGTTGTACTACTATTATTGACTTGGTCTAACTATAATAAAATATTTGTGTGAATTTTGTTGGTAGATGGGCTTTTGTTATATGATGATCAGTATGATAAGTTTACTAATACATACGTATATATTATTCTAATATATGTATAATTATAATATATATTAGCAGATCTACACATGCACACATGTATTTATCAGCCTCAAGTAAGCTACAGAAAGGCATTGTGCCAATCCAATTTTTGTGTGATTGATCTGCAGGGCCTGAGTAGAATGTTATACATTGTGAAGTGGCTGAGCAGAAGATACCAAAGGTAATTCAAAGCACTTTCTCATAGGATGATGCCTTAAGAGAGTTGGGTCACACAGGCCTTGTATGAAGATTGACAGGGATTTGAGGCACAGCTCCTCTTAATTACTAGGGCTTGAATGATTTTCTTTAGATATATGTTTTCAGACTTAGGTTTCTTTGCTAATTCAATGAGTTTTATAAATCACAACACTGTGATACGGAATAATCTAATTTGACATTTGTAAAGATGTTCTTGTACATTAAGAAAGAATAACTTTAGAATCTACTTCTTCTTTGCTTTGGAAAACTTACTTATCCTCCAAGCAAGGTAGTTTATGTTATTTTCATAAGTCAGATCATCTCAATATTTTAAGAAAAAACACGCACATACTGTCATTTGTAAATTCTACTGTAGTCTCCTTCTCTGGTTTTACAACCAAAGAAATACATGCTAAAAGTACTAGAAATATGATATTTATTGACTAGTACTCTGCACCTTTCAGTTGATGCTCTAAAATCTGCTTTCTCAGCAGGAGGGTATGTGGAGACAGCTGTCTTGCTTTTAGGCTGAATTCTAGCCTTCTGCTAGAGAAATCCACACAAGCTTTAGCACATGTAATTTTTCAAAATATTTTGAGACACTTGGTAATCTTCTGTGGGAGATACATCTATTTCATGTCTTTCTTGAGCTCACATAGATGAAGTTCTACTATTTAAAAGAAATAATTTATCAAACAGAGAAAACATCAGTTATATAGAACACTTGTTACTCAAGTGTGTGAAAAAGAAGAAAGGGTGAACATCAGACCTAAGTTTTCACAGTATTCTTTTCTGTTTAGGTTGACATTTCAAAGGAATTGAAGTCTCTAAAAATAATATGCTGACAGTCTTATATTTGCTTGCAGTAATGATCTCATTGAAAAGCGATTTAATTTGCTGCACAGAACTCTTCAGCATACTCACAAACGAGCTCTTTTGGGTTATCAATTTCCTGGTGAAATAATTACAGTAACAGCTTAACAGTCTTTTCTTATCCTTCTTTTAGGAGAAGTAAGCATGTTTTATTGAAGTCATGTGCACAGCTGCAGTCTGAATGGCAATATTTCTCTCACATCTGTGAAGCCTGATTTTCCTGACCTTTGCTTCAGCACAATTGAGTTAAACACTCAGGGGACTGTGTTACTATATTTAAGACAATCTGCATAATGAGTTTTAGCTGAGTAAGATGTGGCTTCTACTCAGAAGGTGCTTGCCACTCAGAGAGGGGGGCAGACTTATGTGTAAACAGTTCCTGTGAGCTACCAGAGCCCTGAGTTTCTACCTCTGTCTGGACAATCAGCCAGGGATCCTTTTCAATACATAATATCCTGCATCAATGAACTTTTATATTATGTTGATTTTTGCATTTCTCTTAGCAATCACTTTCCATTGCCCTGAATCTCAGTTTTGCTTTGCATGGTGAGTCTTTTGTAAGCTTCTTCTTGGGTCAATGCCTTGTCTCATAGTAATCTTGCTGTACTGGCTTGCCAAATGGGTATCACTGAATAATCAAAAAAAAAAAACATGTATCCCCTACAATGTTACAACAACATATTATTTATCACCTTCCCTTCAATTTTGTAGTTCTTGGGTAAAGTCTGTATTATCAAGTCATTTTGTGAATTATCTGTGGTTGGGGCAACCTATGAGTGGCAATAACACTCCATTTTTTTTCTGGCTTGTGTGTGTGTGTGTGTGTGTGTTTACCGTCTCTATTTTTAATCTTGAGTTGCAGGCTGAATAAAAGGTCTGCAAACACTGTTTGAATGCCGTGGTCAGAGACAGCCATCTGATAACAGCACAATTGTGGGACTGTCTATTCCTGTTGCACAGAGGACTTTTTGTCTTAAAACCCTTCCATCTATCCTATGACACAAAGTTCACTGGGTAAACATTAGAATATCACTGTATTAGGCTGCAGATAATCCTTTATTCCCTTTTAATAATTTGAAACATAGGTGTGTTTCCACTGGGTTATGCATATAGTTTGGGAAATTAATTGGGGGTCACAGTGGGGCAATTTCAATGCAGAGAAAAGAGAATGCAATGTTATATAAGCTGACCATATATAAGGAGAATAATGAAACAAGGATGCGGGAGGATGGGAGAATGGATAAGACAAGAGAATATAGAGAAAGATAACTAACACACCAAAACCTTTTTAGTAAGTCATATAGCAACATACTACTGTAGAAATTTTCTAAAATATAAACACATACAAATTTTAGAAGTTTAAATGGAGTTACACTAGAAAATTGACTAGACAGACTAATAAACTGAAGATCCATTGTTTTTCTTTCTTTCTTTCTTTCTTTCTTTCTTTCTTTCTTTCTTTCTTTTGTAGATGTGAGACACTGACTATAGACTTCTAAACATTTACAATCTATTGCTGTTATGCTTGGTATATGGGCAGCACAAACTGAACTTGATTTGTTTATAAAGACAGAGGACACAGAATAGGTAAGGAAGGGGGTAGGATCTAGGAAGAGTTTAGAGTGTGTTTCATTAAAATACATTTACCCAACACTCAAAAAATTAAAAAAATGAGGAAAAGAAGAGACGGAATGATCATTTGAAATTTCAGTGCAATGTTAAGATGTGCCCTATGTTAAATGGACAAACGGGATGGACATTGAATGCAGGAGAGAACAAGCAACAGGACAGGAGCCTACCACAGAGGGCCTCTGAAAGACTCTAACTAGCACTGTATCAAAACAGATATTAAGACTCACAACCAAGCCTTTGGCAGAGGGCGGGGAATCATATGAAATAAGGGGGAGTTAGTAAGACTTGGCAAGGACAAGAGCTCCACAAAGAACAAATAGATCAGGGCACAGGGGACTTCTACGAGACTGTTTCTCCAACCAAGGACCATGTAAGGATATAACCTAGAACCCCTGCTCAGATGTGGCCCATGGTAGCTCAGTATCCAACTGGGTACCATAGTAAGGGGAACAGGGACTATTTAGGACATGAACTCAATGCCTGGCTCTTCGACCCTCCCTCTCCATCCCCGGGAAGAACTGCCTAGCTAGATCCCAGAAGAGGACAATCCCACCCTCCCAATAATAAATATCCTTATTACAAAAGGAATATATTGTATTTCTTGTTTTATATTAAAATCACATATAAGAAATCATTTATTGGACAATGATCATTGATTTTTTAATGATTTTTTTCAAATATGGCAACAGTTTTCATATAATTTTTAGAGACAATATTATGACTATTCTATTATATAACTTTATTTTAAATATCTCTTATAATTATATATAGTTTTCAAGTATAGCCTGAAAGGAGAAAATACTAGATATTCCACTTTGAAAAACTCTCAAAAGTCCAAGTTTAAGGTAAAATGTGGACAAACTTGGGAAAAGGAAAGAATATGATCAAAATATTGTTGAAAAGACACTAAAAGATAAAAAGAAAATTATATGGTAGTTTCATTGAAGATATATTCATTTTATTAGATGTGAGTGACATGAAGACAGTGGTTATGTTTTATTGACATCTGATTGAAATGTTGAGAGATTAAAGTTATTTTTGTTGTTATTGGAAGTAGCAGTATAGACATTTTGTCAAATTAGTATTTTGAGAATTACTTGATAAATCTGTCTCACAAATATAACTCACTAAATGTCTAAATAAAGCATGTAATAAACTTCAACTAAGGAGAGAGAGAGAAAGGCTTCTGGGAAGATATGAGGTGGCTCTTGCTGAGACTCCTAGTAGCAGGGGTCATGGAGACTGAAGAAGACACCCTCTAACTAGAAAGTATTGATAGTGGATGGAGGGCAACACCAATCCATCCACAAAAACTTCTACCCAAAATGTTCCCTGCCTACAATGTGTTCCAGGATAAAGATAGAGCAGAGATGGAGGAAATGTCCAATCAATGCCTGGCCCAATCTGAGACCCAACCCATGGGAAAGAGTCAACTCCTGACACTATTAATGATACTTTGCTATTCTCCCAGACAGGATCCTAGTATAGCTGTTCTCTGAGAGGCTCCCAACAGCAACAGATCCAAACAGATGCTGAGACTCACAGCCAAACAATAGGCAAAGCATAGGAAGTATTGTAGAAAAGTGGGGGAGGATAGAAGGACCTGGAGGTAATGGGGCTCCACAAGAAGACCAACAGAGCCAACAGACCAGGGCCCAGATGGGTTTGGAGACTCACACACCCAAGCAAGGACTTTGCATGGACTGGACCTAGGCCTCCTACACAGGTGTAGATGATAGACAGCCCAGGCTTCATGTGAAAGGGAGAGTGGGATCAGGAGGTTAGGAGCGAGAGGTCTATAATAATGATGTAAAATGAATAAATAAATATTTTTTAAAAGATCAGAAATAAGGCAAGGGTATCCATTTTTTTCTACTCTTATTAAGTACAGTTTGTTAAACCTCCTCTTGAGCAATAAGACAAGAGATGGAAATGAAAGGGATAAAAATTAGAAAATAAGTCCGATTATCTCTTTTTGTGCCAAGTTTGCAAAAGATACATAAACACTATAAAAACGTTTAGCAGTGGTAATTAATTTTTCAAAAGTGTCAGGATAGAAAATTAACACACACAATATCAGTATTCTTTCTATTTATCAATGATAAAGAAATTTTAAAAATCTCTGAAGTAATAAACACATACACATATAAAAATAACTAGAATAAAACTAACCAAGGAAATGAAAAACCTATATAATGAAAATTTTAAAGCAGAATAAATTAAGACACTAGAAAATGAATAAAAATACCGTGTCATCAGAAGAATTCATACCATGAAAAAATAATCCTAATCAAAATTCCAATGCTATTCCAATCCAAAAATTTACATGAATATCCAAAAGACAAAAGTTAGCCAAAGAAATCCTGAACCAAAAGAGTGCTGACTAGAAGTATCTCCATACTTGATTTCATTTTATACCACTGAGTTAGAGTAATAAAAGCAGAATAATGATGACACAAAAATAAACCCATTGATCAATGCAATAAAACTTATATGCCAGATATAAGTTCACACAACCACAGTTGTATGATTTTTGACAAAGATACCAATAATACACACTGGAAAAATTACAGTACCTTCAACAAACAATGCTGGGAACATTGGATTTTAACATGCAGGGAAAAAAAATGATCCTTCTATCTTATTGTTCAAATAACTCAAATCATGGGCCAAGGATTTCAAATGTGTATGGAAAGAATTACAGGGGAATGGAAGGGGTACACTTTATCTTATAAGCGAAAGACTTTCTGAATGATCCCTGAAGCAAAAAAAAAAAAAATTAAACCAATAATAAACAAATGAGCTCTCATGAAACTCAAAGGCTTCTTCTGGGTACAACCTTTCCCACCCCCATGAGCTCACAGTAGTTCATGATTACCTGTACAAGGACAAGATGTCCAGAAATATGGCATGGATGTGGTAGATGAATTCCAGCTCCATCCCTTACTGAGGCACTATTGGTAGTACATGGTTCGTGGATGAAGAAGAAGCATTATTTTGGAAGATGTGACCACGGTTAGATTTCACATGCTTCAGTAGATGGTCTCACACCCATGTACATCTGAACAGAACTAAGTATACTAACTCAGTTATAAAAATTTTTTAAAAGAAATGAAGCTGGATGAAAGACATGTTGGGAGAATATAGGGAGAATTGGAATAGGAACTTTGGAGGACATATATCAAATTTCATTGTAGATAGGCATAACATTTTTGAAAAGATAACAAATTTAAAATCCTTTTAATTGTACGAAAGATAAAACTTTAAAGTTTATTTATTTTTAAATAATTTATCTAAAGTGCATAAGATTTCTTGTATGCACAGTGTCACACCACTGATAAGTTCATAGAGTCACTTTATCTCCTGCTTGTGTGACCAATTGTAGATCAGTGTGGCAGCTGGCCTTCCTTTGTTCCTAACACCAGTACAGATATGATGTTTGGCACAGATTTCCCATAGGAAAGCATATCTTCTTATTTCTAGCTTGAAGATGTTTTGGCATTGTTTAAGAGTGTGTGAATTTTCCCTTCAGCTTTCATTTTCATGGCTGTTGTTCCAGCATATTTTTTTTTTGTAATTCTCTTCATGTGCTAAAAAAATAATTGATTTTCTATGGCTGAACAACTTTTATTTCCCAAAATAAAAAACCAAAATACACATTGCTAGATTTGACTCTCTAATTATGTGATTTGGATTCTTGTAAATCTTTCATTGGCAAGTTTATACTGTAAGATTATTTTGGTAATTATATGCCATGTTGATTTCAAGATAATGTCAGCCTTATTGAACACAGAGAGTTTTGGGAGTTCTTCATAGACTCTGAAAAGTTAAATGTAAAATTACATGCATTCTGCCCAAAGTTTGGCTATGAGTCTCAGCCTCTGCTTCAATACCTCAATCAGTAGAGTCCTTCAGAGGCTGTCTGTGGTAGGCTCCTGTCCTGTTCCTTGTCTTCTCCGGCTTTCGATGTCTATTGTGTTTGCCTTTATGAATGAGGATTGAGCATCTTTCTGAGGTCCTTCCTTGTTTAGCCTCTTTCAGAGTATAGATTTGTAGCATGTTTATCCTATATAATATGTCTAATAACCACTTATAAGTGAGTATATACCATGTGTGTATGTATGTCTTTCTGCTTCTGGGTTACCTCACTCAAGATGATCTTTTCTGGTTCCCATCATTTGCCTGCAAATTTCAATTTCCTTGTTTTTAGTAGCTGAGTAGTATCCATTGTGTAAATGTACCACAATTTCTGTGTCCATTCTTCCATTGAGGAACATCTAAGGTTGCTTCCAGATTCTGGCTATTATGAATAGAGCTGCTACAAACATGATTGAGCAAATATCCTTGTTGTATAGATGAGCATATTTCAGATATATGATCTGGACAGTACAGGAGCTCCATAAAGAGACCAACAGAGCCAAATCAACCAATCAATCAATAAATAAACTGGGCCCTGGGGCCCTGCAGAGACAAAGACCATGCATGGAGTGGACTTAAAAAGACTCAGTCTCCAAGTGAGTATTCCTAGTAAGGGGAGCAGGAGCTGTCTCTGGCATGAACAGGATCAGGGTCTGTCTCTGATATGAACTCAGTGGCAGATTATCTGATCACCTCCCCCTGGGGGGGGAGCAGCCTTACCAGGCCACAGAGGAAGATAATGAAGCCAGTCCTGATGAGACCTGATAGGATAGGGTTAGACAAAAAGGGAGGTGGACCTCCCCTAACAGTGGACTAGAGGAGGGGCATAGGGGGAGAAGAAAGAGAGAGGGTGGTATTGGGAGGAGATGAGGAAGGAGGACACAGCAGGGATACCATGTGAATAAATTGTAATAAATAATAATAGTTTTTTAAGTTAAATGAAAATATACTCTTAATTCTCCCTTGAATAAAGAATTTATGTGTGCTCATGGCAGTTGCTTAGTATTTTCACTCTAAATTTATAACTAAGCATATTTAAATTTCTAAATCTTTGTATCAAATTTGCAAATTAGTTTTTCCACAAATTTGTCTGTTTTGCTTAAAATATTAGACGAGTCAAACATATAATATTGACATATAATTGCCAAACAATGTAAAGTTGTATATTTCATCTTGACTATCATTTTTAGGTAGAAATAAGTATATTTTATGTATATTTTTATCTGTATATGTACATATACAAATATGTATTTTATATGTATATTTTATATTTTATGTATGTTTTATATTTTATACTTTTATTTTAAGTACATTTTATGTATTTTTATCTGGCTTAATAAATTATGTCAATTAGTGTATTTCAATAATATGTAAATATATGTTTGATCTCATTTCACCTTAACATTTATTCTTGTGTCTCATTTTTTTTTATACTTCTTTCATTATTCAATGTCTTAGAAATATCTTATTTTCTGTTTTGATTATTTCAGTGGTTACCCTGTGTATGACAACATTCATTCTCAAATGATTAGAATGCATGCCCTTGTCATTCTACTTGAAATAACGTATAACTGTTTAACATTTAATCTTTGTTTTAAGATCATTCTTTTTATATTTCTTAAGTATAAAAGCGTTCACCTGTAGGTGAGTAGCTGTGCAAGCACACACGAAGAGCAGAGACGTTGGAGCTATAATTACGGCCAGCCCTGAGCTATCCAAACTGGGAAGCAAAGTCAGGCCCTCTGGAAGAACATTTTGTGCTCTTAGCCACTGAGATCTTTCTCTATCCTCCAAATATTTCATATGTTCTGTAATATGTTACTTTTCTGCTGTTTATATGCTCTCATGCATTATTCTGTTCTCTACATGAAGAATGTCCTTCCTTTTACCATCACTGTGAAAAGCTCTGATTTTCTGGGGGTTTTGTTTGTTTGTTTCAAGTGTGTTTCTCCAGAAAAGCCTTGGTCTTGCAAACTTCTTGCCTCAGGTTCTGTAGTTACATGCTCTAAGCCTGCATCATTTGGCTTAGCTAAGGTCATTGATTTCTACTAGATTTGACTTTACTTGTATTTTCGCAGCACTGTGTCTGCATTGCATCTTAGGTTGGTTCTTAATTCCAATTCTCTTCAGATACCCATGCCTCTAAGATTAGCTGGCAAAATACATGTGCTGTACACCATCATGCCCAGCATTTATTGGGCTTCTAAATTCTAATTATATAGTCAAGACATATAACCCTATTATTTCACTTTGGAGCATTTCAAACTAAAGTTCATTCTCAGTACTTCTGATATGTAGAGAGTTTTGGTGGCTTTGTTTAAGTTTTTCCTTTTCTTTTAGATTTTTGTCATTTGGTTTGGAAAGGATATCAGGTTTTGCATTAGAAGAAAAGATCGCTTTCATAACATTGTTTTATTCCTCTGACATGATAAGGAAACGTGCAGTTCACACCCTGGTTAGGGTTCTCATGTATCTGCCTGTCCCTGCCTCCCCTTGGTTTTATATGAGTGCTTGGAGGTCAAACTCAGGACTTCATTCTTACATTTCAAGCATTATTCTGACTGAGTTGTTTTTCTAGTTACTCCCCAGTTTTTTTTTTTCATTTTATAGAATACAGATTATTCTCTCATAAAATGTACCCAAAATATAACTTTCTCTCTCTCCAGTCTTTCCAGCCAACCCTAACCTCTCTTCTTCATGTGCACTTCCCCTACATTTTTTCTTCAGATAGATGCAAGACTCTAAGACACAAGAAAATAAAATAAGACAAGGCAAAAACCCTCATATGGGGCCTGAACAAGACAACTCAGAAGGAGGAAAAGAGCCCCAAGATTAGGCAAAAAAAGTTATGAGACACATCTGCCCTCATTGTTAATAGCTCCAAAAGAGCACTGAGATAACAGTCATAACATACTTGCCAGAATCTGGTGCAGACACATGCAGGCCTCATGCCTGCCACTTCAGTCTTTGTTATATGAGCCTTGCTTAGTTGATTAAATTGGCCATGTTCTCCTGGTGTCCTCAATGCTCTCTGACTCCTACAATCTTTCCTCTCCTTCTTCTGCAGGGTTCTCTGAGTATAGGTGAACCCATTCCAATGGAAACGCACCGGGACCTCTGCTTTAGAGTCTCTCTCTCAATACTGTCTGACAGTGGGTCTCTGCATCAACCCCATCTGCTCTAGAGGAAGCCTCTCTGATGGCGACTGGACAAAGCACTTATTCATGAGTGTAGGGAAGGGGACCGTTGGATTTTGTTCTACCCTAAATCTCCATGTTCTCCAGTTCCTGGCTATCCAGGCCCTATAGGACATGGGCTTCCTCTCATGAAATGTGCCTCAAGTTAAACCAGGAATTGGTTGTCCACTCCCACAGGGCTGAGCCACCATTACTCCAGCACATCTTACAGCCAGGAGAGATCACAGGTCTTCTTTTTAAGCTGCATTAATCATAACAGTTTCCCAGGATGAGAATTTCCAATATGGTTTATGTAACCTAACATTGAAAAATGAAACATGCATCCCATTTTTAACTCACTTATCTTATTGATGAACTACAAGTAAGTTTATTTATTGATTAATAGCTTTTCCCCCTCCTATTCTTGGAGCCTGTGGCTTAGATTTTTGAGCTTCATTTCATACAGGTACATATACAATATGATATTTCTAAGGAGGCATGTATTTTTCCATGATTATATATAACTAAATGACATATAAGGTAAAAAACTATGAAAGCTGCTGTCACCTAGTGTTTCTGAAACCATCTTCTTCATTTCCATTTCAGTCACCACTGCCTTTCAAGTGAACATGACTGTTTTATGTGTAATGCTTAGCGGGATAGCTGTCTGGGAGCAGTTTCTGTCCTTGCACTGAACGTTGTGAAGCAGCTGTGAGAAGTGGGTGTGTAGGCCAAAGAGCACTATCACTTACAGACAGGAGGGTGAGGGGAGGATAATTCAATTACAGAGCGCGTGTGATGAAATGAGCTCTCTGAAACAATAGCAACAGGGAATCAATGTCAGAATGCTATCCACAGTAGAGAGAACAAAGCTTGACTCTAAGCAGAGGTTACTACACAAATCAGTCCCTATGCAATTAGATGTGAAGGCACTCTGCAAAACATAAAAATGACAGACTAGCTGGAAATGGTTTGATAAAGGATGACTCATACTCTGAGGTTTGCATACTTTACAGTATCACTTCCAATTCCACAGAAGAGACAGTTCACATAAGTTTTCGTGTGGAAACACAAGTGAACATGAGGAAATGTTTTCTGTGTTCTGTACATAAATTTAAATGAAATTTATATTTCTTCTACTAGAATTTCTCCTTCAATCTTAGAGATTTATACAATTCAGCTTCATTTAAATTAACACATCAACGTTAATTAAGTTTTCTGCATTTTTGACTTTTGACTTGAGAAACATGAGAAATAAAGTTATACTCCATAAAAATACCCCATCTAATGAATTCTATTTGGCACAAATGGACTAAGTGCCTCTTATTGTTATTGCAGTCATGGATTTGTTTGCTGCCTGTCTTCCTCTGCTAGCAATCTGTAATGTTTTGTCTTGAATGTCAATTTGATGGTATTTAGACTCACTGTGGAAACAACCAAACAAAATAATGCTTTGTTCTGAAGTCATTTCTAGATTTGGTTAACTGAGTTGGGAAGATTCATGCTAACAGTGACAGCTCCATGGAGGGGGCTTGTAGAATAAGTAAAATGCAGAGTACAGCTCTAGAATAATCGTTGGTTACTCTCCCAGTTCTAACTTTGACCAGCTACATCAGATTGAAGTCGCCCTGAAACTGTGAGCTAAAATATTCCTGATGTTGCCTTTGTCAAATATTTTTATTACAGTATCAAGAAAAGTAACTATTACATAATGTCTATGTTCTGTGATTTTTCTAACGTATACATCACTACCTAGTATGTAGGTTTGTCAAAAACTCCTGAAAGGTTGACTTGAAGAAATAAATCTAATCTAGTAATTAATGATCCCATTCATTCTAAGACAACTAGGTTTTTTGTCTCCTGGTTATATTCCTATGTTCTTCCTCCCTTTGATCCTGACTTCAAAATTTATCATATTTTTATTTATGCTATGAAACACTACTTCTACATTGTTATTTAGAGCCCTATATACATTTTTAAATTGTTATATCAATTTTAAATCCATGGCAAATTTATTTTATTATTGTCTTACCTCCAGATAGCTGCTGTGTATGTAACATATCTATGTCCTATGAGTTTGATGTATTTTAACATAAAACCTCCTTGTTCTACCAGCTGAATTAGCAGCATGTACATATACAAGTTATCTGGTGTGTGTGTGTGTGTGTGTGTGTGTGTTGTGTGTGTGTCGTGTGTGTTGAAATTCAGGAGTTCCTGCTCATCAGACAAGTGCTCTAACTCTGAGATACATCTTCAGCTTGTTGCCCCACCGTCTACAAAACATAAATTATTATGCATGAAAAATAGATCACATTTCTCAAATTTTGGAATTTCTAGTCATTTATTGTTTGCTTTTAATTTGGTGGCAATTTATTACAAAAAATTCTGACTTATAGCAACATGGATGTAGAAAAATGAAAGAAAACCTTAGTATCTCTTATTATATTTGATTATGACTTAGTTATGTGTTGTATCTGGTCCACAGTGACCTTAATGAAAATTAGCAACTGCAGACACTCAGTAATTATAAAATCTAAACAATGTTATATTTCAAAGGAGTGACCTGAGTGTTTTTAAGTAATTCCTTCTAAATTGGAAGGAACATATAAATGGTAACTTGGAGAGCAGAGTACTAAAGAGAGTGATTTTGGCTCTGAGCGCAGGATTTTGTTCTCTTCTCTTCATGTTTTCCCACCTCATTCATTTCGCTTCGTATTTCTTCCTTCATCTAACTATGCAGAGTGAGAGGAATTACTTATTGTTGTCATCAGAGGTTCAGTCCATTAGTCATAATTAGCAAATAAGATCCGCAAGTTACAACAAAACACTGAATAATATTTAGCATGAGTTAAGTCAGCTCTCTAAATAGGCGAGTATAAATCGTTTCTACCATTTTCCTGGTTATTTTGAGGCAGTTAATTCTCATAGATACATGTTTAAAGCTATTTTGAACAAATTCAGCACTTTCTTTTCAAACTGCAGATACAAACTACCTGACATTTCTATGCTACTTTCACCTGAGACTAGAAATGGCTGCTACACTGCCGCAAGTATAGTTTGAATGAGCGGCTTATACTTTATCACCTTTCCCCCATTCATCAGTGTTATAACTGCACACAGACACAATATGTTCACTGAAATGAGAGCTGTTTTACTGTTGACAAAAATACATACAATTAGGTAAGCTCCGGTCTAAGGTTTTGTGCCTGTGCTTTTGCCCTTATGGGCATCCTTGAAAATATAAGCACAATAATAATTCTGAACCTGTTCTACTCCTATAGCTTAGCAAAAAGCCATGGTGGCCATGATGTTCCAAAACCACACTGTGGTCATAATGTTACTGAGATGATATCATTCTATGAGAGCTTTTTCTTAATAAGGAACTATGGCTACAGTTTATAGGCAAACA
>CM053763.1:36366134-36396789 GCA_028658305.1 Pachyuromys duprasi
GCATACATTCTCTATCTTAAAATTCATCCTCTAAGTCTGTGTATTTTAGTATATTATGTGGCTAATAGAGTATATATGTATTATTATATGGCCAAGTGAGTATATACCATGCATGTCATTCTGGCTCTGGGTTACTTCACTCAGGATGACCTTTTCTAGTTCCATCCATTTGACTGCAATTTTTGATTTCCTTGTTTTAATAGCCAAGTAATATTGTATTGCATAAATGTAGCACAATTTCTTTATTCATTTTCGGTTGAGGGACATCTGGATTGTTTCCAGATTCTGGCTATTATGGAGAAAGCTGCTATGAACACAACTGAGCAAATGTCCTTGTTGCAAGGTGAAGCTTTAGGGTATATGCCCAGGAGTGGTATAGCTGGGCCTTGAGGTAGCATTATTCACAATTTTCTGAGAAAGCATTAGATTGATTTCCAAAGTGGGTGTACAAGTTTGCACTCCTACCAGCAATGGAAGAGGGTTCCCCTTTCTTTATATCCTCTCCTGCATGTGTTGTCACTTGAGATTTTGATCTTAGGCATTCTGATGGGTAGAAGGTGGAATCTCAGAGTCTTTTGAATTTACCTTTCTCTGATGACTAAGGACATTAACAAGGAGGACCCTAGGGAGGATCCTTAATTCTTAGTCAGAAGGGTAAACAGGATAGATACCGGAAGCAGTGGAAGAGAGAGAAGAGGACAAGAGGCTGCCATAGAGGTCCTCTGAAAGACTCCACCCAGCAGGGGATCTAAGCATATGCTGAGACTCACAGCCAAACTTTGTGCAGAGCACAGGGAGTCTTATGGAAGAAGGGACTAGAGGACCCAGAGGGGACAAGAGCTCCACAAGAAGGCCAACAGAGCCAAAAATCTGGGCCCAGAGGGGTTTGCAGGGACTTATGCACCAAGCATGCATGGAGAAGACCCAGAGCCTCTGTTCAGATGTAACCCATAGGCAGCTCAATTTCCATGTGGGTTTCCTTAATAAGAGGAGCAGGGGCTGTCTCTGACATGAACTCATAGGTTGCCTGCTCTTTGATCACTTCCCCTTGGTGGGGAGGTCTTGCCAGGCCTCAGAGGAAGAGGACCCAGCAATCCTGATGAGATCTGATAGGCTAGGTGCAGATAGTAGTAGAGGACTCCCCCTTTCAGTGGACTAGGGGAGAATAAGGAAGAAGACAGAGGAAGGGTAGGACTGGGAGGAGAAGAAGGGGGTGCTACAATAAGGATAGAAAGTAAAGTTTTAAAAATAATAAAAAAGAAAAAGAAAAACAAGTCATCCTCTAGGCTTCAAAGTTGTTAAATAATTTAAATCAATAATTCTAAGATTTTGAAAGAATGAAGTATCTATTATCTTTAAACAATTTATTTTTATGTTTAATTTTTTGTTTATTATTTATTACAATTTATTCATTTTGTGTCCTTGCTGTAACCACTTCCCACTTCTTCTCCCAGTCTCATTCTCCCTCCTTCTCCCGCTGTGCCCCTCCCCTAGTCTACTGATAGGGGAGGTCCTCCTTCCCTTCGAGTTGACCCTAGCCTATCAGTTCTCATCAAGACTGACTGTATCATCTTCCTCTGTGGCCTAGCAAGGCTACAGCACCCAGTGGTTGGTGATCAGTGAGCAGGCCACTGAGTTCATGTCAGAGACAGTCTCTGTTCCCCTTACTAGGAAACACACTTGAGATGTGTCCATAAAATACCTCCTCTCTAATCTCAGAGAATGCTACAAAAAGAAATCAGAAAGACTGCAAGAGCTAGAGGGCATGGAGGCATCAAGACCTCAAGGCCTAGCACACTATGGGGATGGTGTACATACAAAGTCACTGAGACTGAGATAGCATTCAAAGGGCCTGCTCAGGTCTGCACCGGGTGGGGGCCTAAATTAAAAAGAAGTAGATGTGTAACCCTCATCCTTCACCCAGAGCCATCTTTAGTTGATAACCACTAGCAAATGAAAAATTAGTTTTCTACAAGAAAGACTTACAGGGCATACAAACCACTCTTAAGCACAGGCTCCATGTCCACAAGTAGATGCCTGCACATCAACCAAACTAAGCTGTATTTTTGATAGTTCTTTGATAATGCATTTTCAGGGCATTAAAAAAAAAAACAAACCTTTACAGATCCTTTGTATATTAACTATAGTTTCTATTTTGTGTTATTACGGATTTTCTGTCTGTGAATGTGTGTGCCTTTGTATCTATGAATATCTGTAAATATTTCTTTCTTTGGCTCTTTTCCTCCTATTTGTTTTTATCCTATTATACTTTCATTATCTGTTTGTTTTATCTTACTTTATTATTCTTTAGATACTGTTTTGTTTTCTAAGGAGAGAGAAAGGGTAGGGATTCTGATGCCTTCGGATGCAGGACAATGGGATACAGAGGACCTGGGAAAGTTGGAGGAGGAAAAAAACATACTCGGACCATATTCTATTAAAAATACATTTGCTATTAAATAAAAAGAAAAAAGAAAACCCTAAAAATGATAAAAATTCTTGTGGCATTTTAGTAGAAAACCAAGTAATATAAACGAACAGAAGACTTAGGTCAATAGAAAGTTAGGATTTCCTATTACTAAGGAAGCAGGAGCCACAAGAAAATTTGATTATAAAATGAGGTTGAATACTGAAAAGAATTAAAATATTGGAGAATTTTAGGAAGATCTTTCAAGAGCCTTTAGAGTAAATTCCCAGATGAAATCAGCATTTAAGGGAGATCCAATGGGCCTTGAAGAAGCTAAAGTAAAAATGGTGATTTTTATTCCAAGTTGATGGATGACTAATAAATAATAAGATAAAAGGCTATGGATATTTAAAAAGAAAAAAAACAGACTAATTATTTTTGTATGTATTAACACACTGCAATAAAATATAAGGGAAATTCAGATCTGAATTTGATCTGATATAATTCTGTTATCAGTGGGAATTATGGGAAACTGAAGGGAGTATAGGGACTGCTCAGACTGAAGACATTTTAAGAAGATCCCAGAACAGTACTTAGTGGGAAGCTTGCAATGTGGTACTTATGTATAAAAACAAACTTGGAAACCCTATGCAACCATCCTTGCTTCCTGAATTATTATCTTCCTGCTAAGTAGTCATAATAGTAAGAATCACATGTGGAAAACATTGTTTTTCTTATTCCATGAGCAACTACAGTTCGTTTCAATTATATCATAGATTCTTGTAGCCAATATAGATAAAATTAGAGACTATCACTCACAGGTCAACCTGATCTATCTGTCTCTATCCATCTATAATGTATGTTTGTATGTCATGGGACTTTAAATTAAAAATTGAAAGGAAAATTAAGTCATTCACAAACCTATTGAAAAACTCCTCCATTGCTAGTGGGAGTGCAAACTTATACAGTCACTTTAGAAATCAGCCTGGTGGTTTCTCAGAATATTGGGAATAGTTCTACCTCAAGACTCAGCTGCACCACTTATGGACATATATCCAAAAGTCCATAAATGAGGATCTTTCTAAAAATTAACAATAATTTGCTTTTCTACCTCCCTTTTCTATCTTTTGTCTTCCCCTCTATTTTTAAATTTTATTTATTTTTGATTAATTACAATTTATTCACTTTGTATCCAAACTGTAGTCCCTTCTGTTGTCCCCTCCAAATCCCACCCTCCTTCCCTCATCTCCTCCCATGCCCCTCCCCAAGTCGACTGACAAGGGATGTCCTCCTCACCTTCCTTCTGATCCTGGCCTATCAGGTCTCCACAGTACTGGCTGCATTGTCTTCCTCTGTGGCCTGGTAATACTGTTCTCCCATCTGGGGGAGGTGATCAAAGAGCCAGCCACTGAGTTTCTTTCAAGACAGTCCCTGTTCCCCTTACTAGGACACCCACTAAGAGACTGAGTTGCCATGGGCTACATCTATGCAGAGGTTATCTACATGCATGGTCCTTTGTTGGAGTAACAGTCTCAGAAAAGACCCCTGTGGCAAGATTTTTTTGGTTCTGTTGCTCTCGTTGTGGAGCTCCAGTCCCTTCCAGGTCTTTCTATCTTCTCCTTCTTTCATAAGATTCCCTGCATTCTGCCCAAAGTTTGGCTTTGCATCTCAGCATCTGCTTTAATACCCTACTGGGTAGAGTCTTTCAGAGGCCCTCTGTGGTAGGCTTCTGTCCTGTTCCCTGTTTCCTGTTTTCTCCCTCTTCCAATGTCCATGCCATTTACCTTTCTGAGTGAGGATTGACCATCTTACCCAGGGTCCTCCTTCTTTCTCACTTCTTTAGGTGTACAGATTTTAGTATGTTCATCCTATATTATATGTCTAATATACACTTATAAGTGAATATACACCAATTGTGTCTTTCTGCTTCTGGAATACCTCACTCAGGATGATCTTTTCTAGTTCCCACCATTTGCCTGCAAATTTCATGATTTCCTTGTTTTTAATTGCTGAGTAGTATTCCAATGTGTAAATGTACCACAATTTCTGCATCCATTCCTCCATTGAGAGACATCTAGGTTGTTTATGGATTCTAGTTATGGTGAATAGAGCTGCTGTGAACATGGTTGAGCAAATGTCCTTGTTGTACACTTGAGCATATTTGGGATATATGCCTAAGAGCTGGATTTTGAGGAACCACTAGTCTTAATTGTCTGAGAAAGCACTAGATTGATTTCCAAAGTGGTTGCACAATTTTACATTCCCACTAGCAATGGAGGAGGGTTCGCCTTTCTTTACATCCTCTCCAGCATATTTTGCCAATTGTGTTTTTGATCTTAGCCATTCTGATGGGTATATGATGAAACCTCAGGGTTGTTTTGATTTGCATCTCCCTGATGACTAATGAGGTTGAGCATTTCTTTAAGTGTTTTTCTGCCATTCAGTCTACCTCTATTGAGAATTTTCTGTTTAGCTTTGTACCTCATTTTTTAATTGGATTACTTTTTTATTGGCATTTAACTTCACACTAAGCATGCTAGAAGAAAAAGTGAGGAAGAGCCTTGAACTCATTGGCACAGGAGACAACTTCCTGAACAGATCACCAACAGCACAGGGTATAAGAGCAACAATCAATAAAGGGGACCTCCTTAACCTCAAAAGCAAAGGACACAGTCATCAGAACAAAACGACAGCCTACAGACTGGGAAAGGATCTTCACCAACCCCTATGTCTGGCAAAGGGCTAATATCCAAAATATATAAAGAACTTAAGAAGGCTTTTTAAAAAATTTCATCTTTAGATGAAGGCCAGGCTGGTCTTGAATATGTTTTCTTCCTGCCACAGCATCCATTGTGCTGCTGTTACAGGTGTAAACCAGCACACTCATCCTTATTTTTTCTTTTTTTAAAAATATTTTGAGAGAGGGTATCACTTACTTATAGCTAAATAGAACAATAAAAATCTTAAGGTAAGCTGTATGCCAAAAATGTTCACATAGTCTTGGCTTTTTATTTATACATATCATTCAAGGAGAGAGACAAATTAAGAAACTCTACTCAACGGAGACTTTTAGAAGGTACCACAGATTTTACAGCTAAAGTCAAATTTATTTTAATGCTGTGCCTGCAATCTTTCAGTAGGAACCCTTCTCCAATTTGATATTTTTCTTATATTCCAAGGTCAATGCTATAATTAATGTTAAGGCAATCATCATCATAGTCAGGTAAAGCACAGAGTAGAAACTATAATCCATAACTATGTAAATGACACCATCCCAACACTGTAAGGAAGTGTAGTTTGGGCATTTTAAGCTCTCCACAAGTTGCTAGAGCAAAAAGAATATGTTTAGGAACTTTTGGTAGCTGTTTATGCCTTGAATGTGTTTCTGGAGCTGAATGATTCCACAACTCTCAAAGAAGGTAGAACATTAGATAGTTCAGGAACCTTACAGAAAGTTCAGGAAATTAAAAACAAAACAAACAAACAAAAAAACAGTGTTTATTTTTTAAGCCAAAAAATTTCAGTAGAAAACTATTTTCACATCCATGCATACTATGTAATTTGCTTTCTTTCTGATGCTGTGAGAAACAGCATGAACAAAAGCAACCTGAGGAAGAAAGGACTTGCTTCAGTTTACTGCTTGCAGTCTATCATGAAGGGGAGTGAGGGCAGGAACTCGGGAGAAGAACCTGGAGACAGGAACTGAAGCAAAGGCAATGGGAGATTGCTATTACCTGGCTTGCTCTGTGTAGCTTGCTCTGATTCCTGTTTCATACAACCATGGACTACCTGCTCATGGGTGGCACCACAATCAGTGGGCTGAGTCCTTACGCATTAATCATTAATCAAGAAAATGATGATGTGCTAGTATAAAGGTCAATCTGATGGAGACATTTCTCCCTTGAGATTCCCTCAAGGGAGTCAGGTTGATGAAAATGGAACCATCTCATTTACATTGCTAACTGGAACTCATGTTGTTAATTTGCTTTTATATAAGGCATATCTGCTATGCTGTCACTACAAAGACAACACAGAAAAGTTGAGTTCACGCAAGTGAACAGGATTTTAGGACAGGATTTTAGAAAGTTGATTTTAGATGAGTCTTTTAAACTCTGATTGAAGCCAATATTTTCAGACAAGGTGACATTATTAGAAATTAACCACTTCAGGAGCTATAGCTTTGGCTTAGTAGTAAAGAGTACTTGTTATGTTCGCAGAGGAATCCACTTTGGTCCCTAGCACCCATATCAAGCAGCTTCCAACTGTCTGTAAATTGAGCTCCAACTTATATGACATCTATGGCCACCTCAGTCACATGCACTTTAAACCACATCACCACATATAAATATACACTCCTATATAGAAGTAAAAATACCAGTAATACAATTGAACTAAAACAAAGAAATTAACTCCTTCATTTTATAGCAGAAGCAAGGTGGCATAGAATGATGTGTGTCACTATCCTTTGCTCTTCCTTAGGAAAAGACTCCTATGCATATATTTCCCAATAATTTCTTTCTTAAAATAGATTTTCCCATAACTACTACTATCAACAAAGATCGATAGTCTAGGCTGTCATTTTCTTTTTTAACATTTTTATTTTATATTAATCACAGGTTATTTAAGTGAGGTATCCCAAAAGCAGAAAGACATACATGGTATATACTCACTTATATAGACCTATAAGATAAGCTAAACATACTGAAATCTATACACCTAAAGAAGATAAACAAGAAAGAGGACCTGGGGTAAGAGGATTAATCCTTACTTAGAAAGACAAATGGTATGGACATTGGATGTAGGAGAAAACAAGCAGCAAGACAAGAGCCTACCACAGAGGGCCTCAGAAAGACTCTACCTAGCAGTGTATCAAAGCAAATATTAAGATACATAACCAACCCTTTGGCAGAGTGCAGGGAATCATATGAAAGAAGGGGGAGTTAGTATGACCTGGAGAGGACAGGAGCTCAGCAAGGACCAAATATATCAGGGAACAGGGGTCTTATATGAGACTTTCTCCAACCAAGGACCATATAATCTAGAACCCCTGCTTGAATGTAGCAAATGGTAGCACAATATCCAAGTGGGTACCCTACTAAGGGGATCAAGGACTATTTCTGATATGAACTCAAGGGCTAGCTCTTCGACCCCCCCCCCCAAGGGAGGAGCAGCCTTGCTAGGCCGCAGAAGAGGACATTGCAGCCATTCCTGAAGAGACCTGATAAGCTAGAGTTAGATGGAAGGGGAGGAGGTCCTCCCCTATCAGTGGACTTGGAAAGGGGCAGGGAGGAGATGAGGGAGGGATGGGGGTGATAGGGAGGGAATGCAGGAGGGGGCTAAGGCTATCATTTTCTATCCCAGCAACACTCCAAAGAACATACCCGTTTTATTTTTTGCCATTTTTTCTCCTTCTGACTTTCTTTATTCATAAAACCCTTGTGATTTTGTTAAGTTGCATTTGTATGCTCAAATCATTTCCCACTGAAATGGCTTCCCATTAGCCCTGTGGTCCACACCTAACTTTTGGATTGGCCTCAGCCTTCCATCTCTTCCTTCCATACCATGTTACTGCTAGTTCCTTTGTAATTTCACTAGTACTCATTCACTTGCTGTTTCCTTATGACACAACCTTGCCCAAGCCCAGTGGCTCAGTCAGACCTCAAATCAAGCTTGATTTCTTGCATGCAGGCTTTCTCTGGCTTGCTGACTTAGTAAAACACACTGGTCACAGACGCATAACCCTGTAATTTCACATGGATATGTATGAGAGGATTTCCCTCATAAGACATTAGGCTAAAAAATGGCAGTGCTAATATTATAATTTCTCTAACCAATAATAATTTGTATCTTTTCTAACCAACAATTATTGGTCTAATAATTTTAAACCAATAAATTTCCACAAATGTGTGACAAAATTAAGAATATACAAAGATATTCAGATAACTTAACAATCTCTATATTTTATTAAAAGATATTTTAGATGGTTTAAAAATGCAAATAAAGCATTAGAAATACAAATTAATTAAGTTCAGTTTAAGATATTTATGCAAAGTGAAGTCATAAAGGAAAATTACAAAATCCTTTAGAAAACATCTAGGATCAGAAGGGAGGACAGGAAGACCTCCTCTATCATTGGACATAGGGAGGGGCATGGGTGGAGAAGGGGGAGGGAGAGTGGGATTGGGAGCAGAGGAGGGAGGAACAAACAGGGGGGGATACAAAGTGAATAAACTTTAATAACAATAAAATAAAAAAGATAAAAAAGATAACTTTCATGAAAAAATTGAAATACAAATTCATCTTAGCATCCATTTATCTCACAGTTTGGGTTTAGTTAATTGAAGAGAGAGAGAGTTCAAATATAAGTCAATAAGTAGCTACCAAATAACAGCTGGAATTCCATTCCTTGGATGCACTTTACTTAAGATGTGTCAGGATCCTGAATGTTTTGCTTTGCATTGCTTCATTTTGTTTATTTTTATCAGTAAGGCAATCATCAGCTGCTTACCTCTCTAACTAGGGACAAATTGAAAGCAAGAAGATGGCCTCCTGAGCTAGCATAAAACATTGTGTGTGTGGGGGTGGGGGGGGTGGGTGTGTGAATAATGGTTTTTCAAATATATGCTAAAATGTTATAAATTGTTATAAATATACTATTTTCCATTAGGCATTGTAGTGATGGTCTTTTCTCAGATATTTGCTTACATTTCTGTTTCTTGTTTATATTCAGAAGTCCATTCAGTCACACTGTCTGCTGTCATATGAGCGTTAACAATACACTCCTTCTGCTAAAAGGAGCCCTACAGCTGGAGCCACTCCAAACACACTGAGCAAACGTATTGGAGAGGGATGATGTGTTTCAGATATTAAGCAAAGTATCATTTTCATCTGAAGAAATGAGCTTGTCTCCCATGCCATAGTCAGATCTCCACCTGGCTGCAACAGCATTAAATATAAGTCTCAAAAAAATGTGTGCTCTTTAATCAGATTTTTAGTACATTTAACAATCAGGCCACGTTTTCCTAGACTATGGTGGAAGATGCTGGCCCCTGTAATTGCCTTGTAACATGTAGTGCTAAGGAGAGCACCTGTTGGCATTGGAGACACTATACTAGAGAGTTAGTTGTTGACCTCAGGGCTTTTGCTCTCCTGGTACAGATGACACTATCTTTTTTGAAAGTCTCTTTATAGCGTGTTAAAAATGGAGCCAAGCAAAAACGTTCCCCTGTTGTCTCAGTGTCAAGTGCTTAGATGAATGGGTCAGCCTCTTGTCCACTCACATGTACACTCTGAAACAAGTAAGCAGGTATCAGACACACATATACGCTTGGTCGATTGAACTATAAACATAACAGATACGAATGCTCTTTCTGTAAATTTAAGTGCACAGATCACCTGATTACCTACTCAGATAATTTCTGTACGGACCTCTATGTGTTAAGGTAAACACATTTGTCTTATGAATATTTCTTCAAATTCTTAACATCTACCTAGTGACAATCTATAGTACTAAGTAGTAGGATTGCCATTCTAGTATGTAGGTGTGTGATCTGTAAAACTCATTAATGGCTTCTGGAATAGTCTACCTCTCTGGGGTGTTGGGGGTCCTTTTGCAAAGCTCAACACCTGTGACAGCATAGTAAAATTTACACGGAAGCTACAGCCCCAACAGTCAGGTTTTTTTGTTTTTTGTTTTTTGTTTTTTTCACAGACGGCTTGGATTTTTGGAACTCAGCACAGTCTTCAGGAACTGGAGGACATTTCTCTAATTATTGTCTGCTGCTATTAATCATTACTTTACTTCAAGTTGACATTTTCTTTTCTTTTGAAGTGTGGTAAGAAAAGCTTTATTATTCCACATTTACTCCTCAATTTCAGAAATAAAAGAAAATCCTTGAAGATTTATAAGGACATGCTCATATGTCCTACACAAAGCAGCATTCTCTGAGTATTGTAATTCTATCATGAACAAAATTAAGAAAGATAGAAAGACCTGGAGGGGACAGGAGCTCCAAAAGGAAACCAACAGAGCCATAAAAAATTGAGCCCTGGGGACCCTGAAGAGAATGATACCCCAACCAAGGACAAGGCTTGGAGAGGACCTAAAACCTTGCTCAGATGTAGCCCATAGACTCAGTCTCCAAGTGGGGACCTTAGGAAGGGGAGCAGGGAATTTCTCTGAACTCAGTGGTAGGTTCTCTGATCACTTCTGCCTGGGTGGGGAGTGCAGCCTTGCCAGGTCACAGAGGAAGACAATACAACCAGTCCTGATGAGACCTGATATGCTAGGGTCAAATAGAAGAAGAGGAGGACATACTGTATCAGGGGACTAGGGGAGGGGCATATGGGGAGAAGAGGGAGGGTGGATTTGAGAGGAGATGAGGGGGGCACAGCTGGGATACAAATTGAATAAATAGTAATAAATGATAATAATTGTAAGAAAGAAAGAAAGAAAGAAAGAAAGAAAGAAAGAAAGAAAGAAAGAAAGAAAGAAAGAAAGAAAATGTCATGGCTAAGCATGATTACCTAGTTTGTTGTATGCCAGCCTAGTCTATCTCTATTATTAGCACCTAACAATTCTGGAAGTGTCTTTCAGAGACCCTCAGTGGTAGGCTCTTATCCTGTTCCCCGTCTTCTCCCATTTCTAATGTCTATCATGTTTACCCTTTTAATGAGAATTTTTGATGGAGTTTTTTTTGATATAGGGTTTCTCTATGTAGACTTGGCTATCCTGGACTCATTTATAGATAAGGTGGCCGTGAACTCCAAGAGATCCTCCTACCTTTTCCTCCCTAAGTACCAAGATTACAAGTGTGGACCACTGTGCCTGGCTTAGATATTAATTTTAATGTGTTCTGTTTCATAATAACGCTTCAAATCCAAGGTTTGAATAGTCTAGGCTTGTAGCTCCACATGTAACATATAAACTGCTATGGGAGAAGCAATTGGCATCTTGGAATTTATACTTCTACTCTTAAGAATAAACAAACAGAAAAAGGAAAATGAAGCAAATAAGATAGAAGGACTTACAATATTCTTGACAAAAAAATAAGCAAAGGGCAGCAAAAATTAATTCGGTAAAATGGCCCAGTTACAAAATCAGCAAAGAAAAGATTGATGGACCCTCTTTCTGTTCTTGGCGAAAATAGTAAGTCATGGAGTCAGTAGATTAAAAATAAAAGCAAAATAAATAGTAAACTGATAGAATTGTTCTACACATTTATTCTGAAAGCAATGACTATAACTACTGCTGTTTCTGAAAGATTTTCTCTGCTGTGTTATAGTAAGACATTTAGATAGTTCTGGTATGTGTTTTTATAAATACACTATCAAATTGTTGTATTTTCAAATACTTGGCATTATGTGGCATGGGCTAGTTAATGTAGCCAGATTTTCCTCTTTAAAAGATCTCTGTGATAAAATGAAATGCACTTTGATTCCTACATAATTTAAGATTTCAGTACAATTGCAAATCCATGATGTTTTGAACTTGCTGTAAAATATAAATATCAGATTCTGGATTAATATTTCTAATCCTTGTTTCAGATATGTTTTATTTTTGTGATGTACTGGGAGATTTAAACATAACAGAAATGGTGGCACAATACAGAGACAAATATTCCAAACATTGAGTAAGCTCATATGAGCACACAGGCACAGGTATGTATAAGCATGTATATGTGGGTTTATATAGGAGTTCATACATGTATGAACGCATGTATGTATGTATATATGAGCACATATAAATACATTGTTTCTGCATTAATATTTTAGGTTTAATCCTTAGTAAATTCTTTGAAGTTTTTAACTGCTGGAATATTTTGTTTGGTTATTAAAATAAAACTTTACCACCACAATTTCAATATATGCTTTTTTCCAAATGGAAACTTTAAAAATTTAAAACAACGTTCATGAAAATGCAGATTTGTGTTCCTTTCATAAGAGTCTCTTTTTAGTCACAGAAAAGACTAATCTCTTACAATTGACATAAGAGATATTTAGCCTATTCTGATTTCTCTTTTGCAAATTGAAGACTCTGGTTTACTGTTCCATAAGAAGGTAATGCGTTATCTTCCACTGTGTCAGCTGAGGTTAGATTTCTTCTTCCTACATGACAGTGGGCTTTATTAAATAGATATAAGTGACTTAAGCATCTTATCACTTAAAATCCCTCATCACATTTTTGGTACTTAGTACGTAAACCATGAGACAACTACATTATTTAATAAATAGTACAGCGAGATAAAATATAAATGTTAAAATATAAAAATATTTCTAAAACATTAATGATTAAAGCAACAATAATGTAGCTAAAAGTAACAGAGGTATTTCTTAAAAAGACTAGTATGTCATTCTCTGTGTATTTATTCTTTTTTGAGGGTCATTTAAACTTTTTAATCGATATTATACAATGCATTATTAAACTATAAGAATTATACAAATCAGTATGTTTCTTGAAAAAGGTTTTCCATAAAAGTTGACAAGGAAAATATATTCCAATACAAGAGTGCAACAAATTACTGTCTACAGTAAGCACATTTTACTAACTCACTTTATCCTTTTAATTCCAAAGTGTCACTGAAGAAAGATTTTCATCCAATTATCGAATCTAAAGCTGGCAGGTCTAAGGGAGGTGTTGCATTGACAAAGGTTGGCTTTAGACCATCTCTGCTTCATTGTCCTCCAACCGTGCTGTCACATTCTAGTGAGTAGCGTTTAAGTACATTAATTGGTTACACTGTAATTTCTGGCTAGACTCATATGAACAAAGAACTGTTACTGATGGCTCATTCACAGAGTTATTCCCTTTTGTGTAGTTGGCTCAGAGATTCCCTCCAGGTTTCTCTATCATCACCTACACAGCTCTCCCACTGGCTATAAAATACTGCAGCAGCTTGTAGGTAATTGATCAGACAAGTGAACTGTAAAATATTCATTTTCTACTTCAACAGCCAGATAAATCTCTTGGGAAGAGGATGAAAATATTGCTTATGCACATCAGGGTCAGTAGAGTAATAGCAAGGTTGCTGATAAGCAGGGGTCCACTACAGAGCTAATACTTAATTCGGAGTTGTGCCTGAGACAGAGCAAGCGGCCTCCCTTTGCCTGAAGCTACAAGTCTCATTATGTACTGAACCGGAGGCATCAACATCAGTGCCCCAGTCATGTTGCTCAAAGGATGGAGCTTCCTCCTTTAATTAATCAGGTTCATCTCGGCATAACATGCCAAATAGCCAATTAACACTTAGCTACTGTAACCCACATGCTAAACACTAAATTGCTAATGAAATGAGAATGAAGGAAGGCAACTGTGCAAAGGATGCTGGGAATACAGGTTGACTCAATTTTTAATAGCATCTGTATCCCCCCCCCTTTTTTAACTTCTTTGCTTTCTCTGCCAAATTTTCATTTGAAAATCAAGCTGCTTTCATTGAAAGTTGTCAGACCTAGACTACATTCAAAATAGACAAATTATGGCAAAAGTAGTACATTATTTAATTTTCTTTGTATATTTGCAATAGGAAAACATGCTAAGAGGCATTTGTCCTTCCTTTGTCCCTGTTTTCTAGTCTTAACCAGCTTATAAAGAACTCTCAATGAAGTGAAATATGAATCTGAATCCAAAAAACTTTTAGAAGTATCGCTTTCTTAAGAAACTTGTGCAGACTCTAAGAGTAGGCTCTATAGTTACTAAGATGTCCAGCTTGGTATTACTTCAACTTGTCCGCTTGGTTTCAAACTCTTATCTTTCTTTATCTGTAGCAAATGCTTGGTTTCTCTTCTCTATTGATGGCTGAGGAAGTAAAATCGTAAAACAATTCTGATTGCTCACTGTTGTTCTCTTAGCTCTTTGACTTACTCTGATGAAATATTAATACTTTTATAATAAATTATTTTTCTTCAAGTTTTGTATGCTTTCGATTGGAATGGATTACTATAAAGGTGGATTAACAAAACAAGGAGAAATCATTAACATTTACATATCACATGGGAGAGTCTGAGGGCATGGCATGAGTAATTCCCAAACACATGGTTCCAGTTTTCAGTTTATATGGCATCTTCATCAAGTAATAGAGGGGGAAAGACAAAGTAAAAGGAATTCACATCTTTAGGGAAACGAAATTATGTGGAGATACATAAAATGCAGATAATATCTAGTACATCATCACGGTAATATATATCCCCCTAAAGTCATCTTCAAGGCAACACCATTAGGTTCTCTCTCAGTATGCAACCTTTGTCCATGTTGACTGAAAAACTGCTTGGACCTTAGAGTTGTTTAAAGTTCTGTCTTCCTTTTTAATAAATAAAAGAACTGAATGTCTTTTTACATTTAATGCTTCTTTTCTCTTTTTCATATTTTATTTTATTTTTTACAGTTTATTCACTTTGTATCCCAGCTTTAGGCCCCTCCTTTGTTCCCTCCCAGTCCCACCCTCCTCCCTCTTCTCCTCCCATGCACCTCTTCCATTCTTCTGATAGGTGAGGTCCTCCTCTCTTCCATCTGACCTTAGCCTATCAGGTCTCATCAGGACTGGTTGCATTGTCCTCCTCTGTAGCCTGGTAAGGCTGATTCCCCTTCAGGGGGAGATGATCAAAGAGCTAGCCACTGAGTTCATGTCAGAAACAGCCCCTGTTCCTCTTACTAGGGTACCCACTTGGACACTGAGTTGCCGTGGCTACTTCTGTGCAGGGGTTCTAGGTTATCTCCATGCATGGTACTCGGTTAGAGTATCAGTCTCATAAAAGACCTATGTGCCCAGATTTTTTTTTTTTTTTTGGTTCTGTTGCTTTCCCTGTAGAGCTCCTGTCTCCTCCCTGTCTTTCACCTCTCCCTTCTTTCTTAAGAATCCCTGCACTCTGGCTAGGAGTCTCTCAGCTAATACTTTGATTCCCTGCTAGGTAGTCTTTCAGAGGTCCTCTAATTTAGGTTCCTGTCCTGTTCCCTGTTTTCTCCCTCTTCTGGTGTTCATCCTGTTTGGCTTTCTGAGTGAGGACTGATCATCTTATCCAGGGTCCTTCTTACTTAGCTTCTTTAGGTGTACAGATTTTAGTATGCTTATCTTATATCATATGTCTAATCTCCATTTAATGCGTATTTCTCGTCTTCTGCTCAAAACAGCCCTTCTGCCATGGAAGCATAACTGACATTTCAGGTTTTCCACATCCTCTTTCACACAAATGGCTACAGGGTATGATGAGTAACACTCCCTTGTATGTCTTGTTTTTAGCAGACATACACTTCTTGTGGACCTCCCATAAGCAGGCTTCTCTCTTTAAGAAATACTAACAAATAACATGCAAATATATTGCATGGTTTTCCAAAAGACACTAGGCTTTTGAGAGGAAAAATCACCTATTCCTGTATTCATGGGCCTCTAGGGTCTGCCAAAATCATTTATGTTTTTTTTTTTCTTACCCACAAATACAGTGAACGGAGTTTATTTAAAAGCTGCATGGCTGTGTATGTGAGGCTGATTCCTTCCTTCAGACTTTCTTCTTTTATCTTTGAAAAGTTGAAACACTTTGTAGTTGGATGAGTGGGTTCATTAGCTCATAATAAATTTGTCAGTTTTGACAGCAATTATTGATTTGTATCTTCCTTTTTAACTTTCTGTTTATGTTTTTATGTTGTATTTTGATTTTTTTGTTTTATTTGGGTTTTTAAGGTCCTAGTAATCCATAGGCAACATGAAAATGTACATTCTGTATCCTTAGTATGAAATTAATCTTCTCTAAGAAGCTTAGTGGAAAAAGCAATCAGAAAATATCTAGACTTTCTTCAACTCAGCTGTATTCCCTAAACAAAGGACAATCAGAAAGACAGTTAAAATCTGGGTGACAGGAGACGCTTCTGAATCTGTGAATATTCTCTCTAGTCATGGAGAAGCACTGACTTCTCTCTCTGCATGCTTCAAGACTTAGTTTAGGCACAGTAACATAACTAATTCATTTTTCTTCTTTCACACCATAACACAGCTACACTTAGAGGAGTAAAATATTTTCTAGCCTTTTTTGACAATAGTATATTATATTCCAGAAAGGGAATATTATGAGTCAAGCAACTATATTTTCAGCCCACTTTGTCAGAAAATAATAGAAATTTTCTTACATTATTACAGAGCAACAACAACAACAGCAAGCAATAAGCGAATTGATACATGGGTCAGGTAGTTTCTATATCTTCCCAATTGGAGATTAAAACCTAGAAGCTAAAGAAAACATTACAAATTACTTGAGTCAATTCTAAAACAAAGGGAGTGAAGGCCCATTAGACTGATCCCAAGATAAATGTGCTGAAAGATTACTTATCTTTCCTTCCTCAGAGTGTCTTGAATTTTGTTG
Source organism: Pachyuromys duprasi (assembly GCA_028658305.1). Lineage (NCBI taxonomy): Eukaryota > Metazoa > Chordata > Mammalia > Rodentia > Muridae > Pachyuromys > Pachyuromys duprasi. Next base: position 36,382,888 of record CM053763.1, read on the forward strand.
ATGTTTAAAGGTAATGTTTATAATTAAAACTGTTGAGCAGAGCAGGTAGAAGTATGTGTATAAGTATTGGGGCACTGAGATATTAGTGATCATTACATACGGAAGCCATACAGTTGCTTCTTTCTCTCCCCCCCCCTTTTCTGTTATAGTCTACTTTGCGATTATTTTGTAATGAGCATAGAGGTATCTTCTAAAAGGAAGTCAATATTAAAATTTAATTACATTTTCTCTAGGAGTCCTTAATGTGACTAAGACATAGTCACACTTTAGAGCTCTTTGGAAGAGGCAAATGGTCAGCTTACAATGGGCTTTGTAGTAGAGGATTGTCAATATCATGTTGTCTGCAGAGTCATGGCCTCCTGGGGAAGACAAATTAAACACCACAGGAGTTTAATACTAACAAAAGTAGATTAGAAAGAGATACAACAGTGGGGGTACAGATCCAAGGGAAAAAATAAGATAAATCAAATCGGTTTCTTTGAGCAGGGCAGTTACTTAGTTGCCAACTCAAGTTGTAAATTTGTTCCTATAAATTATGCTGTTATCATTTGAAAGAAGTTCCAGATAGAAAACTTACAACCACTATGGCATCTTGAAGGATATTTTTAGCAGACTATTGCAGAATAACCTTGAATCACAGCACTTGTACATCTTTTGAGATTGATTTTCTTTCTACCTACATAGTATTTTAATAAAATAATTGTAGATAAGGTGTTTTGATTCCTTGCATAATTTTCATGTCCTGATTAGTATAACATGATTTAATTTTTAATATTTAAATATAACATTTTAGGTCTAAAAATAGAAATAAAAACAAGAGAATACATTTTCTCCTTGTCAACTTAAAAATATTAAATATTTACAATAAAATGAAAATTCTTCCTTCTAGACTCACTGTTTCTTATTTATTTTGCTGTAACAGAGGATTTATAATAGATTTGGTGTTTACAACTCAAGGATTTCATAATAGTTTGACTACATATTTCTATACTCATAAGTCCCATGTCTCATACATTGTCCCTTACATAATGGTAAATGTGCTTTACATACTATGGAGGGGAGGAAAACTAACAGGAGAGATGTGTGCAGAAGCCTTCAACTACATCTTAAGCCACAAGTAAATTTTGATAAAGTTCAAAAGAGAAGAAAATATGTATTTATATACTTAAGCCTGAAAAAGAATGGACAGCCCAGAACAATAGTGATTTGATAAGACAAGACGCAGTTGCTTTTACCTTTGTCCCACTGTCTTCAGAAAAAGGGCAAGGACAGAGAGTGCTTCTAGGAGAAAGATTCTATGATTTAGCATGTCGAGGATCAAATAGGTTTTAAGGAGTGGAGAGAACACAAGAATCTTTGTTTCTAAAGTTTTCTTAGATGTCAGAGTGATATGATTGATACAGGCATGGTGACGCATGCCTTTGATCCTAGCACTCTACTTGTAGAGCCAGAGGCAGGAAGATTGCTGGAGGCCAGCCTGGTCTACAAAGTAACTCCAGGACAGCCAAGGCTACACAGAGAAACCCTGCCTCAACTAACTAACTGACTAAATAAATAAATACACCCATAAAAGCAAAAAACAAAAGTAGTGTGATAGGCAGCAACTTGTCCTGAATCCCATCAATTTTTATTCATATTGACTTCATGAAAATACATTTAAATTTCTTTTAAAACTTTTATTTTTGCTTTTTAGAATGCTGCCTACTTATTCTGATGTTATCTTATATTTACTTTATGTCAGAACTCAGAGATATTCTTATATTTATTACATCGCTTTTCCATATGATAACTCCTTTATTCAGTACCTTTTTTCCCCCTATGGGTCCTATTGTTAGTCACTGGCAAATACCCCATCTATCTCTGTCATGTACCAAGTTTCCAGATACCTCCTGGCTTCCTTCTGTCCTTTCCATCTGTCTGGAAAGGTTCTTTTTTCCGACATACCCATGTAAAAATTAGTAGAGTGTTACAGACTATGAACACTGTCCTCAATCTCCAAGGATTCATGGAATTTGCATCATTTGCTCTTATCAGGACTTGTATGGCTGAGGAAATGAGTATCTTGAGTTAGGCGAGGCAGTATGCCCTGTTTGCTGTTTGTGCTGGAGCTAGTCTACTCACTTCATGGCCCTAAAGTAAAAGAAATAAAGGGACTGGGGCCCACAATCCCCTTGAGAGTATGCACCCAATAATGTGAAGTCCTCACCGGCATTGCCTTGTCAAGTTTCCATCAGCCTGGCCTTGACAAGCTGGAAGCAAACCTTCGATACACATGTAGACATTTGAGAGGAATTTAAAATCCAAACCTTAGCAAAGCCCATCCACCATGTGTAGGCAGCATGGGAATCACATAGTGGTTCATGAAGGAAACATACCAACGACACCTGTGCATTGGCTTTAGGATTGCATGTCTGTAAGAAGGCAGTAAATTTCTGTTATTCAGAAACTGCCCAGTCTATGAGATTTAATTATATAGGCCCAAATAGATGAAATCATTACATCATCTTCAAAAAGTAAAGCATTTTGCTTCTCTTATTTCAATTCTTAGTCCTTTTATTTCAACACTGATTATTCCAATAATACTCTAGTAACAACTAACATCATTGCCTCACTTTGATTCTTTTTAAAATTAGAGGCCTGTGTATCTCAACCTTTAAAAAAAATTTTTTTTTTCAGAACTGAGTACCAAACCCAGGGCCTTGTACTTGCTAGGCAAGCGTCGTTCTGCTGAGCTAAATCTCTAACTGCTAAAATTTTTCAGTCATCCTTTCCAACCTTTTTCATTTCCTCTTTCTTCTTTTAAGCATCCTTATAAGTAAACAGAGTCCTCAATATGTTGAGAATATTTGCCAACTCAGATGCAGATCCCAGTATGCTATAATGTTCTGTGTGGATTTTTAATCAAAAATACCCATGCTTTTATTTAATGGTTTATTAGCATAGTGAATATATTAACATATTTTTCAAATCATTAATTATAATCTGTTGAGCTTGAGAAATAAGAATCAAAATTACATTTAAAACATTCCTTCATGTATGTTAGTTAACATTAAAAGTTGTTTTTAATCACAGTATTAGAGCAATAGGGTTCAGAATTCGATTTGAATCAATAAAAGTAAAAATAGTAGTGTTTAATGTGAGTTTTCTATCTTTAACTGCAGAGTCAAATGTGATATATTTAAAGTGCATTAGCTACTGTATCTTTTGAACAGTCCTCATTGATAATACCAATACAAAACAGGAGAGACTATCTTGGAATGTGCAAATGTTTAATGGGAATTGAGACTTTGTTCCAATGTCTCTATTACAAGACTTTGCCTAAGGGCATTCATTGAAAAATGAGAAACATTAAAACAGTATCAGGAAAAAAAATTCTTCTCTGACTGTCTGTATTTGTACTTAAGGAATCTATGAAAACAACTTCATTCTTTTCAGTTATAATCAATATTTCTTTAAAAATTTAGCATGGCTAAATAAAATACAGTTAGATTCAAAAGTTCACATTAACATAAGAAGTTTAAACATTCTAATGAGCACATAAAACACATAGTCAGGAAAAGGCCTGATACAGTCTTCCTTCCAAAAGTTGCTGACTCTATGCATTACCTCAGTTTACTTAAACTATTTCATTGTCTGGTTCTAAATTATAGGTTCATCAGGATTCAGTCTACCTCATATTTCTCAGCTCTGTGTGACCTTATAATTCAAGTAATGATCCCTGACTATGGTTCCTCTCTCCCACTGAGATTTTTATACCATGCTTTACTCAGAACAATTTCCATACTATTTTAGTCTCTTGATAATCTTCTGATTCTATCTCATCACTGTGATCACAATTTGGATGTCCCTAAATGTGATTTAATATAATATTTTAAGTGGAATGTTACTCATTCATTAACTACTCATGTTGTAGTGACACTGAATCTGTGGGCGTTGCTGATATGCTTGAAATCCTAAACTCTCTTTCAACTACTTCCTCTTACCTGTGAGATAATATTTGTGCCCATTTGGAACTTGTTTCCTAGTGGCTTTTTGTTCATTGTTGTTCTTGGTATTCCAAGACTGCTCTCTATCACTGCCTTCATCAATAAGATGGTATGTGGTTCACACCATCACCTGTAGAGGTGGTAGGATGCCATTATTTTGCATGTGGTTTTTCCTTCCATCCTTTAGCTTCCAGAATATTCATGAGACTTATTAAATATTATACAAATACCTAGGACATATAGCCAGGCTCTGTTTTGGCTACCTCATAACTTAAAATAATTCATTATATTAGTTTACATTCCGCCAAGTGGTTGGTTACCTGAGTTCAGGCACCATGCATCCAACATCCTCAGTTTGCCTCTGAATCTCCTGGCACCTGGCTCTATCCCCAAATCTTTTCTGCTACTGGATGTCCTGCCTATATTTTCTGCCTAAATTATAGGTTGCATCCATACACTACACAAGAGATTCCCTCTACAATCACTCTTGTTCTACATCTCATTAAAATTTGGCGTGACAATCAAATCCAGCTTTCATAGACATACATCTTACTCCTCACCTCCTTTCCTGAAGTCAGAGCATGACTGACTACAGGCTTCTGGTGTTACAGCACATCCATCCTTAGGTAGGTATGAGAGACTCACACTTTTGCCACAAGGAGTCCCAGTTTCTTCTCTTCAGAGGCCCCATCCTTTTGTCTATCTATGATATTGTGGCCTAAATTCTCCTCAGAATCAGGCCCCCATCATGACATTGTATATCTGTGTGTCTGTAGAGTTAGGAATTCTTCTAATGAACTCCTTACTCTGAGCAACAAAAAGTTTGAGATGAACGATGTTTCTATTTATGTGACTTGTATAGATCATGGCTATTCAGTTCCACAGGAATTCTATGATGATATTTTGATTTTATTCCATTGACCGTACAGTGTTCCCTATAAAATTGATATCATAAAATAATTCTTGGCACTTTTTATTTGACTTCTTCTAAAATTGGAAAATATTTCTTTGTTGTTGTCTTTCAGTGCTGGGCATCAAATTCAGGCTATCAAACACACCAGACAGCTCTGTTGCCACTAACCAGCATCTCTAGTCCTGTCTATTTCATTTTACTTAGTGTTTAAAACTATTTTTCTTGTTCTGTAATGACCTTAAATCACAAGGAAAATAATAACTGTACATCACTACTATTAATGGGCTTTCTTGACATTCTAAAATATTGCTCTGAGTCTGCATGTCCAGGAAATGGAATCCACATCCTCACATATAACTAGTATGCACACTTACTGAGCTACAACTCTACCTGTTTCTTTTATGATGTGCTGAACTATGATATTTTTAGAGATTTAAAAAATCTCCTGTTATTTCTAAGCTGCTTCTAAATGGTGAGTGTTTCTCTGAAGTTGCATACAACTGATTATGTTGTCTAAGCATGATTTTACCTCGAGTAATTTAGAAACATTTGTCTATAGTTAATCATTTGAAAAATAATTTAAAATATATATTAGGTTACATATTTGAATAGACTTTGAAGAATCTTCCGTGTATCTTCCAATGCTTTAGTCATCTCCAGTTATTTGAAATCACAATTGTGACAAGGATAGTAAATGAAAACATTCCTAACAAACTCTTTGGCTCACTGTGTGTTGCTCCTGGAATGATTCTCTAGCTAACTAAGCTTGACAATATGTAGAAGGAATAGGAGCAGGAGGCTTCCCACCACAAGCACCTGTAAGATGATAAATCACCAGCCTATGCAATTGCATAGACACTGGCAGAAAACAGAAGGCCGCAGTTTACAGCCGGGCAAGCTGTGTCCTGCTTGCAATCTTAGAGAGGCAGGAATCTTTGAAAGCCAGATTAGACCTGGCAATCTGAAGAGCCAAGTAAGGTGTGCTCATGTATATCCTGAGAGAGAAATCCCAAACTTTGGAACTTTACTGCTCATGCAATAAGCAGTAAGTAAGCTTGCTCTATGAATGAGGGATACCAGAAACAGTACGTGGTTGTTTTTGTTGCTTGCTGTATTTTGTTTGTTTGTTTGTTTGTTTATTTATTTGTTTGTTGGTGCATTTCTGGGAGAAGCTGACTCTCTTGCTGGGATTACCTTCTGGCTCTTTGATTACCTCCTCCTGAGAGGGGAGTAGTTTTACCAGGCCACAGAGGAATAGCCAGTCCTGATGAGACCTGATAAGCTAGGGTCATAGTGAAGGGGAGGAGGATCTCCCCTATCAGTGGACTTGGGGAGGGGCATGGGAAGAAATGAGGGAAGGAGGGAGTGATTGGGATGGGATGAGGAAGGGAGCTACAGCTGGGATACAAAGAGAATGAACTATAATTAATAAAAATAAAATTAAAAAGACAATAAAAAAAGAAACCCCACCAAGTGACTCCAGTAACTGGGTTTAGGTAATCTCTGCTGGGGCTAAGGCAGGGAAGATTTATAGAACTTAGGTGAGGGATAATGATGTGTCAGCCAGGAGCTGGTACTATGCCAAGGTCTGGGTAGGCACTTGGGTGGGTTGGCCATTTCAGAAAGCCTGGTTGCATTCGCTGCCAGAAATGCAGAACTGGGCTTTTGACACCATTCCTTTATCCAGAGTTTCTGGTTGGGGGTTGAGGGAAGGAGAGCAGACAGAGTTTCTCAGCTTGTGCAAGTGTGAGCAGGGGATCCCAGCCAAACACATAGGAGTGTTTTTATTTCTCTCCTTATATTTACTTTCTCATATTTTATTTTGTATTATCAAACTCCTCCAAAACATGGCCGTATTTCCATTGCAATACAGTAAATATTTTATCTGTTTATAACAATACTGTTTAAGTTGGACACATGTCAACTAATCAAAATACTAAGTTTTTTTAAAATGCATACACACACACAGCAATAAAGTGGCTCCTAATGACTTCCTGCCATACTTGTAGACTAGTGTTTTGCATAGCCATCATCAGAAATGCTTCAGATGGGAACAAATACATAGGCCTATAGCTAGACTTTTGCAGAGAGTAAGACCTTGGAACACTCAGCTCTAAATGGAATGTGTCCAACAAATCCCTCCCCTGAAGGTTCAGGGAGCAAAAGTGGAGGTGAAAAGAATGCATGAGCCAGAGAGGTAGAGAACACCAGTAAACAAGCCCTCTTAACCAACCCATGCACATATCAATTCACAGATACTGAGTCATCATGAACAAAGCATGCATGGGTCTGTACCAGATGGGGCCCTAGAAATGAAATGAGAAGTGGACACATGCAGGCCATCCGTAACCCAGAGGCTAGCTCCAATTAATTACCACTTACAAATGAAAATTTACTTTTCTCCAAGGATTTCTTACTGGGGAAAGAAGCTCCTGTTAAGGGTGGGCTGTCTGCTTGGAATAGACAGCTAACAGAAAATGAACTCATTGGAGCTTTTATGTATTTTTTTATTTTTAGTTTTTCTTCTTTTATCCTTTATATTATCATTTAAATGTATGCATAATTTAAGTATAGATTATGTATATGTATATTATATATACATTTTTTCTTTTCCCCTTCGTTGCGGCTTCTGGTTTAGAGTTTTTATGGGATTTCAGAGTGTGTGATGTAATGGTGTCTCAGTGTTTATGTCTGTTTCTTGTGCCTATTCTGGGGCTCTTTTTTCTGTTTGTTTTGTCTGCTTTTGATGTGTTAGATTTTTATTTTATTTTATTTATATGCTTTTCTTTACTTTCCCCTGCATGTCCTTCATACATATGTAGCTTCCAGTTTGCTGTTTTTAATGGGATAATTAAATGTCAAGTATTTTTATAGGTTGCCTGCCAGTTGGTCTCTGGGTATGTATTTCTTTTCTTGGGCTCTTTTCCTTCTGTTTGTTGCTCTTTCATATCTAGATGTGTTAGCTGTGTTTTATCATACTATATTATATAATATTGTATTATCTGCTTGAAGCATGATTTTTCTGTTGGTATTTTGTTTGATTTGTTTGTTTGCTTGTTTTATGAGAGACAGAAAGGGAGTATGAGAGAGGAGGTGTGAAGACACTGGGAGGAGTACAGAGAGAAACTGTATTCTACCTGCCCCCATAACTGCTTGGAAATAATTACTCATGAGACTCAATTGCTATTTTACAAACACCTAGGCCATATAGATAGGCTCTTCTCTGACTAGTTCATAACATAAAATAACCCACTTATGCTAATTCTGCCACGTGGCTGGTACCTGGGTTAAGGTACCACGTGTTCATCCTCCTCACATTTTGGCCTGGTTCACTCCCAGAAGTCCCCTACCTTCTGGATATCCCACGTATTTCCTGCTTCAGCCATAGGCCATAGGTTTTTTAGTTCACAAGTGTTGCATCTATATAATACACAAGAGATTCCTTTTATAAATGTTACACATGTTTTCTACACTTTTACTTTTTTCTTATGTTGTATTCCAACGAATTTATTTCTTCACATTTACAAATAATTTGTAAGTGGAGCAAGAATGTTAGATTCCTTAGAACTAGAATTACAATTGTGATCCACCATGTGAGTGCTGGGAATCAAATGCAGGTCCTCTAGAAAAACAGCTAGGGCTCTTAACCACTGAGCCATCTCGCCAGCCCTAAGCAGGTGCAGGAAACCTTATGGAAGAAGAGGGAGACAGAATGACCTGGAGAGGACAGGAACTCTACAAGGAGACCAACAGAGTCAAAAAATTTGGGCCAAAGGGGCCCTGTAGAGAACAATTCTTCAACCAAGGACCACACATGGAGAGGACCTAGACCCCCTGCTCAGTTTCCAAGTGGGTTCCCTAGTTAGGGGGGCAGAGGCTGTCTCTGACATGAACTCAGTGGCTGGCTCTTTGATCAGCTCTCCCTGGGGCGTGTGGCCTTGCCAGGCCAAAGAGGAAGATGATGCAGCCAGTCTTAATGAGACTTCATAAGCTAGGGTCAGATAGAAGGGGATAAGGTCTTCCTCTATCATTGGATTAGGGAAGGACCATAGGGGGAGAAGCATAGGGAACTGGGAGGATGGGGGATTGAGTACAACCAGGATACAAAGTGAAAAAATCTAAATAAATAAATGAAGATATTCAGAGATAAAAAAATTGTAATTGTTTAGATATTAAGATATTTATGTGTCCTATGCTTTTCTCCTATTGTGTTCATTTTATTTCAGAAAGGATACTTAAATTTATTTAAAGCTATGTTACCAGTTTTCTACATTATTCTTTGTTTCCCCATTCTTCTTCTCTCCTTTTTTGGGGTAGGAACACTGTAATTTAATAATAGAGGATTTCTTGACAAGCTTGAAGATTGCACGTGTTTTCATTTGTTCTTGCTGTAATGGAGTGATAATAGTAAAGGTCACAGCTATGTCTATAGCCAACAAGACCAAGAAAGGCTAGAGGCCAAATCTCATAACATTCAGTTTCAATCTTGTTCCAAAGAATAATTTCAATTTTTTGTGAAGAAAACACTGTATGATATCTTTTTTGATTAACCAAAACAAAATTTAAAAATCTAACCAGTTGGTTTAATTTGAAAAGTTTCAAAAATCTTAAAATATTTAATTAGGCTGCAGAGATGGATACTCCAACCAAGGACCATGCATGGAGAGGACCTAGAACCCCTGCTCAGAGGAAGCCATAGGCTGCTCATTTCAAGTGGGTTCCCTAATAAAAGGTGCAGCGGCTGTCTCTGACATGAACTCAGTGGCCTGCTCTTTGGTCATCTCTCCCTGTGGCGTGAATCCTTGCCAGGTCACATAGGAAGATGATGCAGCAACCCTGATAAGACCTGATATGCTAGGGTCGGATAGAAAGGGAGGAGGTCTTCCCATCAGTGGACTGGGGGAAGGACATAGGGGGAGAAGAAAGAAGGAGGGTGGGACTGGGAGGAGATAAGGGAGGGGCGACAGCTGGAATACAAAGTGAATAAAATGTAATAATAAATAAATGAAACAAAAAATAATTAAATTAATAAGCATATGATAAATTTCATCAAATGTTTTACAGACTTGTGTAAATAATGGTAGTTCTTAAAAATACATTAATGTTTTATGTCTATAATTATCCAGCTTCAAGTATTTGTAAAATAATATACAAATACTTAAAATACTGTAATTTTAGAGAATGTCATTAATGTTGTTTTATTACTTTTGCAATAAAATTATTAATTCCAACAGAACAAAATATGCAAAATAAGCTTCCTAATACATAGTCTGAGTAAAAAATTGACATTTTTTTTCTACACATGATGGATTCAAGTCGTTTACTGTGCCCTAATAACTATAGTAGATTATTAGTCCTTTTTCACAAAGAATAATGTGCTGGATAGTTTTATGTCAACTTGACACAAGCTAAAGTGATCATACAGGAGGGAACGTCAATTAAGAAGATGCCTCCTCAAAATGGGGTTGTAGGCAGGCCTGTAAAGCATTCTCTTCATTAGTGATTTATGGCTGAGGGCCCAGCCCCTTGTGAGTGGTACTATCCCTGGGCCTGGGATTCTGGATTCTATACAAAAGCAGTCTGAACTAGCCATGGGAAACAAGCCAGTAAACAACACCCTTCTATGGTTTTTGCATCAGCTCTTACATCCTGTGATATTTGGGTTCCTGTCCAGCACCAGATCGAAACATTTGCTAAGACTCACAGCCTAAAATTGGGTAAATCCTAGGGAGTCTTATGGAAAACTGGGTAGAAAATATACAAGAACTTGTAGGAGACAGGAACTCCATCAAAAGACCAACAGAGCCAACTTATCAGGGCCCAGAGGGGCTTATAGATACTGAAGTATCAACCAAAGATCATGCATGGACTGGACCTAGGCCCCCTACACAACTGTAGCCAATGGGCAGTTTAGGTTTCATGTGGGTCCACTAGTAAGAGAAGTGGGACTACATTGGACACAGACTCACTTGCCAGCGTTTTTATCACTTTCCTCTGGCAGGGCTGCCTTGCCAGGCCACAGAGAAAGTGGATGTGCTCAGACATCATGTGACTTGATATGCTGGGGTAGGTAGGTGGAGGATGCTCCCATTTTCTGAGGAATAGGAGAGGGATATAAGGGAGGGTGGGATTTGGTGGAGATGAGGAAGGGAGATCGAGATGTAAAAATTAATTAACTAGTTAATTAATTAAAAAAGAAAATAAGAATGTTGAGGACAATTCAGAAGATGGAGGCTTGGTCTGTGAAGTTTCCAAGGGAAGTTTAAATATTCTATCAGGGTTTTTTGTTTGTTTGTTTGTTTGTTGTTGTTGTTATTCTGAATTGATTTTGAATTTGGTTTTGGTTAGCTATGGCTGAACATCAGCTATGAATACTAAGATACCTGATCTACTTAAGCAAACCTTTGCTTTGTTGGATTACTCAATGCTGGTCATCTGGAGCTGTGAAATTAGTGGTGATTAAGAAAAGGCTAGCATTGTTGAAGTGAAATCTTCTAGCAAGTGTTTTCTGAGAGTCAGCACATAGAAGCTGTGTTTCAAGGCAGCCAAGATTGATAGCTTAAGAGTCATCCAGGCGGTGCTGGTTTTGAAGGCATGAAGGGATTGTGAAGAGCAACAGAAGCTTGGCAAGGTGGGAGGCCAGAAAAGGCTACTAGTGAAGTTTCAGCCTCAGTGCCAGTTGAAGGTCCAGGACTGAAGGGGTCATGAAGAGAAGCTGAGGCTTAGCACCATGAAGATAGCCTGTCAAGGGACTATTGACAAAAGTGCAAAGTTTCAGCAGAAGACCTCAGCGTTTGGAGAGATGCTGTACCACGAGATGACCCACTAAGAACAGCAGCATCAGTGAAATGGAGTCAGCTGGACCATCAAAGTCAAGTTGTATGTATTATAGAGAGAAGAGCTAGCGAAGTAAGCCAAGGCCTCTGGAGGAGCCCAGAAGATCCCGAGTGAATTCCAGAGTTTGAACATTGAATTATGCATACTTTCAGTGTTTGGTTCTGCTTTGATTTGATTTTTGTCTGTGCCCTGATTCTTCCCTCTTGAAGTAAGAACATTTTTGAATTATTGTTTAGATGCATTTGCTGTTCCTGTCATTGAAACTTGTGACCCCATATAGTCTTTATATTGTGTCTAGTCAGAATTGTTTCAGGGTTCATTGAAAAAAAAGTAAACAAATTTCCAGCTGATGCTGGTTTTTATTTTCTTGAAAATACTAAAAGAAGCAACTTGGGGCTAGAGAGATGGCTCAGTGGTTAAGAGCACAGTCTGCTTTTCTAAAGGACCTGGGTTCAATTCCCAGCACCCATATGGCATCTCGTAACTGTCTCTAACCCCAATTCCAAGGGATCTGACACCTTCACACTAATGCACATAAAATGAAATAAAAATAAAGTATTTAAAAAGAAGAAGAAACTTCGTGTATTAAGATCAAGTGATAACTAAGGCTGCAAGAGACATATGGGGATATCTGGTTTTAAAAGTTCAATTATTACCATAGCAATACATTTTCTTGTGTAAATGTAATATATAGAGCTACATCTCTGTATAGATCCAGAGTTGTATAGTTATTCTTAGAATGAAACTACTATCATATCTGTGTCAATGTTACTACGATTGATTTTTGACACCCTTTGAGACAGACTCATGCAATAAGAAGACCTCAGTCAAGGATGCTAGAATAACCATAACGAAGGAAACTTGAGAAAACAAATATCTGTGCTAGTTAATTGCTGAAAGGTTATCGGTGTCATCACATTCTCTCATATGGCAGCATGCCCAGAACTGAAATAACGTTTTGTATTTCAATTTCAGTTAATATCATTAAACATATATAATTTGTAATTGAAATATTTAATTTTAATCATTTAATCATTTACAAAGTTATAACTTTAAGCTATGCCAAATACATATAACCAGGAAGTAGAGCTAGAGACAGAGGAGTGCATAATGAGCTGTGTGTTTTTTCTTCTCACATTTTTTAGTTGTCCTATTTGTTTGTTTGTTGTTTTGTTTTGATTTTAGAGATAGTGTTTCTCTGTATAGCCCTGATTGTAGGTCAAGCTGGCCTCAAACTCAGAGTTCTGCATGCCTCTGCCTTAGGAAGCAGTCCCAAACTCCACTCCTAGTATTAAAACAAAAAACAGGTTTACATAACATAACTGGATTTTTAAAGAAACCAAAACCCCCACTACAGTACTCTTAAGTAATTTGTTTTTCATTTATCATGAGGACAAGAATTCTCATCCTAGCCCCTATACAAGAAGCTTGGAGTGGGTAAGTATTAAGCTCTGATTAATATGATGCCATATTCTGACCTCCAATGGTAAGATAAACAATGCATGCACATTCACACATGCACAAATACAGACACGTGAATATACATAATATTCAAAACAGAGTAAATCAGATAGCTCATAAATTTTTAGGTTGTAATAAAAGTTCATTCATTTTTTCCAACAGAATTTTTAATTAGTAACCTGCTCACAATCAAAAACACCAACTCAGATGTCAATATCTTCCTTAAAAAACTACTTTATATTATGAAATGAACTTGCTCACTTTCTGGCCACTTCTTTTGAATTCTTATCTAGAGCACTGCATTTATTTGCATGTGTTTTATAGACTATCCTTGGTATTATTTATAGGTTCTACATCAAGTGCTAGAGGATTTTGTGCTTTATTTGTAATATATTTCACTTCTAACAATTCTCTGAGTTATGCTTTTCAAACTGTATCGGTGTTTTTGTATAATTCAACCATCCTGATCTTTGCTATTGACTTATGAGATTTAGATAGCCTAAGTTCTTATCTAGTTCATCTTCCTCAATGCTGAGCTCACTGTTTAAATGCATTGTGTTTATTATACTTGCAGGATGAATACATGGATGATTCACACATTGAATATTTATTTTATGAGGTACTTATGTATTGTGTTAGAGAGTGTAAGTCCCTTTCATATTAAACTCAGCCTTTTACTTCTGCATCACACAACATTGTGCAATA
>CM053763.1:36404377-36441082 GCA_028658305.1 Pachyuromys duprasi
GTTTTTATTACTATTGCTCTGTAGTACAGCTTGAGGTCGGGGATGGAGATACCTCCAGATGATCTGTTGTTGTAGAGGATTGTTTTGGAGATTCTGGGTTTTTTGTTTCTCCATATGAAGTTGAGTATTTTTCTTTCAAGGTTTATGAAGAATTGTGAAGGTATTTTGATGGGGATTGCATTGAATCTGTAGATTGCTTTTGGCAATATGGTCATTTTCTAATTCTTTCTTCAGAGACTTGAAATTTTTTTTCATACATGTCTTTGGCTTGCTTGGTTAGGGTCACACCAAGGTACTTTATGTCCTTTATGACTATAGTGAAGGGTGTTGTTTCCCTAATTTCTTTCTCAGCCCTTTTGTCTTTTGTACACAGGAGTGCTACTGATTTTTTTGAGTTAATTTTGTATCCAACCACATTGCTGAAGGTGTTTATCAGCTGTACGAGTTCCCTGGTAGAATTTTTGGGGTCACTCAGATATACTAACATATTGTCTGCAAATAGTGATTCTTTGTCTTCTTCCTTTTTGATTTCTATCCCTTTAATCTCCTTCTATTGTCTTACTGCTCTAGCAAGGACTTACAGAACTATGTTGAAAAGATATGGAGAGAGTGGGTAGCTTTGCCTTGTCCCTGATTTCAGTGGAGTTGCTTTAAGTTTCTCTATGTTTAGTTTGATGTTGGCTATAGGCTTGCTGTATATTGCCTTTACTAAGTTTAGGTATGTGCCTTGTATCCCTGATCTCTCCAATACTTTACACATGAATGAATGTTAGATTTTGTCAAATGCTTTTTCAGCATCTAAGGAGATTATCATGTGGTTTGTTTTCTTTCAGTTTATTAATATAGTGGATCACATTGATGGATTTCTGTATATTGAACCACACCTGCATACCTGGGATGAAGACTATTTGGTTATAGTAGATGATATCTTTGAGGTGTTCTTGTATTCAGTTTGCAAGTATTTTGTTGACTATTTTTGCATCAATGTTCATAAGGGAGATAACCCTGAAATTCTCTTTCTTTGTTGGATCTTTGTGTGGGGATCTATGTATGGTTTAAGTTTTATCAATGTTTCTTTTACAAATGTGGGTGCCCTTGTATTTGGGGCATAGATGTTCAGGATTTTGATGTCTTCCTGGTGGAATTTTCCCTTGATGAGTATGAAGTGTCCTTCCCCATCACTTTTTATAAATTCTGGTTGAAAATCTATTTTATCAGGTATTAGAACGACTACTCCTGCTTGCTTCTTGGGTCCATTTGCTTGGAAAACTGTCTTCCAGCCCTTTACCTTCAGGTAATGTCTATCTTTGTGACTTAGGTGTGTTTCTTGAATGCAACATTTTGCTGGGTCTTGTTTATGCATCCATTCTGTTAGTCTGTGTATTTTTATTGGAGAATTGAGTTAATTGCTGTTGAGATAGATTAATGACCAGTAGCTGTTAGATACTTTGATTTTGATGTTGGCTGTGGTAATAAGTTTGTGTGCTTGGTTACTTTTTGTTTTACTGTAGTGAGGTTAATTGTTTCCTGTGTTTTATTGAAAGTAGTTAATTTTCTTGGGTTGTATTTTTCCTTGTAATGTTTTCGGTAATCCTGGAACTGTGTGTAGGTATTGTTGAAATTTGTTTTTGTCTTTGAATATCTTGTGTGCTCCATCTATGAGGACTGAGAGTTTTGCTGGGTATTGTAGCCTGGGCTGACATCTGTGTTCTCTTAGGGTCTGCATGATATCTGTCCAGGCCCTTCTTGGTATCATAGTTTCTGTTGGGACGTCAGGTGTGATTCTAATGGGTTTGCATTATATGTTACTTGGCCTTTTTCCCTTGCAGCTCTTACTATTTTTTCTTTGTTCTCTATGCTTACTGTTCTGATTATTATGTGTCAGGAGAATTTTCTTTTCTGGTCTAATTTATTGGGTGTTCTGTAGACCTCTTGTATTCTTATAGGCCTCTCCATTAAGTTTGGGAAATTTTCTTCAATGATTTTGTTGAAAATATTTTCTGGGCCTTGGAGAAAGGAATCTTCTTTTTCCTCTATTCCTGTTATTCTTAGGTTTTGTCTTTTCATGTTGTCTTGGATTTCTTGGATGGTCTGTTCAGGAATTTTTTTGATTTAACATTTTCTTTGACGGATACATCGATTTCTTCCATTATATCTTCCACACCTGAGATTCATTCTTCCATTTCTTGTAATTTATTGGTTATGCTTACTTCTATAGTTCCTGTTTTCTTCTCTAAGTTCTTTCTCTCAATTTCCTCCATTTTTGTTTTCTTTAATTTTTCCAATTTTATCTTCAGATCTTGAGCCATTTTCTTTATTTCCTTTACCTGATTGTATTTTCCTGTTTGTCCTTCAATTCATTCAGCTGTTTGTTTGAACATTTCTCTGTGTCTTTTATTTCTTTCAGTGATTTAAGTATTTTCTTTCTAAAGGCCACAGACTGTTTGGCTGCAACTTCCTCTATTTCTTTACGGATGGCTATAATCTGTTTGTCTTTATCTTCCTCTAGTTCTTTATGCATTTTATTTGTTTCCTCTGTTATCTTCTTCATAAGCATAGATGTTAGGTCATCTTCTTGAATTTCAATTATGCTGGGGTGTCCAGGGCTCCTTGTCCCTGGATTCTGGAGATGCCATATTGCTCTGTATTTTGTTATTGAGCTTTTATACTGGTCTCTACCCATTTGGGCTATCTCAGGTGTTGGGTGTTAGTTTTTTGTGGTTCCTGGAATCCTATGTTGGAGAGAATCCCCTTGGCATGAAGATGGTTTTTCTTGAAGGAAGCCTCCTCGCCTTTTTGGGTATGGTCACTAAATGGCTGGTGTTTTTCAGGAATTGCCACAATTCACATTAGGAGTGGTAACTGTGGCCCTTGTTAGTCAAGAGAGCTCTCCTCTCACCCAGAGAAGTCCTGGAGACAGCTGCCCTGCTTCTGGGTTTCTTGCTGTAAATTTAGTGAGCTGCTGCTATGACCTGGGTGCACCTTGGTTTGCTCAGTTTAATTAGGGATAACTGATTGCCCCTTAGAGCAATATCTGGGGGTTGATCTAGGGTATCCCATGCTTCTGTAGGTCTGAGGTTGGGGCTCTGTGCCCCAGTACCCAAGTCAGTGGCAGGAGAGCTGTGCTCTCATGCATGCAGCCAGAGGCTAGAGTCAGGAGCCTGTGGATAGCCAGAAACTTTTTTGGTGCTAAGTGTCCCGAGTTAGGGCCAGATGTTTCCCCCACTGTGGCATTTTCTCCCAACAGGAAGGCCTAGTCTGTGGTATTTGGGGTGGCGAGTAGAGGGCGCAGGCACTGGCGGATGGTTGCGCCAAGCTGTTGACTGGGCAGGAACCTGAGACCTTTTCCTGAGAACTTTCCCGTGTGTACTGCTGGTGGTTGTGTTGGGAGGGTCAGCTGAGTGCTCTATGCTGTCTCCCTCCCTGTGGGGTTTTCTCCTGACAGGAACCCCCAGTCTCTGATCCCCTGGGGCACACATTTCTGTCTGTGATGAATAGTCTGGTGCAGAGCAAGTGTCTGGGCTGGTTGCATGCTCCTGACAGTCTGCAGGACTTATTCCAGGGATAGGCTAGGTGACCTGAAGTCAGTCCCCATTTGCTTCCTTCCCTGTGGGTTTTCTCCCTACAGAGAAACCCAGTCTCTGATGCCCTGGGGCACACAGTTCTGTCTGTGATGGAGATTCAGGAGTGCAGTAGGTCTCTGTGCTTGTAGTGGGAGCCCTGCTCAGTTTGCTGGTCTGCAGGAGTTTTTCCAGGGATAGACTGGGTAACCTAGGTCAGTCCCGTTTCCTACCTTCCTTGTGGGTTTTTCTCATGACTGGGACTCCCAGTTTCTGGTGTTTTTGTGCCCAACATTCAGCCTGGGAAGGTGATCAGAACATGCAGGCATGTGTCTCTGGTGTGGCGACTGAGTGCCTGCCTGACCTAGAATCCCCTCTGGGTTCTGGCTGGGTGACCTGAGGGTGTACCCTACTGATTCCCACACCAGAGAGTTTCTTGGGAAACATGATCACTGTTGTTGTTCAGCCTCTTGGTCACTGTTCCGACGATGTTGCTGTTCTGCTCCTCAGCTGCAGTGCCGCCATCTTGGATTCAGTCCGAAATATCTTAAGTAATTGAAAATGTGCACAAGAAAGGAAACCAGAAAAGATGGTTTTGAAGGCTATATTATGGAGATGTTTTGATGTATTAAAATTCTTTGAATGCTTGACTTCCTTGATTTCTTTTCTAACTCCTTTTCCTCCTTCACTTCTTCTTCCTCTTCCTCCTCTTCTTCTTTGCTCTCCTCTTCTTTTGGAGACAGACTCTCACTATAAGCACTAGATACATGAACACTTGGTGAATACTATAATCTATTTTGATTAAGCATGACCTTTCACTATACCAAATTGGGAGGTATCCCAATTAGCATGACACTTCTTATAAATTTGTGTTAACTTAATGACAAAATAAAAGTTTAAAAAAACATATATCACAGCTTTGCAAAGTGAAAATTTAATACCTTGTCACAGGATTTTTTCTTTTTAAACTTATAATTTTTGTCAACTCTATGATCTGCAGTCATATTAACCTGTAAACTATTTAAAATATGTAAATTTGTACACATAGATGGGAACATCAATAGATACTAGTATATAGCTATGTGCTATTAATGTTAATTACATGCAAATTACTTGATAAATTGCACTAATTATGCATTGTAATAAAATATTTAGAATTAATCCTATCCTTTAAAAATGGGTTCCTGATCATCAGGAACTTTGATTTAGAAACAGAATCATTTCAAATGATGACATTTAGATCATTGGTCTGTAAACTCAATGTGACACTGTAGTTTACAATAAGGGGGGTATATTAGTACATAGTTTAAACTGCACATAAAGAGAAAAAGAATACAGTATATGACATTTAGACATAGATTATGATAACTATCTAAAGATGAATATGGTTCAAATGAGAACATTCCCCAAAGGCTCCATTGCCTGAAAATGTGCTCTCCAGTTAGTGGTATTGTTTGGGGACATTATGGAACCTATGGATGGTATAGCCTTGATAGACAAAGTACAACACTGGGGGAAAGCTTTGAGGGTTTGTAGCCTTGTCCCAATTTCTACTCAGATTTCTACTTCCTGCATGTAGATGGAAATGTACCAAGCCACCCTACCTGCTCCTGTAGGCATGTCATGCCTTCTTTAACATTTTTGACTCTAAACCTTTGAAACCATAAATCTAAATAATCTGGTTCTTCATTACAATGCTCTTGACTATTGTGTTATTTTATCACAACCACAGAAAATTAACTAATACAACCAAGAGATGTAAAGAGTTACTATCAAATGACTAAAATCCAAAAGGAAAACTTACAGCAACAAAGGGATCTGAGTCTGTTAACAACTCAGTTTTAGATTTACAGCCTCATCATAGTAGAACAACAATTACCCAGTAATTAAGCTATCCTCTGTGTATAGTGTGCTGTGAAAGCCTTGGTAAGTCTTTGCATAGAGTGAGGTCATGATTTGCACTCAGTTTTCCTCACTTAAACCACCTCCCTCGAGCATCTTGTATCTATCATAATCTGCATATACTAGATAACAAAATTTATACAATTATATCATTCCTGGATGTACATAATAAAAGTCATTTCTTGATTAATCAAGTTTCTACAAATTACTGATGTAAATAAGTAGAAAGATCATAATACTATTGACCTTAGATATTGCCTTTTTAAGATTCACATTATTTAGTGGCTTGGTATAGTTACACTGTGATTTATGTTTGCTCTTGTGCCCTAGTTTGAAAGAGATAACACATTTTTAAATTTTGGTTATTGATAAAAATTGATTTCTAAGTTACTCACAAAATGTATCTCTTTTATGATTCCATTGGCTGAGGAGCAGTGTACATTTAAAAATACTTAAGTTTGTAAATGTAACTGAATTGATCTATCTCCCTCTTCTTCCATAATGACTCCAGCACTCTGCCCAAAGTTTGGCTATAAGTCTCAGAATCTCCTTCCATACCCTGGCAGATAGATTCTTTCACATGTCCTTTGTAAAAGGTTCCTGTTCTATTCCAGGTCTTCTCCTACTTCCAATGGCTAACCTGTTTTCCCTTCTGAATGAGGATTAAGCATCTTCCCTAGGGTCTTCCTTGTTGTTTAGCTTCTCTAGGACTGTAGATTTTAATATTTTATCCTATATTATATGTCTACTATCCACTTATAAGTGAGTATATACCATATGTGTCTTTCTGCTTCTGGGTTGCTTCATTCAGGATGATCTTTTCTAGCTCCCCACCATTTGCCTGCAAATTTCATGATTTTCTTTGTTTTTAATTGCTGAAAAATCTTAAGATCACCCAGTGCAATGTCTTAGCACAACATATTTACATTTTCTTTACTTTCACTTTTACCTTAGCAGTACTAGCTCAGCTGACACTTTATGGAGTTAAATTAATTCTGTTGCACTCTTTCTAACAAAATACATATGCATTAATTGAGAGTACTTTTGTATTAGAAAATGAAGGCTGGGTTCATATCTGTATGCAGAATTCAGTATAGTCCATTATACAATGCCTGAAGGGAAGAAGGAAAACTTGTGTGAAAGAGAGGTGATTGCATAAAACTAGAGAAAACTATAGACTTTAGAGTCAAATTTAGACACAATTGCTGAATTGATGTGATAGCTTATATTGTACACTTGATGGACATTTTCTTCAAAACCTCATAAACACATTCATTATTTTCTATGAAGTGTTGATTGGATTAGAATTGTGAGCATGTGTGTGTTCATGTATGAATGCATGTGCACATTTTGTGTGTGGGGGTGGGGGTGTATGTCCATATTATCTCAGGCATGTAACGTGGAGTAGGGTTTTAAATCTATTTGTATATGAAACTACATGATAGCATTACAGAATTCATAATGTATTCAAATGTATATTTTTGTGTATTTCTCATTACTCAAAGTATGCTATGACTAGAATTACTATTACATTTAGAGGTAATTTTTTAATTATGGGTTCAATCTTGAGGTGGTAAAGAAGTTATATTAAATAAAATCTCACAAAAAGTAATCATGAAAGAGTTTATATAAACATTTTAGTCTCCTCCCAAAAAAATGGTGCTGAAGGAAAACGTTCTCAGACACTTACAGTAAAAAAGTTAGAAAGACGCAAGTATATTGCATGAAGTTCTAATTTGTGTGGATAGACATAGAAATACACAGAAAATCAGCTCAAACCAAATACAGGGAAGAAAATGTATCACATGGATTCAACACCTAAGAAGTTAATTATAATTCATCACACCTGTATTTTAATTAGTAAAATATAAAAGCAAGGTACAATGATAATTAAAACAGACCATTTTTGTAGATTTGTTATGTTAATTTAAAATTTCTCTTAAGCAATATTTCATTTATTCTCTAACGAGCAGCTAACAGCTTACTTTGAAATTTTACTTTAATACCTATTTGTTTTTCTAGGAGTTGTTTAGTTTTTTTAAATATTGTATTTGTGTTTTAGGCTTTATGTGATCTATGGAAATGCCTAATTTACCATCATACATATGCATTAATGTTATAGTACACTCAGATTCACAGAAAAATGTGCAAAGATGATCTAGAGCTCTCAAGTCCTCCTTCCAGCTGCACGTGGGCAGATAGATATTATATGCACAAATACAGTTGTATACAGCTTATATGGATGATTTATTTCAAGTACAATTCAATATTGATTTGTTGTCACTAACATTCCTACTTTTTCAGCTGTAATATTTATTAATATCCTCTTATTTTGCAAGACCCCATTAAGAGTGCTACATTACATCTAATCACCTTATCTCAAGTGTTGCTTGAACAAGGCATTCTTATATTTCCTTTGTATTTTTAATGTCCTCAATGATCTTACCACCACTGATTTAGTATTTGTAGAGGTTCCCATTGTAATCTGTCTGGTTTCCATCTTATCTTTACATTGTGGCTACATATATTCTAAAGAAAAGGCATAGGGCTGTCATTTTAACTATGTCATATCTATTGTACATACTAGTCAAAATTTATTATTATTGATTACAATTCTGTAATTTGCTGTTTTACAATTAACACGGTAACAGAAGGCTAACTTAGATATATTTTTTAAATACCTTGGATTTATAAACATTATTTAGGAAGCATCTAGTCCTCCATGTTAACATTTATTCATGTTTTTATAAAATAATGACGATGGAATATATAGCAGGGACCTTTCAATGGGCTTAAAATTAAATGACTACCCTGGCAACCATAACTTGCTTTTTCTAATGTGTAACGTGTTAAGGATATTGAAATGAGTCTGAACACTACACTTCTCCATAGCAAGTCTCTTGTCTTAGAGACATTCAAGTTTGTTCTCTAGGGGGAAAAAAAGACAAGCATTCTTACTAACAGAGTAACTGACTCTTGATGAAATTTCATTAGAATTCACTCAGAACCATTCCAAATCCCACAAGCACTGCACAATCTTCACTGCAGTTAGAAAGGAGGAATAAACACAGAATTCAATTCAGTCTTTCAGTATTAGGAACCAAAGCTATCCTACTTTTGTCTAAAGTTGTGTTTAATGTTATATATCAGTAGATAATGGCATAATATTTAGGCAATTTAACAAACATTAATTCACAGATCCAAAATTTCAGGCTCCTCTGAAGGATGTTTTTGGTGACCGACAGTATGGTTGTCAATGACAAATTTTTATCCCCATGATAGTCCTGCATGCTTTCTGGTTCTTCTTCATCCCTTTCTTACTCTCTCATTTTTCATTGAAGAACTATTATGTGCTGGTAGATTTCCTTGAAGTGAGTAAATAAAGTTACCTGATTTTCGTTCTTTCTGTGTGCATTAAGGAATGTCCTCATAGGTAAAATACAGATAATTAGTTAAGAAATAGCTGAATAAGGAGCAAAAATGAAAGATGCCTAAAACCAGAAACAATGCTTTTTGATGGTTTGAAAGATTTGTTTTCGTTTGGTCTAGAATTTTTAAATGTACATTTTTTGTGTGTGTGTGTGTGTATGCATAGGTGTGCATGTGTTTATACATGTGGGCATGTGAGTGCCATGGTGGTCATGAGGAGGTCAGAGGACAACCTATAGTAGAAGCAATTTTCTCCAGTCCTCACATATTCTAGGATTTTAATTTAGGTCATCAAGTTTGCTCAAATCTTCCCTTGTCCACTAAGCTATCTCAATTGTTTTGTTTCTAGTGAGAGACAGGTTCTCACTATGCAGTCCTGGCTGGCCCTTGGTCCTGTGTGGACCATCCTGATTCAGAATTTATGATGATTCTCCTGCTTCTGGCAGGCTGGCACTATTATGGCCAGCTCAGACCCAGTTTCAGTGGGAATTACTGTGAAGACTAACTGAAGTTAATCTTATCCTCCGTTCTTCATCACTTACTACCAGATGCCCATAAGTACATTTTAAAAGAATTTGCTTTTACTTGCTCAATCCTGCTTATTGCCAATATGTTCTAGACATCACCAATTTCAATTCAAGTCTAAACTGAACCATTTTATTTCTCACTCCAAGGTAGGCAAACATTTTCAGACAACTCTCTTAGTATCTCACACTGGCTCTTAGAATATTTTTTTCCTTCTAAAATTCTTACAGAGGGAAAGCTTAGACATTTATTTAACAAGGTAAATGTGACATGCACACTTCCAGGAAGAAGTAAAGAAAATTTACAAAGCCTGGCTTTAGTAGTGGGAGGGGAGCTCGTTGCTTGATGCCTGTTCCTATTCCTGGGATGGATTATCTGTATTCAGTAGACTAGACTATTCTATCTTTCATGTTTTATAAAATTTGTGTTAAAACTAGATATTTAAACATTATATTATAGTAACTCTTAATGTCAGATTTACCCCATTCTTCATTGCTATTATTTTTACTTTTGTGGTTTGTTTGTTGGAGATGATAGTGGTCCCAAATATTGGAAAGTACAATATTCATTGTTATCTGTGGCTGCTGAGATCTTTATTCCTTAGTTTGTGGTCAGCTACCAATTGGGTATGCATTTTCTTGAATGTTGGAATCTTAGATAGAAACAAAAAGTCAAAACAAAAACACAATTAGAAAACCAAATACAAAACCAAAACAAAATAAAATGTCCCATAAAAGTTATGGAGTCAATTTTGTGTCTGGCAACTACTTCTAGTCATGGGCCTTCCCTTCAACAAGATTGGCATACCTAGTGACAATCTATTAGAGAAAACTGATTTTCCCCTTTATTTCTAGGTATCATATGCAAATAGCTCTTGGATATGGATGGGATTTTGTGTCCACTTCCTCTTTTCTGTGCTAAGATTTTTGCCTGCCCTGACCCTATACAAGCCTTGTGTGTACTGCCACAGTCGCTGTGACTTCATAAATGCATCAGCCTATTTTGTCTGAAGACACTGTTTTCTCAGTCACACATCAACTCTGGCCCTGAAAATCTTTCTTCCTCCTCTTCCACATAGGTCCACGAGCCTTTATTGGAAAGATTTAATAAAGACATCTTATTCAGTTCTGAGTGTTCTAGTGTCTTACTGCACATTGTCCAGTTTTGGGTCTTCACATTACTTCCAAAGCATTGTAAAAAGAAGCTTCTCTAATGATAGTTGAACATTGCTCTGGACTATGTATATAACCATTATTCTGCTAAAGGAACATAGAAATGGGATGAGCACTAAAGAAATATTCTTCCTTGATTTTTTTTTTTACTATTGTAATTAATGCTGCTACAAACATCTATGTACAAGTGAGTATGTAATTTTAGTTGTCTATGGCACATTCCAAGTAGTAGAATTACTAGGTATTATGGTAACTCTATTTTAAATATTTTATGGAAACACCAAACTGTTTTAAAATTTTATCGAAGAATTTTATAACCTTAGTAATAATGTATGAGTTTCATATTTCCCTTATCTAGCCTTTCTATACAAATTACAAACAGACTGAAAAAGAATTCAAGAAAACAACACCTTTCACAATAGCCTCAAAAAGTACTTAATATCTTGACATAACTCTAATCAAGCAAGTGAAAGACTTGTATCATAAAAACTTTAAGACACTGAAGAATGTAATTGAAAAATTATTGGAAAATGAAAAGATCCCCCTCGCTCATTGATTGGTTGGATTAACATCATAAAAATATCCATCCTACTCAGTGGCTGGCTCTTTGAACACCTCCCCCTGATGAAATGGACTAACTAGAACACAGAGAAGGAGGATCCAGGCAGTTCTGACAAGACCTGATAGGCTAGGGGCAGATACTAGAGGAGAAAGACCTCCCTTATCAGTGGACTAGGGGATGGACATAGGGGAAGAAGAGGGAGGGAGACTGAGACTGGGAGAAGATGAGGGGCTACAGCCAGGATATGAAATGAATAAATTGTAATAAATAATAATAAAGAACAAAATTTAAAAAATCCATCCTATGAAAAACAGTCTAATATATATCAATGCAATCTCTAACAAAAGTTCAACACAATTCATCATAGAATATTAAAAGACAATTGTCAAGTTCATATGCATGTTAAAAAAAACAAACAAACAAAAACAAAAGCAAAAAGAAAAGAAAAAAGATAACTAAGATTCTCCTGAATGTTCCCTAGTAAGGGAAACAGGGACTATCTCTGACATGAACTGCCTGACTGGCTCTTTGATCACCTTCCCTGAGGGGGCGTGCAGCCTTACACCAGGCCACAGAGGAAGACAATGCAGTCAGTCCTGATGAGACCTGATAGGCTAGGGTCAGATGGAAGGGAAGAAGGACCTCCCCTATCAGTTGACTTGGAGAGAGGCATGGGGAGAGATAGAGGTTGAATGGGATTGGGAGGGAATGAAAGACGTGGCTACAGCTGGGATACAAAGTGAATATACTGTCATTAATATAAAAAATAAAAATAAGTTTAAAAGATTCTCCTGAATGATAAAAGAACTGCTGGATTATCACCATACTCTTTTTTTTTAAATTTCATAACAGGCATATATTAATTAAATAGCATAACGATGGAAAAAAAAGAAAAAAAACCTGATACATTGATTAATGGAATAAAATAGACCCAGAAATAAATGCATACACCTATGGAAACCTGATTGATTTTGATAAAGAAGCCGGAAATATTCACTGGAAACACTGGAAAACAAACAGCATCTTCAAATGGTGTTGGTTAAACTCGATGTCTGCATATAGAAGACTACAAGTAGATCCATACTTATCATCCTGTGCAAAGCTTAACTATAAATTAATCAAATACTTCCACATTAAACCAAATACACTGAACCTGATAGAAGAGAAAGCAAGGAGAAACTTTTGTACTTACTGGCACAGGACAAGAATTTTGGAACAGATGACCAATAGCAGATATTCTGATTGACAACTAATAAATGGGACCCAGTAAAAGCAAAAAAATAAAAAAATAAAAATAAAAAACTTTTACATGGCAAATGGCAGTATTCAAACAAAGCAGCAGAATACAGAATGGAAAAAAGAGTTTATCAACTACACACACAATAGAGGGCTAGTATCTAAAATATATAACTAACTATAAAAAACATATCAAGAAAACAAATAACCCAACTGAAGATGTGGCACAGATGTAAACAGAGAATTCCCTAAAGAGGAAAATCGAATGACTGAGAAACACTTAAAGAAATGTTCAACATCCTTATGTCACCAGGGAAATGCAAATCAAAACTACTTTGAGATTTAATCTTACACCTGTCAGAATGGCTAATATCAATAGAACAAATGAAAGCTCATGCTGGAGAGCATATAAATTAAGGAAAATATTCATCCATTGCAGCTGGAATGAAAATTTGTACTCCCACTGTGGAAATGAGTGTGGTGAGTCATCAGAAAGATGGGTATTGATCTCTCCCAAGATCCAGCTTTACCAGTATTAGCCATAAGAGTAGAGAATGCTTCATCCTACTGTAGAGTAACTTGTTCAACTATGATCGCTGTTGTTCTATTGCAGCAGGGAGTATCTTTGCCCTCCTAGCCCCAAGCTCCCAGAATAATGACTCATGAAACTCAAATTATATTTATAAAACCTGGCCATATATCTAGGCTCTTCTCTGGTGAGCTCATAACTTAAGAAAATCTATTTATGCTAATCTACATTCTGTGATGTGGCTTGTTACCACTGCTCAGGTCTGCTCTCCTCATATCTTCCTGGTGAAATCTCTCTTCTGGCTCGATCCCAGAATCCTTTTAGCCTACTGGATATCTCTCCTTCTATTATACCCTTTCCTCTAGGTCACCGGAATTTTAA
Source organism: Pachyuromys duprasi (assembly GCA_028658305.1). Taxonomy (NCBI): domain Eukaryota; kingdom Metazoa; phylum Chordata; class Mammalia; order Rodentia; family Muridae; genus Pachyuromys; species Pachyuromys duprasi. The sequence continues at coordinate 36,417,674 of CM053763.1, forward strand.
TTGATAGGCAATGAATCCATACAATTCTCTGTACAATTACCCCTTTTAGTCCAATTAAAGAGTGTTCTTTCAATAATAAACTATACAATAATAGCAATCATGAAACTATTATGAAAATTATAATGTATGATATACATTCACAATGTCCAGTCCATATTTATTAGACAACTTGGGAAAAAATCTATTATCTATCCTGTAATGCTGTGTTTACAGTTCTGCATCTACATTATTTTCTATCATAACTTGCATTAACAACCAAAAAACTTCTTGTAGATCTAAATATATCTTCTTGAATCCTAAACAACTTAAGATAATTGTGAAACTGTAACTATTTAGTGTTCAAACACATTAGAGACTTGAGTAGGAATAAATATTACCCAAATATTGAGGAAGTGCAATGCAGGCAAGGAGCTTCCAATACTATAAAATTGATAGACAGCTGGCTTCCTGGACAGTCCCCCACATTTCTCTATAACATTGGAGCATTAATCTTCAGTCTTCTGACCCAGTCTATCTGACATATTTGTGTAACAAGAATTATGAAGGTCTGATAACTCTGTCTTGGCAGAGTTTGGCAGTTAACTCACCTGCCTTCAAGTTTAGTCCATTGTGGACAGCATTCTGTCTGCAGGAGGAGCAAGGGCAATTTTTGCCCAGTGGGCCTAGTTTGCCACAATTGAAGCAAACTCCATACAGAGATTTTTTGATGCTTATCATCTTTTTCCAAGTCAAAGGAGTGCTGCCAGAAGGTGACATGCCTCATTGCCAGAAAAGCCTTAACCTAAGGAAACATCTTTAAATGCCATCTTCTGTAGGTCTCTGAGGTTTTTGAAGACCATCATTCTATCTGTACATATATCTGAATAGGCAAATGTTGTTATGTTTTTATTTGCTATCTGTTCAACCTAGAATGTGTATTTCTGTGATAAACTAAACCAGTATCTGATATTACCATCAATTTGATTGACTATTAACTTGCGTTACTTAGGTATTTTTAATAGTTTGTAAAAGCAGCTTTAAATGTCTGGACCTAACTGCTGTAATTTTAAATGAATTGAAAAGGCCTAATACCTTATACAATAGTTGAAAAATATTAAAATTGTATCAATATATAATTATATAAACTGGCATAAACCCCAAATTTGTATCAATATACAAAATCTATACCAATGTAAACTTTAAATCTGTATCAATGTACAAAAATCTATATTAATGTAAAATATTTGAGAATAGCAAATAGCTCTACAGTTGAAAAGTAAATTCAATAATCTACCCTTTTATTCTATTATTCTTCTATTATTTCTATATGCCCCTTTTTTTCTTTTTCTCCATTCTCACCCCCCCCCCATTTTATTTCCTGGATTTAATTGCCTTTACCTTGTTTCCTTCCTGACTAAAATCATACAATTATTTATAACAAACTGAACAATAAAAAAAATACCAATTTAACCTTTTGGGAAACTGGGCATCATCCTGTCAAGTTTGCTTTTTTTTGTTTAGGGGTGAAGGATTCTTTTGGGGGCCAAGAAAAATTGGGATAATTTCCAGTCTTCAAAAGGCCAGGTGTAAAGCCAGACTCAGTGACAAATGCCTTTAATCCTGAAGGCAGAGGTAGGTAGATCTCTGTGAGTTCGAGGCCAGCTTGGTTTACAAAGCAAGTCCAGGACAGCAAGAGCTGTTATACAGAGAAAGAAAGAAAGAAAGAAAGAAAGAAAGAAAGAAAGAAAGAAAGAAAGAAAGAAAGAAAGAAAGAAAGAAAAGAAAGAGTAAAAAAGAAAGAAAAAAAACAAAGAAAGAGGCTAGCTATAAATTTGTTGTCCAGTCTTTGTTCTGTGAAAGTGTATGCTTGTTTAAAGTCTGGGCTGGAACAATATGTGATACTAGCTGCTTTGGCTGCAATTTTAAGTTTTTCTGGATGTAGATTTTTGAGAGCTACTGAAGGAATCTGTGACTGTATCAAGGAGGATGCTGGAACAAACTTGTCAGTGTCTCAGCATCCTTCAGAATGAGCCTTGTCATTCCCAACTTCATTGGTGTAGCTGGTCCTTTTGTTCTTTAAACATATAAACTCTCACAAGTAATATATAGTTCTAACCTACATAGTAATAACCTACATAATGAAAGTGCACTGATCAATTAAAGATTCTTTGCTCTTTGTTTGAGTGGGTGAAAGACAACTGTCTTTCTTAATAAGCAGTCTGGACAGTATACCAGACTGTAATACCAATTTTTATTTATGCCATGTGAGAGGGTGGCATGATAACTCCAGAGAAATCGATAGCCAACAAGAATTATTGGCTATGCAGAGACATTCATGTCTTAGCAAGTCTCAAAACTGTTCCCAAGTATCATGATCAGCAATACAAGTAAGACTCCTCGAGTCAAATCTTATTTCTAACATTTTGTTTGGAATACATAGCTTTTCTTCTCCTGTGAAAAGAAATACAAAATCTCCCCAATGCAACAAGTTTCCTTTCCTCCATTCTGAGGCTATCACTTATATATGTTGATCTAATTCAGCAGTCCTTTTTAAAGTCCAGGACATTTTACCAGCTGTGCTACCTGTTTCATTGACTTTTGAAACAGTCAAAGACAACAAAGCACAATTTAATCTGCTTCTGGTAGATGCTGTGCTTCCCTTCTGCTCTCTGAGCATTTTCTTTAATGTCCTGTATGCTCTCTCTCTCTCTACAACTGATAATTTTCTAAGATTTTAAGAGAGAGTTGCAATTCTTTTTATGTCATATTGTCTAAAATATTGTTATATTCTAATGGATACATATCTTGAAGCATCATCAGCTTTTATCTTTAAAGATATTTCCAAGATAGTCACCACTGGTTGCCTCTCCCCCTATCAAGAAGGCCTTAGTAGGCCACATAGAAAAAGGATTCAGATGGTCCTAATGAGACCTGATAAGCTAGGGTCAGATAGTAGGGAAGGAGGACTTCCCTATCAGTAGAGTAGGGGGAGACATGGGGTGGGGAGGGTATTTGAGACAGCATGTTGAAGAAGGAGCTTTTTAAACTTTGGCTCTGTAGTACTTTAGCTTTCTAGCTCTTGAGCTTTAGTTCTCTGGCTTTTGAAACTTTTTGAGCTCTGAGCTAGCAAACTTTGGGCTTTTGGATTTTTTGGTCTTTTCCTCCTGGGCTGTCAGCTGAGCTAATGAGCCTTTTGGGCTTTTTGTCTCATGAACTGAGCTGAGAAGAAAGGCAGATAGGTGCTTTCTCTGTCTCTATGAGTTAGCAGGTTTTCACCTCAGCGTCTGGCTCCTGAGTCTTTACTGGTAAAATGGTATGGTTGGTATTTTCATTCTTTTATAACAACATGTTCTGGCTGTGAAATGACCAGGGCCTTTGCCCACACCCTCTGTTGTCACTGCAGGCTTTGGAACTCTAGAGCTTCTGCAATTCAATCGAATTCCAGTGTGGAATGCTGCTGCCATCTTTCTTATGCTTCTCCTACCCACCACAGTGAGCATCTGCAAAGGCAAGCAGCCAGCTGTTCTCAAAACAACCTTTCTGTCTGCCTGAACCAAACCAGGCTCCAACAACTGTCTCTCCATTTCAAAGCTCTGAGACTCCCTTGCCATTTGGCCTGGTGCTAGCAGCCCAACAAAAGACCAGGAACACTTAAATCTTTTCTTCTGCATCTGCAGCTGAACTGGAAATCTTCTGGCCCATATCTGAGTTTTGTATTCCATACTTCTTAGCCCAGATACCAGCATTCCTAAGAGAGGCAGAACCTTTGACCCCGTACTTCAAACTTTTCCACCAAGAAACCAACAGAACTTGATGCTGAAGAGTTCACTTCTTGCTGGATGGCTTCCAGGCCTCTTGGGATACATGGAATGACAGCCCTCATGCTTAACCCAGATGCTATAGTCAATCATTATTGGTTTACAAATAAAAAATTAGTTTTCTCAAAGAATGTCTTACTGAAAAAAAGAACTGGAATCAGATAGAAGACCCAGAAATAAACCCACACTTATGGACACCTGAGTTTTAACAAGGATGCCAAAACCATACAATGGAAAAGAAATAGTATCTTCAACAAATGGTGCTGGTCTAACTGGATACCTACATGTAGAAAAATGCAAATTTATACATAATTATCACCCTGCACACAGTTAAAGTCCAAGTGGATCAAAGACTTCAACATAAAACCAGACACACTAAACCAAGTTAGAGGAAAAAGTGGGGAAGAGTCTTGAACTCACTGGCACAGGAGACAACACCCTGAAGATAACACCAACAGCACAGGCTCTAAGAGCAATAATCAATAAATGGAACCTCATGAAATTGAAAAGCTTCTGTAAAGCAAAGAACACTGTCATCAAAACAAAATGACTGCCTACAGATTGGGAAAGGATCTTCACCAACCCTATATCTAACAGAGGGTTAATATCCAGTATATACAAAGAAATCAGGAGTTAGTAAGGGGAAGTTAGTAAGACTTGGGGAGAACAAGAGCTCCACAAAGACAAAATCGAGCAAGGCACAGGGGTCTTTTACGAGACAGTTTCTCCAACCAAGGACCATGTATGGATATGGCCTAGAACCCCCGCTCAGATGTGGCCCATGGTAGCTCAGTGCCCAACTGAAGACCCTACTAAGGGGAACAGGGACTGACTGTTTCAGTCATGAACTCGATGGCTGGCTCTTTGAACCTCCCCCATACACACCAGGAAGTAACAGCCTGGCTAGATACCAGGGGAGGACATTGCAGCCAGCCCTGAGGAGACAAGATGAACTGGGGTCTGATGGAAGGGGAGGAGGTCCTCCCCCGTTGTTGGACTTGGAGGGGGCAGGGAGGAGAAGAGGGAGGGATGGGGAGAGTGGGAGGGAATGAGGGAGGGGGCTATGCCTGGGATGCAAAGTACCTAACCTGTGATTGATATAAAAATAAATAAATTACATTTAAAAATAAAATAAAATAAAAAGATCCAGCTATACCACTCCTAGGCATGTATACAAAAGACACTCAAGTATTCAACAAGGGCATCTGCTCAACCATGTTTGTAGCAGCTTTATTTGTAATAGCCAGAAGCTGGAAACAGCCCAGATGCCCCTCAGTTGAGGAATGGATTCAGAAATCGTGGTATATCTACACAATGGAATATTACTCAGCGATAAAAAGCAAGGAAATCATGAAATTTGCAGGTAAATGGTGGGAACTGGAGAAGATCATCCTGAGTGAGCTATCCCAGAAGGAGAAAGACACATAGGGTATATACTCACTCATAAGTGGATATTAGACAAATATTATAGGATAAACATACTCAAAGCTGTACACTTAAGGAAGCTAATCAGGAAGGTGAACTCTGGTTAAGATGCTCAATACCCATTCAGAAAGGCAAAGAGGATGGACATTGGAGGAGGAAGAAAACAGGGAACAAGACATGAGGGTCTCTGAAAGGGTCTACCCTGCAGGGTATTGAGGCAGATGCTGATACTCACAGCCTTACTTTGGATAGAGTGCAGAGAATCTCATGAAAGAAGTGGGAGATAGTAAGACCTGGAGAGGACAGAAGCTCCACAAGGACAGCAACAGATTCAAAAAGTCTGGGCACAGGGATCTTTTCTGAAGCTGATACTCCAGCCAAGGACCACTCATGGAGATAACCTAGAACCCCTGCACAGAGGTAGCCTATGGCAGTTCAATATCCAAGTGGGCTCCATAGTAATGGGGACAGGGACTGTCTCTGACAGGAACTGATTGGCCTGCTCTTTGATCACCTCCCCCTGAGTGGGGAGCAGCCTTACCAGGACACAGAAGAAGACAGTGCAGCCACTCCTGATGAGACCTGATAGACCAGGAGCAGAGGGAAGGGGAGGAGGACCTCCCTTACCAGTGGACCTGGAGAGGGATGTGGGTGGGGAAGAGGGAGGGTGGGATTGAGATGGGAGGAAGGAGGAAAGTACAGGGAGAATACCAAGTGAATAAACTGTAATTAATAAAAATTAAAAAAGAAAAAAGAAAAAAGAACTTCTCGAGGATAGGCTCCATATCCAGCAGTAGTGGCAAACAGAAAACAAACTCAAAGACATCTTTGGAACTTCATCTTATAAGTTGGGTCACTTTATTTCATTTTATTCTATTCTACGTTTCAGATCCTTTGCATATATATATGCATATATATATATATCTCAATCTGTATCATATATATAGCTTCTGGTATGGGGTTTAATGGCATTCCTGTGTTTCTAAATGTGTGACTGTGCATGTATGTGCATATCCTGTGTTTTTCCTCATCTCTCTCTCTTTTGGATTGTTACATTCTGATTTGTTTGTTTTTTATTTATCTTCTTTATTTTATTATTATTCTTTAGATGTCTGTATTTTCTAATGACACACATAAAGCTTATAGATCCAGATGGGAGGATGGGAGATGTTGTGTAAAGGAAATAGGATGAGTAGGAGGCATGAGATCGGGACAGTATCATAATATATTTGTGTGAAAATTTGTATTTCCAATAAAAGAAAAAATGCATGAGAGTTTAGTATTACCTACATATATTTTAATGTGTCTGATATCCTGATTTCCTTATTGTTTGCAGTCTGGTGGTAGAAATGTAGCATCTCACTGTAGGATGCATTTATATTTCCCTAATGATTAATCTTATTCAGCATCTCTTCATTTCTTTACTACTGCTCATGTATCTGCCTTGGAGGAACACACATACACACACACCTTTGGCTTATTTTTAACCTGACTGACACCTTTATGATATTGATGTAAGTTAAGCATTCTGACTATAATTTTATTAGGTATGGTTATTACACTTTTATTACACTGTACGTTGTTTGTTATGATGTGCCTGTGAAGACATGTAAATGTACTATAATCTCTTGCAGAATAACCCATGATAGCCTTCTATTATACATTACTAATTTAGTCTTTGTTTGATTTTAGCTCAAACTTTTTATTAACACAAATATACTGTCATTAATATCTATGTAGATTTTCATGATGTGCATCTTGAAGGCATATATATATATATATATATTTCTGGGCCATGGATAATTTATCAAACATTATGATTTTCAGAGTGGCTATTCCAGTCAGTACTCTCAGAAGCAATGCATAAAGGTTCCTTTATCACAGTTATGAAATTTATGTGAACAGTTATAGTTACGTATCCTTCTCCTCTTGTTATCCTGATTCTTATTAAGAAAACTTTCTTTGGAATTGAAATTTTTATATTTCTCTGTGAATGTTGTGTTATCATAATTTGAGGTGAAGTTTCTAAGTTCAAGTCTTCAATATTTAAATAAACATATTTCATAGAATTTCAAGAAATAACTATGAACTGATGTATTCAATTAACTTTACTCAGTGTCTGACTTACATTAAATATTCAATAAGTGTAAGATTCTTTTATTTTCTGCGGTCGTTTATTGTTGGAAATTATTAAAAGCTCAACAGATGGCAGCACCAGTTGCCAATTGCATAAAAATCTAGAATCATAATATTCATGGAAATACTAGATTATTTTGTAAAAAGAAATTGCTGATTCCTTAGTCTCTGACTGTGTTTTCTCTGAAAACTTTAGGAATTCCTTCCCCACGAACTATTTCTTGTTTACTCTGACTAATAGATAATTGCTAATTTTTCCCTATGAAAGTTATTCAATTTGCCATATTGTGGATAACCTCTTCACCCTTGAATTTTCATATGGTGTCCATCAAATGAGAATTTAATATGCTAAGAAAAAAATTTCTTAAGAGCGGTGATTCTCAACCTGTCTAATTCTGTGACTTTTTAATATAGTTCCTCATTTTGTGGTGAACTCCAAACATAATTTTTGGTTGCTGCTTAATAACTGTTTTCTTGTTACTGATGTGAAACATAATGTAAATATATAACATTTGGCATGTGTAACCCCTGTAAAAAAAGTTGTCTGACATCCCCCACAGAGGGGTCATGACCCAAAAGTTGAGAACCACCGTCTTAGCAAATAGACACCCTATTGCCTGAGTTCAGACACCAGCATCTAGTAGTTGTGTGGGTTTTCGCAACTGGCTGACCTCTCTGACCTTCATGTTATTTCCTGTAAAAAATAAAGGCATAGTAATTCCTACCTCAAACAAAAACTAAAGAACAAAATGTGAAACATTTAGTACTTCTCACATAATAATCAATCCTCAATATACTTCGCACTTTGTCGCTGCTAAACTAGGAGCACTATAATCAAAAGTTGTGGAAAATACCTGGCATGCACAACGTACTTCAGATCTTTTGTAGCTGGTAATGTTTGTTTGTTTGGTTGGTTGTTTGCCTTGGTAGCTCAGTTGGTCTGCCTGCCATCTCTCCTGCACTTTTCTTGTAAGGAGTGGGGCCAGCTCTCCCATGCTCAAGCCCTAGGGCCTGAGTACCCATGCCCTTGCTACCAGAGTTGACTTACTGTGCTGTCCAGATGGGATGGAGGTATGAGCACCAATCTCCCACCTGCTGCGGTTGGAGGGGTTGAGCAGAGCTCTCCCATGTAGCCCAGCCAAGGCGTGGATTGAGAACTTTGAGTTAACCCACCCCAATTTCTACCCAACTGTGAACTGTTGGAGCAGTTGAGAGGGCTGACCCTGCAGAGGTAAAGCTGCAGGATTTCCATGATGCAAGGCAACAACTGGATATCCTAGAGGAGCCCAGGCAAGGAGCCAGTGTTGAAAGTAAGGCAGGAGCCAGAACCCTCCAACAAGACTAACGACTCATTGCAATGAATATTTGCAAGTGAAGATATTTGGACAAAAGAGTATGTCTTGGGACCAACCACGGCACACAGCAGTTTTGGCAAGGTTTTGTTGTTGTTGTAAAGCAGAGAGATTGCAAGGGTAGAGGACAGATATAGAGGGACAGAGGAATGAACGGGATTGGGGTACAGGATGTGAAATACACAAATAATCATCAATAAAAAGTTTAAAAACAAATAATCATTTATCTCTATACCACAAAAGTTAGTACTAATATGATTGTCTATGTTTTTAGAATGTTCAATCAAATACAGTTTTAGAATGTTCTATCCTTGAAGAAGAAAAATAATTCTTTTAGGGATTTTTCCCCTCTCATATGTATTTTAAATTTTAATAAAGTCATCAGCCTTATGTATTGAAAGTTCAATAAATCAGAGTTGGGCATATTTATGCTATATTTTAGATGTGTGTATCTACTTAAATAAATTTCCTTACAGAATAAGAGATGATTAATAGTGTGATCTGCATAGCATGTGATCTGGAATTCAACATCAGTCTAAACAGGGGAAGAGAAAAGAAGAAATTGGAGGAAGAACTGTAGCTTTCCCAATTGCATATAGGTTCTCTAAATGTGGAAAGCTAGTTTAAACACTTAATAATATTGATCTTCCCCCAGGGTTTCTTTGAAGCTTACTTAATTAGTGTTTATTAAGAATTCTCCACCAAATACTTGTCTAATGCTTTAAAAGTCTGCTTTAGGGCTGTAATCTCTACTAATGCTAAGAAAAATGCTTCCTTATATAGAGCCTGCTCTCGTGGAATACCTCCTTTTATAGCTGCCTCCATTGGTGTCTGCCCGCCTAATGTTCAAACAATGAGCTTAAAAAGTGAGAGACTCAGCAATCAAATGGTTGTTTTGCTTGTACAGAATTTAATTATCTAATATAACATATTATACAGTCAGATTTTAAAAAGGCAACACGCTTGTAAATATTCAACTTTAAGTACATAATTCATGAGAGGACATGCTACATTTTAAGCAGTTTGTAGTGGGTTTTAGTTGCCAGGAACTTAAAAACACAAGGTGAGAACAAAGGCAGTCACAGAGATGCAAGAAGACCGGCTATTTTTAGATTTAAAAAAATGTTAACTAGAAAAGTTTTATGAGAATGAACATTTAATTTAATTTTTATATTGCTTCAGTTTTTCTCATATTTATAGATGGTAGAATACAAAAATTAGAGAATGAGAAGGAAGGATGGAAGAATGTCAGGGAAGAAAAGTAAGGGGATGTAGAAGACCCAAAGAAGAGAAACAAAAAGGAAAGGGTTTCCAATGGTGATTAGAAAATTTCACAGTGGAAAGTCTCCAAGCATCGTTTACATAAGAAGCAAGTAGTTGTCTCCCATCCTGAACACAGGAGTAGCCTTATCCCTGAGAAGACCAAAAGAGAAAAGAGCAAAAGTTCAAATGTGATTCTTGACTTCGCTATGACTCAATCATGGAACTAGGGATTTCTGGTGTTAATTTAGTCTTAGGCCAACCTTTACTTTTACTCGTATGGTAATAAGATTATTATTTAAGAAATAAGTTACTTAACAAAACTAGGAAAGTTGCAGAAATTCACATTTGGTGTAAAGATGTGGAAGTCACAGAATTATAGTGTTCTAGTTTCATTGTTCTAGCTGTTACAAAATATCTAATCCCAAATCAGCAAAAGAAGAAGAGAATTTCAGCTCACAAGTTCAGATTACAGTTTAGCACCAATGAGATGTCACAGAGACAGAAAGTTGACCTAGCTGTTCAGCATGCACAGCCAAGAGGAGAAAAAAAATTAATTTCCCTATACTTGCTTACCTCACATTTATGGAAGTTCTTCCAACTTCAGTTTATAACCAAGACAACAAACCCCAGGCATACTCAAAGGACACCTTGATCTAAATAATTTTTCATTAACTCTCCATTCCCTTACCAGTTTCTGATTGGGTTTAAAACCCACCCTACAAGTGGAACCCATAGACAACACTATTATCAAGGCCAAGAAATATTAACTAAATATTAACTAAATATGAGGGGTGAACTTATTACTATTGTTTTGTTAAGTGGACATTATATTAAAACAACTTCCAATAACTTGTCATTGTGCTCACAGGTTAATGCTTTGGTCAAACCTCATCAGATTAGCTTCTTTTTAATAAAAACTACTACTTAACACTGAGATCCATGACTGCTAAATGGGCAGAGGATGAGACATTGCAAAATGCTAATCTTTACATTGCCACATATAGAGGAAAGATGGTCATGCAATCCTACCTCTACATAAGGAACGATTGGTCATTTTTAGCTGCTCGAAAACAGAGATTTATTTTTATGGGTGCAGCTCCTGGTACACAGGCTATCCTCCAGGGATGGCAACATACACAATATTATATGGGCAACACAAATCATTCATGAAAGATTTAAGAAAAAAGAAGACACATAGTTGCTGGGTTATGGATGAGTACATAAATCTATGACAAGGAGGGAACAAGGTTAATATGATCAAAATATATTGCACACAATTCTCAATAAAGTAATACAAAATGGAGGGTATTCTCTTCTTGGACAATCCAGTGTTCTTTCAAGTTGACAATTATAACTAAACAGCATGTACACCGAAAAATAAAAATAGGACTTCAAAATATTTTTATATCCAAACTGAGAGAAGCGACCACTGTTCTAGCTTTCCAACAATTTTCCTAGTGGTTTTATTGATTTGTATCTTATCACGCATTATTTCCAAGTTCAAGTGTGTTAATTAGATTTGACTTCAGAGAAAGATAGACTGTGCAGAAACTGAGATGGTTAAATATTGTGAATTCGATTGTATTAGGGAACACCTAAGAGATTTGTGTAACATACCTCTGGCTATATCTGTCAGAGTCTTCAAGAGACACTGTGAGTAGAGGTATCTGAACTAATCCCTGAATTCATAACATGGTCACATTATTGAAATATGGTTAAAAAAATTAGGTTGAGGATTTGGTACAAGTAAACCATTGGGGCTATACACTTCTGGCTATATTCTGCCTTGTACTCATTGTTTTCTGGCCATGATTTGAACTTTCTATTCCATGATGAAATAATACCTTTGAAACAGTGAGCGAAAATAAATTATGGGAAATAAAATCTATGAGATATGCACATTAATAAAGATGATGGAGTTACACAAATTAGCATGAATACTTTCACAACTATGACATATATCAGGAAATGGTTCCTTGAGAAGGTGATTCTTGATTTTGGTCTTGAAGGATAGATAATTTACAATTGAGCAACTTGAGAAATAGAAGCTATTCTATTTAGAAGGAATGTCCTATACCAAGACACTTGAAAGTAAAATAGTACAATATGTAAAGACCTTCCAAGCAATTTGACTGATGTGAATCATTAGAAAAGCAAGTAAAGAACAATAAAAGGTCCTTGTATGGTTGAGCATCTTTCAAATATGCTCAGGAGTGGTATATCTGGATCTTGAGGTAGCACTATTCCTAATTTTCTGAGAAAGTGACAGTGTGATTTCCAATGAGATTGTACATTCCCACAAGCAGTGGAGGAGGGTTCCCCTTTCTCCACAACCTGTCCTGCATGTATTATCACCTGAGTTTTGTTCTTGCCATTCTGATGGGTGTGAGGTGGAATCTCAGGGTTGTTTTGATTTGCATTTCCCTGATGACTAAGGACATTGAACACTTCTTTAAGTGTTTCTCTGCCATTCAATATTCCTCAGCTGAGAATTCTCTGTTCAGCTCTGTGCCCCATTTTTTAACTGCATAACTTGGTTTGTTGGTGTTTAACTTCTTGGTATCTTTATATATTCTGGATATTAGCCCATTGTCAGATATGGAACACACACACAATGGAACACTACTCATCAATTAAAAACAAGAAAATCATGAAGTTTTCAGGCAAATGGATGGAACTAGAGATCATTATAAATGAGGTAATCCAGAAACAGAAAGACACATATACTGAGACTCATAGCCAAATTGTGGGCAGAGTGCTGGAAACCTGATGGAAGAAGAGGAAGATAAACATGGAAGGAACAGGAGCTACAAAAGGAGAACATCAGAGCCAAAATACCTGGGCCCAGAGGGACCTGCAGAGACCGATACTCCAGCCAAGGACTATGCATGGAGAGGACCTAGACCCCATTCACTGCTCAGTCTCCAAGTGGGTTCCATAGATAGGGGATCAGGGACTATCTCTGACATGAACTCAGGGGCCAGCTCTTTGATCACCTCTCCTTGGGGGATGCAAGCTTGCCAGGCCTCAGAGGAAGATGATGCAGCCAGCCTTGATGAGACCTGATAGTCTAGGGTCAGATAGAAGGGGAGGAGGGCCTTCCCATATCAGTGGACTAGGGAAGCACATAGGGGGAGAAGGGGGAGGGTAGGTGGGACTGGGAGAATGAGGGGTTGAGTACAGCTTGGATACAAAGTGAATAAATTGTAATAAATAATAAGAAATTAATTAGTTTTAAAAAGAAAAATAACAATAAAAGGCACAATAATAAACACCCTTAAATTTTTATGTTAACCTAACAATAAGAAAATTAACATTTCTTTCTCTTGTGCTTATATACGTGATTGTTTTCTTCAGTTTACCTCTCTGCATGTCCTTCTTTGGTGTATGCCGTTCTCTCTCCTACAGTTTAAAAGATAATCAACTTTCTGAAAAAAAGCAAACGGAATAACCTCTATATTTTTTTTCAGTTTTAAATAGTTCATTGACTATTACTTCTACTCAGAACACTGAAGTTTTAAGAAAGCATCCCAGGATAGATCAATAAAGTTTCAAATTGAGAAAGTAACTTGATTCAGCAATATTTAAGATATTTCCCTCTGGGTTATAGAATTTTAATAAGTTTGCAGGAGCCTAGTCCTCTAGGGCTTGAAGAAAAAATCATAGAGAGGGTATTAGTCTATTACCAGGAAAATTTAAAACTAAATGTGTTTAATTTTGCATGATCAAATATTATTAAATAAAGATGCTCTATCAAAACCTGTGCAAAATTAAGGCAAGCATGAGAGATGCAATTTTTGGGAACATTAATATGCAGAGACTTAAAAATTAATGTATCACGCCACTTGCTTATCTCTATTCAAAAAGTGTTTCTGATATCAATGCTTTGCTTTTAGAATTCTAATTATTTCTATAAGAATTACCAATGTTTCTAATGCTTGATTTGCAAATACATATGAAGTTTGCTGGCTACCAGGAAAGTTCACACTTGGATATACAGTGTACAGGGTTGAACCTGATGCTGTTGCTCAATTTCAGAGATTATCAAATTCATAAAAATCTATGAAAAGTGAGTTCAGTAGCTTATAAGAAAATACTTTGGACATAACACTCTTATGAGGTTAAATCTCAGTTTTTTGAGATTTGTAACTAAGTTAAATTAAAAACTAGTGATCTATCCCATTGTTTTGTTTTGTTTTGTTTTGTTTTGTTTTGTTTCAATTGCTGAATACCCCTAACCTGACCATTAACCATAACCTTAGCCTGGACCTTTAAAAAAAGAAAGAAAGAAAGAAAGGAAGAAAGAAAGAAAGAAAGAAAGAAAGAAAGAAAGAAAGAAAGAAAGAAAGAAAGAAAGAAAGAAAGAAAGAAAGAAAGAAAGAGAAAAGCAGAGGTTGATATTCAGAGAGAAAATGCTTTGACCATTGACTTGGTAATCTCTTCAAAATTTGCTAATCTTATTAGATTCTCCTTGGTTCTCCATTGTGCTTCTAGAAATTAATCGTGTCCTTGTGGCATAGATACTTAATAGGGACATGGTGGTTCCTAAAAAGGGTAAAGGAGGAAAGAGTGTAGGAGGGTCAGAACATGATTCCTCCCCATTTTAACATGCATGGTTCTTTCTGAGAGGGAAAGTATTTTCTGTAGGACTTACTGCAGTAATCCACAGTAAGGATCTTACTCTAAATACTTGTGTACTGTGAGAAGAATCCTGAGAGGAGTGTCTGTGCATCTCCTTGATTATTCTTTTTTTTTTTTACAATATTAAAAATCTAATATCCATTTATTTTTTTAATCTTTTTTTATTTTTTATTTTTTATTTTTTGTTATCAATCACAGGTTAGGTACTTTGCATCCCATGCGCAGCCCCCCCACTCCCTCCCACCCTCCCCAACCCTCCCTCATCTCCTCCCCGCCCCCTCCAAGTCCACCAACGGGGGAGGACCTCCTCCCCTTCCATCCAACCCCAGTCCTTGATTATTCTTTATCTGAAAGAATATTCTCAAACTCATTTGAATTAAATACGTTTGAATATGGAACTCCTTTTGAAATATTTAAGATTAAATTGTAATTAATAAAATAATTATTTTTTTAAAAAGAAAATATTTATTTCTGTATAGAAGAAAGTATATGATGACCTTGTTGTTCCTAATAAATTTTTTGTTTCAAAACCATTGATTGGGTAGATGATAATTCTATGTGTTTTTAGTTTTTTGACCTTCCAATAGTATGAAATACTTTTACAGTACTTTTCTATTTTTATTTTTTCATTTATTTTAATAGTGTGTATGTCTATGTGGGTGTGTACACATAGTGGCAGATGTTCCTGGAAGCCAGGGACATCGCTATAGTTACAGGTAGTTGTGAACTGCGGGATGTGGTTGCTGGGAACTGAACTCAGGTCCTCTGCTAGAGGAGTGCATAGCCTCAAGCACTGAGCTATCTCTCCTGTCCTCACTTTTATCTTTTTAATTAAGATTTATTAAATTTATCTTTATTACTGCAAGTTGATTACAGTCAGACTACCAATGAACAAACTTTGATCGTGCTTATTTATATTTAGTGGGTATATGTTTCAAACAACATCCAAGATTTTTGAGATTTTCATGAGCATCAAATCCTCCAGTAGGCTTCCAAACCACTTTTTCATTAGAATGAACTTGAAAATCACCTCTAAGAACTTTGATAGCACTTTATAATTTATTTTATTGTGTTAAGCAATTAATTAACCATGGTTTCCTAATGTAGAATCTGTCTTGAACTGTGTTTCAGTTCAAGATGCTGAAACAAAGTATGACAGAGTATATCAGTATTTAAAAAAAGATATTCTGTGACATTTAGAGAAATGTGGCAAAGAGGACTTGTGCAGAGCCCTCACACTGCGTTCAGTCACTGCTGTAATGGGGTGTGACAGAAAGTGATCGTACTGGACTCATCTCTGAATACAGCATGGAAAAATGGGAATTTATAGCCAATGAGCAAGGCGGTGTGTGTGTGAGAAAGAGAGAGAGACTGAATGGAAAATTACTTAAGGGAAGGAAAAAGGGATAATGAGAAATCTGAAGAAGCAGACATAGCAGGATTCCTGATGAGCGGGGACGACTAGAAAACATGCAGGGGGTGAGGAAGAATAATCAGATATTAAGTATAGGAGGGCTCAGCAGAGAAGACACACTCAAAACTTCATTTTGTTAAAAGTGGATATAGTAAAGTATATTGATAAGCCTAGGAGAGAGTGCAAAGACCTGACTAAAGTTTGGGCAACCCAACTTAATATGCCTATATAAATGTTTGTCACAATCTGGAGACTACTTCCTTGCCTGGAGTCTGGTACATTCCTATCATGTGCTCATTTCTCAGTATGAATGCACTGAGAGACAACAATAGTGATTTATTTTTTGTTGTGTTGGCAAATTAGTCCCATCGTTGGTTTGTTCTCGATGACCTCACCCACTCCTAGTCACCTCCCAAAGCATCATCTTCAAATACAATCATAACAGGACTAGAGATGCAACATACATTTTAGAGGGACAAAAGCATTCATACCCACATTTCCAAATATAACTAACACATCTATCTCTATTAAAAAGACATTTTTGATTATGCAAAATGTGCTGTAATTCTATATCTCTTTCTATCTTTCTATAATTTCTTATTTTACTGTCTTTCTTTTTTCTTTCTTTTAACTTCCTTTTTCTTTCTTTCTCTCTTTCTTTCTTTCTCTTGAGACAGGGTCTCTCTATATATACCCCTGGCTGTCCTGGAACTTACTATGTAGACCAGGCTGGCCTTATTTTCACAGAGATCTACCTGCCACTTTCTCCCTGGAGCTAGAATTAAAGGCATGCACCATTACATCCAGCCTCTCACCATATATTTATTATGAATCAGAGACACACTTTCTTTCAAGCAAGTATGGTGTGAAATTATTTTATCAACCTCCAAATGTGGACAAGTAAGGTTGAATTGATCTTGACTGTAGAGAATTTTTACAATTACCTTATTGAAATATATCTTTGAAAATCTTGAAAAGAAAACTTGAGAAATGCTACAAGTTCTTTTCAAACAAGGAGAGTGGACTATTATTTACCAGAATCTATAAACTCCATTAAAATATTGTTATTAACTTAAGAAGTATGGATATAAATTTTCCTTAAGAAGAACAGGAGTTTTAAGTTTTATAGTTGGAAAATAAATTTATTAATTGACATCACAATGAAGAACCTTAGAAACTAAGAATAAAAGTAAATAAATTGACAGGACAAGGACAAACTAAAAAATAATAGACTTGGGAAAATGTTGCATACATAGAATAGGCTAAATGTGAAGTTTGCCTGAACTAGGGCAGGAAAAGGAAATTCAGATAAATTTGCATCTGAAGTCTCAGCATGCAGTGTGAGCATAAAAATTGCACACAGGAAGAAAATTTGTCTCTCATAAATCTCTGTAAGACTTTCAAATTCTAATATGTGAGGACAACTTATTCTCTGTCTCTTGCATTCTTTCCTCCATGCTCTTTGACGTTTCTGCTCTGGAGCAGAAGTTGGGTGATATTCAGCACCGTACTTTCTATATTCACTCCAAGTGGCTGGAGCTAGACTTCACAGTTATACTCATTGGGCTGATAAACAACAGTTTTCAAAGGAGCTTTTTGATGTCATTTATTCCTCCAATATAGATTTTAGTTAGTATGTAGCATAGCTTGAGTCTTTGCTGCAACCATAGAACACACTTGTCTTCATCTGTCATGTTGCTAGTATAAATTCCTGCTGACCGAGTGGCTCACAAAAATTGAAATGTGCTTCTTGTGGTTTGGAATCTAGAAGTTATGAACCACATGCCAACTTGGTGGGTGCACAGTTCAACATAAAAGCCAGCTTACAGTTCAGAGGACACATTCTTTCCATTGTTTCTCCCAAGGAAGAAAGAGAGAAGCATGTCTCCTGGGAGTCTATCATATGATTGCTGACCTCTCTAATGAATCCTTTGTATTCATCACATGATTCATCTCCAGAAAACTCCAGTGCTGCATGTGACAACGCTGAGGACAGAATACTGGGGAGAAACACACATTAAAGTACAGTGACACTTCCACTCACATTTTAGTACCATTTGTTCATTCCCTTGTCATGTTCCGGACTCCAGGGTTTTCACTGTCTCCTAAAACATTATAAAATGTGCAGCCTGTGCTCCTTTTTATGTCTTTGACCATACAGAGAACTGCTTGTGTCTTTGGGGACCGGGGTCTAAATTTCAATGAATAGATTCAGATTCATTGAAATTTTAGGAACTTAGGTTTAAAATCATTGATCAAATTTAATTCAAAAATTTTATCACCATAGATAAAAACTGACAGATGATTTATTAAAACCAAATGACATGTTTTGTCTAATTGATCAAGAGGGAAGTGAAGCCTTTTACAGATTTTCTTAAGAAACTCATTAAAAAAAATGACTTTCCCTTTCATTTCAATGATACCAAGGCTTTCTCAAAATGAGTAGGTGTGTCCCTCATCCTGTCAATCTAAAAACATTGTTCAGTTTTCAAACACAAGGAAAGTGACTGTTCATGAACAATTTGTCTAAACAGGATCTAAAGGGACAGTGTCACAACCATACTGTCTGAGCTATTTGCTCCCTCTAACACCTTGAAACTACCATCGGACACCGACCAGCCAGCATTTCCACAGACAGTGATGCGCAAAATCTGTCTTCCTCACCAGAATCCTTTTCTAAGTTTATTAAATTGTCTTTGGAAGTAATTTTATTGGGTCCCTAGGAAATAGAGAATGTGATGGTCAAAATTCCATTCCTCAAGTGTGACTGAACCCAAACCACAGTTGACTCAAATGACTTGCTATTTTGCTCAACTTTACGAATTCATTTTAACTCTCTAGATTTCTATGCCTTCTGTATCTCTTTCTTCTCTTCTCTTTATCTCTTCTCTTTCTTTTATTTATAAAATGAGGAAGATCTAACAGATGATATCTAAAATTCTTTTAAACTTAACATTGACTTTTATTCTAAATATTAATGCTGATATCAACCATATGTATCTTGGTAAGGGAATACTTGTTAACTCTTCCTGAAGCAATCTCTTATTAGATTTTGACCAAGTACATCTTTCCCAGCTCCAGCTCTCTGTCTCTCTTTCTCCTTCTCTCTCTCTCTTTCTCTCTCTCTCTCTTTCTCTCACAAATGCACATACGTATGTATATGAGTATACCATACATACATATAAATATGTATATATTAGTATACACACAAATATATATATATATACCAGACATTTTACATAAAAAAATGTCGAGGAATTCCACACTGGGCATACACGTTCAAGACAATTTAGCCACTTGGAAATGCAAATTTGATAAGCCAGAGCAGTACTGACACAGCTACTGTACTCCTGGCTGAGCCTTTAGCAGGTGCAAATGAATTCATTTTGCGATAAGAACCCGCACCTGTTGGAGAGCAGCATCAGAAGTAGCCTGTTAGCAAATTCTAAGATATCTGAAATGAGTAGAACATATTAAATTGCAAAGAGAGATCTGAAATGGTATCTACTCACTGATGTGTGTCTTTAATCACAAGGTAGTCTTTATAGCCTGAGAAAACTTTGATATTCTGTTTACCGATGTCAATTCCTAAGTTTTAGCATGCCAGTTAATACCTGCACTGCCAGAATTTTCCTGTTACAGGTATTCTTTATCTGTCTGATCCCATTTTTTTTATTACACAGAAAAGCTCTCAATATGATCTGAAGTGAGATTCTAGGCATTCCTATAGGTAAGTGTTCATTAATTTCCTTCATATTATTTTCCATTTTTTGCCATCCTTTCTCTGGTAGTCCAGCCTGTCCTCTAACTCACTGTGCGCTTATCTCAGATGCTTGTTTTACCTGAATATAGTCACTTTTTTTGGCAATAGCATTTCTTATTACAAAAATTATTCATGTATTTTAACGAAAACATTAAAAAATTCAGTCCTATTTTATTATATATTTAGAAAGAATATTCAAAGGCAGCCTAAGCACTCAACATCAAATTTGCATGACTTCTAATTTTCCTGTAGCATGGAAACTGTGTCCATAATTTGACATGTTTTGTGAAAGTACAAGTTGCAATTCTGAGTTACTACTAGGCAGAATTCATCCTCTTTGACAATTTATAAACAAAGCTCAACCGCTTGTAATATATGAAATCAATTAAATGTTTTCTTTTGCATGTTTTTTAAATTCTTTAGTATAGAGGGTACTAGAAATATTCAGAATCAAAGGACTGGAGAATAATGCAAAAAATGTTTTTTAGCATTAATGAAAAATCAATATACTTATATTGGTGCTATTTCTAAAAGTAATTAAAGACAAGTATTTTTCAAGAATATAAAGATTAAATTAAAGGTTATTTTAAGTTATGTTACACTGTATAGTGGAAATATTTAACAACAACCAATAACGTCATTGACTATTTATTTCAGGTAGTGCTGAAAGGATAGGATGACACCTGAGTATCAGCCCTGCAGGTGGCGCTATTACGATTTTTCATCTAATATAAATTGCTGCATAGTTGCATCCAAGTCTATAATCAATGAAAGGTTGCAAGTTGTTACTGAACCAAAAATGAGGCAACTCTGGAGCCCATGTTCTTGCCATTACGTAGACACTGACTATCTCTGTGGTGTTTTGGCAGGTGGTAAGCACCATATCCTAGACCAGAGGAATCATACAGAATCATAACAAAATCTGGTGAGTCGAGGAATGAGCTTTATCTTTGTAATATAATGCAATCATTTTATGAAACTGAATTCCAAAGAAACTGATAGATAATATTTCTTATAGTCTTAAAACTCTAACTTTTGTAAATTTACTTTCTAAGTTCTTATACAAGTATATGTTGTATGTGTGACATATGTCCAATCCTAGCCCTCCATTTTTTCCTTTCCTATAAGTCTCCTTTATTGTTCTACACAATTTTACTTCCACTTTTACATCCTAGATACAAACATAGTTACATGTCTACCTTAAATTTGAGTGAGAGCGAATGAGAGAAAACATAGGTTTTTAATTTCTGAGACTGGCAGCATTTATTTGCTATTTATATGTTCTAGCAAACAACAAACTTCTTTTTCACAGCTGGAAAAGTTTCCATTGTGTCTCATTTTCTCTACCCATGCCTCTGTTCATGTATATCTAAGTTGGTTCCGTAATTAACTATTGTAGATATTTCTGAAGTATACATTGATGTTCAAGTGTCACTTTGATGTCAACTTGGAGTCCTTTGGGCCAATATCTGAAAATAGCAAAACTGGGTCATCAAAATGCTATTTGTAGATTTAGGGGAAAAAAACCCACATTTATTTCCATACTACCTAGCACTAGCTTACATAACTACCAGCAATGCATGGCAGGGTTCCTCTGTTCTACATCTTTACCAGCTTTTGTTGTTATATTAGACAGTAGAAAATATATTCACGTATAAATTAATTGGTAGAAACACTAAGTAATCATTAGAATTTTGGAAATTAGCTGAACTGATTGTTGAAGATATTCAAGAATAATTTAAAGAAAAAAATGAAGCTCAGTTCATTCCTTTTTGAAATTTTAGACCATCAAATTTCTTGATAATATTTCATCTATAATTTTAATTTTTCTTTCCCAAATCAAAGTCTAAATAATGGAGAGGCTCCAGGAAAGTATTGCAATATTTTTCTCTTTGGAGTTAAGTGTTTTAAAGACATCCTACAGGTATGGTATGAAAGACTCTTCTTTTGAGCTATCTTGGCATTTGTGAAACTGAGATGAGCTTCCAGCCTAGGCTGCCTGCGTGCTGGAAAAAGATTACTGAAGAAACCACCAAGAGTTTCTAAATTAAAAACTACAATGACAATAGCTGAATTTAGTGGAAGGCAGCTAATTTCCTTCTATCATGCACCCTCCTTTGATTTCTTTCTTTTCTTTCTCATTTGTCACTGTCCTGTAAATAGAGGATCCCACTGGTGTGCTACCTAAACACACCCCAACAGATATGCTTGGGAACAGAAGAAGCCCTTCCTTCATGAATTTACATTAAAGCGGAGCAAGAACTGTCTCCCACTGTGTGGCTGCCAGTATTCACTCTCTAGGAAAATATTGAACTTTATTTTTCAGGTTCCCTGTTTAGGAATCAATGTTCTGCTAGACTGTGTAGAATAACAGAACGGTGCTTTCTATGCCTTCAATGACCCTCACAAATGGAAACCATGGCCAATGATGAGAAAGAAATCATGAAGAACTAACTCTGTATTTCATTTGCAATCAGAGGAATTTTATACATTTTTTCTGAGAAAGGCAAAATAGCTCAAACTCAGGAGGATATTAATGCAATTATGGGATTAAAACTATCTCTTAATTACTTTTAGGGATGGATGAACTTGGCCATATTTTGAGCTTATGGCGTATCTCAAATATTTAATCATATATCTAGAGTTTCTTATTTTTTCACTTTTTTATTTTTTAAATATTAGTTAAAGTTTATTAACTTTATATCCCAGCAGTATCCCGCTCCCTCATTCCTTCCCAATCTCACCCTCCCTCCCTCTTCCCCTCCCTACCCCTTCCCAGGTCCACTGATAGGGGAGGACCTCCTCCCCTTTCATCTGACCCTAGTCTATCAAGTATCTTCAGGACTGGCTACAAAGTCCTATGTGGCCTGGCAGGGTTGCTCCTCCCTGGGGGAGGGGGAAGGTCAAAGAGCCCGCTATTGAGTTCATGTCAGAGACAGTCCCTGTTCCTCTTATTAGACTACCCACGTGGATTCTGAGCTACAATGGGCTATGTCCAAACAGAGGTTCTAGGTTCTGTCCATACATGGTCCTTGGTTGGAGAAACAGTTTCATAAAAGACCCGTGTGCCCAGACATTTGTGCTCCTGTCCTCTCCAGGTCTTACTAACTCCCCCTTCTTTCATATGATTCTCTGCACTCTGCCGAAGGTTTGGTTATGAATCTTAGTATCTGCTTTGATACACTGCTAGGTAGAATCATTCAGAGGCCCTCTGTGGTAGGCTCCTGTCCTGTTACTTGTTTTCTCTTACATCCAATGTCCATCCCATTTGTCTTTCTAAGTGAGGATTGATCATCTTACCCCGGGTCCTCTTTCTTGTTTATCTTCTTTATGTGTATAGAAAAATTGTGAAGGTATTTTGATGGGGATTGCATTGAATCTGTAGATTGCTTTTGGCAATATGGTCATTTTCACTATATTAATCCTACCAATCCATGAGCACGGGAGGTCTTTCCACAACCTAAGATCTTCTTCAATTTCTTTCTTCAGAGATTTGAAATGTTTTTCATATAAGTCTTTCACTTGCTTGGTTAGTGTCACCCTGAGGTACTTTATGTTATTAGTGGCTATTGTGAAGGGTGTTGTTTCCCTAATTTCCTTCTCGGCCCTTTTATCTTT
>CM053763.1:36441582-36461052 GCA_028658305.1 Pachyuromys duprasi
TTGATTTCAGCCCTGAGTTTGATTATTTCCAGAATAATTGGAATAGATGAAAAAGAAAACTCCAGGCTCCAAGGACTGGAAAATATTTTTAAGAAAATCATAGAAGAAAATTTTCCAAACTTAAAAAAAAGAAATGTCCATAAACATACAAGAAGCCTACAGAACACCAAATAGACTAGACCAGAAAAGAAATACCTCTTGTCACATCATAGTCAAAACACTAAACCTACAAAACAAAGAAAAAATATTAAAGGCAGCAAGGTAAAAGGGTCAAGTAACATATGAAGGTAGGCCTATCAGACTCACACCAGACTTCTCATCAGAAACTATGAAAGCCAGAAGGGCTTGGGCAGAAGTCATGCAGTCCTTAAGGGAACACAGATGCCAACCAAAACTACTATACCCAGCGAAGCTTTCAATCAACATAGATGGAGAAAACAAAATTTTCCATGACAAAACAAAATTTATGCAATACCTACACAACAACCCAGCCCTTCAGAAGGTACTAGAAGGAAAACTTCAGTCCAATGCAAATTTCATGATTTCCTTGTTTTTAATTGCTGAGTAGTATTCCATTGTGTAAAAAGTACCACAATTTCTGTATCCATTCCTCAACTGAAGGAAATCTGGGTTGTTTCCAGGTTTTAATTTTTTAAAGCTCCTAGACAGCTTTGTTCTACAGATATTCCATAATTTATTGCAAATACAAATAAAAATATTTTAGTTTGTTTATAACTAAGAAAACATTTGGCTTTATGATTTCCTATTAATAGTTGTGGTTTTATTTAAAAATGAGTCTTAAGTATTCTAGAAGTTTTGTGGGTAGAAAAATATTTTTAGGGAACTGCCATGGTCTTTGCTATATAAACACCACATTTATTTTTACATCTGGGAATCACATTTTTAGAATGCACACTGTGAATGCTTTGTTTAAATTACACATAATTTATCGGTCAGATAAGGATTTTCTGGTTTTATCAAAAATCGTGAAATAAAGCCTTTCATGAAATTTCAATAATTTCCATTTTTGTTAGATTTCTTCGCCAAAGCAAGACTACAGTTCAGAAGAGCATGTATGTTTGGCTTAAATTCCATTTCTGTTAAGGTTAGTGTATCAGCCTTATGTAAAATCATGTTCATTATCATATTTAGCATATATATGTACATTGTAGATATACATATATGTACATATATAGGTATATAAACGATATTTTAATTCTCCAGACACTATAGGACAATAGTAGCTTTTTAGTATGACTCAAGACTGTTTGCCAGTCACTACTCAGGCATCTTGTCAAAGCTTTTTCTGTACAACCAATCCATTCCAATTGTTGTTTCTTCTACTTTAGGGTTTTGTTTCCAAATACATTCACTGGTCAAAATATTTTAATTCTGCTAGTGACAATAACATTTTCCTCTCCCGGGGTCACCTCATCTCAGAATACTGCGTCTTTTCTATTGCTGGTACTTTACAGCTGTCAACTCTGCTTCAAGAACTTCAGCAGAGGCTATTTGTCACAGGCTGTCTAGCACCACTATGTCTCATGAAGCATTTTCTCTAGTCTTGTTTATTTTCTTTTTCAGATGGTAGATAGGATGTTTCAACGAAAATGTATCTTAATCTTCGGGGACAACAAATGCCTTGAATAAATTGAACGGAAGCCATTGAATACATTTACCTTTAAAAAATGTGCTTTGAGTGTTTCTTCCATATTCAACCTCATCACTGCATCCCTGGCATTCATATTAGAGTAACTTCTCATAGCCACTTTGCTAAGTTTTTCTCTGCCACTTGAACATAACCAGTGTTCAGACCTACTGCAAATGGGCCATGACATAGGTTTCCAAAATCCAATTCTACTGTGTTTTTACAATCCCACTAGCAAAAATTTATGTGCTGCTAACATTAAGTTACTTTAGCTGGTTTGAAGTGCAGAGGTGTCAGGGTCCACAGAACTAAAGGAAGCTGACATAGAACTTATGACTTCTTAAAGGTTTATATGTTTCATTAGATTTGGTTTGTATAACCCTGTTATTTTATTCAAATAAGGCTTTTATTTTTATCTTTTTCCATATCATGGCTGCATTTGTCTTTTAAGAAATTACATTTCCAGGCCTCTTTGGTGCTATGGCCATGTCATTGGTTTGCTTTGCTTTGCTCTAATTACAGACTGAGGGTGACATCTATAGCAAGGAAAGAGGCTTTGAAGTGAAAGATTTGTTCTCCACTGCGGTAGATTGGGAACCCAGGAGGAAAAGCCTCAATTTCCTTGCTACTGTGCACCACGACAGAGATAACATTCAAATGCATTTTTAAAAACTCTATGTACTGTATTAAATTTCTTCTTTTTATAAAAGCTGCTGTCTTATCACATTTTTGTCATAGGCAGTCTTATATTATTTATTTATGACAATTCTTTTGTTCCTTTTCTGCACTGTAATTTTGGGGCCTTTTCCAAATTAGCATTCAGTTCGTAAATTTATAATATCATCCTATCTTTTGCTGATTTCTCAGAAAGCCCACAGACTGTTTAAGACAGATTCAATGAAACTTGGAATTGCCGGCAAAAAGACTAATCTTTGGTTGCTATTTGCACTTAGAGGCAACTGTCTCTTTACATTCTTTTTCCATTCACCTTGGTGAGAATTAAAATTGACAGAAACAATTTCTATAAAGTAAAAAAATGAACAAAGAAGTTGAAAATACATATCCAACTCTCTCACACCAGACTTCATGTATAGTCTTAGAAGTTAGTTTCTGTTTCAAGTAGAGTACATTCATTCAAATTACTAAAGTAATATTATATGAAATACTTATTTCAAATTTTAAAACCACAAGCTCCAGTCTGTATGTAAATCAACTGATTTTCAAAACTATGGCAACAAATGAAAGAATTAATGGACACAACTCAAATTGAAATTTGAAGATATAGTACATTAAAAATGAAAATGCCTTCAGTTGCCTTGGTTGTGCCAATGATATAGTCAAACACGGTGCTAGTCATAATTATAAAACAAATAGCAGAGTATGGGTCTTTCTTCTTCCAAATGATGTAATTAGTACTACTTTCCTTTGACTTATGAGTAAGAGATGTTGGTAATTGTAAACATATCTTGACAGCAAGTCTTTCATGTTCTAGGTTTCATATCCAGATGGTATTTCTTCTATTAAATACTAGTTGCAAAATGGCACCTCAGCAGACCACCCCTAACAAATTTTGTTTTTCATACACAATGTATTAAAATTTAGAAATGTGTGCCTACATTTTTGAGAATTCTGCATTATTGCAATTTAAAAAAAAATGGTTACATCTTTCCCTTCTTCCGGTAGGGTAATAGTGTCTGAAACTAGTAGTTCTTACTTTCTTCTGTTTTTCTTTTAAAATATCTACTTTATTATAATAATTCCTGAAAACTTATTTGTTATAGCTCATAACATGTAAGTTGCTTGAAAATTAAGTTGAGATCAATTACCCTTCAGAATGATCATATTTTAGGAGATAGTCTCAAAACCATTAGAGCCTCTGATGAGGCCTTAGTGTGGGAGCGCATGTAAGATGTCAGGACAGTAGTGGAGGGTGTGTGAAGTGACACTTGAGAAATACTTGTCACGTAGAGCATGATGCACCA
This sequence comes from Pachyuromys duprasi, assembly GCA_028658305.1. Classification (NCBI taxonomy): domain Eukaryota; kingdom Metazoa; phylum Chordata; class Mammalia; order Rodentia; family Muridae; genus Pachyuromys; species Pachyuromys duprasi. The sequence goes on from CM053763.1 coordinate 36,445,213, forward strand.
CCCACCCAAAAACGGTCTTCACAGAAACCTCCCCAACACAGGGAATTCTTAACCTCCGTAAGTTTTCAGAGAGTGGTGGGAATTTCCGCAACTCATCATCTAATCTGACTTGGCCTACGTAACAAGGAGAATGGGGGAGACAGATACCGCCTTTGACTGCAAGGTTATCTTTCAGTTGTAAGAAGGAGGAGCTGGGCTTGCTGTCTTCACCCTCGTATGCCCCACTTTCTACCCAATCCTATATGCTCTAATTTTCATAGGAGATGCTGTCTGCTACAGGGGCTGGCCCCAATAACTCCAAAATCGAAGCAGCTAGGTGATCTGTGGTGGAACCATCTAAACCTTGTTCCTTCTTAAAATGCTTGACTTTATTCATTGGTATGAAATGACTGGTTCTCCAAGCATTTTACTTGAAAACCTTTGAAGAAAAGGTGTGGCTTTAGCAAAATTTGTAACTTTGAAGTCTACTTGGAATTCGGGGTTATTCTGAGGCCATTATGGAACGGTGTACTATTTTTAGAAAGACACAGAATGTGTTGAGATGAATGGTTAAACCCAAAATCTACCATTTATGCTTCCTGGTATCTATTTTGGTAAAATGAAATTACATTTTCAATTGAGAGGTGTTAGCTTTGCACATAATTAAAAATCTGTGCTATAGAGAATAACTCAAGGAGTATGATGCTAGTGCTTTCTCATGGTTTTATTACAAGGCATAATGGAGTAGCTACTTGCATACCTGTAGAAAGGGACTCTGCGGAAGTAAAACTGAAGACTGGGACCAACATGAAGATTTGATGACTTAGTAACAGAAAGAAGCAAAATAAAGCACACTTCACCTATTATGTTATTGGCAGTATATTTATATGATAAATGTAGATAAAACCATGCAGATCCTATGTAACAGTAGACTCACCATAAACGTGTATCTTACTATTTCCAAATATGCAGTATTTACTGACACTGGCTTTCTTTCAGTTAAGCAAATATTTATACCCTCAAGAATCTTATATTCATATGTCATCATACTTTCTGTATGTTACCATCAACTACTGCTATGTATACATCATAAAATTTCTATTAATTTATTTTCATTTTAGAGTACAGAAAAAATCACTAAAAACCATATTCTAAAGTAATTATAATTCAAAACATTTGATGCATTTCTAGCTCAATATGTTTCTGAAAATATTTTAACATATCAATATAAATGCATAATTTGGATGGGTCTTTCAGATCAATTTAGAATATCTTGAAATCCTGTACTTGTTTTGTTCCTAGTGTTAGAATGTTTCCATGTTCAAATGATCAGATTAATAATCTAAAATTAATATGCCTGTATTATATGCTCTGAATGAAATATTTACTTCTTTTTGTACTTATAAGAGAAATACAGAATTACTAATGAACAGCAATAATTATTTTATTATTATTTTAATGAAGAATATTTCCTCACTTATTTTGTGTCGTTGTTTGCTTTCTAAGATCTTTAGTCGTATGTAAAACATTAGAAAATACACTATTGTCATTGTTTTTTTTCCTCCCTGATGTTCCCTTTTAGTTGTCAGTTCCTTTTGCTAAGGTGTTCTAGGGATGTTTTACAGTGAATCATAATAGAGAGTTGCATTAAGTGTTTAAAACCATGCTGTATGAATACAGGGTAAATTGGGTTACACTTTTTTTTTTCATTTGTTTGCTGCCCTGCACAGTCATTTCACCAACTTAGCTTTAGCATTTACCACCAGCTCCCAGCTGCAGTGGGAAATTCAATGGCCTCATTATTGTGCCTGAACTGAACTGTGTCAGTCTGGAGGAGAGCCTAAGCCAGAGGCAGATTGGGGCCTTCCGGTTCATCTGCGCTTTGAGCTGGTTCAGCAGAGGCCTTGGAGTCAGGAAGGATACCATCAGCTCTTATGTGAGGAGGCTTTGGCGCTGCTGTAAATCCTAAACGAATAGCAATTTTTGCCCTTTGAGACGAGCAGAAAGCTTTTGAACTCTTGTTGGATTCCAGGATCACAGAGATCAGCTTGACTCCTGGAAGCAGGGTGTGTTCATTCAGAGGCAGCGGCTCTGGCAGGCAAAGAGGATTGTCGGAGCCTATTTTCCTTTTAGCAGCAGGAGTAAGTACTATAAAGAAACAGGGCTCAGGGAGGCTGCAGGATGCATAAACAGTATGTAATCCACCGAATGTGCTGGGAATTAGAGAAGAAGGGCTCAGCTACACAATTCTGCTGTTACTAGGTTCTGTGGGAGACACCACTACAGCCAAGCAGACTACTACTGCTTGCAGAAAAGCTATTTCTTTTTTAAAGTAAGACGTCCCATGCATACTGAACTCCCTTCATCAGTTTAATCTGCATATCTCACACTCCTCAAAGTCTTAAGATTCTGTCACAGAAATTAGAACGGACAAGACTTTCTTTAACGGTGCTAAATCATTTATTAGATGTACTAATTACATTTATTAAACTATTTTGAAATCAAGAGAAAGTGGATATTGTCGATTAATAGCTTGAGTCGGCCCAACAAGACAAAGGAGCACAGGGCAATACTGGGCGTGGCAAGGACGATGTTGTTTTAGACACAAAAGAAAAGAAGGAAAAATACCAGAAAAATGGCTGCAATGTGAACTATTAAACATTTTTCCTGTGATTTGTATGATAGCAGGGTCTGACTCTTTGAATAGACTTGAATACATTGTAGGAAGGAAAAAATAAAAGAGCCTGTCATCAATCATTGGATATTTATGCTCAGAAGGAGTGTTTTCTTCTTTCTTTGTCATTTGTTTAATGGCCCACACAGCATGGCTCCTGAAGGCTATGGCACCAAGCCCTGGAGGCACGTGCCCAGAGTCCAGCACGTGCTCTCCCCATGCTAATTTGTCAGGGCTATTCAGAAGAAGGAAGCTGAATGCAGGAAGCAGACAGAAAAAGGAGCAGGGGTTGGCCAGACACCTAACTTGCAGCTGTGCTCTTGTTTCTGGGAGAGCTCTCACTTGCTTTCCTTCCAGCAGCATTTCAGGAGAGCAAGAGCTGGCACAGTTTTCCGTGTGGCTTTCTTCCTGCGGAGGAAGAGAAACGGCAGGAACTCCATCCGTACATTTTTAAATTACCCTCTTATTTCCCATTGAAAGGCAAAGATTTCAGGCTATTTCACAGGATAATAAAATAATGAGCAGTAATTAGTCAAACCTCTCGGGGGAAAAAAAAGTCTTAGTATGGTATCATTTGTCAGCACAATTGTGTCACTTAAATAGAAAGATGTTTTTACTTGTGGCTATGGTTATGATTTTTCCATTTTCAAAGATTTCACATAAGAGAGGAGTGAACTGATGAAATTCTGCTGCCGCGTAGTCTTGGAAGCAAAAGAAGTGTTAAAAGGTTTGAGCTTACCAGTGAATTTTGACAATGTAAACTCTTCCTTTTTCCTTCAGTATTTGAGAAGGTGAGTTCAGCAAGTGTCTGTTCCCTGAATGATGAATTAGAAGTGGGGCTGAGTAGACATTTGACATTGAAGATTTCATGAGCATACACATAGATATGGAGATTCTACACTTAACTCCAGGGTCCCCAAGCAAAGAAAAGGAGATGGATGATAACAGACAAGCACTTCAGCTCTTGTTCCTTGGGTCCCAGAAAAGTGCCCTTGTGAACTGTCACATCATGTTTTTGAATCATGAAATACAGAATTATGATTGCCTTAGAAAGGAATCTAAGTCAGAGCATTCCAGGTAGGGCCCATAATTCTACATTGTATGTTAAATAAGGAAAAGTAACCTAATAATCCTATACACTGTTTAAAATGATGTTGAGTGAAATCCCCTGAAAAGAAGTTGTGTCTGGCTGTTAGCCAAAACTATTGAAAAGAAGCCATTCCTAAAGCGATGCATTGGCCTATCAAAATTTCAGTGCTATGGAAGGATTGGAATTTTGCAGGTCTAAAGGCTAATTACCTTACCTTGGGGTAATTCTAGCCTTTGGGAATAGCCATTCCTTGACCATTTCTATGTCTCTTTGTCAGAACCACAAGCACCACCAACCAAAAAACTCAGAATGTCATCAATTAGCATTTTGAACCTATAGAAAAATTCCTCCATCTCATTAACCTACCTCCTTGATGTACCCACCAATGTATTTTAAATTTGCCTTGATTTATGACTTTCTTTGTTCTACATAACTATAAATAATTCATAAAACTGCTTCCATGTTGGGAAATATCTGTATCTCTGGGCCATGGTGACTCAAAATGGCTCCAGAATAAACTATACTTTCCAATCCATTTAAGATAAGAGCTGTGGTGTTTTGACCAACACTAGGTACTTATTTTTAAATACAATCATTTAGCTTTTGTTCAATGGACATTTGTTGAGTTTGTTGTGTATCAAAGTTATAGGCTACAAGGCAAATAAGTATTATCCAGGTAGAATATACTTTTCAATAAGGTATAGTTATTGTGCAGTGAATATCAATAAAAGGCTATTAATTTTTACTTGCTTAATTTTAGAATATTATAATGAAAAAAATTGAGACTTAAGATAAACCAGGAATAGTGATCTGAATTTTCATAAGGAGAAATCATAAACATAAACTTAGTCATTAAAATTAACACTATAGCCTAGAAATACCAAATAAACAACAATGGAATCACTGTTACAATCCTAAGATTGAGCTGTTTAATCAATAAATTAAAGTGACATCAAAATTAGAGTACAGAACACCTAGTAGCTGAAATGCATTTTGGGACAACAGGTTCAAAGACAGACAGTGGTTATGGATCCGGAAGAACCTAGTTTTGCAACCTGGCTGTGTTCAGTCCAAAAGAAGCATGTCTTATCTGCTTATCAGCAACTTTAGAAAAGGCTTTTAAAGAGGGCTTTGCTGACATTGCATAGGAAACTCAGAAGTACTGTAGTAGACAGCTAACAAAGGGTAGCTGCTCTTGTACTGCTGTTATTGTGATGTTTAGTTTTGGTTGCTAACTTGGCTGAATTTAGAATTCCCATAGAAATCAACCTCTGGGCACCTTTATGAGGGATTTCCTCACAGATTAGGTTAATTGATATAAGAATTCCTACCCTAGATGTGGTGGTCTTAGTCTTCAGGCTGAGAACTCAGGCTTAAGAAAAAGGAGAAGAGTTGAGCATCAGCCTTCTATCTCTGCTTCAGGATTCTGTGTACACTGTGATTGGTTGCCTCATGTTCCTGTATCTGCTCTACCATGCAGTACTATACACCGAAACTGTGGGCAAAATAAGTGTTTGATGACAGCAGTGTGAATATTAAGTAATATGGCTATAATGTTTAATTATGATTAAATATAAAATACAGCTAGAGTCATATTTTTTGTTGTGGTGGTGATACTTAATCCTCATTTACTGGATTAGAATCATGTAGGAGACAGACTTCTGGGTATCTCTGCTTCTATTTCTAGAGAATTTAACTGATAAGGGGATGATCAACCTGAACATGGACAATGGCATCCCATGGAATGGGTTTCCAGACTTAATGCAAAGGAAGAAAGGCTAAAATGAGAACAGGACTCGTGCTTACCGTGCTCTACTTCCTCATGACAGACAAAATGGGAATATCAGCAGCTGACCTAAAATGGACAACAGAAATGATCCCTTCCTTAATTTTGTTAGGTATTTTTGTCAAGGCAACAAGTCAATTAATTAGCATGGTGTCTATGAAAAAAAAGCTGAATTAGAATTTGGGGTAAAGTTTTGAAAAAATGTTTTACAATACAGAGTTGATCTTGCTGCTCCAATAGGTAGAAAACAGATGATACTAAATGATTAAAATAGTAAATGAACATCCAGCGAGGTGGTGCACACGTTGAATCCCAACACTCTGAAGGAACATGTATGTTGATCTCTGTGGGTTTGTGGTCACCATGGTCTACAGTGTGAGTTCCAGGAGAGAGAGAAACTCTGTATCAAGGAAAACATTTAATGAATAATTTATCATCACTAAGTGTTATCTGAGGATGATGTAAATAATTTGTTGAACAGTGTTTGCCACACCATCCAGCAACCTAAGAGGTATACACTTGACAGCTTCTCCAGTATACATCTCTAATAAAGGCTGTTGTTCTCTTTGCCCCTGCCTCTTCATTCAGGTCATGATGTGAAATACAGCCTACAGAGGAATTTCCTCTTTTATCCTGAGTTTTGAGACAAGCTCTCAGCTATTATTATGTCTCTATACCTCAAATCAAATTCTATACAATGTGTTCTAGAATTCAGCTAAATGTGCTCACAAGACGAGCTGAAGTGTTAAGAAATATTAAGCCAGTATTTTAAGCAAGTGATAATTTTAGGCATACACAATATTTTGATAAGAGATTGTAATTAATCACTTTAAGTCAAAGAAGCTTAGTTACTTAACTAATTTATGATCCTCTTTACTAGCTAGTTCTTCCATATTAAGTATGCTGTCCCCATTCCTCCTCCCACCCCAGTTAGGTAATGAATTATCTGGGCTGGTGAATGATCTCACTCATTGATGGATTCACAGTTTGATTGGACTGCCATGAGTCAGTGGAACTGAAGGAGGCAGAGCCTGATTGGCGAGAAGCAGTTGAACTGACTGTAGAAGCTATGTTATTCTCCACCCTTTTGCTGCCCCACTCTGATTCTTGTCAACCATACTGTCAACTGTTCTACTATGTAATTCCTGACGTAATGCAATGATTGATAGACACTGCGTGCTGAATTGAATTCTCCTTCTCATGAGTTATTTCTCTGAGACATTTGGTTATAATGATGATAAAATGGACTAACACAGACTTATTGTGAGTGGGACTGAAAGTACATTTCAATTCTGGTGCTATTTGCAAATCCTGCAAGGAGAGAATATATGAAGTTTTACTGAGAAGAAAGTGGAAGGAATTTTTAGTAATTTTATTTGATTAGCTACCTGATTAGAATGAGCCAAGGCAATACTGTCAGGGAAGTTTAAAGAAAAATGTTAACTGATGAACCTAAATTTGTAACATAATTAAAACAAAAACAATTCTATTTGGCCCAAAAGAAATTCTATTCGTGCCCAAAAGATAAGTCAAGATGTTATGAAATTTTAAGTTAACACCTTGAAGCCTGCTTGTTAAGCATTTGCTTACAGGCAAGCATGGAAAGTGGTTTGCTATAGGGGGAAGCCTGGCTGAGGGAGAATGACAGAGGAATGTACTCCTCACAGGCTTGGGAGCAAGTGAATCCACAGTGGTACTAGTATGATATATTGATAAGTTCAAGGCATGGGAGATTCTCAAGTTGTTACGATGGAGAATATAATGATAAAATTGACAGAAAGAGAACTCTTATTTTCATAAACAATTCTCAGTTTTTACTGAGTAAAACTTTGAGGGAAAAAAGGGGATGGTTTTCAAGGTAGAAATGAAACAGGAAGTGCTGAAGAGTGGTCAAAGTCAGCAGCAATCGAGGTGGAAAGAGACTTTGATATCATTTTGAGTTTAAAATAATTAATAAAACTCATTAGTCTTAATCTGTGATGAAGATTTTGTTTGCTTGTTTCCATCGGATTCCAGAGTCTGTGATGTCTTAGTGTGGCTTTATACCAGCAACTCACTAGATAGCTGTTAGGTTTGTAGCCTGATTCTTCATTTGTCCCTATTGTTCTGAGAACCACCTTCTTGAACTGGGCCACTACTATTTTCTTTGCTTCTCCAGCCACAGGTGTTCATTGTAGGACCATCCATCCCCTGATCATTCAAGGTAATTTAATAAATACCCTCTTAAGTAAATAAGTAAGGGAGTGAATACATAAATGTGTGTTGATTAATATAATAAAAACTGGTAACAGGTATCATTTTTCAGGCAATAGTCTACCTAAGCATGGACTTAACTCAGACTATCATATTGTTTTTAAAAAGTATTTTATTTCATCCTAACATTTCTGCTTTGTTGAAGTACTCTTTTGATTTTTCTTTTGCTGTGATAAAACATTCTGGCTGGAAGCAACCTGAGAAGAAATGGTTTTATTTGGCTTGTACTTCTAGGCCAGAATACACCACTGAGTGACACTGAGGTAGAAATCTCAGCAGGAACTTTGAGGAGAACCAAGGAAGAATGTTGCTTGTTGGCTTGCTCTTTGGGAAACTCTTTGGCTAATTTGCAGCTTGCTTTCTTATGTAGCCCAGAAGTGTATGCATATGAGTTGCACTCTACGCATACAGTGGGCCTTCTTATATCAACAATAAAGAGAATGACAGACAAGCTCACAGACCAATCTAATAAAAGCACTTCCTCAGCTGAGCTTCCCACTTCCTAATTGCATCACATTTTCAGTAACAACCAACACAACTAACAAACATTCATATTTCTATTTTATGTGTAGTGACAGAGAAAGAATCTGAATATTACTTTGGATGAGCATGTAGTATTTTTTTACAATTTCTATTTATATCTTAGATTCTTGGGTTTAAGTTAGATATTTATGCCATTCACTTTGACTGTGAAATAGTCATATATAAATTAGCTTTAGCAAAATGGAGAGATTATTTTTCAGAAAATTTAGAGGTTTTATATGTATAGATATATTTCTGAATGTAAACAATATACATTCTGTTGGTTGTTTTTGTTTTAATTAACATATGATTTTATATACACCATTTTGATGTGTGTTTATAATTTTAAAGATCACATGAATTTGGTAACAGCTAAGTTAAGCCACTGAGTATTCTTTCAGATAAAGTATGTGGCCTGAATGGTAAGAAAACTAGTTTTTTAATCTCTATGGAAAAATGTTAGATGCTTTTTAGGTGGCCTTATTTACCTCCTTTTTAGGCCAGGGTGCATTCATTGTATTCACTTACAAAAAAGATAATAGGAAAGTCCAGACTAAATGCTTACTCAAGAAACATCTGAGCAGTCCAGTCACCCAGGCGAACAAATCGTGTGGTCCTTTTAAATTTTTCTTTTGTGCAAAGCAATGGACAAGCTCCATCAACTTTTAGCTCTGTCCCTTTCTGATTTAGCAAAGACTTTTATGCCAATGCAAAGATGCTTCTAAAGCAGGATTTCCAAAACTGGGCAGTGGTTTTTAGTCAGAAATAGTCCTAAGAGGCTTAGGCTTCATCTCTCTCTTAAACAACAACCTAAGAACCCATTTTCATCTGTAGTCATCACAAGAAGACTCTTTAGCGAGGGTACATCTCTTTAAAGCCTTGCCAGCTAGTTGATGGCAGCTTCATCATAGTTCTTGTCTGAAGTTCAGTGGTACATTCAATTGTTGTGGTGTGCCTACATGTCTGTAAATGTGGCTGTCATTTTTTAGAGGCAGGGCTTCATGCTCTCTATTTTAGAAATCTCTAAGAGCAAACACAGTATAAGTTTTACCTTCAGGGTGGTATACTGGTTGGAACTTCAGGTAGGACAAACTATGTTCATCACAATTCTGATATTCATGCAAAATAGCTGAGGTTTTTTTTAAGGAGCCTGGGTAATATTCGTTTTACATTTAACTATCAGGAGTGTACCATGATATTATAGCAAGATAATTCTTCCCGGTTACGTAACCCAAAACAACAACAAAAAAAACTTAACAAAACAAAACAACAAACAACCACAACAACTGAGCCATTCCTCTGTTAACCATCCATTACTCCTTATTCCATCAGTAGTCCTAAATGTAACATCTGCTGATGCTGCTGTACAATTAATCTTTGCTTTTGTTTTCTGCAAATCTCTAGGAAGCCAAAATGACCTTGATATTATGGTGATACTTTAGTGATTTTATAGGCTATTTTCAGAATCTTATTATTAAGCATTTTAACCTTATTTATAATAATTGACATTCACCTTTAACTCACAGATTAGAAAATACCTGTAGTATATTACTTTATTAGCTTTTGAGCAAATGTTCACCAAATCCTTTCTGCATTTCGTTAAAAATAAGTGTTATATACCTCCTGATAAAACCTGCAGTGTTAAGTGCCCAATAAAATACTCCAAGACTAAAACGACAATTAATATTTTACCATTATGCTGACGTGTGAAGACTTGCCAGCAAAGGTATGAATCACTGGGTTTTCATTTCTTTAATTCTGTATTAATTGGTACTTGAGGCAATAAACCATAGCATATAACTCTAGCCTCAGATAAGCTTTAATGAGAACCCGACCTTTGCTTCGATACTTCTATGACAGTGAGAGAGTTCAAGATAACCCTTTGCAGCTCAAATTTATGAGATAAATGTTCTTAGCATTTCCTTATCTTACCCTGAGCTGATTATTGAGGATATTTTGGGATTTATAATTGAGAATTGGAAGAAAATTATATTCTATTATGTCCAGTTCAGGGGAATTTTAATAGCACTGGAGTAATGTCTCAGGTTCATTATCTCACACCTGGAAAGTAATCAAGGTTCAAAGCTCAGCAAAAGGCTTGCAACTTTCCTAAAATTATGGTATGAAAACTCTGAAAGGCCACATGGCTATACTTTCACTCTAATATCATAAAATCTTTAAAAGAAATTTATTCTTCATTGTTTCCTTTTTTGGGGCAGGATACACATAATTCAAGAACATCTTGAACTTCTGATTCTCCTATCTCAACTTTGAGAGCTCTGGCTGAGATTACTAACACATGCCACTATGTTTGATATTTATAGTGATGGGGACTGAGCCCAGGGTGTCATGCATGCCAGGGGTGCAAGCACTGTATGAACTGTGCTATATTCTCAGGAAGAGGTACTTTCTATACTTCAAATTAACAGTTATGTGTTAATATGTATTAACAAAGAAAGGTTACAGTTCCACTGGTCATGTTTAAACTTTCGAAATCAAAACTTGGCTCACGCACTTATTTTATTTCCCTAAAATGGAAATGAACATATATATATATATATATATATATATATATATAGAGAGAGAGAGAGAGAGAGAGAGAGAGAGAGAGAGAAATATTTTGTTCACGATATATGTATATATTGTTCACCATTGAGTGACACTGAGGTAGAAATCTCAGCAGGAACTTTGAGGAGAACCAAGGAAGAATGTTGCTTGTTGGCTTGCTCTCTGGGAAACTCTTCGGCTAATTCCCAGCTTGCTTTCTTATGTAGCCCAGAAGTGTATATACATATATTGTGAACAAAAAAGTAAGCTGTGGTAGGTAAATCAGAAGAGAATGATAGCCAAATAAAAGATGTCTGCAATTTTCTGGACGAGAGCAAGTGTTAGGTTAGGAGTTGAAGATTGGGTAGCTAGAGATTGTTAACAGAAATATAGCAAAGTCAGTAAACAAGTTGCTCAGTGAGTTTCAGAATCTCTGGTTTTGGAATCACTGATTAAGTAAAGCTTCAGAGTCAGAACTAAGCCTTACACTGGTGTTATCGGAATTTTTAATAGCGTACTTCTGCTGCTTCTCTCTCTCTCTCTCTCTCTCTCTCTCTCTCTCTCTCTCTCTCTCTCTCTCTCTCTCTCTCACACACACACACACACACACGCTATGAATGTTCTCTTTAGAGGTAAGCTTGTCAATCCTTAAACCTCATTCTACCCAATAAATAAATATCTTAAATAATCCAGGTTATTATGATTTCAGTGAATGACAAATATGTCTCCACTACAGCAATGCATGTGGAAAATAAATTTAGAAGATTAATTTTCTTGCAAAAAAAGGAAAAGAAGAATGAATAAATATGAAAGCAGTGGCAACATGAAGAAATTAATATTATAGTAAAGAACACCAGTTGGTGTCAGTATTTTTGTTTTTATTTGCTTCAAATTTTAAAAGGTCATGCTTGTTGTTTTAGAAATTATATTTAAGATCTTTGTATATTTAAGATGTTGGTATACTTATTCAGCTGCAAGAAGATACCTATAAACATATGCATGCCTGGTTTGATGTATTTCTGCAGCTTACAACATAATAAACAAAATGCACCAATAGCCCAATGAAATGGATTTTGTAAAATAAAAAGTAAACTCTATAAACATTTTGAAGACATGGGATACCAAATTAAATTTATTAAAATACAAAGTAGTAAAGTTCAGAAATGAAAGATGTAATGTAATATTCTGTGATATAGATGAAGTCCTCATTATGTTCCAAACAAAATTCTGAACATATAAAATACATTAAATCTAATTTTAATCTATGTCTGTACGATAAGTGTTACTATTTTTTATAAAAGAAAAAAATTGAATGTCAATGAGAAGAACAAGTAAATTTGCTTGAAGTTATATTGCTAGCAATTAGCAACATTAGCCTTTGAGTTCTTGTCTTTTGAGCATATGGACCATCATTTTCATGACTTCTAAACTTCCCTTTATAAACAATTATTTCCACCTTGGGAAAAGACTCAGTACACAAAGCACTTGACATAGAGGAATGAAGATCTATTTGAGTAAGAATCTTCAGAACCCGCTAAAAGCTGAGCATGGTACTGCATATCTGCTAATCTATTTCTTAATGCTAGGTGAAAAGAGAGAGAAGTTTCTGGAAGCTCAGTGGCCTGCTTCCCTACAGAGTCAGCAGTGAACAGCAAGGAAACCTTGTCTCAAATAAGATTTAGTGCAAGATATTAAAGAAGTGACACCTGAGGCTGTCTTCTGATATTCACACACCTGCCTTGGCAAGAGCACTTCCATTCAAAAATGCACGCTCCCCCCACACACCACACACAAAGAAAAATTGTTTTAATGTATCTGTTAATAGAAAAAACAGACTCCAGTTTGTGGAGACTTTGTTATTCTCATGATGGCTGATATAACACATGAATATAAAATCTTAGTTAAATGCCTACCATACATTATGAAATACATTTTTTGTATTTATGGAAACAAAAATACACCCAACATGTTACATGTTACATGTGACAATACATAAAATATTTTTATTCTGATATGAAGTTACAGTTTTCATTTCTGTATTTATGTATGAACCGACTGCACAGCAAATACCTTTTACCAAGAAAAAGATTGCATATGAAAATTAAAGTGGTTAGGTGAATGTTTATTTAATTTTGTTTGTTAGTTTGTTTAATGTATTTTGAGGCAGGATGTCTCTGTGTAGCATTGGCTGACCTGGTCTTACTTACTTTGTAATACAGACTGGACTTGAGCTCAGAGAAATACACTTGCCTCTGCCTCCCAGATTGCTGGGATTACAGGTGTGCATCACATTGCCTGGCAAAAGTTATATATATATAACATATATATATATATATATATGTATATATATATATGTATATATATATATATATATATATAAATGTCTTCTAGAGATACAGTAAATAATATTCTCTGCCTAACTATTCATTTGAAAACCTGCAGGAAAAACTAAGAATCAGTTCAAAGGGACTCAATTTATGTTGGAGGACTCTGCTGTTTGAGGTTGCAGCCCACCAGTCTGGAAGGCCTGAGCTTGGGAGCATTAGATGGCCTCCTCTTTCTTCCCCCACTTCAGGGTCTCCTGGTTCTGTCTTAGCTCATCTCAAGAGTTTCCTTGGGCATAGATGTAACTAACCATATCTGATATATGGCCTTAACGATAGTACCCTGGATCATTCTCCCTTCTGCGCCTATAGGATCATTAGGTGCTGTGAGCCGTTCTTGTGACTGGACTGTGCTGCTCAATGGAAGCAAAGCATTCCTGCCCCTCTTAGCCTCAGGAGTGTATACCTACCCTGGAAACCTCCACCCACTCCCCAATAACTACATGGTCTTTGTTCACCCCAAATAAAGTTGAACAGTCTTTCTAAAGTTCTGCCATAAAGTTTTATATCATTATACTCACAGGCCATCCAAATCTCACAGATTTGTGGATTTTGCTCCCTTGTTCTGAGGGACTGGTGGCCAATGACCTCAGAACAATGGAGAACCACACATTTATGTAGTTTATTTTAACTCTTTAGATAAAATCAGCTTTTAAAATATTTTATTTTTATAATATGTTGTAAAAATAGTTTAAGGCCAGACAATTGAAAGTACTACTTTTTTTTTCTGTTAGCAGCATTGTTTTGAAAGTCTAAATTATATTCTCACAATCAAAATTGTTGTAACTTTGTCAGTAAACCTCCAAAGCTGACTTTCACTTATGGTTTTAGATATTAGTAAACAGCATTTCCCTAGTGAGACAATTTGGAGAGAGCTTCTTCACACCCTCTCCTACTGTTATGCTAACATGATTTATCCTACATCAACAGGAGCACAGCACATATATGCTATGTGATTCAGTACTGAAGCAGAGGATTGCCAAAATTGTCTTACATACCATTGAAACAATATATTTTGTGGGATAAACTTCACCTTTTTTCCCATTGTTTTCTTTCTGTAGATGATACGTAATTCAAAATAACATGTAGTATTTCTTGTAATGGATATCTAAGGATATCACGATCAGAAGGAAAAGATGGGAACAATATGTGTCAGTCAGGAAAGCAAGCAGAAATCCAGCTTACAAAGCAAAACTTAAATAACTAAAGGTATCTAGTCAACAGCAACATTTTTGAGTACCATCTGTGTGTTGTGGCAGGATTTGTCTTCATCTGCAGGAGAGCTTCTATAGCTTGTTAGCCCCAGTGAATAAAGGATATACCCAGAAATAGGGAAATATGTTGCCAGTTCCCATTTTGGCATCCAAGTGGAGGAAAGAATTCAAGAATATGCATGCATTTCAATGAAATATTGATCTCTATAAGTCCGCCATTTATGAAGAAATATAAATAAAACTTTATCGATGTTTATCTATAAAAGATATCTCCATTTATTTTAGATATTCTTTTTGAAGCCAGCTTAACCTATAAGTTATTTAATTCCTGTGTGTGGCTCAGTGTTTTAATTAATAAAGGTATCTATTTTTATAGATGTAGATACGGTAATTGAAATAAAACATGTAAGGAATATTTGGTATTAGTCTCAAAACATTTAAATGTTAGTAATGTCATATCCAAATTTTGATAAGTGTCCTTACACAGATTATTCATTACTAAGTAGAAATTACCATTACTTTCTCTTGTGTGACTATTTTCTAGTGGACATAAATTAAAGCAATTCTTTTAAATGAATGATTTAGACAGAATACAAAACAGAACTACAACATACCAAATTTAAGTTTAGGATTATCTAAAATACACAGTTTCTCTGAGAAAGGCACAAAAGTTGTCTTATTTCTTTGTAATTCACATACAAGGGAGAGGACTTGCTCAGTCCTGATGCAACTTGATGAGCTGGGGTGGATTGTTAGGGGTGGGTAACTTCCCTTTTCTGAAGAATAGGGGAGGGGCGTTAGGGGAAGACAGAGGGAGGGTGGAACTGGGAGGGAAGGAGGGTGGGCGCTACAATGGAGATGTAAAGTGAATAAGAAAATTAATTAATTAAAAAATAAGAGTAAACCCAATTTTTCCATCAAATGCAAGAATTAGGGTATACCACATTCTCAAAGAATATCAACAACCATTAGTTGTTCTGTGGGAGTAGAACACTAAGAAATTCTGTCAGAGTTCACAATGTAGAAGAACAGGTTCCCCAGAAGCCTTAGGATTAACCATGGGATCACTGGAAGTCCTCCCACTGTGCATCTTTGGCTGTATAACAAAGTCTCATTTTCTGAAAATTCTTTCACCCTATGTCCCATGTGAATGCTTCAGTAAATTGTTACAGGAATACTAGAAAGCTTGAAAAGACTGAACACTTCCTAAGTCAGCTTCAGGACAGCATCACCCAAATACTCAAATCAAGGAATAGCATTAAAAGAAAGGAAAAAAAAAAGATAGGATTATGTCCTGGTCACAAATACAAAAATTTACAGCAAATAATAGGAAAGTAAATCCAATAACTAAATTAATATTATAAACTATGGGAGGCTGTCTTTTTTGGCAA
>CM053763.1:36474106-36493758 GCA_028658305.1 Pachyuromys duprasi
GTACATTGTACCCATTGTATACCCATGTATACAATGGGTACACCCAATGATGCCATCCATCAAAAGGAGGCAGGGTCAGCTCATCTACTGTCAAGTTCTTGGGACCTATAGGTTAATTCTTGGTTGCCAGATTGATTGGATAACTAAAAACTCATTAAACCCACCTTTGTTGATATGTATAGGACAAAATTAACTGAAAAGGAAAATGTTACCATGAATGTTTGACTCTCCCATGGGCTTTAGCATGTTGGCTTTCTTCCTTCTCTGTTCCTGTCACCGTAGCCCGAATTTCTCCATCACACACATGGAATAAACTCTGGGAGCCTCTGATCTAAAATAAACCTTTATCTTTTAAGTTCTCTGTGTAAGATATTTTATAATAGTTATGAAAGTAATTAGCATACACACTGTTACCAGAGAAGTGAGGACAGTGCTATGACTTGATCATGACAATGTGATCAGCCAGCATTTTGTGGTGTTTTAAGGAACATATTTGAAAGAGTTTAAAGGAACAAAATTCTAAATAAGTTATAGAAATGCTGTAACCAGAGCTTAAAAGGCAATGCTGATGGAGACTTAGAAGACCAAAATACTGATAGAAATGTAAGCAGACGAGATTAGACTTAGGAGGTTTCCAAGAACAAAGATTTCATTGGCACCTGGACTAGAAGCCATTCATGTTATAGTCCTGAGATAATATGACTTCAAATTCCATGTTCAAATTCATCCTTTATGTAAGGCTGAGTATAAAGGAAATGGACTACTTAATTTGGCGTAGGACATTGCAAGATCTTATGGCACTCATATACAAAATGCTTATTTTTTTTCCTTTTTGAGCCAGATTTATAGTGGTGGTCATAAGCAAATACACATTAAATTTTTTTATTTGATAAAAAATAAAAAAGGTTAAAAACTGTGGACATTGATGGTGTGGTTGCTATAAAATTAGTGACATTAAGAAGAAGCATGCCAAAGTGGTTGTTCAAGTTTACATTCCCACCAGCAATGGAAAAGGGTTCCCCTTCCTCCACATCCTCCCCAGCATGTATTATCACTTGGGATTTTGATCTTAGCCATTCTGATGGGTATAAGGTGAAATCTCAGGATAGTTTTGGTTTGCATTTCTCTGATGACTAACGACTTTGAACATTTCTTTTAGTGTTTCTCTGCCATTCTATATTCCTCCATAGAGAATTCTCCATTTAGCTCTGTACCCCATTTTTTAATTGGATTACTTGTTTTGTTGCTTTTTAACTTCTTGAGTTCTTTATATATTGTGTATATTAGCCCTTAGTCAGATATAGGGATGGGGAAGATCCTTTCCCAGTCTGTAGGCTGTTGTTTTGTTCTGATGACAATGTCCAATCTGGTGCTTTCTCAGACAATTAGGAGTAGTGCTACCTCAAGATCCACCTATACCACTCTTAGGCATATATCCAAACTATGCTCAAGTACACAAAAAAGTCATTTGCTAAACCATGTTTGTTGCAGTTTTATTTATAATAACCAGAACCTGGAAACAACCCAGATGCCTCTCAACTGGGCAGTATATACAGAAATTGTGGTACATTTACACAAAGGAATACTACTCAGCAATTAAAAACAAGGAAATCATGAAATTTGCAGGCAAATGGTGGGATCTAGAAATAATCATCCTGAGTGAGGTATCCCAGAAGCAGAAAGACACACAGGGTATATACTCACTTATAAGTGGATACTAGATATATAATATAGGATAAACATACTAAAATCTGTACACATAAAGAGCTAAGCAAGAAGGAGGACCCCAGGTAAGATGATCAGTCTTCACTCAGAAAGGCAAACAGGATGGACATCGGAAGAAGGAGAAAACACAGAACAGAACAGGAGCCCACCACAGAGGGCCTTTGAAAGACTCTACCCAGCAGGGTATCAGATGCTGAGACTTATAACCAAACTTTGGGCAGAGTGCAGGAAATCTTATGAAGGAAGATGGAAATAGAAAGACCTGGAGGAGACAGGAACTCCATAAGGAGAGCAACAGAACCAAGAAATCTGGGCACAGGCGTCTTTTCTGAGACTGTTACTCCAACCCTGGATCATGCATGGAGATAACCTAGAACCCCTGCACAGACGTAGGCCATGGCAATTCAGTGTCCAAGTGGATTCCCTAGTGAGGGGAACAGGGACTGTCTCTGACATTAACTCAGTGGCCAGCTCTTTGATCACTTCCCCCTGATGGGGGTGCAGGCCACAGAGGAGGACAATGCAGCCATTCCTGATGAGACCTGATGAGACCTGATAGGCTATACTCAGATGGAGGGGGAGGAGGACCGCCCCTATCAGTGGATTTGGAGGGGGCATAGAAGGAAATGAGGGATGGTAGGATTGGGAGGGAATGAGAGGGGGTAACAGCTGGGATAAAAGTGAATAAACTGTAATTAATATAAAAAATTAAAAATAATTACAAAAAAAGAAGCAAGCCACTTAGCACTGGAATAATATTCGCCCAGATACCACTCATTGCATACCCAAGACTAAAACCACGAACTTCCTGGGAAAGCTTTACTTGGAGGAAAACACAGCTGTGTCAGAACCATTTTCACAAAGAGTTCCCAAAGAAAAAAATGTTTTTTTTTTTTTTTTAAGATTCATTCATTTAAACATGCAAAAAACCTATTATACTCATTTTCCAAGGGGATTTGCCTGTTGTTTAAACTGGTACCATAATTTGTCAGTGTCAACATAGTGCTTTTTTTGTAGATCTGTAAAATATAACAGGCTATGGAATGTCCAACCCAGCTTTTATGAAAGACTGATGATGGTCAACTACATATATAAAGGTCGTATTTTTTTCTTTATTTTAGTGAGCTGTTCCTGAGAAGAAAGTGAATGAAAATGTGAGAGAAACCCTTTTGTGAAATAGAAAGCCCATAGTGATTGCATGCTAAGAAAATGTAATATTTGGTCTTGAACCCATGTCTCATAATGCCCCAACCAATATATAGAATCAACAACAAAGAGAAAGGGGGAACTGTGAATGACAAAGCCATATTACAGCTCACACCATGCTACAGTGTACCTCTGATTGTGGAACCAGAGACAGAGACTGTACTGCTTGGCTTGTTAGATGCTGAGCTTGCCTTGTCTTACTCCTTACTTCTTTGTATTCAGTGCTCTGTTTTGTAATGGAAATGCTTAACAATGCTATTATATCTTTGAAACGTATAATCACTCCTGCCCTCTAGAGAGACTTCCAGCTATGAATTTGCTTTGTATTTCAGAAGAAATTTGAATTTGAAATTTAGAATGATGTAGGAAACTGTTAGGGCTATTTGAACTCACAGAAATGGATGAAATACATTTTCCATTTTGAGATGAGTATGAGCCATCTAGGAGGTCAGAAATGAAATTGTGCCTTTGAAAGTGATACCTTGTATGTCAGTTTGACAAGGGTGGAATTCTGTTAAATGTGATTTCTAAATTAATTGTGTTAAGAAACACATGCTTAGTGACACATACTTTGGGGTACATCTGCAGAGTTTCTGTATTCACCCATTCCATCTTTTTCATACATGTTTTGAACTTAGGTTGTTCATCCACACCTGCCTGTCATGGTGGATAATAGTCTCTGAATGACACTTATTGTTGTGGTAACACAAATATTTACTTCCTACCTTTTTCTCAAAGTTCTGGTCCCAGCAATCAAAAATTGAACTAATGCATCCTCATTACTAAGGGGAATATTCCAATGGAATATCCTAAGGCACTCAGTATCATTAGTCTTCACAAATATAGAAATTAAAACCACAAAAGTTGTATCTCCTAAGTTTTTGCCACAGTTTTTAAAATATAAAGAAAGTGTGGAAATTACACAGAGGTAAGGGTATCACTCATGTATTGCTAGAAGAACTGTAAAACAGCCCATTGTCTGTGGAAAATATTAACCAGATTCTTATAGTGAAACACATAGGTGTGTTGGACTAATAGTCTTTCTTTTGTAGCACAAGAACGTTCTGGAGAGGATGGAACTCTGTGTCCTCCCTTCACTGAATATATAATTACTTCATGTATAACTGTGCTGTCTCACATTTATTTGAAACTTTATGGTGATGTTATATTTGATTATAATAGGTGCTGTATTTATTAGTTTTCTATGTTTTGTCTCTATTTCTATGAGATGAGATTTTCTAGGCCTGAAATCTACCAAAAGCTGATTGCATTGCTGTGGCATCATTAATTAACTGATTTCCTCCCTTAGGGTAGAATAAATCTTCTGGTAAGGATAAATTATAAGAACTACAATGACCTCTCCACCCCTCATGTTTAAGAAATAATTAAAGTTCTATAATAAAAACTTACACTCTACTGCAGTTCAACATGATGATTGCAGCTCAAACATTATCCTAATCTCCTGGGATCATTCTTTCTGTGAAGTATGAACTACTAAGTTAATTAAGGATACAGGCAAGAATTTGTAGTCAGACTTATTGGCATCAGACATTTAAAGGAGATAAATAAAAGCTATTGTTTGTTGAATATTTACTATGTGAAAACTACTATCAAGTGTATTTTATAAATGGTGTAGGAAAACATGTTTGTTTTTAAATTACAAATGACAAAACTAATAGTGAAAGTTGTACAATTTACATAATTGCATATATTTAGTGCATGGGAAAAAACATAAGAAACAAGCTCACACTTGTAGCACAGCTTAAAAAAAACACATTTAATACGTGGTTGCTCATTCATTTACCCTTTACTTAACAACAGGCACACACATAAGAATGTACATGACGTGCTAGGCAATGAATCATATCAGAAGGGTATACAGCTGGAACAAAAACTGAAACAGTAGTGTTTCATTCAGCGTTGACTTGAGAAGACAATTCTTATCCATGCAATACTTGATGTAGAGCACAATTATTACATTTGTAAAAGCAAAGAACACAGTATATGATGGGAATTCAAAGATGTTCTGCTTGGTTGTAAATAACAAGAGGAATTTGCCTTAGAAACAGATTGTAGAGGATGAATAACTAGGCAAAGGAAGATAGGATAATAAAGAATAGGCAAGCATCTTCAAAATCCTTACCTAGAAATTTATACTAGAGAAGGACATGGGGCTTGAATTTGAAACACAGAATTAAAAAAAAATGGTGGGGGGAACAAGGGAATGATGGCTGATGAGGCCAGACAGAATAGAGAGTATATTGAGGTGCTCCAGATGTGGTTGGTATTAAGCATTTAAAATTTTTATCATAAAAACATGAGAACCTAACCAAAGTTTTAAGAAGCAAGATTAAACACATGATTAATACAGCTGCACTGTGAAGACCTTTTAAAAGCAGGGATAGTGTGAAGAATGTTTCAGAGTTATAGATGAGAGATGGTGAATCCTTGGACTAGAAAGGAGAGAATGGAGCGTGAGAGAATGAAATTGAATAAAGACATATATAAGGTATAAAATTAAAAAAAAACTGATGATTCATAGACTAGTATGATAGAGAAATGAGTTATTGATGATATCTGCCAGGTTTTTCAGGAGAAATCTAAGAAATGGATGTATCACTCACTAAGCTAAGGAACAGAATGATACAAAGTTTGGACATAGTGCCCTTAAGGCAAGTTTGACATGTCCATTGTGCAATGTTAAGATGGCAATTTGGAAACTATGAATCCAAATGATAGATTTTGAAATATAGATTGAATGTGTATTGCCATGTGTTTTTTTTCTGTACAATCTGAAAATTTATTTTGAAATTTAAGAGCAGATTTATTTTGAAGTTTTTTAAGTATTAAGTTTTAATCTTTTTCAAATTGTTTTATTAATTACACTTTATTCACTTTGTATCCCCCTTAAACCCCTCCCTCCTCCCCTCCCAATAATTATAAGTGGGTGACAAATGAACAAATGGAGTGAAAGTTCTTTTGGAGAAGGCAAGTAGTTAAGTGAGAACAAATAGTAGTTAACATGATTAGTGATAGTAACGACAGTAGTGGGCAACTGGATAAGATGGAAAATGAGGAGGAGGCAGATGGATATTAGAAGCATCACTATTGATATGGAAAACATGAATATGGCAGTAACTGGGCAAGAGAAAAGACATCTCCCTTCCCTTCTCGTATAAATAGACAAGACGTTAAACTCATTTAAATGCCATTGGTAATTTACAATATGTAGTGAATTAAAAGACAAAAGTTGTATACAAAAATAATAGAGGGTGGAATGTGAGAAGGAATTTAGTCAGTATTTACAGACGTTGAGGGGGATCTGAGGAAGAAATGGTCTTCTGAAGAGAAGGGTACCATTGTCTTTTCTTTGGCAAAGACTGAGGGAAAAACAAAATAATAAAAAAAAGATTAAGAGGGTTTAGAGAGCAAGAGTGGGTTTTGCAGCAGATGTAAGGGAAGTTCCCTATAAAGTCTGAAAGTTTCTTGGTATAGAAAGGAAGATTTTGTAAAAACCATATTCAAAGTGTGATAGAGCAGAATGGGGGAAAACTTGTTTTGGTCAATGTACAATGTGTACTAGCACCTTGACATGAATACCAGTGTGAATAACTGGACATCAAAATACACATTTTAATCAATGAAAGCAGAATGTAAATTACAAACAAATGATAATTTGGAACTGTAATAAAAATACCATCACTCTAACACATTATGTTAAAATAAGTGCCTCATATCAAATTCAATAATAAATTTTTATGTGCATCTCAATATCTAATTTTTTTAGTCTTTCAGTTCCTTGAAAAGTACATGTACTTGGAACATTAAATGTAAAGAACCAAATTTCTCTTTGTATACTAATATTGACATATATACCTTTACAGGCCAATGAAGCATTGATGTTATAATTTTATCTTGCACAGCAGTTTAGCAAAATAGCATGGTTTGGCATTTTTTTCTAAATTGTCTTGTGTGCCTGATTTAAATAAGCTGTTTCATCACTGGAATTTGACTGCCATAACTTTCTCTCAAATTTGATCTGTTGTTTTCCAATTACGAAAGCCCTGCAGCTTCACTACGGAACAGCTTCATAATATATCTTGAGTGTTAACAAGGAACTTTTTGATGTATTTCAATTATGATGTACAAAGCAACATCTTAATTAAGGAAACATTCCATTTTGAGACTGCTTAAAGTGCGATTAAAGTTTATGGTTGAAAGACTCCTGTTAAAATGGGTGTTTCCTCTGTATTTAGTACAAGTGATGTGGGAAGCTTATGCTAGCAACTCTAGAGACAACCTAGATGGATGCTGTGAGCATCTGAAAAAGAAAACTGCTAGAAGGCCAACTATGCCACAGTCAATATTTAAACATGGTTCCATCATATATATGTAATATTACCTATTCATATATAATTACATATTCATATATAATATATATTAACAAAAAGATCCAGAAAGACAAGAAAATTCTCTTTGAAATTGATGAGGTTTAAATAACAGAATTTTATGTGCTAAAAGCTCACTGACGTGGTGACCCTGTCAGTGTACACAAGAACAAACAAATTCTACATGCAAAACACAGAGATGTAAAGAATTAAAAGTTGATATGAGCTCATAAGAAATACACAAGTATGAATCCTAAAGTTTGAGCCATAAAATCCACATGAGTTTCTAATTTAAATGAATATCATTCTATTTCTCCAAAATAGTTTAACATATTCTGAATAAAGCTTTGGTTTTTAATATTTGTATTGTTATTAGTATTTGTTCCATACTCCCGCTAGATGGATTAAAATGATTTGGGCAATAAAGACAATAATTTGTTTAAAAATTAAAATACACAGTTTTTTGGAATTTGACTTAGGCTCTTTTTCTTATGCTCTTTATTATTCACATTCTAACTGTGTATTATACACCCTTCAAGTGATATCACAATCATTATGTAGGTTGTGGAAAATTCCTTTTATTGAATGACATTCATTTAGTTCTCTTATGATAAGAACTTTTGGAAATTAAAAATGGAGATGAATTCATGTGGATATGCTACGGTAATATGTTTATCTAAGCTGATAATCAGGTACTATTACCATATTCATTTCTTCATTTTTCAGAATATTAGGTTCCTTAGGAAAAAAATGAAGCAAATGTGGTAGATGAAATAGTTAGGTATATATAATCTTTTATGTATGGTTGAAAAGTATGATCAAGTTTAACTTCAGTCATGGATAAGAAGAAGAAAATGTATTTAATATCCACAAAGTAATGAATACATATAAGATATATGGAAACATATGTGGCACATTTTGCATATTTAATATACAGTATGTCTTAATTTGATATTTCTTACTGATATGCAATTTAGTGTAATTATTCTACTGCAGTGCAAATGAAAAATTCAATAGCCACAGCAATATCATTGTCTCTGATAAAACAAGCATGTATTTCCTAGGTAAAGAACATTGGTCTATGAAGTCAGTTATTCATTCACAACTCTGCTTCTCCTAATTGTATAATTGGTATATAATGACAATGCATAAATAATTTGAAGCAGTTTAGTCTTTCGCCCTTTGTTCCATATATTAAGTATATTAATGTTACCAAACTACTATTGCTTCTTACACTAGTAGTCCAAATGACTGGAGTATTTTAATTTATCATATGTCTAATAATGTTCAACATTAATTCTTTTGACAATATATTTGAATGTTGGCTCAAGTAAATTTTCTTTACAATCACTATGTAGATGTATAAAAGTCCCTATCTATACAAATTCAGTGTTATTTCTTCCATGCAGTTCAACTTTATAATTTATTGGTTCCCAAAGTTTGTTAATCAGCCTAAACTTTATCTTGCTCTTGCCATATGACTATTGGTATTATACTAGGCTTAATTTTATTTTTAAGCAAAAACATTTTCTATCCCAATTTCAATAAAGTTTATTTTTAAGAAAAGAAAAGAAGAGCTTCTGAGGGCCTCCAAGGTGGCATGTGACTTTACTAGGGCATAATCTAAAATCATGCCACTTTCAGTGACTTAGAGGGGACCCGTGAGCAACAGCAAATATTGCCACAGTTGTTTTCCTCAGTATGCTATAAGTCTGAGTAGACAAGCCACTAACCTGAGGTGTTTAAAAGTATTGGTAGTATACTAGTCAGCTTTCTGGAATATTAATAAGATTGTCAAATTAATTAGCCTGTAAGGAGAACAGATGACTTTGTATTATAGTTCTGGCTGTTTCAATCATGTCCAGGTGGCCATTTACATTGGGGCTCTGATGATATATTATAAACTGTCAGGAGCATGTGTTGGCACACAGACGGACACCAGCAACCATGAAGCAGAGAAAGCACACAAGCTAGAATCTTGTCACTGAATCTATTTTAAGGCTCTAATGACCTTAGGTCTTTAATACTTGAACCACTGGGGGATCTAATGAAGTTTGATATGCATTTATACTTCTAAGACTTCCTTTTTAGTCATCAGACCTTATCAATAAGAGATATGACACTGAATAAATAATTGAGTAAGTTCTCTATTTCTGTCCAAAAGAATTAGGATAAGTAGTAATTGATTTTTTATGTTGATGACCTTTATAAAATATCTAAGAATGTTAAATTATTACTATACTGTATCCTCTGCTAGGCAAACTTCTTGATAATAGAACTAACATGATTTTTTTGAGACCTAAGGCAAAGAGACAATAGATTTTTGTGTATGTGTTTAACTATGTTAGATATTCCATCACAATTAATGTTGTCAAATGCCTCCAATTAAGAAAGTGCAATACAGATATTTCACTGAGTTCCATCATTATGCTTCTGTAAGAATGCATTTTAATGTTAGAAAGGAAACTAAAAATTAACATGGTCTACCTTGTGACCTAACAAACCCAACCATACGTTTCTACACAATTGTCACAAAAATAAAAAAAGAAAGAAATGAAGGAAGGAAGGAAGAAAAGAAGGATAAAGAAGGAAGGAAGGAAGAAAAACATACTAGGATGGAAACATTATGTCAATAGTCTTCAAGTTGAAGTACTTCATGCTCATTCTATGTCTAGAATGTTTTAACTCATGTATGCATCTTTCTACTGCTTCCCTCTTTCTCTGTCTCTCCCCTCCTTTATCTTTCCATTTTTTTTTAGATATAAAATTTTGGCATGGCCTTGGCTTTCAGCCACTTTAAACTCTATTACAATTACTATCATTATGAAAAATTACTTGCTCCCCAAGGTTTATGTAACAGGCTATTAGGGAAGAATGATTTTTTAAAAAAAATCATTCTACATTGATATTAGCTTGACTGTTCTCTAGGCTAATCTCTGTATGAATACTTTTTTTAAATAGTTACAATATGACCTTTTGAGTTTGAGGATTTTTTTCTCAAAAACAACTCAATAATGTAGTGTAAAGTATTCTCATATGTAATAACTCAGTAAGTAAAAATCAAAGAATTTTTGCAGAACAATTAATCTTTTTGTTATTGTTTCAGAAACATGGTCTTCATTGACTCAGGAGATCAGCTACGTCAACTGGACATTGAAATTGATTACCTCATCTCATTAAGTATGCAGAGGAAATCTGAGAATTATATGCATTGATACTGGTATGCATTGACTTTTTATATTTAATACATGATTGTAATAATTTTAATTCATATAAGCCAGATGTATGAAATTATAATTTATGTCACTACATAAAATTAGTTAATATAAATGTCCACATGAACATATATGTATTATTGGATTATAAGGCTTAAGTATGACTTTTACAACTATGTCAATAAGATTGAAGAAAATAAAGCCAAGAGGCACTGACAATAATTTTAGTAAAACTCTTATTCTGGCAATTTCAGATTTTTCTATTTCATTAGTTGTTTTAGACTTACATTATTGTGGTTAAACTTTGTTATGCAAATTCCACTGATTTTAGAACTTATAATAAAAAACGTAAATATTAATGCTTACCATATCATAAAGTACTTACACAGTAACTGAAATTCTGTGATGTATATAGTAAAATAAAATTATATCATATAATAAAGATATTAGAGAGTGGGGCAAACAATGTTATAGATATAAAGAATATGCAGAGTTAGGAACATACAAATGCATTCTCTTCTTTGTCAACTGGGAGACTAAAACTTAAGACCTCCCATAGTGCAAGTATGGGAGAGTCTCTCTGCTTGCTTCCTGTACATTTGGTTGATAAACCAGTCTCTTTGAGCAAATAGCTCATTCAAAGACTCTGATAAAAACTTACCATATGAAGTTTGAACATCTTACTCTGCCCAAAGGGAAAGCTCTTTGAAACAGCCCCATTATATTACAATCACACCACATGAACTTCTACAATGGTGGGCGTGTAGCACACAGACAGAACAGTTAACTGAAAGTTGACTGGGTACTCATGACAGACAAGAATTAACTGAGGATTTCCAATTGCCAAAGTTGGAGTTTTACAGTAAGTTTTACAGAAAAACGACTTTATGTTATTTCAGAAAAACTGTGACTCAATGTTGAACAAATAAATGACTGTATAAAATACTAGAGATGAGAATCTACATATTCTCCAAATAGAATAATTCCAAATTGTTTTCATGGATAGTCAATCCTCAGAAGAAGTAAATTATAGCATATATTAATAGGGAACTAAGTGAAGAATTATAAACTATATTCATATGTTTGTGAATCTATACTTGTTTCAAAATAAAAGTTGTTTAAAAAATAAAATTTAGAAGACAAAATTGATGTTTAAATAGGAGAAAGAAATTACTAATGATGAAAAGACTAATTAATCTTGCCTGGTTTATTATATATAGAAACATTTATTTACATTACAAACTTACATTAGTAAGTTTCTATCTTGTAAACTCTAAAATGATTTCTCTACATAAGTAGAATATAAAGCTATTTGTAATGGAATAAAACTTTAGGAACATAATCTGATAATTAAACATGCCTTATGCTCATAAAGAATAACACTTTTTTATAATCGTTAATATGTATCATCAAACATTTTTAATGAGAAGAAATATTTGGTATATATTGTTCTGCATTAAATCTCAATTTCAACTTTACAGAATCACAGAACTTTAATAAACTTTGTAATCTTTATAACGCTCTAGCTATGATATCAAGTACTATGATGAATAAGTATGGATAAATGAAAGATCTTTCATTCTTGATTTTAGTGAAATTGCTTTGAGTTTCTCTGAATTTAAGCTTTATATAACATAAGATGTCTGAATAATACCTCCATTTATTTCTTCTATTTTTTCTAATAATGCTACTAAATTTCTAATTATGGCATAATGTAGTGTTATAAATTTTAGCTAAACTTGAAAATTTGTGATTTTTTCTAGGCAAATTATATTAAGTAATATACATATGACTCCATTATGGATGTTGTCAAATGCAAGTTTGGTTCAGCAGCTTTTTCCTGCAATTCATAGTTCTTCATTTCTCTCTAGTTCACAGGTATTGTCCAAAATATTGATTCAATAACTCGTATTTAATAAAAGAACATCAAGTTTTATCTCCAAAGAACATCTCCCGAGCATTTACATGTTCTTTTCTCTTTTTATTTTAAATTGATTTATTCTCTCATTTTATATCCTGGTAACATTTTTCTCATCCTAATGTCTTCTCAATTCCTCCCATTCTTCCTCTCACCCCATCTATTTATCATCTGTTTTCCTTCAGAAAAGGGCAGGCATCCCAGAGATATTAGCCAAATATGGCATATCAAGTTGCAATAAAAGCAGGAACCTTTCCCTCATATAAAGGGTGGGTTAGGCAACCAATTAGGAGGACCCCAAAGCAGGCACATATATGCCAAAGATCCTCTATTCTGCCACAAAGACACTTGAACAACTATGTTCATGGAAGCTTTATATGGAATAGCCAAAACAAAAAACAAAAAATTGGAAACAAACTAGATGTCCCTCAACTGAAGAATAGATAAGAAAAATGTGGTACATTTACTCAATGGAGTATTACTTAGCTGGTAAAAACAATAACATCATGAAATTTGCCTGTAAATGGATGAAAGCAGGAAAAAAATCATCCTGAGTGAGGAAATCATGACCCAGAAAGACAAACATGGTATGTACGCCACTGTAAATGGATATTACCTATAAAGTAAAGGATGATCATGCTATAATCCACAGGCCCAGAGAGGCTAAATAACTTATTCCTTTCTTTGAAAATCATTGCTTCTGTTCAACTTATGATCAGTCAAATTAAAATTAATTGGCTCAATCCTCAGCATAATTAATTCTTTAAAAATCATTACTTTTTCTCACTTTTTGGTAATCTTGAGAACAACAGCTCTGTAGTGTATAAACCAGGAGTGACATTATCTTCAGACAGTTCCACGAGGATATATGCACACAGATCTACTCTGTATCCAGAAAAATTTTAAAGCAGTGTGCTAATTTGGATACTGGCTTAATTTTGAGAAGAAATGGACATAGTGGCAATCATAATAAATTATAGTAACCTGCATGGAAACATTGTGATAATGTGAAGATTAACCAGCCAAATCATTATATCCTTTTTCACTCAAAACATAACATTTGAATGTACTTACCAGAGGAGAAAAATGAATCTGTGAGCCCATTTGATTCATACTTCATGTGTATTAATCTATTTTTCCTATCTGTGGTTTTGAGATAAAATAAGCCCCGAAGACTAAAAATAGAAATTATTATTATTTTTCACTACAGTTGTTTATTTTGTGTGAATGTATATATATGGTAGGCATGTGGGTAGAGGTCAGAGGACAAATTACAAAAATAATAGGAGCCAGTCACCATGCCTCTGCTGAGGACTCAGCTACCTCCCACTCAAGCCCCCTTGCTTCCCTATGTTACGCTCTCCGTCCCCAGACCCACATCCTTCTCCTGCACCCTTCTTCTGCAGGCCATTTCCACTTAAGAAAAGGAATCTTATCATATGCCTGCTCTCCAGAACCTCCACTCTTTTGATCCCTTTGCTGATCCAAGGAAGGATCATGACCTGCTCCCTGCTGGCACTGAGGATTATATCCATATAAGAATTCCCTAACAATGTGAAGAGAAGCTGTCTTTGACATGAACTCATTGGTTGGCTCCTGAGAGAAGGGGTAGCCTTTCCAGTCCATAGAGGAAGACAATGTAGCCAGTACTGATGAGACCTGATACGCTAGGGTCAGAGGGAAAGGAAGGGGGACCTTCCAGTCAGTATTTTGGGAGGGGTATGGGAGGAGTTGAGGGAGGGAGAGTGGGACTGGGAGGGATCTAGGGAGGGGGCTACAGCTGGGTTAAAAAGTGAATAAATTGTAATAAAAATAAGTAACTAAATTTTTTAAATGGGGTACAGAGCTAAACAGAGAATTCTTAACAGAGGAATCTTGAATGTCTGAGAAGAACTTAAAAGAAATGTTCAGAGTTCTTGGTCATCAGGGAAATGAAAACCAAAATGACCCTGAGATTCCATTTTACATCTGTCAGAATGTCTTAGATCACACACTAGCAACATCACGTGCTGGAAAAGATGTGGAGTAAGGGAAGCATTCTTCCATTACTTGTGGGAGTTCAGACATGTACAACCATTGTGGAAATCAATTTGGAGTCTTTTCAACAAATTTGGAATAGATCTATATCAATACCTAGCTCTACCAGTCATAGACATATACCTATAAGATGCTCTAGCATACCACAAGGACACTTGCTCAACTATGTTCATAGCAGCTTTATTTGTAATAGCCATAAACTGGTAACAACTAGAATGCCCCTCAACCAATGAATGGACAAATGAAAATGTACATTTACAGGATTGAATACTACTCAGCTATTAAAAATAAAGACATCATGCAATTAGCAGAAAAATGGATGGAATTAGAAAATTCCATTCTGAGTGATAATCCAGACCCAGAAATACAGGCATGGTATACAATCATAGGAATCGACAGACCCAAAGAAGCCTAGGAGAATCCAAGGGATGATGTTTGAATCTCACTCAGAAGGGGAAATAATACAGTTATCTTAAGTAGATAGGGGAAGGAACTGGGTGGCAAAGCGGATGGGGAGTAATGATAGAGTGGGGATACCTTGTGGGAAGATCAGGGGTTTGTTGGGAGAGAGAATGGAAGTTGGCAGATGGGGCATCTATGGGATACAGGATGGTTCTTGGGGGACTACAGCAGTGACCCTAGCTGAGACTCTTAGTAGAGAGGTCAATGGAGCCTACAGTTACCACCTCGTTTAGCCAGGTAGAACTTTCAATGGAGGGAAGGGGACAACAACCTCCCATAAAACCTTTGACCCAAACTTTGTCTGCCTACAAGAAGTGTAGAGATAAAGATCAAGCAGAGATGGATGAAATGGCAAACATATGACTGTCCCAACCTGAGATCCACTCCATGTGGGAGAGCCAACCCCTAATACTATTAATTATACTCTGTTATGCTTGCAGACAGGAGTCTAGAGTAACTGTCTTTTGAGAGGATTCATCCACCAGCTAATGAACACAGATGCAGAGACCCAAAGCCAAGCAATAGGCCAACCTTGGGAGTTTTATGGAAGAGTGGGAGGTAGGATTGAGGGAGCTGAATCTGTCAAGGCCACCACAAGAACACCTACAGTGCAAACTAACGTGAGCCCCATGGGGGTTACCAGAGACTGAACCACCAACCAAAGAGCATGCATGGGCTGGACCTAGACCCCCTACATGATGGAGCAGATGTGCAGTTTGGTAATCAAGTGGGTCCCTAATAATGAGAGTAGGAATTGTCACTGACTTTGTTTCCTTCTTTTAGATTCCCTTTTCCTAGCTGGGCTGCATTGTCTGACCTAAGAGGGAGGGGATGTGGTTAGTCCTGCTGTGACTTGATGCTCCAGGGTGGATTCTTACCCCTTGGGGATCTCCTCTTCTCTGAGAGGAAGGAGTGGGTTGAATGGGAAAAGGTGTGGGAGAGCCCTACAAGGAGGAGGGGAGAGAAGGGGGTGGGATCAGGCTTTTGAATACCTTTTTTCCTAGATAAGCTCCCTTGTCTGACCTCAGTGGAAGAGGATATGCTTAGTCCTGCTGGGACTTGAGGTACCAGTATGGGTTGATACCCCTTTGCCTCCCCTTCTCAGAGAAGAAGGGGTAGGGTAGAGGGTAGAGAGGCTTGAAGGAATGACAGGGAAGAGAGATGGAAGGGTCCTGAAATCAGCTGTAACATGATTTTATGATATATATATATATATATATATACACACACACACAAATTGAGACAGAACAAATACAATATATAAATACATTATAAATGTATGTAGAATATATATTCATATATAATATGAAAAATATATTTAATTTATAGCCTATGTTTACACACTTTAGATTTCTTTATATGTGTTACTCAATGAATTGAAAACAGATTCAAAACTAGGTAGCATATGTAACAAAGTTCTGATTGTATTATTTAAAGAAATAAATTTGAGCATATTATACATTAATTGATGGTACCATAGCAGTGCAGAAAAGGGCATTTGCATGATAACAATTCAAATAATCATTTTTAAAATATGATGAGCACAATTTTAAAAGTGCTTAGATACAAAAAGATAAAGTTTAGACCAGCTTTACTACACAATACTGTATGCCGTGAAGACTTTAGGACATATTAATAGAATCTATGTAAAACTTATCACTTTGTCTATGAATTATTTAGTATCCAGGAGTATGTAGGATAATGAGTAAGAGTAACCTGTATATGAAAATTATAAAATAGCTAATTTTTGCTATAAGAATTTACAGTTTGTGTTCTTTTGTAATATTGTTAATGGAAATAAAAATAACATTAATATATAAAGAAGACTGGAATTCTTTTTCATTTTATTTTTTAAACTTTTGTTATGAAACATTTAGAGTTTTTGTTTGATATTATGGCAAATATTGATATTAGTTAAATAACATATCATTTAAATGTTTCAAATTCTAGAGAGGTTTATGACAATGAGAAGCATTTTAACTCCTAGATATAGAACAATGCAGCATTTACCTGGAAGATGGTTTCTAAAATGTCTTTGAGGGTCAAGCGGGGTTCTTTTTATGTGAAAATAAAAACAGAGCTAGAAGTATTCATCATTTGAGGAAAGAACCAAAAGTTCCAATGAAGGTCAACTTTTTCCTGTCAGCTGTCTTTCTAGGTCTTCTCTGTGAAACTGTGCTAAAGTTTGACGTTGTGTAATCAATGCCATTACTTATCCTCAGGCAATGAAAATAGAATGTTCAAATATTAAAGCGTCACTTCAGTCATCGAAAGTAATAATAGCAATAAATTGTCAAGCCTGAATTATGATCTCCTCCCAAAATAAAAGCAAACAGAGCCCCAAGAGAGAATGGATCTCACTGATCTTCAGCAACAAAGCATTCCAGGAAGGTTCACATCACTTAGTTCTAAAAGCAGAGACACCTTCGAGGCAAACAGCTCTCACAACTCCCTGGAAAGTCTCAATGCTGTACCTCATCTATTTGATATAATCTTCTGGGGTCTGGAGATTTAGAGTGCACTGTGGAACTGTTGTTTTTCTTGGCCCAGAAAATTGGCTAAATAGACAACATGTTCAGGTGTCAGTAATGAAGAGAGATTGGATTTTTAAAAGAGATAAACTGGTTTCTGAGGAAAAAGTAATGGTTCTATTCTCAAAGATGGAGGATACTGTTATTGTTCTTGTCAGTGGAGTAACTGTAGTAAATTCTAAGAACTAGGTTTCTAGTGAGCTCTATCACTATGAATTTAGAAGTTGCAACCTTGCTTCATGCTTCAGGGTGTTTATCCTACTTTGCATATAATGTAGATAGTTTATCTTTAATGAGATAATTGAAAGAGTGACTTTAAATTTTGTATGTAACTTTAGCATTTTCAAATATGCCATTCACATATGTGTGTGTAAAAAGCACCCATTGTCACATATTCCAAAAATATGTTGTTATATGTTATCATATCTATGCAAGTTAATTCAGTTTTATGAAAATGGGGTCATAGTGCACCATCACCATTTTAGTATGGCACTGATAAAATATCTATATGGAAACCAATGCAGTTGTTTTTAGTAACTAATTTAAATTTTATTGTAAAGGTGTACTGTAAGTTTGACCCCTTGTTTAACACAAAGGGACAGCCTCACAATAAATGGCTTATGCTGTAAAATTTACTACTTAACAAG
The DNA here is from genome assembly GCA_028658305.1 of Pachyuromys duprasi. Classification (NCBI taxonomy): domain Eukaryota; kingdom Metazoa; phylum Chordata; class Mammalia; order Rodentia; family Muridae; genus Pachyuromys; species Pachyuromys duprasi. The sequence continues at coordinate 36,492,236 of CM053763.1, forward strand.
ATAAGACATTTGCATGTCTACCTAGACATAGTCCCCACAAAGTGACCCATGTAGTAAGATCTCCTTATTTGCTTTGAAGGAGTACCTACACTCTCTCATAGATTTAATCTCCATGTTATAAACTTGCCTGAAGTTTCTTTCAGTAAATTTCAAAATATTCTCCTTTTACTCATTTATTCATAAGTTCTAAAAATATTGCCTGTAACATCAAACTTCCAAACAATGTTTTGAATGGTAGAAATTTATTAACAGTAGTGAATATTTGGGTTGTCTGTTTTTTTTTTTTTAATTCCTTATCATATATTATTTAACAAGCATAGAAATACATCATTGTAAATTTTTTTCTGAGTTATCTGAGAAAATATTCACTGATACAGTATTATACATTTGCAATCTGGACATAGCAGGAAATCATGTAGAAATGTGAGGCAATTATAATTTTGTTTTTTAAAGTTATAATTGGAGATTCGCCAAGATGGCTGCCTCAGGAGGATACTGTCTCCGAGGAGCAAGAAAGTAGTGTAGGCACAGCGACCTGGAGACTGAGATCTCGGACCTAAAACACCAGCATTTGCGACTACCAGATGAGCTGAATTCCTACAGTGGGGAAATCAAGTGGAAAAGTCCAAGGGACACCCAGCTATTCCCAGGAAAAACTCCGGAGGGTGAGAGGATGCACACAGCCAGGCTGGGCACCTAAGCCAACATTTTAGGCTGGGGCACACAGTACCCCGGACGGACTGAGTTTCACCCAGATACTATGGGCTACACTGGTCAGACACACCCAGCCACCACCCTGGATTGGGACTCATAGTTTCAGGTCCAGACCTAGGTGCCCCAAATACCATCTCAGACCATGGTGCACAGCCCCTGACCCAGAAGGAGGCGCCAAGGCTCCAGTCCAGAAGAGAGCCCTTAGCAGCAAACCGAGGGCAGAGCTCGAAGCCTCCTGACCAGGGCAGCGCCCCCAGTGGACATATCAAAGGGGGACACGCAGCCTCTAGCACAGAATGAGGAGCCAAAACTCCAGACCAGAGGGGAGACCAGCCTATGATGCTCACAGCCTCTAGCACAGAGCACAGAGCATGAAGCCAGGCACACAGATCCCACAACAGAGTTCAACTGAGGGACAACACACACTATCAAACCACTAGAATTCCCTGATCTTCTTGAAGAAGAGGAGCAGACGGCTGGAAATAATCAAACTCAGGGCTGAAATCAATCAATTAGAAATGAATAAAACAAAATAGAAATAGAAGGAAAATTACTGAACTCTTTCTATGAAGCCACAGTCACCTTGATACCTAAACCACACAAAGATCCAACAAAAAAAGAAAACTTCAGACCTATCTCTCTTATGAACATTGATGCAAAAATACTCAATAAAATACTTGCAAACCGAATGTAAGAGCACATAAAAAATATCATCCACCATGACCAAGTAGGCTTTATTCCAGACATGCAAGGGTGGTTTAATATAAGCAAACCCATCAATGTGATCCACAATATAAACAAACTGAAGG
>CM053763.1:36494258-36538004 GCA_028658305.1 Pachyuromys duprasi
GGTGGGAGGGAATGAGGGGGGGGGCTGCGCATGGGATGCAAAGTACCTAACCTGTGATTGATAACAAAAAATTAAAAAAGATAAAAAAAAGTCTTGGATTTGGAGGGAGATTTGTTTGGAACTTGGGACATTTGAAGATAGAGAGTGAAAGTAGACAATTAAAAGGCATTGCATACATGTTTGCAATTTTTAAAGAATAATTAGTAAAACTATCAATAGATAAATCATATTGAGACACAGAACAAAAAATGGATCCTCATGATCTAAGCCTGCTATTGCTAACATATATACTACTTGGGATATAAGATCCATGGTCTTTGACATTTAAGTTTTAGAAGATAGAGAGGTTGTTTGGAGCTTTTATGATGCCTTTCATGGAAGAATTTCAGCAAAAACACTTTTTAATTTTATTAATTTATTTTTATAAATTACAGTTTATTTGCTTTGTATCCCAGCGGTAGCCCCCTTCCCCATGCCCTTCCAATCCCCTCCCTCCTTCATCTCCTCTCATGCCTCTCCCCAATTCCACTGATTGGGGAGGTCCTCCTCCCCTTCCCTCTGATCCTACCCTAACAGTTCTCATCAGGACTGGCTCCATTGTCTTCCTCTGTGGCCTGGTAAGGCTGCTCTGCCATCAATAAAAGCCTTTAAGATTTTGAAGATAAATGCACACATCCTCCACCCAAACAATCAACAACAACAAATTACCTTTTTGACAAACAGTTCATCCTTATGGGGTAAACCTCCATTCACCTTCTTTAATTTATTTTATTCGTATTTCAATATTTCTGTATAGAGTCCAAAGCATTATTAGATTTATTTCCAATTATTTGACAATTTAACCCATTATAAGTGTTGTTCACATGGTATTTATTAATTTTTGATGTATAAAATACACTTTTGTTTATATAAAGATATTGTAATTATTATTATACCCACAAATGACCTCATGCTTCTTAAGGTTTTATTAGTGTTTCAAGACAACATACTTTGGATTTTGGAAAATGGTTTGTTTCTAAAATATGAAGCAGGCATTCTGAATCCTTAGAATATGTCAAAATATTTGTCACACAGGAGGAAACATATAAAAAACTGTAGAAAAAGATAATTCTTTATAAAATTGTTTGTCATAATTTTTGATTAAGTTATTTCCAAAGACAAGTAGGTGGGAGCTACTTTTACTTAATTTATGGTATATAATACCAAACATGTTTTAATGAGAATGAAGTATTAAAGACAAAATGTTATATGTACTCATTGGTTGATTTAAGATTGAATCCTGAGAAAATCTTAAGATAGTAAAATAAAGTTGATGAAAATACATTTAGAATAACACAACAGTAAAACAATGGAGATACTACAAACGTCCAAACACTTAAATATTTTTTCTCTCTCAACATGTCAGTGGAATTAGCTTTTATTCTTCTAGAAATTTTCATTTCATTTTATTTATTTATTTATTTATTTATTTATTTATTTATTTATTTATTTATTATGTATACAATATCTGCATGTATGTCTTCACATCAGAAGAGGACACCAGACCTCATTATAGATGATTGTGAGCCACCATGTGGTTGCTGAGAATTGAACTCAGGACCTCTGCAAGAACAGACAGTTCTCTTAACCTCTGAGCCATCTCTCCTGACCCCCAAATTTCATATTTTTAATCTTCACATTTAAAATGCTTAAAAAACTCAAGTGTGTTCCCGATGGTTGTTTTTTGATTTATGCTTTAACTCTGTTAGCACATTTGTCCATGGCAAAGAGCATGCTACCCATGTGCTACCCATGCTCCCTTTATTCCAATGGCAGACATCCCCAAATATTCAAAGCACTGTATCCCTCTAAACTCAAATTAAACAGTAAGTTCATCTTCATTTGACATCTAGGAAGTTGCAACCAATTTACCAAATTGAAATCTTAAAAAGAGCATAATTTCTCTGATTGAACTGGAGTGCAAAACCTTCAGTGATACCATAGTATTTTGAGTTTTATCTTTTATTCGTCCAAAGTTGTAAAAAAAATTTCTTTACATGGCTTCAATTGATCACTGGTAAAAGGTCATCAGAAAACAGCAGTTCAAGGACATTCAGACCTAAGACACAGATGTATTAGTCAAAACATCAGCATATCACAATGGTTATCACAGAGGACCTGGCAAAAACATGATTGAAACTTGCTTTAATCTTAGAGTCAACATACTTCCCACAGATTTTTAAACATCTTATTTTTATATAGAAGCATCTGTTCACCTGAACATCTCCTGACTCCTCTTTCTATTTAGTTAGTGCTTCAACCCTCAGGACAAAATAAATAAACACTACATGCACAGTATATCCTGATGTGGATGATTTCACATGGGAGTAAAGCTAATCATTTCTGTTGCTAGTCAACTAAAATCTAATGTCAAGCTAGAAAAAAAATGATTCCACATAAGGACCATTAGACTTGAAGCTAGAAAATAAGGATTTTTTTTAATATGAGTGATTCTATTTTTTAAAACCATATACAAGCATTTGGAAGAAAATATCATACCTTAAACTATATATTATTTAGGGTATATTGGGAATATTAATCTATAATGTATGTATCATAATTACACTTTATTTCTCTAGTTTTATCTTGAACATGAATGTCTTCATTTTGTCCAATCAGACTATCAAGTTTAGAAAATAAGTTGTACATTCCTTTTAAACTTTAAGAAGAGTCTAATAAAAATGACCCTGCTTATGGACTTCAACACCATTTTCTTAATTCCAATAGTTAATGTTGACTTATAGTCTTGTGGATTGCTTCATGTTGCTTGTGTATATCCAGTTTCTGTACTTGATTATGAATAAGTTTTTCATGGCGTACTGACCATTCTTTTATCTACACTTCATAATATGGTAGATTATATATTTTAGGCTAGTGGTTAAATATAAACTTTGGTAGGTTTATTTCTTACCTAGGAAATTAATATGGAATTCAGGAACTTAAAGTAAAGATTTATCTATATTCCTTGTGGATCTGCCATCTTGGACATACTTAAGATAGAGGTTCTAACTCAAATTCTCTTATGATGTTTCATATAGCTCAGAATTTCATCCCAATGTTTGACTATAGAAGAATGATATTCAAGGCTTGGCTGACTTTTAGCCAAATATTTCAGTTGTTTATATATAGTAAGATCCTCCTCTGGGCTGTGTAACATGAATTTTGGCAGGGAATTAGTAAAGAGAACAAGCTAGAGGAAGGAGGAAGGAAAGGGCTGGAAGAGAGAAGGAAGAGAAGCAGGAGGGGAGGGGAGGGAGAGAGAATCTTGAAGGTAATTTACTTTTACTCCTGTGCTAGCTGCTCCTGTTCCATTGTCTTGACCTACAGGACTGTAGACATCTATTCCATTAAAGCTTGCACGGTAGAAGTGGCTCACTGGCTTCTTATAGGCTATTTCTCTCACTTAGAAAATAGGATATGCTGCTATTATGTTGTATTTGACTTACATTTAGTTAGCAAAGAAAATAAAGGACTTCATCATGACACCACATAATCTGTGTCACCATACGTCCATGTTTTTATTCACTCCCCCACTGTCTGGTCTTAGGCTACTCTCTAAACCTAAGACATCCATCCTGAAAATCATTCTCTTTAGTATATTTGTCTTAACAACCAGTAGTCAAGTATAAACATTATTTATTAATACTTTTATTTATGATAAATGAAAAATTATTGGTTTCTTCATCCTGAATCCAAATTCTTTTAATTAGTATATATATATATATATATATATATATTAATCCAAATTCTCTTTAATTAGTATATATATATATATATATATATATATACACACACACACACATATATATATCTGTGTGTGTGTGTGTGCATTCTTACTGCAATTTGAGACCTATAAAATGTTGGTTCTCATTATGACAACTAGTTATTTTAATTATATAAATATCTAAAGTAATATAAAAGTTAAAGCAGAATTAGAGCAGGATTTAGAATGCTATTAAAAGACTAAGAGAACAGGTCTTTTTATGCCAAATACCAGCAAAAAATAATCAGATTATTTTTTTCTAAATGACATTTGAATACTAAATTTTTGTTCTATGTAAGAAATTTTCTTGTTTAAAATTGCTTTTTAATTAAAAGCAGTTATTAATTAATTTATTACTTAATCAGATTATATATCCTCTTTAAAGTTTCCCTTCCTTGTAGCTGGGTGTGTGTTTTTCCTCCAGGTGTCAAGATCCTGGAATAATGACTCATGAGACTCAAAATGTGTTTACAAATGCCTAGGCTATAGAGCTAGTTCGTCTCTCACTAGCTCATAACTTAAACAACCCATTTATTCTAATGATATTCTGCCATATGGTTGGTTACCTCTGCGCAGTTACCATGTGTCTGTCAACCCACATGTTGACTAAGCTGCGTGTCAGCTACATATATGTAGGGGGTCTACATTCAGCCCATGCACATAATCATATATTCATAGCATTAAATGTGAAAAATTCAAAAAACCCAATCAAAAAGATAAGATGAAAAGACATATTTAAAAATTATTATCCAATTGTATGTAATCACAGGAATTAAGATTCAGCAATTTAAAACGGCAGAATGGCCAAGAATAAGTAAATGAATATCATGTCAATACCAAGAACAAGAGTGGAAAAAAATTACACAAATATCAAGAATAGACTTTACAATAGAAAAAGAATGTTATCATAAACAAACAGGGAATTTTTATAATTTCAAACAGGCTAATCTATCATGAAGATAGAAGAAGTATAATAATTCACGTACCAAATAATAAAACCCTTAATACATGAAGCCAAACTGATAAATACATGAAGACATGGTTATGGATTTCACCACTTCCCTTTTAATAATGGGCATAATAACTGGACAGAAGATCAATAAGTATACAGAATACACAATGCCTTAAATGAACGACTCAGCAGATATTAGTACACAGTTCTCTGAAAAGCACATAGAGGATGATCCACTATATACCACAGAGTAGTCATAAAACAAATCCCAGTAAGTATAAAATGACAGAAATAACATAAAGTGTGTTCACCGATTCAGAAGAAAAGAAGTTTGAAATCAATAGGAGGCAAACATGGAGATAGTCAAATGTGGGGAAATAGAAAAATATTCTCCTAAATTACAAATAGAACAAACACAAAACAAGGAAACAATATTTCATGATCACTAAAAATGAAAGTATGACATATCAAATGTGTGTGAGAGGTAACAAAACTCTTAATGAGAAATTTAAAGCTGATAAGGGTACTTTCTAAAAGATATATATATATATATATATATATGATGTATATATGTGTATATGTATAACTACATCTAAAGTATGTATATAATATGTGAAAGATGTATGTAATAATAATAAAAGGAAAAAAGAGGCTATAAATTTAAGATGTGGAGAACCTTGGAGCTTTTCAAGGGAGGATAGCTGAGAAGGACAGATGGATGAAGGGAGGGGGAAAGTGATGTAATTATTTCAAATAAGAACATTAAACAAGCGAAGTCTGAAATCAATAATTCCTTCTAACAACTTAAAATATTAAAATCAGGAGATGTAAGGAGCATCTAAAGACTAAAGCAGGAATTAATAAAATAAGAGTATAAAAATGAGTGCCAAAGAGTAAAAAGAAAAGCGGGTTCTTTAAAAATATCCAGATTTTCCTCTCAACTCACTAAGCGGGAAGGGAAGAATGTTTTAGCATGATAGTGTCTGTCTGTTTCTCCAATGAGAACACCAAGTCACCAAGTGTCTCAGCAATTACCTCCAGATTTTACTCAATTGAAGTAAAAACACATGTCCACACAAAAGTGTTAATGGCTATTTACATCATTAATATTAATAATACCCAAAAGTTGGGAGCACCCTGTGTTTCCTCAAGGGGTTAAACCACTCAAGATTATGTACATTCTGTACAATGTTATAAATCCACATTTAAAAACTGCAGAATTGATATGTACCACATGAATGGATCTTGAAATATTTTCCATGTCTACTGCCATGTTCCCATGCATGTGAAATCCCAGAGTAGGAAAACGTGTTCACAGGAAGTCAATGAGTTGTTGTAGCTGGGGATGAGGATGAGAGTCATTGAGTTGAGCTTAAGGATGCAGGGCTTCATTCAGATGTGATGGGGTCCTTCACAGTGACTGCCATGATGATTACATATATTTGTGTACATACTAAAAACCACTGAAACACTCTTAAGGAATGAATTCAATAGTATGTGAATTGTATCCCAACAAAGCTGGCTTTTATTTATTATTTATTTGTTTATTTATTTAATCACTTTACAGTCTGATTCCAGCCCTCTTTCTCCCTTCTTCCTAGTCCCTCTCTCCCACTCCCTTGTCCATTCACCTCACTCTTTCTTCCCAGAGAACAGGAGGTTCCCAAGGTGTACCAGCCTGCCCTGGTACATTAAGTCACGCAGCATATCCTCTCACACTGAGGTCAGACAATGCAACCCAGCCAGTGAAAAGTGATCTAAAGGCAGCAGCATAGTCAGAGACAGTCCCTACACCCACTGTTAGAGGATACACTTGGTGATCAAGCTGCACATCTGCTACATATGTGTAAGGTCTAGGTCCAGCCACGCATGGTCTTTGATCAGTGGTTTAGTCTCTGTGAAACTCCACGAACCCAGGCTAATTTAGTCTGTAGGTTTTGTGGTATCCTTAACCCCTCTGGTTTCCACAATCCTTTCCTCCACAGTTCCACAAAAACTCCCCAAGCTTGACCTGTTATTTGACTGTGGGTCTCTGCAAGTGTTTCATCAGCTGCTGGCTGGAGCCCCTCAAAAGCCATTTATGCTTGGCTTTTGTCTACAAGTATAGCAGGATATCTAATAGTGTCAGAGTTTGGCTCTCTCAGGTTGGGCCAGTCATTGGTTTGACGTTCCCTCAATCTGTGCTACATCTTTATCCCTACACTTTTTGTAAGGAAGACAAATCTTGGTCCAGGGTTTTATTGGTAGGTTGATGCCCCCTTCCCTCTCCCGGAAGGTCCACCTGGCTACAGGAAATGTTGACTTTAGGTTCCATGTCCCCCAATGCTAGAAATCTCAGCTGGGGTGGCTGCCATAGATTCCCGGGAGCCTTCCTTGTCCCAGAAATGCTCCCTTCTTCCTCTGATTTCCATTATCTCTCCCAATCCTCCCTCCTAACTCCCTCCACTCCTCCTATTTCCACATATAATCCCCACCGAGGTTACCCTCCCTACCTCCTCTCTCACCCAATTCCCTCCCTCCCTACCTACTTTAGATATCTATTTTATTTTCTCTTCTAAGTGAGATTTAACCACCACCCCCCTTGGCTTCTTGGGGTCTGTAGATTGTAACACGGTTATCCTGTACTTTCTGGCTAATGTCTACTTATAAGTGAGTGCATACAATGCCTGTCTTTCTGGGTCTGGTTTACCTCACTCAGAATGATCTTTTGCAGTTCCATCAATTCACCTTCAAATTTCATGATTTCCATGTTTCCACAGTATAAATATACCACATTTTCTTAATCCATTCTTCAGCTGAGAGGCATCTAGGTTGCTTCCAGATTCTGGCTATTACAAATAAAGCTGCTATGAACATAGTTGAGCAAATTTTCTTGTGGTATGATAAAGAATCTTTTGGGTGTATGCCCAGGAGTGGTATAGCTGCATCTTGAGATAGATATATTTCCAGTTTTCTGAAAAACCTCCAGATTGACTTCCACAGGGATTTTACAAGTTTGCACTCCCACCAGCAATGAAAGAGTGTTCTCCTTGCTCTACATCCTCACTAACATGTGCTGTCACTTGAGTTTTTGATCTTAAATTTTCTCATGGATGTAATATGAAATCTCAGAATCCATTTGATTTGGATTTTCCTGATGATTAAGGATGTTGAACATTTTCTTTTTTTATTTTTCTTGTTACTTAATTTAGTGTTAACAGACAAGAACTCAGTATACTGTTTTTATTTTCCTTTATTAATTTATTATTTTTATATAAATTACAGTTTATTTACTTTGTATCCTAGCTATAGCCCCTCCCCCATTGGCTCCCAATCCCATCTTCCCTTCCTTATCTCCTTCCTGCCCCTCTCTAAGTCCACTGATGGGGGAGGTGTTCTTAAGTGCTTCCTAAACATTCGATATTCCTCTGTTGAGAATACTCTGCTTAGATCTATAATCCTTTTTAAAATTGGATTATTTTGGTTTGTTGGTGTTTAACTGCTTGAATTCTTTATGTATTCTGAATATTAGCCTTCTGTCTGATATGGGGATGGTGAAGACCTTTTCCCATTCTGTATACTGCAGGTTTTTTCCCCCATTGACAATATTCTTTTTATTGCAGATGGTTTCGGTTTCATGAGGTCCCATTAGTTATTTGTTGCTCTTAATGCCTGAGCTGTTCATGTTCTGTTCAGAAAATTGTCTCCTGTACCAATGAGTTTAAAGGCTATTCCTCACTTTATCTTCTATTAGATTTAGTGTATCTAGTTTAATGTTGAAGTCTCTGAACCACTTGGACTTTAGCTTTGTGCAGGGTGATAAATACGGGTCTATGTGCATTGTGTTACATGTTAACATCCAGTTAGAACAGCACAATTTGCTGAATATGCTTTTTTTTTTCCGTTGTATGGTTTTGGCTTCTTTGTCAAAAATCAGGTCTCTGCAGGTGTATGGATTTATTCCTGGGTCTTTGATTTGGTTCAATTGTTCAACTTGTCTGTTTTTATGCCAATACCATGCAGGTTTTATTACTATTGCTCTATAGCACAGCTTGAAATATATATATATATATATATATATATATATATATATATACACATATATATATTTAATTGACAAGTAATGTATCCATACAATACAGAATATATTCTCTGTACACCTCTTTTCACTTTCTCCAGTTCCTCTCATCTTCTGGTCCATCATGAAATACCCCTTTTCTGTCTCTCATTATAAAACAAACAGGCTTCTAATAGATAACAATAAAAGAAAACAAGATAAAATAAAAACTAATGCATTGGAATTAGACAAAACAGGCAACTAAAAGGAAAAGAACACAACAATAAGCAAAAGAAACATATATAGCTTCAGAAACCCAATTGTTCAAACACCGAGGAACCCCATTAAAACACTAAACTGGAAGCCATATATGGTACCATGCAATATACTTTGCAGCTGCAAAGATGTTAGCATGCAGGGTCACAGGTTCTATGTAGGCATCACCTCTACTTCTTCATGCTTAATGAGTTACATAGGTTTTACTCTTCAGTGATGGAGCCTTGCTGTCAACTTGTAGGAACAACCTATAGACTTGACCTCAACCTGGATTGTTAGGAAGTTCCCATGGGACCCCTTTGGACAACAATGCAATTAATGGAAGCTATTACCAGAACTGCAAGCTTTTTTGAAAGTAGTTTATTTTTATATTAATCACAGGTTATGTACTTTGTATCCCAGCTATAGCCTCCTCCCTCATTCCCTCCCACTCTCCCCATCCCTCCCTCATCTTCTCCCTGCCCCCTCAAAATCCACTGATAGGGGAGGACCTCCTCCTGCCCCCTGCTTCCATCTGACCCTAGCTTATCATGTCTCTTCAGGGCTGGCTGCAATGTCCTCTTCTGGGATCTAGCTAGGCTGCTCCTCCCTCAGGAGCTGAAGGGGGTGGGGAGGGTGGAAGAGCCAGCCATTGAGTTCATGACAGAAATAGTCCCTGTTCCCCTTACTAGGGTACTCAGTTGGGTACTGAGCTACCATGGGCCACATCCAAACAGGGGTTCTAGGCTATATCCACAAATGGTCCTTGGTTGTAGAAACAGTCTCATAAAAGACCCCTGTGCCCTGGTCTATTTTACACAACAAGGACATTTGCTCAACCATGTTCATAGCAGCTTTATTTATAGTAGCCAGAACCTGGAAACAACCCAGATGTCCTTTAGTCGAGGAATGGATACAGAAATTGTAGTACTTTTACACAATGAAATACTACTCAGCAATCAAAAATGAGGAAATCATTAAATTCGCAGGCAAATGTTGGGACCTGGAAACGATCATCCTGAGTGAGGTATCCCAAAAGCAGAAAGAAACACTTGTTATATACTCATTTATATAGACCTATAGAATAGGATGGTCATGCTGAAATCTATACACCTAGGAAAGATAAGCAAGAAGGAGGACCCAGGGTAGGATGATCAATCCCTGCTTAGATGGACAAATAGGATGGACACTGAATATAGGAGAAAACAAGCAAGAGGACAGGAGCCTACCACAGAGGGCCTCTGAAAGACTCTAACTAGCAATGTATCAAAGCAGATATTAAGACTCACAACCAAGCCTTCGGCAGAGTGCACAGAATCATATGAAAGAAGGGGCGTTAGTAAGCCTTGGGGAGGACAAGAGCTCCACAAAGTACTGGACGCTTTATTTGCAGCCAAGAGATAGCCTGCTGTGCCCCTCTCCAAGTCCACTGATAGAGGAGGTCCTCCTCCCCTTCCATCTGACCCTAGTTTATCAGGTCTCATCAGGACTGGCTGCATTGTCCTCCTCTGTAGCCTGACAAGGCTCTTCCCCCCTTGGGTGGTGGGGGTCAAAGAGCCAGCCACAGAGTTCATGTCAGAGACAGTCCCTGTTCCCATTACTAGGGTACCTATTTGGAGACTGAGCTAACATGTGCTACATCTGAGCAGGTGTTCTAGGTCCTTGGAAGAGAAGACGGAGGCACGGTGGGGTTGGGAGGGAATGAGGGAAGGGGCCACAGCTGAGATACACAGTGAATAAAACTGTAATTAATATAAAAATAAAAATTAAAACTAGAAATGCTAAAATAAAAAAAAAATTAAAAAGAGAGATTGCCTGCTGGGGTTCTGTGTCATACATTACTTAACAATTTATTTTAGATGGCCTTCACACATGTATATATTAAAGAAGCTTCTACTGTAGTAGGTTTTCATCCTACCCCTCAAATGACCTTTAATTTTAACTGTCTCTCTCTCCCGTATTTCCTCCCTCACAACTCTACAACATTCTTATGTATCAGTTAAGTACCATTTTATCTAACACCAGAAAAATACTTTAACTATAGGGTCTTGCTCTGTGCATCAAATCACATTTGTAAATGCTTCACTGAACAATATTTTTCAAATATAACCCACATATAGTAATCATATTTAAAAATAATTTTTCATAGTTGTGAACCATCTGTTCAATACTGATAAGAGGTTCAATAAAGCAGGCTGTAAAAATCAACACTGTTAAATATTTGTTAATTACCTAACACATTGCTTAGCTTACTGAGTGCATTTAATACCCCAATACATATTTCAAGCTATATATGAAAAATTTACACTTACATTTAAATACACACTTTTAAGAATTCTTTCAGTTGTTTGTGTTTTTTTTTATCCAACTTATAAGCAAGACATTCATTACATGGAGTTTGATCTTTCATTGTGAATACAATTTCTGTAAAAGTAAGACAGACAGTTTTATCTGAAAAAAATCTTAAAAGTACATTGTACATTAAAAGTCAGTGAAGCATTCTGGGCTAAGCTCTTCATGGATGAAGTTTCAACGTTTTCCAAAATTATCAGTAAATTTAAGAGCCATTCTAATTTTCTCAGCCATTATTTTAAACTCCAGTCAGACTGGGAACAACTAAAATTGGTCAGTGAGGCATAAGTCATTCAGGTCAACTAGATCAGAACTAAAACGATTCCTAATTCTTTGTTTCCTCACTCCTTGGATGTCCTATTCCATGAACACTGACTCTACTTCACTTCTACAATTATTTTTTCCTTTTCAACTATGTCAGCAATCTTTAAAATGATAAGAGACTCAAACTTAAAATGGGGGAACATAATCCAAACGGTTAAGGTGTGTCTTAATTTATATTTTATGATTCACATTTCATTTCACTGAATTTAAAATACCTTAGCATAAGACATACTTAAAAGAATTGACAAGTAACAAAATGCTAACACCTGAGAACATTCAACAGTGCACTTAAAAGAATGTTTTTGACCCTAGCTTATCAGGGAGGAGGACCTCCTCCATCAGGGCACTAGGGAGAAGGCATAGGAGGAGAAGAGGGAGGGAGGTTGGGACAGGGAGGAGATGCTGGAGGGGGCTGCAGAGGAGATACAAAATGAATAAATTGTAATAAATAAATAAAACAAAAAGAATCTGCTAATATAAAAGATACAAGTATATATATATGTACATATATATGTGTAAGTATATAAAATATGTATAAAATATACTATATTAAATATAGCATGTATCCATCTATATAGAGATACAAATATATTCATATGTATACATGAATACAAAAAATGTGTTTTGTTTCAAGATGTTAAACTCATCAGGTAAAAAGAAAAGCAGGTTTTCTTATTTTTAGTCTGCAGAGTTAAGTGTGTTTTTAACTTGCTATTTATTTTGTGAATATACTATCAATTACATTGTAAGTTTTGTTATAAGGCAATTTGTACAATACTATTCCAAATTTTAATGTCTAAAATTGTGTGTCCAGGCATTTATTTATTTGAATATTAAAGCTTATAATGAGCCTAAACGTCTTTTCAGAACTATTGAGATTGCTTACTCATCCCTTATTCCTGGGCTAAATTTGCTAGTTTAATCTGTCTTTAATTTATACATTGGATAATTTTTTCTCAAAAAAAAGCTGTTTTACCATACTGCTATTGCTTGGAGAATTAAATAAAAACTTCTTGGAAGAGCTGGACAGATGGCTCAGCTGTTAGGAGGACTTGCTTTTGTAGAAGGACTAGGGTTTGGCTCCCAGTACCCAAATGGCAGTTCACAATTATCTATAACCCAAGTTCCAGTGTATCCAACACCCTCTTCTGGTCTCTAATGTTATTAGGCACAGATATTATTGTTATGTGCACACACGGTGCACATACATACATATCGGAAAAATACTCATGCACAACTCTCTGACTTATTTTTACAGATTCACCTCCATGTACCTTTTACTGTCCCCCATTTATCCATACACCATGCATTTGTTACTTATTCACTCATGTCTTTAGTGCTTGGCATAAATCTCAAATTCTGACTAGTTGTCCAGAGACTGCTGCCCTAATAAATTTTAGTCTCTCTCTACTGATGAGACCTGCTCATTGAACCATTTCGGTGCTAAAATGGATCTGTTAGAGGCTTAAAAACAGAAAATTTCAGTTAAATTGATTTATATCTAATTGAACATCTCTTAGCTGTTCCATTTCTGTGTTCACAAATGTATGTGCAAGTACATAAAGGTTTGTGTGTGTGTATTCATCAATATTGGGTGTTTAAAACTTGGACAACAGCATAGTATTTAAAATTCTGTTCATATTCACACTGAACTTTTAAAAAACACAACCTCATGGTTTTGAAGAAAGGAATACAACTACAAAAATGAAATTGTGTTTCTAAACTAAATAATTAGGATGGAGAGAAAACTTACCTTGACAAATTAAAATAAGTAAAACAATAATAGAAATTTCATTTAAATATAAGTTATTTTGTGAAACTATTATTTTTGTTTTTGTTAAAATCAAATGAAGCACAATCTTTGTTTCATTTCCCTAAATAGTTCCTGCAAAGAAAACTTAAACTTGTAACAGGAAGATAAAGCTTAAGTTGATATGTTACTGATGGATGAGTAGGCTAAAATGATAAATGAATCTCATTCAATATTCTGTCGATGAAATAAATCACTAATGTCATCAACGTCATTAGAATATTAACATTCCACTCAACCAATATACTTCTAGCTTGTCTTTCACAAGAAAGCCTTCCATTTTAGTCATACATGTCTTAAGCTTTAGGAGACTAGAAAATGATTATTAATTGTGGTCACTTTACCTATGAAAGCTCTTTGGTAGGCATCACTTGTTGCCAAAGGCATTTGCTATGAACTGGATAAGGACAGCAGTAAAACATGCCAAAGTGGATGGGGAAGTACCCAGGTGGCCTCAACCAAACATGAATAACAGCAGGCAATTAAGAAATGGTAAGAGTCAAGCCTTTGGCAGAGGGCAGGAAGTAATAATAAAAATAGGGAAGTTAGTAAGACTTGGGGAGAACAAGAGCTCCACAAAAACCAAACTGAGCATGGCACGGGGGTCTTATATGAGACAGTTTCTCCAACCAAGGACCATGTATGGATATGGCCTAGAACCCCTGCTCAGATGTGGCCCATGGTAGCTCGGTGTCCAACTGAAGACCCTAGTAAGGGGAACAGGGACTGTTTCAGTCATGAACTCGATGGCTGGCTCTTTGATCCTCCCCCATACGTGCCAGGGAGTAACAGCCTGGCTAGATCCCAAGGGAGGACATTGCAGCCAGCCCTGAAGAGACAAGATGATCTGGGGTCGGATGGAAGGGGAGGAGGTCCTCCCCAGTTGGTGGACTTGGAGGGGGCAGAGAGGAGATGAGGGAGGGGAAGGGTGGGAGGGAATGAGGGAGGGGGCTTCCCTTGGGTTGCAAAGTACCTAACCTGTGACTGATACAAAAATAAATTAATTAATTTAAAAAAAGAACAGAAGCTTCAACCTCTTTCACACATATTATCTATCATCAATGTACCTACCTATTTGTCTCTGTTGTAATTATCTATCATCTATCTATGTATCTGTCTTTCATCTTCTATATGTAGGCAAAGGGAGATAGTAAAACACAGAAAGGACAGGAGCTCCACAAGTAGAGCAAAGAACTCTGGGCACAGGGGTCTTTTCTGAAACTGATACTCCATCCAAGGACTGCTCATGGAGATGGCCTGGGACCCCTGCACAGAAGTAGCCTATGGCCAGTTCAATATCCAAGTGGGCTCCATAGTAATGGGGAGAGGCCTGTCTCTGACAGGAACTGATTGGCCTGCTCTTTGATCACCTCCCCCTGAGGGGGGAGCAGCCTTACCAGGACACAGAAGAAGACAATGCAGCCACTCCAGATGAGACCTGATAGACCAAGAGCAGAGGGAAGGGGAGGAGGTCCTCCCTTATCAGTGGACAAGGAGAGGGACATAGCTGGGGAAGAGGGGGGGTTGGATTGGGAGGGGAGGAGTTAGAAAAGTACAGGGGGGATACAAAATGAATAAACTGTAATTAATAAAAATAAAAATAATTAAAAAAAGAAAGTGGAGGTTAGCCAACTGCTTGCTGAAGCTGGTTATCTCCTTCCATTAGAATTCCAGCTCAGATTCTCAGGCTTATTGGCAGATATCATTACTACTAATAATCTTGTGGTTTTTTGAATGGTTTTCTTTCATTCTTTTTTTCACCATTTTACTTTAACAAGGCCTTAATGCATAACACAAATTATATGAGATAGTAGTGGACATCCTTGCCTTGCTTTCCTCTTTGTTTAAAAACACATAATGACTAAGTATGAATTCCAACACAAGTTTATTTTTTAAAGCCTGTTTATCAGACAGAAAGTTTTATATTGTTTTTATAGTTTGATAAGATAATTTTATATGCATTATTTAAATTGTGTGAGAAAGTAATGTATTGCTCAGCATTTTATAAACACCTATAGCTACATTAGCAAACAAAGCTCCCAGTGTCAGGTGTGGATTACTTCCTGAAAAGTTGCTTGTCAAGCACTCCACAAAAGCTCATCAAACAGTCCAAGCTCTTGTCATCCCTTTGTTGCACACCAGAGAAAGTCATAAGACCCTGGGGTGGAGCACACCATAGTCTTTAGTGCAAGACACAGAGAAATATGCTGGGTAGCTTTTATAGTGCAAGAAACTAAGCTTCATCCTTAACATCAGTTTGCCAGCTCCTCCTGGGAGACAAAGACGACATACTCTCTTTTCAGGGGGCTTTTGGGGAGATGGTGATTTTGCAAAATTTTCTCAGTAGTAACACTGCAGTCACTTTTGTGCAACCCCTGTGATGAATAGCAGCAACTTACAAGATGTGACATGAAACATACACTTAAGTATATACATGAGTGTATACTACGTGAAGAAAGTGTGTTGCGTTTTTAAACATTTAAAAAATCCACTTTAGAGCTTCTACTACATATTTTCTCTAGTATTTATTGCTCTACCATATTTTTGTAATAAATATTCATTTTATGTGGTTTTTATTTTCAGCTATGTATGGAAGTATTTATTTGGGCTTTCCTTTGATTACTGGTAGTGCTGAAAGTTATTTTTCAATTCATTTTTATTCTTGTATAAGAATTTTATTTTTAAGGTAATTACCCTTACTGCATTTGTCAGATGGAATTTAACACTCCTACATAATTACTTTAATAAAAATCTGAGTATCTGGGTCTTGAGAATTTTGAAGTACTTGAACAACCATGTTTATTATACCTGCCAAGCAAGAAATGGTATTAAAAGATATAACATTATATGACGCACAAAGGGTAATGGTTAAATTTTCTTAGTTCCTGTTCATTTATTATGTTATAAAATCCAGAGCTACAAAAACAAAAATTTATTTGTAGCCATAACTGACAGATTTTTC
Source organism: Pachyuromys duprasi (assembly GCA_028658305.1). NCBI lineage: Eukaryota > Metazoa > Chordata > Mammalia > Rodentia > Muridae > Pachyuromys > Pachyuromys duprasi. The sequence goes on from CM053763.1 coordinate 36,510,752, forward strand.
CATGCTGTCTAATCGAGTATATAATTAACTAAAATAACAAGCCCACAAATATATAATTGTAGCACAATATTTGCTATTGGAAGCTGTTAAAGTGCAGTGCTCCCTGCTGAGACAAATAGTATTAATATTAAGTATATCCTGGCACTTTTAACCTCTATTAAGAAAACCAAGTAAAAATGAAAATATTCATTCACTGATGGAGTTTTTCTCTTTTCAAAGGCAGGTTTTCTGTATTTTTTTTTACACAAAGGTAGAATTTATATTTTTAATGATCATTTTTCTTTTCATCCTATGAAAATTTGGATTATGAATACCTGTCAAAAAATTCAATAGGATTTACTGATAAATTGATGTGAACTTTGAATAAAAGTTATGTAAATGGCTCAAAATATTTTAATAAGCAACGAGGGTCACTGGTACTAGCCGACTAAAATGAGAAATGAGAAAAAGACTGTAGTTGGTGTGTATTTTTTTTATGTGGGACAGTGAAAGAAATAGTCAAAAAGAAGTGTTTAGGGAATCTCCCTGTGGGCAGGTTTCATGGATTACTAGATACAAGAGTTCGATGTCCATAGAGATTTGGTTTGTCAATATGTGTTTGATGATATTTGAATAGATACGGCATCTAACTGACAAGATGTGACAATATTACCAGAGAGTCTACAGGGAAGACCAAGGATTAAATACTACAGCAAAGAAGGTAATCCAAAAGGCAAGACTGATAGTGTAAGTTCCAACCAAATCAACTCAAATGAAGCAGCAGTGAATATCCTGGCCCCATCTGTGTTTGGGTAAATAAGAGAAAAATACAGATTTGTCATTGTCATTGGTCACTTGAGGTTCTAGATAAACCTGTTACAAGGGTGCTGATATTTAGGAATGGAGATGAGTCAGCTGGGTATGCCAAGGAGGTGGAAACTGAGGTGTTTCTCTAGTTCTTGGTTCCCTGGGAATGCAGGCAGATGGTGATAAAAGGCCATAGTTGAAGGGCAGCTCCAGAACTTGGAGGAGACTGGGGAATCAGATTTGGAATAATGAAGGGAGAAGTGAAGATGTGCAGTTAGCCTACCTGCTTTCCTGGCAGGAATAATCTGTGGATTTCCAGGGAATGCCTGCTGGAGTAAGGGGCTGGGATATAACAATGAGTCAGAGAAAAATTTAGAGTACAAGCACTATGTGATCCACCAAAGATAGGGCAAGGAAACAATAGACTGGGGAAGCTGAAACAAATGGTCTGCTGAAAAACTGGAGTGGGGTTCTCAGATTTAATTTGGAGGTAAGGAATAATAGACGAAGATCTGCAGTTAGCCTACATTCTTCCCTGGTCAGAATGCTCATTTTGCTCTTCATATACTTCCTGGATTTATCTGTTGATTCAGTTGTTACCTAGAAAGATTTATTCCAATTCAGATTTTATCTTATCTTTTCCATTTTTCAAGGTTGTTCACAGGCGTGGATTTATGTACTGTCTTATTTTAGTAACTTCATTCTCTCTTTGTTTTTTTTCCTTCATTTTTACCAACATTCTATCGAGCAATTGTTAGGCCCAATTAGGGGGGACCCTAACTTCCTTAGGGGGCGAAGAGAACTCAGGAGACCAAGCTTTGATGCAATAGCAAGAGGTCATTTTATTTGATCCATTGCAATGGGACTGCCCCCCTCAAAAGCGGTGAGGGACAGCCAGGAGAGACAGAAGGCTGAAACTTTTAAAGGGAGAAGGGTGGGAATCTCAGGGATTGCAGGCTTGGCAACACTTGATTGGGTAGTTGACTTTTAAAATGATTGGTTCATGTTAGAAGCCAAATCCATCTGATCCTGCCCCAATGTGAGTGGGGGAGGTGTGACCTCTGGACTGGTTGCTAGGCAACGTTTTCTCTACTGCGGATCTGGACACTCCCATGCAGTGTCAAGTAGTGGCTAAGGGCATGTGAGGAGCCTTCAAAAGGTTTTGCAACTCTAGGAATGTATGCCAATAATAATAATAATAATAATAATAATAATGATGATGATGATGATGGTAAGAGATATAAAATGCTATACTGCTGGAATGACATTGCTGTTTCTCAGACGAACTCAAAGGAGCTATTATTACTTACTTGTATACATGTACAAGATAAATGAACATTTGCAAAACTCCTGTTTTAACACAGGGAGGGGCTACCATGGCCAAACTCCTTACTGAGGAGCTATTTAATGTAGGCTGTTTCTGGGTGAGAGGCACTTTGGTGGGGGATGTCCACTGGTAAATTGCCTTTGACCCCATATCCATGTGCAAATTGCAACACTAGTTACAGTCAGTGAGCTACAGAGAAAGAAAGAAAGAAAGAAAGAAAGAAAGAAAGAAAGAAAGAAAGAAAGAAAGAAAAAGAAAAGGAGGAGGAGAAAACAATTTTCAAAAAGTGATGTTCTGAGGGACTTGGGTATTGATAGAAGGAAGAATATGATCACTATACACCTATGCACTTCTCAAAGAATACATTTCGATAGAAACATGTATCCCTTGTATTTTCCCAGCAACCTACCCTGACTTAAGTCTCCAGCTTATTACAGAGACAACCCCACACTCACTTTCTCTTTTCTCTATATTCTTTCTGTCCTCCTGCCCTTGCTACTCCAAGGTCTGTTCTCCACCCTTTTAATTCTCTGAACCCCCTTTCCTACCTTGTTCCCTCTCTTCAGCCACTACCTCTGTCTATTCTCTCCCCCCTTCTGAGTGAGATCCTCAGATCTTCTACGTTACTTATCTTCTTTAAGTCTGTGCCTCGTAGAATTCTTATCCTGCACTACATGGCTAAAACCCACTTATAAGTGAGTACATGCCATGTGTGCCTTTCTGGATCTCTGTTGCCTCACTCAGGATGATCTTTTCTAGTTCCATCTATTTGCTTTCAAATTTCATATCTTTGGTATTTTTAATTAAATTTTTATTTTTTATACTAATTGCAGTTTATTTGTATACCAGCTGTAGCTCCCTCCTTCATTCCTTCCCAATCCCATCCACCCTCCCTCATCTCCTCCCTGCCCCTCGCTAAATCCATTGATAGGGGAGGTCCTCCCTTCTTCCATCTGACCCTAGCTTATCAGGTCTCATCAGGACTGGCTGCAATGCCTTCCCCCTTTTTTAATAGCTGAGTAGTATCCCATTTTGCCAATGTGCCACGGTTTTGTTATCCATTCTTTGGTTGAGGGACATTTAGGTTGTTTCAGGAGTTCCACAAGAAGACCAATATAGCCATCTAACCAGGTCCCAGAGGGACTTTCTGAAACTGAAGCATAAACCAAGCATAAACAATCTGGAGTTAGGCCCCATATAAAGATGTAGTAGATGGGCAACTTAGGCCTCATGTGGGTCCTTTAGTAAGGAAAGTGGAGACTTCATTGGACAAGGACTCAATTTCCAGACCATAGGGGAAGAGGAGATGCTCAGTATTGATGCAACTTGATGATCTGGGCTGGATGGCAAAGGATAATGGAAGGAGTGAGGGGAGGTGGAGGGAGGGTAGGATTGGGAGAGAAGAAAGAATGGGGCTACAACAAGGATGTAAAGTGAATAAAAAATAAAAATAAATAAATTAAAAAAGAAATATTTAAGACTTATGAAACCATTTTAGGTAATAAGGATGTTAAAGCATAATCCCAGAGTATGAATAGACAGAAATAGTTTACCATGGTGATTACAAACTTTTGAAATAACTTGCCATACTTAGTATGTTCAATGTAAAGTAATGTCTTGTGAAGAAGGCATATCACATGATGCTCAAAAAATAATACCAAGAGAAGGGAAACACAACGAGAAGAATATGAAAAGAAATGAGTGAAAAAAAGTTATAACAGAACTAAAAAATATGCTAAAATTTGAAATTTATTAGAGTTTATTAGATACAAGAAGACCAGAAATAATGAAATAAAAATTTGAAAAGTTAGTGAAATAATACTTCAGAGAAAATTGATGGGTTCATAAATATCTAAATTTGGGCTTCTTTGGGCCTTACTTCATGTAGTTATTAGACGCATTAAATATCAACAGCAAAAAAAGTTATGACAGGAAAATGTTGTATATGGTTACTGGGGATTGGTCTGATGCATTTTGATGCTAATTACTGGCCCTCAAGATCAGTTACTGCCCTGTCCTTGTTGTGTAAACCTGCCTAGCACATTATTCCTGATTGGTGGTTAAAAGGCCTAAAACCTGGCCAGGGCAGAATGAGGTAGGCATGGGTAAGGTTCCTGGGGTTTGGATTAAGGAGAATTATGAAAAACATACAGAGAGGGAGAGAGAATAAAGAAAGACACCATGATGGGTTCCCATGGTGAAGGGACCATGTGAACTGGGAGGAAGGACACCAATAATGGTGTAGAAGGGTCCAGATGAAGAATACAAGCAAGAATTTATAGGATAATGGATGGAAGGTAGCCCAGATTAGAATGGTTAATGCTGATGGCATTGGATGAGGCCTGGCAGGTGAATGGGGATGTTATTGAAATAGAATAGGTAAAAATATATTCCCAGCCAAAGGTAAATAAGGCAATTATAAAATCTAACAGGTGTCTTTGTCTTATTATGGTAGCAGGTTAAATAACACTGCCATAATAATCATAGGGGTAATAATAAACAATATTTAGTTATAGTAAACAACAATGGTTTACATGGCGACTACATTCACTAATAAGCAAAGCTTTTATCACATGATGACTGTAACTGTAGAGTACCATACCTGGAGAGCTTTCATGAGTTTTATTTTTTTAATCATCCAAAGCTTGTAATAATTAATGAGGGAAATGGACATATCTCACCAAAAACCTTAAGTGATTTTTAAATGTTCTATTTTGAAATAGAACAATATAAAACTAAGGGATTTGGGGAATTCATTTTTTTAAAACGTATCCACCAGTATCTGGCCAATTTGATATAGTTGCAATTCTTATGAGTTTTCAAAGTTCTTACTAGATGTTTTGGTTCTAATAATTGTTAGTGCATTTCATTCTTGAAAAAAAATAGTTACTCCTCAATGTTGATACTACAAAAAGTTATGTCATAAACAAAGTGTGAATGTTAAGCAAGGAATATTTGGAAGAACAAGATCAATGCAGAAATGATAACGAGACATGATCAAGTTTTGTTTATTTGTTTAAACGTAATGCCAAATTGTAGAAATATAGTCTGTTTGAAAATTTACAGATAATCTTTTTATTGAAAATGAAGTAACCTATTCATTGTTTTTTGAACTCTAAATCTCTGTTCAAATTTTTGTGTCAAATCACAAAACACGGGAACACGTTTTTGTAGCTCATAGAGTAATGTCTAGTAAATATTTGAAAAGCATGAAATTATTTACCTAAATTTTGGCTTACCACAATTTGGACATAGTTAGAACTTAAATTAGGTGGCATTCATGTTAAAGATGTGTGTTTACCAATTTAAATGGTCATTTAAATCTACTAAAATGCTAAATCTTTAAGTCTGTTTTGATGATAAGGTTTATAACTGGTTTTAGCATTGTATGCTATTAACAACTGGATAACATGCCACAAATTATAAAACATTTTAGGCCTTTGGCCTCTAATTATCTATCTTACTCTTGAAAAATAAATGTTGCAAAGCTCCCTCGGTAAATAGGATCATTTTTAAGAAATTCCCATAACTGACCATGAATTAGTTCCTGGCCCTTTAGGAAATTGAATTCTGGTGATTTGCATGATGTTATCTATTTTTAGTGCTTTGTGTATGGGTTTTCTTGATGATCTGTGCAATGATACTGCAGTAAATAGGAGCTTGAGTTACAGTCTCACTATTATCTATTAACTTTACAAGTCTCTCCATTTTACCTACCATTGCTAAGATAACTATATAAGTTGTGGCAACAATTGGCAAAGAAAATTGTTTTAGCACATTTTTTTTTACTGAGAAGTTCACATTCAGTTAATTGAACCATTCATTGACTGGATTGCTTGAGTTTACAGCACTTAATTTTTGCAGGCTTTAAATATATAGTATATTTCAATCACCTGGAAAAAAACACACATTTTTGCAATGCTCTTACCATTTGATAGGCTTTCTTAAACTTGGTGATTTTTTTTTTACTTTGCTGTGCAGAAGCCATTGATTTCAGGTAACATCAAGTACCAGTTTTTAATATAGAAAACCTTTATAGGTTCATATTGTGAGGTGTTTGGACTTGGGTTTCCTCTATCACTTTTACTTAAAAGTTGTACATTAAATCTCCAAAATAATTTGTGTGCAGAATAAACTATGTAGACCTACTTTCTTTATTTTTTAAGAACAAAGAAATACTTTATTGTATTGTTGAAAAAATACTTTTTTCTGTTGAATTATTTTGACATCCCTGTCAATTACTAGACAATTAGAGCTATGTAGTATAATTCTTCAGTTCTCTGCTCTTTACATTGGTCTACATGTCTGATTCTTATGACAGTATTATACAGTTTCATTACTATGGCTTCAAAGTATAATTGTAGATCTGGTGTGAAACCTCTTTGCTTTTGTGTACGTGACTAAGTTAGTTATTCGAGTCCTTTAAGCTTCAGTATGAATGTGAGAATTATTGTTTCTAGTTCTATGAGGAATGTCAAAGCAATTTGATGGGGATTGCCTTTAATCACTAGATCTTATTTGGCAAGCCATTTTATAGTTTTAATTAACTTTATGCATGATCGGAAGAGATCTTTCTAGCTATTGGCATCTGCTTCAACTTATCCTTTCAGTATATATTTTTCTCATTTATTTATTTTATTCACTACATATCCTTGCAGCCTCTTCCCTACTCTCCTCCTAGTTCTACCCTTTCTCTCTCTCCCCTTTCTCCTCTCCCCTTTTCATCAGGAAAGGGGAGCTCCCTTTCCCATTCATCGCAATCCACCAAGTTGCCTCAAAGTGTCCTCTTCCCCCGTGGTCTGTCAAGGCAGTTCCTCCAGGAGAAAAAAGGTCTAAAAGGTAGCAAATGAGCTGGTGTCCTATGTATTCCTCAACAACCAAAGACCCACCCGTTCAGAGAGTGTTTATATTGACACTATGAACAATACTCTGCTAAGCCTGCAGACAAGATCTTTTCAGTATATTAAAGGACTTTGGTATAAAGCACTTACACCATCTGGGAAATTCATATGCATATACACTCAAGTGGGAAATGAATATACACACAGATTAGAATATATATAGCATATATATTTGCATATATATACACATGAGATTATATATTATATGTGCACATAATATATTACATATACATTTAATACATATGTATATATTACATGCAATAAAATGTGGGGAAGATAGAAAGAGCTGAAGGGGATAGGAGCTCCACAAGGAGAGCAAAAGAACCAAAAAATATGGGCACAGGAGTCTTTTCTGAGACTGGTACTCCAACCAAGGACCATGCATGGAGATAACCTAGAAACCCTGCACAGATAAAGCCCATGGCAGTTCAGTGCCCAAGTGGGTTCCTTAGTAAGGGAAAAACAGGAGCTATTTCTGACATGATCTCAGTGGCTGGCTCTTTGATCACCTTCCCCTGAGGGAGGAGGGTGGGGGCAGCCTTGCCAGGCCACAGAGGAAAACAATGCAGCCAGTTCTGCATGAGACCTGATATGCTAGGGCCAGATGGAAGGGAAGAGGACCTCCCCTATTAGACTTGGGGAGGGGCATGGCAGGAGAAGAGGGAGGGAGGGCAGGATTAGAAGGGGATGAGGGAGGGGGCTACAACTGGGATACAAAGTGAATAAATTCTAATAAATAAAAATTATAAAATGTTGTATGTACATTATAATTATATACAATATTGTATATAATATATACATATGTAAAATATAGCACAATATTATAATGTATACAGTATATACATATTATATATACATATGTTTAATGTACATAATATATTGTATATACATATATAATATATATAATCTCGTGTACATATATGTATGTACACACACACACACATATATATAATCTCATGGTTGCATATTCATAGGCTTTATTACAAATTTTAATGTATGTACTACTGTGAAAGTATTTTCTTAATAATTCTTTCCTAGTAAAATTTTTGTTCTATATAGATGAATTGCAGATTATTTAATATTGCTTTTTTATGCTTATATTTTCCTAGAAAGTATATATCATGTCTACCATTTCTCTGGTGAAAAATTTTCAAGGGTCTTTAAATTATAGGATTATGTTACTTACAAAAAAGGTTCTTTGAGTGTTTTCTTTCCTAATTGTTCCCATTTTAATTCTTAATATTTTCTTATTACTCTAAGATTTCACAGTAATTTTTAAAGAGAAGTATGGTTACCATTGTGTATGTCCTGATTGTAGAAGAAATGCTTTTAGTTATGGCTTTTCTGAGTATTGAGAAGATGATATTAAACATGTCCCTACATATATTTATTGCCTGTAATTTTATAGAGTATTTGTGCTATTTAATCTTACCACATAGAATCAACCAAGATGACATTAACTCCCCCAAATCTTGGGAATATAGAGCTCTACTATTCTGTTGAAGGCTATATAAGCAATAATTTGTATTAAGGAAGTTCTAAATTACTAGAGTAATGTAATTTTTTGTAAGTTTTTTCCTATCACTCTGATTTTTTTGTAGTTGTATCCAGCATAGTTTACAGCAATTTATTATAGTTATGACTTTATTAGTGGTTTAGGAATGGATATAAAGAAGAAATTTGTACATCTCCCTTAAGCAGTAGATCATTCAGATTATGCTAAATTTATTTTATGCTTAGTTCTGAGCAGTATATCAAAGTTAATGCTTATCCAAAAGCTTTAATATTTTTGTAAAAATCTGGACCCTGGGGTCTTTTCTGAGACTGATACTCCAACCATGGACCATTCATGAATATAACCTAACCCCCTTGCACAGATATAGTCTATGGCAGCTCAGTATCCAAGTGGGTTCCCTAGTAAGGGGAACAGGGACTGTCTCTGACATGAATTAAGCGGCTGGCTCTTTGATCACTTTCCCCTGTGTTGGGAGAAGCCTTACCAGGCCACAGAGGAAGACAATGCAACCAGTCCTCATGAGAAGATAGGCAAGATTTAGGAAGACCTCCCTATCAGTGAACTTGGAGAGGGGCATGGGAGGAGATGAGGGAGGGAGGGAAGGTGGTATTGGAGAGAATGCGGGAAGGGGCTATAGCTGGGATACAAAGTGAATAAACTCTAATTAATATAAAAAATTAAAATTAAAAAATTCTCTAGTGAGGCCATTTTATTAGATTTTTGTAATATTTTTTATTATTCAAAAACTTTAAATATATTTTGATTATATTCTTTCCTTCCTCCATGTCCTCATAGATCCTTTACCACCACTACCCACGCAAATTTATTTCTCAAAAAAAAAAAAACATCAACAAAAGCACAGTAAACAAAACACCACAAAACCAAGGAAACAAATAAAAACCACATCCAAATAGAAAACAAAACACAAAACTGTATCTAAACACACAAACTGTGGAGTTTGTTATGTGTTAGTTATCTACTTCCAGACAGAAGGCCTGTTATGGAGTGCTTGATATACTCAGTGTCATTGTACTGGATAAATCTGATTTTCATCCTCCCAGCAGGTTTACATGACAGTTCAGTTTTTATTTTTTTTTTAATTTCAGTTTACTTAGTTTATATCACAAGGGTGCCTCCCTCCCTCCTTTCCTCACAGTCCACGCCCTTCTCTTCTTTCCCCTCCCCCCTTATTTTTCTCCCAGAGAAGAGGAGCCCCGTCCCTAGTATTAACCCTCCCCAAAACATCAAGTGACATCATGGCTGAGCATGTCCTCATTCCCTTAGGCCAGGCAAGAAAGCTCTGCCAGGGATAAGCAATCCAAAAGCAAGCAATAGATTTCATGTTAGAAACAGCCTCCTCATCCACTCACCAGGTGACCCATATGAAGACCAAGCTACCCATTGTCCACATATGTTCAAGAGGCCTAGGTCCAGACTAGAAGTCAATCTGGGGCTTTCTCAGAAAACTGGGAATAGTTATACCTCAAGACCAAGCTATACCAATCCTGAGCATATACCCAAAAGATACTTCACAATACAAGAAGGAAAAATTTTCAACTATGTTCATAGCAGCTTTATTCACAATAGCCAGAACCTGGAAACAACCTAGATGTTCCTCAACTGAAGAATGGATACCGAAATTATGGTAAGTTTACACAATGGAATACTATTCAGCTATTGAAAACAAGGGAATCATGAAATTTGCAGGCACAGGGAAAGAACTAGAAAAGATCACCCGAAGTGAGATGGCCTAGACCCAGAAAGATACACATGGTATGTACTCACTTCTAAGCAGATACTAGATACTAGACCTATAGTACAGGATAACTGCTGGAACCTGCTGGCAAAGTTGAACAGTACCTGAGTGGGGAGTGAGGAATTGAAAGAAATAAAGCAATATATAAGGGATCCGCTCAAGAGGACTGTCAGTAAAAACTGCAGATGTTTATTCCACATCTCCTTTCTATAGGTAAAGCAAAACAAGTCACAACAATGCAAGGAAGGGGTTCACAGAACAGGCAAACTTGTTTTCTTAAACCACTTCCTTGGTCCAAGGTCACAGGAACAAGTTAAAGGAGCTTGGTAAACATCCGGCTTATTTCTGTCTCAAGGTAAAGGCAAGGATAAAACCATGATTTTCCCTGAATACTCAATAAAAAAGCAGCTTGCCAAACAAGCATCTCTCCACAGAAAACCATACTACAATCTGCAGACTCAAAGAAGCTAAGTAACAATCAGGGCTTAAAGGAGGCTGCCAGAATGTCACTCAGAAGAGGAAATAGAGTAGACAGCAGAAGTGGATGAAGAGAGGGAACTGGGCAGGAGATGGAATGGGTAGGGAAACAAAGGTGGGGATCAGATGTGGGGAGAGTGAGGGTGGGAAGTGAGAGAAATAAGAAGGGAAACAGAGGAGGACATTTCTTTGTCAAGCTGGAGGCCTACAACAGGGTAGGCTCCCGGAAGGATATTGGGTGTGACTCTGGCTGAGACTCCTAACTATGGAGGGAACATAAGGGCTCAAGCGACCACCTCCTAGCCAGGCAGTAGAAGTGAAAGGAAGGGAACAATAAGCCACTGACAAAACCTTTGATCCAAAACTTACCTTATCTACAAGAAGTGACAGTTCAGTTTTTAACCTTTACCCATTCATTCATGCATTCAGAAAAGTAACAAGCTACAATAACGTAACACATTACTTCTGAGTTGGGCAAGACAAGCCAACAGAAAGAAAAGAACCTAAGAGAAACCATAAAAATCAGAGACACTCATTCACACACTCAGGAATCCCATTAAAAATACTAAGCTGGAATACATAACATATATGCAAAAGACCTGGTACAGACCAATGCCAAAACAGTGCACACTGCTTCTGTCTCTGTGAGTTGATGAGCCTGGATCCTGCTGATTTAAAGGACCTTGTTTTCTTGGTGTCCTCTCTGTCTCTTACAGGTTGTCTGTCTTCTCTTCTGTAAGGGTTCTTTAGGGGTTCCCGAGGGTTTGGTAGAGACATCGCAATTAGGGCTGAGGTTTTCAAGGTGTCTCACTCTCTGTAATAACAGGCTGTAGGTCTCTCTATTTGTTTACATCTGTGGGAGGAGGATGCTTCTCTGGTGATAGCTGAACAGCACACTAATTCAATCATATAAGTTAAATTAACCTTGCATCACTGGATGACATCAATGTAGTCATTGTGAATTCTGATCTTAATGTTCTTGAATTCAGTTTACAAGTATTTTCTTGTGAATTATTGTGTCTGTCTTCAGAGAGAAGTTGGTTTATAGGTTTAGCATTTATTGGTGTGCTATCATCTTGTTCAATTTTGTTTAATTAATTCTACAGTGTTTCTCTTCAATTTTAAATCTATTGATGTTAGTTCTTATTAAATATAGAATTATCTGTGAATCCATCTCATGCTGGGATATTTTTGTGAAAAATATTTATATTTTTTCCATTTTTGTCATTATTGATATGGCTTTCTTTAAGTTATTCATATTTTCCTAATGCAGTTTTGGTGGCTTATATGTCCAGCATTTTATCTACTTCAGTTTATTTGAATACAATGTTTTAAACTATTCCATAGTGATCTTTTGAATTTCACTGGACAATACTATAACATATTTACACATCTAATTTTCTTTTTTGTTGTCTAGATACTGTTTCTTTTTATTTTTTTTTATACATCTAATTTTCTTAATTTCTGTTTTTATTTTGTCTTATGGATAAGTTATCTGGGGATTATCATTTTTAAATCTTTAAAAAACAAACTATATTTATTAATTTTATAGTCTCTACTTCATTAGTTTAAACCCTGATTATTATTTCTTTGATTTAGAACTAGAGGTTTTAGGGTTTAAATTGCATTTTATAATAAAAATTTGATTTTTCAGCTAATCTTTTTTTATAAATACACAAAATACAGTGACTTATGAAAAATACACGGTAAGTATATAAATCTAATTTTTAAAAGCTATGCTATGTATATGGAAATTATGAATCATTGATATTTCCTGATCTAAGATTTTATAATTAACTGAATTGGTTAAATAGATGTCAACTTGAAATCAGATCAGTAACTTGATATGGTCATGATAAGGGTCTCATTTTTATTGAAAATGAAGTAAATATCGACACATAGGTATCTAACATAAAATTTACAAAAGTAGCGGTAAATATCAAACACAATAATAATAGAACATTCACAACAGAGTAATCCAGAACCTAGCATCAATATGGCAGACTCTTAAAATATTGATTGTTTTCCATGAATGAAAACTTACAAATGAGAGGATGACATAAATTTCATTTTGTCTCCATTTTAGGGCCAGGCCTGACTTTAAAAGAAAAAGAAAAGTCATCAGTCCTATGAATTAGACCATAAGTCACCAATTCCAGGAAAAAGACCATACAATCCCCATACACGAGAAACAGCCTGGAGATAACCACAGAATGGGAAAACACCTTGTCTCAGGATGGGGCCTCTGTGTCAGGCAGCCTTATTTCATCTGCAGTTAAACATTCATGGCACAGGAATGCAGCCCACCAACAACCTGGATGCAAGCCAATGAGGAAACTGACATTTGTAACCTCCCTGATACCCGCCAATGAGGTTTTTGATTACCTAACCCTTGCTAGAATTCCCCTAATTTACTATAAAAAGACCTGAGAGCCTTTATTTAGGGTAGCCATTTTGTAAAATGGTTTGACCATTGCATGCAGGTTTTTGAGAAATAAAACACTCTTGCCAACTGCATAAGTGAGTACTAGACTCTCTGCAGTGATTTCAGACTTAACAATCAACAGAAATGACACACAGTGTTAGAGAAATAAGACTAAGGAAAGAATAAGACACATGTTGAAGATACCTGTGGATAACTAATATAATGTGTTTTACCAGTAAATAAATGGTACAAAGAATCATTTCCTATGAATAGTGAGATCTAGTAGAAATAATTCCCATTTTAAAGTTGTTTATCTCCACTTCAATGGGTTTTAAGTTAGTCTCTCTGCAAATGAAAGGTTATTTTTACTTACTTGGCTGTAAAAGTGTTCAATCTATGTTCAAAATATGTTGTTTTTACAGTTCTGAAAAAAACAAGATTTAAAAACTATATTGAATCCATTCAATTTTTCTCCAGTTTAATCACTACAAGTTAATAATATTTTTCCATAAATATGATATAAGGATCAATAGTATTCAACACATTTTCACATGTAGAAAACAACTTTCATCAGGAGTGATTCTGTAAAATAGAAATAAAAATAATGCCTACATATTGGTGGCTGTCTAATAGAAGTTAAAATTAAAAAGTTAAAATAAAATTCTAGCAGTCACATAAATAAGAATATAATGCAATCTAACAAAATATCTCGTAAAAGGTTCATTACAATCTGATCTAATATTCTTATACTATATTCATAATATTCCCTTATAGTGAAAGTGATACATCTCTTTACTGATGTAAACATGATTAGTTTATTTTTTCCATACTACCAATTGTAATGCAACAAATTCGCTATTTTAGAAAAGATCTCTGTGTTATTTGAAAACAGTTAAGTCAATCCATCATTATAATGACTCAATAGGCTGTGGTATTTAAAATTCACCACCATTAGAGTCTTTGAATGGCTCCTTTGCATAAACTCCTTTCACTATCTTAACCATTCTGAGCATCCATTCATCTTCAAGATGCCATGTCAGGCAAATTACACATACTCCTCTCTATGAAATGTTATAGAAAAGTTAATATAAAAGCACATCAGAGTTTAAAAATTTTAATGCTGTCACATAACCTGACAACAGCCATTGTCTCTGGAGTGACATGATAATCCATCTCAGTTTATGATATGATTAAGAAAATAAAAAACAAATTTTCATCATCAGATCGTGGGATTCTGATCACTTTAATCATTGCAGGTATTTTAAGATGTAACTGATTTTTATGGTAGCTTTATTTCATTGTGAGTTGATGTAATAGCAAATACATGTACAGATCTAATTATTTTATATTAAAATGCTTAAGTATTTTATTATTCTCTATTTGTTTTAATTTGGGGAGTTACTATGTTTAAAGCTACAGCTTACTGATACTAATATTTGATATGATGACATCTCTTTTAACAGTAAAAATGCTCTTTATCTGTCCTTCATTATCTTCCATGTCAATATTACAACCTGGTTATTAATGACAAGTAGCTGTCCATGGTATTTACAACTCTGGTGCCAGTTCACAGAATTTTTAACAGTGCAGGTAAAGAGCAGGATATTATATGGAAATATCACCTTGATAAATTATGATATTGGAAAAGATAATTTAAAAGTTTTGATGCAAACCTAGAAACTTTAGAATGTCTGATGTAAATTTTTCTTAAGAGCAATCTAATGACCTTTTTTTTCTATTACATAATCCCACTTGCAACTCTTTTCTGTGCCATTAGAATATTTTTTTAAAAATTTTTGCCTATATCTATTTCTAGAACAAAGTTTTTAGGTTTGCCTCAAGACCTTTAATCTATCTTTGTTTATTCCAGATGCTAACATATGAATAATGTGTATCTGGCAAATTTATGTTGTTTTTTCCTTGCTTTTTTATCCCATAGCCAAGCAAATAATCTCCATAGCGAAGAGATAGCCTTTATTATGTAGAAAATCTAAATATTAGAAAATAAACTGATTCACTCAAAAATATGATCCCATGAACTGAATGGTTGTCAAAAGAAGACATATAAATCACCAAATTTTAAATCAGCAATCTTATCCCTGGGAAAATAAATTTTTAATTTGCTTTAAGATTCCATTTTAACCCATTCTCAATGGCTATTGTTAGACAAACAAATGGCATATAGGAATAATTTTTGGTAATGGTGAGGAACAGCCTGGAGATAACCACAGAATGGGAAAATACCTTGTCTTAGGATGGGGCCTCTGTGCCAGGCAGCCTTATTTCATCTGCAGTTAAACATGCATGGTCTTTGTTTGGAGTATCAATCTCAGAAAAGATTCCTGTGTCCAGATTTTTTGGTTCTGTTTCTCTGCTTGTGGAGATCCTGACCATTCCAGGTCTTTTCTGTCTTCCCCTTCTTTTATCAGATTCCCTGAACTCTGCCCAAAGTTTGGCTGAGTCTCATCATCTGCTTTAATACCCTACTGGATAGAGTCTTTCAGAGGCTCTCTGTGGTAGGTTCCTGTCTTGTTCCTTGTTTCCACCTTCTTCTGTTATCTATCCCATTTTCCTTTCTGAATGAGGATTGAGCATCTTATCCAGGGTCCTCCTTCATGCTTAACTTCTTTAGGTGCACAGATTTTAGTATGTTTATCCTATATTATATGTCTAATAACCACTTATATACCATGTGTGTCTATTTGCTTCTGGGATATCTCACTTAGGATAATCTTTTCTAGTTCCTACCATTTGCCTGAAAAGTTCATGATTTCTTGCATAGATGTAGCCCATGGCAGCTCAGTCTGCAATGCTCCCTAGTAATGGGAACAGGGGCTGTCTCTGACATGAACTCAGTGGCTGGCTTTTTGATCACCTCCCCCTGAGGGGGGTGGAGCAGCCTTACCAGGCCACAGAAGAAGACAATGCAGAAAGTCCTGATGAGATCTCATAGCTAGGGTCAGATGAAAGGGGAGAATGACCTCCCCTATCAGTAGACTGGGGAAGAAGAGGGAGGGCAGGACTGAAAGGGGATGAGGGAGGGAGCTACAAGAAGGATACAAAGTGAATAAATTGTAATAAATTAAAAAGATCATTGATACAGAATATTGTCATCGATCTTGATGGTGCACCAGAACTTAATGGTAAGATCTTATTTCTGAAAACACTACATGCTTTTGTCACTGACCATGAAGAAATCAGATTGTTCATTTGTAGAAACATGGTCCAAGTATGTAGTTGTGTGAGATTTATGAGTGCTCCTGAGAAAACTCTAAAAAAAAAACCATTACAAGAGTCTTGTCATCTCAGACTCTCAATAGCAAGGAGTTGTTCATTCTTATGCTTTTTTTGCTCCTCTTAGATATAGAGGATTGGAATGAATGTATTCCAGATTATTCATTGCAACTGGATATCATTATTTGTTTATATGGCTCTGTGGAAAAGCATGTTTTGACTCATGTGGCTTAACTTCCACATGCTCTTGTCTTCTACATGTGGGTTGTCCTCATATGTGGCTTGACCTTGTGATTGTACAGTTGTTTGCGATTATAACTTCTGGTTTCCAGAACAAAGAACTTTAGATTCAACAACAGAAGTATTGGACAGAGAAAGATAAATTGAGTTAATTGGGCAATAACATGTTCTGTTATCAAAATACTTAAGGAAGATGAAGATGTTAATAATGAGAAAGAAATAGCTAATTTCTTGAATGAATAGAAAGAACATAAGTAAACCTTAAAATTGGTAAGGAGGCAAAAAGATTTGCCTCATCGGGCAAAATCAAAATGAAAAACCGTTTTGACATGTGTGCTGGTGATGTTTTCCTCAGCTCAGTTCCTGGAGCCTCCTCTAGGTATGTATCCTCCATTGCCTGAAAATGACCCAGAATCACTGGGTGAAGAATTTGATAATCAGTCTACTCTTGAGTTATTTCCACTTTATGAGGATTTAGAAGGGCCTACAACAACAACAAAACAAACAAACAAACTAATTTTATAACATAGGCAAGCTAGGCCATGTGAGGGAAAAGGACTTCATTTCCCAGTTTCTCCCAAACCTCCTCGTGAGCTGTGCTTGGTATTTCCAATGTATCAACTAATCTATTTAAAACTCTAGAAAGAGAGACAGCTTTGAATTGTTCTCATACCTCATTTGTTATCTCTAAAGGTAAGAGAGGAACTACAGGTATTTGAATCCAGATTAAAAGAGGCATCTGTGCTTAGTGTGGATACTTCCTTGCCTTTAAACTTACTTCGTTTTCCTACTAAGTTGTCTCCTACATGTATTAGAACACAGGAGATTAAAATATTGGAATAGATTTATTTATACCACAAGAGTCAAAAAATAGCAACTGCTTACCTTACTCTTTTTGTTCAATTAGTAAGTCAGAGGAGGACCTTATCTCAACAACTGTATGGACTTGACACTTGCTGTGTTATATTACTCTTAAATAACAATCAGTTTTTAAGAGCATTAAAGAATGCCAGGCTTTTCAATCATTTGCAGATTACCATGGAAGGATTGGAAATCATTATCCAGCTGGTAAACTACGAAATTTTCTCACAGGAACTAAATTTGTGATTATAAAATTCCAATCTTCTTCCATGCAGACACTTATTTTGTTGATGACTCCTTTAATGGTATAGGAAGGATTCATGGTCCAGATATTCATCAATATATTAATATCTCTCTTTCTTCAGGACAACTGGTGGGGCTGGCTGTCTTGATTCATCTATTACAGTTAATTCATAAACCCTTAAATATAACTCCGGATTCTGCTTATGTTGTAGGATTATTTACGGCAATAGAATCATACCCATTTACACTCCAACCTCCCTGGCTTTATTGCAGTAGGAAATGAGCTAGCTGATGCATTAATCTGCCCTATTTTTACTTTTCCAGAAAAGAATTGGGAAGGAGTCTGTATCCGTCATGTAGATGGATCCACTGAAATATTATGGATTCTTCTTTGGCTCTGTCAGCCCGGCCATTATGGACAATGGCAGAGGGTGAAGAGACAGTGGAAGTTGTCAGAAAGACAGGTAACCTCCAGCTGTGGGGAAAAGGTTATATCAACCATATCATCAGAAATCAAGTCTACCCAGCTGTGGTCAAGTTAATGCCACAGTATGAAGGGAGAAGTTATGCTGCAAAACACCCCTGACACCGGAGAATCTTTTTCTGACCATGCTAGCTGCGTTGGCCTGTGCATTGACGATGAGTGCCTCTGAGCACCTGTTCTTAATCTTCCTTTGCTTCAATTTGCAGACTGGATGGATCCTGCCCCTGTTACCTTTACTAATGACTCTGTGTTTAAGCCTGAATCTTGGAATCATAATAGACATATTCAAGACTCTCTCTAATTTTTCTTTGGGATTTGAATCATTTCTCATTTACATAGGATATTATAACCTTTGTTATGGATTTTCTGAGAGTGTGATGCTTGTGTTTTGCCTGGTCGAAATTTTTCTTTGAACCTGATATTTGTGACAAGAGGATGTCCTATGTGTTTCTTGGTATTGGGAACGGAGACTTAGAAATGAGGATATGCTAGAGGTCTGAAGTGGTTCACAGGAGGGTCCAGAAAAGCGTGTCCAAAAAGGATCTGTTTCTTTTGTCCCCTGGAATGGGGGCTGACAGAGAAGAGAGGTCAACCCAGAGCGCTCATAGTGCTGGATTTGATACAGGGAATTTTATCCAGAGGAACAGCTGAAAGGACAAGATTTACAGACCACCTATCTACTTCTCCAGCAGGAGTGGTCTGTGAATGAAGCAGGAAATTTCTGTTGGAGTTAGAGGGTATGGTAGAACAACAAATGTGGAAAGGGAGGTTAGAAAGGGAAGGTCTATAGGATCCACAGTACATGTGGGTAGAGGGGGAAGGAAGGCTGCAGCAGGTGTTCTGCTATAGTTAGGGCTGAGGCTGGGGAGAGTGGGACTGCAGGAGGAAAACAAAAGGTGAAGATTTGATGTCATCCTGTCTGACTCCCTGGCAGGAGTGTCATTCTTCTAAGCAGGGGCTGTCTGCTGGGGTTTGGGCCTAGGAGAAAGCAGCTAGTGGAGGATGTGTAAGGAGGGAAGAATCCACAGTAGTCAGATCCACGGTAGATGAGGATAAGGGGGCAGGGAAAACTGCAGCATGTGTTCTATTGCAGAACTGGGAATGAGACTATGGCATTGGGTCGGGAGGAACAAAGGGAGGATGAAGACCTGAATTTTGCCCACCTGGTTTCCTGGTAGGAGTCCATCTTACCTAATGCTTGTAAGAGTTGTTTGGTATATAAAGTAGAGCCTGATAAACTATTACCTTGTGTTAAGTTTTAATGAAATTTTATAAACATTCTTGTTGTTTAACAGCAAAAATGGATTGCCATTGATCTTGGTGGTACATTGGAACTGATGGTAAGACCCCATATCTGAAAACACTATATGATTTGGTCACAGGACAGATGTTTTCTCCATGATAACTAGCTTTTACAGTACAGGAATGTGCTATATAGGTTGTTGGAGTGGTCTTTGAACAGTCTCAGAGGTATAACAACCAGGGTGGCAAGATATGCTTATGGGAGTAATAGTGCCATGAATGTTATGGGAGTTACTATCTTAGCTACATTGATATTGCTGTTAAAAACACCATAACCAGAGAAACTTACAGAAGGAAGAGTTTACTGGATACTTACAGTTTCAGAAGGTGAGTTCTTATATTCATATCAGGGTTCATGGCAACAGACTGGCAGGCATGTAGTCAAGAGCTCATATGTTGAAACAATAAACTTATGAGGCAACGAGACACCTCAAGGTACACCTCTAGTAATACAACTCTTCCTACAATGCCATTTCTCTTAATACTTCTCCAATGGTTGTCTTAACTGTGACAAGTATTTAAGCATATGAGCCTCTGGGGTCATGCTCATTTAAACCAGTACAGTGACCAACCCTTTCATGATTGGAATTAAGATATAATCCACAGGAGAAAAAGCATGCTTTATAATGAAAATCTAGAGAACATATAGCTGAAAAACTCACAGGCCCCCATGGTGAATGTACCACATTTACTATGTTAAATGGTTATATAAAAGAGTTCTCTGAATTAATACCTTTATACTTACACGTTAGTAAGATATCAGACCTTATCAGAGACGTTTCTTAATATAAGGAGCTGTGCTTAACTGTTTCAGGATATTTGATTGCACTGTAAGCCCTGAGAATATGATGTATACTGGAAAAGCCTGTTTCTAGTTGTGGAATAGCTCAGCCTTAGCACACACTTTTAATCCAAGAGCTTTCTTCTTTAGGATTAAATAAAGTCAACCATTGGTCAAGAGTCAGAGCAAGCAACCAGTTGACAAGGAGTAAACACAGGGGAAAACAGAGAGTAAAAGGAAATCAGGGAAACAGAGAGATAAAAAAGAATTAGGAAAGAAGAACATTGAATTTGAGGTTTTGTTTTGTTTTCTGTTTTGTTTTGTTTTTGCTTTTGAGACAGCATGAAGGAGAGTGTTGTTTTGGGAGTTGGCTGAGGAGGAAGGTCAGCTGGGTGCTTTCTCTGCCTCTCTTACCTAGTGGGATTTCACCATAGCACCTGGCTCCCTAGTCTTTATGGTAAAATAGAACAATTGAACTTTCGTTAGAAACAATATTTTGTGCTCCCAACACATGGCACAATCACATGGATAGAAAAATCACAATAGCTGCTGACAAACTGAGAAGCCATGATATTTGGTAAGTTACCTGGAAGTCCTTAAGGAGAGAGTAAAGGATGGTAAATACCGTAATATAAGACATTAGGACCCTGTGTAGTGCTACGTTAGATATCTTGAAAATAGAAGCAGAAAATGAAAAGACAAATAGTTTAACTGAGATTGACATATGCCGATTATATTTGCTATCTGTCTGAAATCATATTTTATCCTTAATAGGCATAGTGGGGTTTTTGTGACAAATGTGAAAAGTAGATTGTTAAGACATAAGCCTTAAAAAGACTTATAAATGAATATAAGAAAAAAAAATAGTCAGAGACTGGGGAATTTAGACAAGAACCTACTGTACCACCACAGGATGAAACTGAGAAGGGGAGGCCCGAGGTCGTTAGAAAACTAATCTTAGTTTATCCAGTTACTATATAAGAACTATCAGGAGACTATACGTACCCACAAGGTTATGAAGGAATGAAATGGAATCCAAGAGATATATTTGAGTTGAAGAGATTTAAAGAAGCAGTCAATTTATACTCTGTGCATTCACCCTTTGTGAAGCAGATATTAAATTCATGCACAACTGAGAGTAGAATTATACCCAACAAAGATATGGGAACAGCAATATTGGAAGCTGGTCCTCAGTCACCATGGCAAACATGGTGGAAAGAGGAAGCTGGGACCATAAAACAATGAAACAGAGCTAGAAGTATTACTGTTTTTCAGGATCAGTTTCTAGGTGAAGGTCAATATGCTGAGTTACAGAGGCAGCTTGAATTTGATGATCATACCTTTGTGCCATGTCATTCAGCAGCTTTAAATGCTTGGGACAAGAATGAAGAATCAGGAAAGATGTCTGAGTCATTTACTAAGATTCCACAAGGCTCAAAAGCAGCCTTCACTAATTTTTTTTTTTTTTTGCAAAGATTGATTTTGGCTCTAAATAGTATCAGATTCAGAAGTCAGATAAATTTTAATCAAATTTTTGGCTTTTGAAAATGCTAATTAAGAACACAGAAGGGTGATTAAAACTTTACAGGCAAAATCAGCACCAAAAGATGAATGGATTAGAAATATGGTTGATATTGGATCTCACATTTATGATGTTATTCTGATAGGAAAAGTAATTTCTAAATTTTTTTAAAAATTAAAATGTTAGATGTTTTAAATTTTATAAGCCAGGTCATTTGAAAAAGAATTGTAGGAAAGGTGTTTCTTGTTTTGTTTTTCTAAAGATTATCGAAAAAGAAGGTCCCGTCTTTTGAATGTGCAGAAAGAGTGGCAAAGGCCAGCAGACCTTTAGTCTCACCGCCCAGGGACAAAATGCAGACTGCTCCTATTTGGTATGTCTGTGCACTAGAGAAATCACAGTCCATGTTTATAGACTATAATTAAAAAAAAAAAGTCTCTACAGGATTACTAGAAAGGCAGCTAATTTTCAATTGGGGACAGGAACAAAGAGCAGCTTTTTTGAATGCAGGTAAGTTTGTCTCTCTGTATGCAACCCTGACCAATATTGAACCAGATGACACCCATATTATGGATATCACATTTATTGGTGAATTGACAACTGGTAGCTCTTCATAAAAGAAAAAGCAGTCCCATCGGGGCTGGACGGATGGCTCAGAAGAGCACTTTCTGCTCTTCCAGAGGTCCTGCATTCAATTCCTAGCAGGCACATGATGGCTTTGAAGCCATCTATACAGAGATCTGATGCTCTCTTCTGGCTCTCAAGTATACATGCAGATAGAGCACTCATCCACATAAAATAAAAAAAATTAAAATCTTAAAAAAATAAAAAGGTACTACACTTGATCGTAGCCAAAGGCCGAGCTGATGTGTCTGAGTAGTGGCGCCCCACTATTCTGAAGAATAGGAGAAAGGGGATGATGAAGGGAGGGTGGGATTTGGAGGAAAGAAGGGAGGGGACCATGTTGGAGATGTAAATTGAATTAATTAATAAATAAAAATGGTATATCTTAAAAAAATAAACAATAAAAATTAAAAAAGAGCACTTGCAAAAGGGGAAAAAAAGGAGCCCACTAGCATTTGTGTGTTGGCTTCTATATCAAACACTTAGCCATATACAGAGAATACATATTCTCTCTTTGAGAAACAAATGTGGACATTTTATGCAGCATGAAGAACTCAGTCATTGCTAACCACCCTGTGGTCATAAGAGCCACCATTACAATGATGGATTGGATTTGTTCAAAGGCTTCACATGCTTAGCCATGGAAGGAGAGGTGTTACAATGGAACTGTTACCACCCTGAATCCCTTCATGACCAGGATGTGGCAGCAAAGGGGTCTGTGCTTTCCCACAATGAGAAAATAGCTCAGTTTCCTATAATCCACATCCCTAAAGATATCCCTCCCCTAAAAGATGCACCTGCTGAACTATGGAAACCAGTTGAATGGCGAATGTTTGTTGGCTAATGCTTGCTGATTTGGTTTACTGGTTGTTCATCAACCACTAATGGAACCACACTAATAAAAAGCTGCAGCCTATAGGCCTGGGGATGGAAAGGCCAATACTGAGGAAGGAACCATTAAATCAGTGCAGCACTTCTGACAATAAATCAAACAACTAAGAAAGCAAAATGAAAACCTTTGTCTTCTCCAATTCATGGTACATGTGCAATGGTATAGCAATATGGTCATCAAAATGTAAAGCCACTCACTCTCAGAAAAATGGTAATGATAAATATCTGGTCATAGCAGGCATGAACGGAAATGCAAAGCTCAGCAAAAATTAGTAAAGGAATCAAATTTTATGTAGCTCATACAGGCAAGACAAACAAAATATCTGAAAATAATGAAATAGTAGGCAAATAGGCATCACATTAAATTTATCAAGGAACAAATCCAGAATATATTGGCATGAATGATAGATTACACATTTGAAAAACTTGAGAGATTACCCCAACACTAAAAAATAAGGGGAAACTGAGAGCCAAATTAGATCAAGACAACCCTAAGAGTAACTCTTGTAAGGAATCCATAGCCAGGGTGGTCATTCATACCTTTAATCCCCAGAACTTAGGAAGCACACATCATGACGACCCATAGTTGGCAGGTACATAGAACTACAGTTTATGTTTAAAAGCCCCTTGCAAAAATCAGGCTGAAATTCAAGGCAGATGTATTTTGTGGTTGAAAAATAAATACACTTAAAATTTTAATTTATATATAAAAAGAAAAGGTAATGAATATAGGTATATTTATTCACACTTACTAAGATATTATATATATTACTTAGTTTCAGTATTTCAAAAGAGTTTTTAAATTTTTATTTATTTTCCTTTTTCTTTATTTTTAAAATATTTATTTTATTTAACTTCATTTACTTTACATCCCAAGGGTGCACCCTCTTCCTCTCTTCCCAATCCCTCCTCCCCCCCCCTTTCCCATTTTTCTCTCCCTGAGCTCTACTCCCTCAGTATCAACAATTCCCAGCACATCGAGTCACATCAGGACTGAACATATTCTCATTCACTGAGGTCAGGCAATACAGCACTGCCAAAAGGAAATGATCCAAAAGCAAGCAATAGCATCCGTGGTTAGAAACAGGTTCCTAACCCTCTCTCTTCACTCACCAGGCGACCCACATGAAGACCAAGTGGCCCATTGACCACTAGATCCATACCATGCATGTTCCTTAGTTGATGTCTCTGTCACTGTAGGTGGTACAATGTTCTTTTGAAATGTATACACCTTACCCTTGTTCATTCAAATCCTGGTCCCCCCCCCCCTCTGGTTTCAATCTGGATTTTGTATTATGATACTTATTCTAAGTATCCTGTCTCAACTCTGTGTAAACAGAACAAAATAAAGCAACTAGACACAATGTTGAGCTAGGAGGAGCCAGAGGACAGGTAAGAGGGGAGAAGCAGGAGGGCAGGAAATAAGTGGGATGAGCAAACGCAAGAGAGAACTTGGAGGAGGGCTTGAAGGAAGGGACAGGAGGAGAGATCGTGAAACAAGGTGGAGAGATGGACTGGACCTAATATATCACAAAAAGCAAGTATAATGGGTAAAATCTAAATGTTAGGAAACTATGAGGGCTTGGAGGTTTAGGAAAGAGTAAACATTGCCCAGCATTGTGCTCTAGGTTAACTAAATAAACCCAGTCTCTGTGTGGTGAGTTGGTTATACAGCTGTCTAGGACTAACAGCGGCTTTACCAGAAGATATATCAATAGTAAATTTTTTTATAAATTTATATTTATATTTTTTATAAATTTATATTTTTATATCAATCACAGGTTAGGTTTTTTTGCATCCTCTGAGTAGCTCCCTCCTTCATTCCCTCCCACCCTCCCCAACCCTCCCTCAACTCCTCCCCGCCCCCTCCAAGTCCACCTACAGGGGAGGATCTCCTCCCCTTCCATCTGATCATCTTGTCTCCTCAGGGCTGGCTGCAATGTCCTCCCCTGGGATCTAGCCAGGCTGTTACTCCCTGGCATGTATGGGGGAGGGTCGAAGAGTCAGCCATCAAGTTCAAGACTGAAACAGTCCCTGTTTCCCTTACTAGGGTCTTCAGTTCGACAATGAGCTATCATGAGCCACATCTGAGCAGGGGTTCTAGGCCATATCCATATATGGTCCTTGGTTGGAGAAAATGCCTCATATAAGACCCCTGTGCCCTGCTCAGTTTGATCTTTGTGGAGCCCTTGTTCTCCCCAAGTCTTACTAACTTCCCTTATTTTTATTATTACTTCCCGCCCTCTGCCAAGGGCTTAATTGTGAGTCTTAATATCTGCTTTGATACTTTGCTATACTGATTCTTTCATAGGTCCTCTTTGGTATGCTCTTGTCCTGTTGCTTGTCACTTACAACACACTGTAATCCCCCATAAGATCTGGGCTCATTGTCTCTGTTGGTCTTTGTGTGGATTTCTTGTCTCCTTCCATCTTTCCCCCAAACTTCTGCAAGATCCCCGGAGGGAGCTCTGCTTCAAGTCCTAGCATCTGTCTCAATCCGCTGCTGGATGTAGCTTCCCAGATGACACTCATGTGATGCTACTGTTTGCAACCATAGCAGAGCATAATTAATAGTGTCAGGGGCTGTCTCTCTACTGTAGTATGGATCTCAGGTTGGGCCAATCATTGGTTGGACATTCTGTCAATCTCTATTTCTTCTTTATCCCTGCAATTCTCAGAAAATTGGGAATATATCTACTTCAAGACCACCTATACTACTCCTGGGCATATACCAAAAGATGTTC
Source organism: Pachyuromys duprasi (assembly GCA_028658305.1). Classification (NCBI taxonomy): domain Eukaryota; kingdom Metazoa; phylum Chordata; class Mammalia; order Rodentia; family Muridae; genus Pachyuromys; species Pachyuromys duprasi. Next base: position 36,536,862 of record CM053763.1, read on the forward strand.
CACAAGACCACAAGAGCGCTTGGACCAATATGTTCATTGTAGCTTTATTTGTAATACCCAGCAACTGGAAACAACCTAGAGGTCCTTCCATGGAAGAATGGATAAAGAAAATGTGGTACATTTACACATTGGAACACAGTCAGCTGTTAAAAACAAAGACATCATACAGTTGGCAGGCAAATGGATAGAACTACAAAAGATCATCTTGAATTAGTTAACCCAGATCCAGAAAGCAAAGCATGGTATGTACTCACTTGTAAGTGGATATTATCCATAAAGTACAGGAAAACCATCTTACAATTCTCAGACCCAAAGATGCCAAGGAGACCCCAAGGAAGGATACTTCAATCTCACTCAGAGGAAATAATATAGACATGTAAAGTAGATGGAGGGGGGAAACTAGATGGGAGAAGAAGTCTGTAAAATAAAAACGGTGGAGATTACATGTGGGAGAGCTGCTGTGGTTTGGGAGTGGAGGAACAAGACAACAGAAATCAGTGCGGGGGGCATCTATGGGACAGGTGAGGTTCCTGGTAGTCCATAAGGGTGAGCCCAAGTGAGGCCCCTAGCAGCAGGTGTTAAGGAGCCTTAATTTTTTTACCTACTGTAGCCATGGTGTAGGACTTCCAGTGGAGGGAGGATGACATCAACACACCCCCAAAAAATTTAACCCCAAATTGTCTTGGCTACAAGAAGTACAAGAAGTGAGGGGAGCAGATGAAGGAATGGCAAAACAATGACTACCCCATTTGAGATCTATTCCATGGAAGAGAACAACTTGTGTCACTATGAATTATACTCTGCTATGCTTGCTGATGGGATCCGAACATAACTGTCTTCTGAGAGGCTTCATTCAGCAGAAGATGGAAGCAGATGCAGAGACCTGTAGCCCAACAGTAGTCAGAGCTCAGTGAGTGTTGTGTAAGAGTGGGGGGGAAGAACAGGGAGCTAAAAAGGTCAAGGACCTGGCAAGAAGACCAACACAGTAAGAAAACTTGGGCCCACTGGGGATGACAGAGACTTAATCGCCAACCAAAGAGCAAAAATGGGTTGAAACTAGACCCCCTACACATATGTAGCAGATGTACAGCTTCGACAACATATGGGTCCCTTAAGAATGCCAAAGAGGACCTCGGGGGGGGG
>CM053763.1:36538504-36598550 GCA_028658305.1 Pachyuromys duprasi
TCACCGTGCACAAAGCTAAAATCTAAGTGGATCAAAGACCTCAACATAAAACCAGACACACTAAACCAGTTAGAAGAAAAAGTGGGGAAGACCCTAGAACTCATTGGCACAGGAGACTACTTCCTGCACCAGCAGCACAGGCTCTAAGGTCAACAATCAATAAATGGGACCTCATGAAACTGAAAAGATTCTGTAAAGCAAAAGATACTGTCATCAAAACAAAACGACAGCCTACAAACTGGGAAAGGATCTTTACCAATCCTACTTCTGACAAAGGGCTAATATCCAGTATATATAAAGAACTCAAGAGGTTAAAAAGCAAGAAATCAAGTAATCCAATTAATAAATGGGGTATGGAGCTAATAAGAGAACTGACTGTAAAGGATTATAGAATGGCTGAAAAACACTTAAAGAAATGCTCAACATCCTTAGCCATCAGGGAGATGCAAATCAAAATGACCCTGAGATTTCACCTTACACCCACCAGAATGGCTAAGATCAAAAACTCTAGTGACAATGCGTGCTGGAGAGGTTGTGGAAAAAGAGGAACCGTCCTCCGTTGCTAGTGGGAATGCAAATTTGTACAACCATTCTGGAAATCAATTTGATGCTTTCTTAGACAATTAGGAATAGTGATTCCTCAAGATCCAGCTATACCACTCTTAGGCATATATCCAAAAGATGCTCAAGTACACAACAAGGACATTTGCTCAACTATGTTCATAGCTGCTTTATTTGTAATAGCCAGAACCTGGAAACAACCCAGATGTCCCTCAGTTGAGGAATGGATACAGAAATTGTGGTACTTTTACACAATGGACTAATACTCAGCAATTAAAAAGGAGGAAATCATGAAATTCCCAGGCAAATGGTGGGACCTGGAAACGATCATCCTAAGTGAGGTATCCCGAAAGCAGAAAGAAACATATGGTATATACTCACTTATATAGTCCTATAGGATAGGAAGGTCAAGCTGAAATCTATACACCTAGGGAAGATATACAAGAAGGAGGACCCCAATGGAATGGACATTGAATGGAGGATAAAACAAGCAACAGGACAGGAGCATACCAAAGAGGGCCTCTGAAAGAATCAATATAGCAATGTATCCAAGCAGATATTAAGAATCACAACCAAGCCTTCGGCAGAGGGCTGGAAATAATAAAAATAGGGGAAGTAAATAAGACTTGTGGAGAACAAGAGCTCCACAAAGTCCTAACTGAGCAGGGCACAGGTGGCTTCTATGGGACAATTTCTCCAACCAAGGACCGTGTATGGATATGTCCTAGAACCCCTACTCAGAAGTGGCCCATAGTAGCTTGGTATCCAACTGAAGACCCTAGTAAGGGGAACAGGGACTGTTTCAGACATGAACTCTGTGGCTGGCTCTTTGACTCTCCCCAATACACGCCAGGGAGTAACAGTCTGGCTAGATCCCAGGGGATGACATTGTAGCCAGCCCTGAGGAGACAAGATGAACTGGGGTTGGATGGAAGGGGAGGAGATCCTCCCCTGTAGGTGGACTTGTGGTGGGCGGGGAGGAGATGAGGGAGGGATGGGGAGAGTGGGAGGGAAAGAGGGAGGGGGCTACGCCTGGGATGCAAAGTACCTAACCTCTGATTGATATAAAAAATAAAATAAAAAAAGAATAATAAAAGCCAAGTAGCATTTACTAAATATATTACTGAGGAGTTAATCAGAATTTTCCTTTAATATTCATGTGTTTTCATACCCACTTTGCCAGCAGTTAGTGCAGTCTTAGGAACTCATGAGATAGTGAAAAAGTCGATCATTAACGATGACCCTTTGAGAGTTAGAGCTCAGCTCTACAATCAGTCTGGCTCTTCTCTTTGTGATTCACAAAGATGCAGTAAGATTTACACTATTTAGCTTTGTACCCCATTTTTAAATTGGATTATTTAGTTCGTTGGTATTTAACTTCTTGTGTTCCCTATAAATTCCGGATATTAGCCCTCTATGAGATGTAGATTTGTTGAAGATCTTTTCCTGGTTTGTAGGCTGTCACTTTATTCTCTTTACAGTTTCTTTTGCTTTACAGAAGCCTCATTCAGAAAGGCAAACAGGATAGACATCTGAAGTGGGAGAAGATAAGCAAGAGTAAAAGAGCCTACCACAGAGAGCCCCCGAAAGACTACCCAGCGAGGTATTGAAGCAGATGCTGAGACTCATGGCCAAACTTTGGGCAGATTGCAGGAAATCTTATGGAAGAAGCAGGAGATAGAAAGACTTGGAGTGGGTAGGAGCTCAACAAGGAGACCAACAGAACTAAAATTATCTGGGCCTTGTGGAGACCTAGCGACTGATGGTTCAACTAAGGACCATGCATGGAGAGGACCTAGAGCTGCTGCTCTGATGTAGCCCATGGGCACCTCAGTCTCCATGTGGTTTCCCTAGAAAGGGGAGTGGGAGCAGTCTCTACCATGAACTCAATTGCCTGCTCTTCAATCACTTGCCCCTGGCAGGGTGGCTTTACTAGGCCACAGAGAAAGAGGATGCAGACAGTCCTGATGAGACCTGATAGACTAGGGTCAGATAGTAGAGGAGGGGGACCTCCCTTATGACTAGGGGAGGGGCACAACGGGGGAAGAGAGAAAGAGGATGGGACTGGAAAGAGATGAGGAAGGGGGCTACAGCCAGGATACAAAGTGAATAAATTGCAACAAATAATAGTAATAGTAATAGTAATAATAATAATTAAAAAGAATCGCACTATTGCCACTATGGATGGGGACATGCATTTACAGTAGGAGGGACTGCCCTCTGATGTCAATTACCAAATAAACAACAGTTCTCGTCTGGTGTTTCTGTCAGGTATTGGTCAAATTAGTGAGAAAAGCAAGAAATATAATGTCTAAGTTTGCTAATTATAGTTTAGCAAACCCAGGTGCTTTAAACTACCCTTCTAACCCTCTGGTTGACAGGCTCTGTTCCACTGAATACAAGATTTATATACCCACACTGTTTAAATTTGAATCTTTGTGAAAATCACTATCTTACACTGTACATGTGCAATTGTCAAACAATAATGGCAAACAATAAATGAAGAGATTAATTAACAAGATAGACTTGAAAGTCTCAGAGTAAGGAAAACTTTCGAAGTATGTTGTAAATTCAGAAGTCCTAAAGGTAAATGCAGTAAATTTTCACTAATTTGCATGATCAAAGTCCTATAAGCAATCCAGAATACCAGTGAGAAGTTGCAGAGCAGTAATGTCTCTAATATGAAACAACTTTTCAGAATTTGTCAAAAACAAAACAAAACAATAACTTCAACAAAGTACTACGATTACATTGCCAGTCAAATGCAAATATAAAGATTATATATTTATGTAAAAATTTATAAACACCTTGAAATAATTAAAGTCACCAATACATAACAAACATGAATCTTAACTAACAAGAGAAATGAAAGTTAAACTAATGTAAAGATTTTATTCCTTTATTTCCAAACCTATTAAGTATTTCAAAGTTTGGCAGCACAGGCTTGTTGGTAAATAAAACAGACAGTCTCTCATTCAAAACATACTTGGAAAGAACAAAGCGATTTCAGCCACATGAAGAGACATTTTCAGTCGTCATGACTGGGAGGAGAATTACAGCTGGCATCCAGAGTGCATAGGTCAGAAATTTTGCTCACCATCATGTACTGTGCATAGTACAATCTTCCATAAAAAAACCCTCTCTGGTCAAAGAGATTAATAGTGCCACTTTTGAGAACCCTGATGTTTAGTTACTTTTATATTACTGATTATAAATTAAGTATCATGCATAGTAAAGTTATTTCATCCAGGAATTTATCCTTCAGATCCAGTTACAGATAAAAGCAATGTATACTGGATTACTGAGGCATAGCAATACATGGCTTTAAAAAGGTGGGTAAATATGACATTCTTCAGTAAGCATTGGTTAAGGAATGCATCCATATCCACTTGTAAAATGAAGAGATATATGATTTGAGTTGTAGTTAAATAACTACATTAGACATATTATTTAAAAACGGGATAAGCTTAGAAAACGGAGAAAGAAGCATCTGTGTTCTTACTCTTCAATGCAATGTGGAAGATCTGGGAGATTAGATCAATAAGAGACAATGTTTGATTCTAGTTCTTCCCAATAATTAAGATACCATTTCTACAAGGAATAAAATCAAGGAGCAAGCATTTGCTGGAAATTTTCCCTTAAAAGAGACAACATGGAAGATAAATATATCTAAACATTCCTTAGTAAGTAGAACAAAGCTTAAGACTAAATACAAAAGGGATAAGTCTTATTTTGCCTATATTGTCAACTCCAGATAGGCAAGTTTCCGTTTTGCTTAAATGTAAGGACTGTTCCATGCATTTTCATAGGAGCATTTTTTTCTCAAGTCACCTACAAAGGGACATGAAGTGTTATCATGAACACTTAAAAACAGTAAAGTAAAGTAGGGAGGGGAGAGCTAAGAACAATCCTACCTGGTAAGAATGGAATTCCAAGTGACTGGATCTGTGAAAATTGGTAATTAAAGTATAGGCTAATCTTGTAAAAGTAATTATTTTTAACATTAGACACAATTAGTGAGAAAATAACAGAAACTGATTTTTCTCTATGCTACAACTTCCAAGATCTACTGCTGTGTTGTGTGTCTTCCGAGCTGTAATAAGAAATATGATGATAAATGGTTCCTGCTGGTGTTTTCAAGGCAGCCAAGGTTCGAAGACAAAGTTTTTGCTAATAATGATACATTAGATGGAAAGAATTGGAGCATGTAGAGAATGACAACAGAGTCAATCTTGGTTTTGAAGATTCTGTGAAGCTATGTTCTAAAAACTCTTTAGTTTCATTATTATCACAAATCTAAAAGTTCTCCCTCACATATTAGCACTTCTTTCCTAATAAACTGTGTCCCTACATTTCCAGTTCCCAATCACATCAAAGGCATTACTGCCTTTAGAAACAGCTGAACACCTGTGGATGCAGCTCCGTAGTAAAGTACTTTTCTAACTTGTGTGAATACCCTATGATGGCAACATACCAAATGATACCGAAATGTATAGAGAGAACATATCTTCACTTTAGAATGATCTTCAAAAATGTAAGACAATAAAATTTAAATGTACATGTTAATTATCCCATCATTACATAATACTGTGATAAAATATAGTTTCTTTCACTATAGTTTATGTTGATATCCAAGTACTGTTCAAATAGGAGTGGAATCTAATCGTTCCACATGAGCTCATGTTAAGACTACACACATATTCACTTGCTATATTTTTAACTGGAACAGGGATGTTTCTTTCTTAAAAGTTTGTAGGTTATTAATGTTTTTAAAGTTCCACCCTCCTTCTTCCAAACACGCCAATGTGTTTTTGTGATCTGAGTTTGTTTTTCTGTATATACTAAAGAAACTTCTCCACCACCGTTTTATTTCTTTAGATTTACCTGTAATTAATATTTCCTGTACTCTTTTTTTTTTGTGCCTAATTCTACTGATCAGCCATGATAAGTAGAACTCTGATTTCTTCAAATTAGAGACATCACAAAACATACACGGCTACTGGAAGAAAATAATAAAACATTAAGACTTTCACAAATCAATTCTACTGAATAAACCATTTTAGTCGAAATGGGGAAGAAAGGATGTTAAAGTATCTACAAAAACTAGGAGGATTTTCTTCTCATCAGGGATTATGATACAATTCATTTGGACTGATGCATGTGTTATTTCCCCTTGGTGTATTTGCAGAGCACAAAGCTACCCTACAGCTAGGATCTTCTGCAGCACAGGGCGTCCTCTGTAGTTCGGCACGTTGCCTAAGCTGAACGTGTCTTTTTAAAACATTGTGAGACAGCCTTCATTCCCTCTGTGAAGTCTATAGACTAACACCAAGGAGCTGACATTTAACTAACAAATTTTTCCTTAGATGAATGATTTGAGTCAAGTGGCATTAAATGACTTCAAAGTGCTTAGAAATTGAATCTAAGAGTCACATTATGTTGAACAGCAGCCTTCTGGGCATGTGTTATAACCATGTCATAAGTTCAACTTTTCTTTTACTGAGGAATTTATGACTAATTCATTGCAAGGTAATTCCTCCAGTCCTAATTATTCTATCAAATTCTAATATGATTGGAGTTGGCAAAACAAGATAGCCCCAACATTACTAAAGTTACATATTAGAAGAGCAAATAATGTCAAACTGTGTGCATCAAGGACACCAACCTACAAAACTTTGATAATCGGAACACTTCAATCATTTGGTGATAGGAACATTATCAAGTTAAAGAATTGATTGGTAGTATAACTATTACTCTTTAAAACTTTCTTTTTTAAAGTCTTTTTTATTTTGAAATAAATGCTATACAGGTTTGGAGAGACAGTTCAGAGGTTAAGAGCATTTACAGCTCCTTTAGAGAATGTGAATTTCCAGCATCCACATGGCAGCTAATTACTTCCTGTAAATTTAATTCCAAAAGATTAGATGCCCTCTTCTGAAGTCTGTGCACTGGAAACACACAGTACACATACATACATTCAGACAAACAATAATACACATAACATGGATCTTCAATAAAAAAGAAAGAATGGTATAAAAATAAAATCATATTGTATGTAAGAATTGAGATTTGGCCGTGTTCATACTTCACTGCCTTCCCTCTCTATCTTCTGAATTAAAATAAAATTAAAGGCAGAAAGAAATTTCTTGCCACATTTTAAAATTATTGACTTTTTTCTTTATAAAGCTAAACATGGATTTAAGTAACACAAGATTTATATTATTAGCTTGCCTTGACTCTGGTTAATTTTATTTATTAATTATTTAGCATTTTCTGATAAGCACAATTATAGGAGATTTACTTTAAAATTTCATAAGTATTTATCTAACAGTTAACAATGATAAAGACCCTCCATTTATATTCTTCATGTTTGTAATGTTTTGTGCAGTGTTTCTTCCTGTGATTGCCAAGAGCCTGTCAGAGTGGAATAAAAATGAATTAAGAATCATCACAGATGATACTGGGAGGAATCTTATATCTCATTAGATTTCATTTTAAAAAGAAAAATAAAATAAAAGAAGAGGAGAAATAAGAAATCTTAAAGCATGTCCAGCACAGGAAGTAGACTTACATAATATTTGATCTTTAACATAAGAATCCATGTAAGAAAAAGAAGTAAAAGAAAAATCTTTCCGATGTTTGAAGTGTGTTTTGGTACATTCATATGTAAAAGAGCATAGAATAAAACAGTTGAAAGTTAAGGACACCTATAACCTTTTTACTGCAAGAAAATTGAATGGGGGTAAACCTAAATGTTGCTACTATCATGAATGTATGTATTTAAGTGAATATTGTTATGCATAACTGTCAACAGCTTATTCAGTAGAAGGGGAGCAAAAGTAAAAGATTAAGCTGCATCATTCACTAAAGAGATGTTTAGGCTGGGTGGTGGAGGTACACACCTTTAATCCCAGTACTCTGGAGAAAGAGGCAGACAGATAGGTGAGTTTCAGGCCAGTCTGGTCTACTAAACGAGTATCAGGATTGTCAGAGAAACCCTGTCTTGAAAAATAACAACAACAACAAATGTTTATAATGTAATAAAAGTAATTCAAAGAATAAGATTTGGGAAAGTGAAGACAAAGTTTCAACTTAGAAAGAAAAATAAAACAAACAAACAAAACCCCTGGTGTACCAGGCTTCCTTACTTCAGGCAGACATCTATCTGGCCAATTTGGTGAATGTGGTACCTAAGGGAAGCTGTCAGACAGATTTAGTTTGAGCCAATGATATACCCCTAAAACCCTCTAGTTTTACTTCCCACAGAACACAGTGAAGCTGTCTGGTACAAGTGCACTTCTTTGCCCTTTTATGAAATAAGCAGGAAGGTAAATGTCACCCGTTTGCCTTTGCTTAACATTTTTTCAAGTAATTGGGTAGTCACGATAAGGCCTCTTGTCCCATTCATGGCCTTAAATTAGACGGATCCTTAAAGTCCTACACCTGACTAGGCTCTCACTCTGACCTTTTCTGTTTTCTTCCAAATCCATTAGCTCACTGCTTGTCCAAATGCACAACAGAATGGTGGTGTCCTTATCACAATGGGTGATCAACTTCTTCCCTTTGCAGACTTCAAAAAAAAAACCCACAGAGATATTATATTTATCAAAACTTTATTTCTATAATACTGGGCTAGACATAAAAGTTCAGAAATTAAGTTATACAAGCTTATATAAAAGGGCCTAGTGATGTCTTTTCATACAGAAGCACAATCACTTACTGAATTGACCTTGGTTCAACTATTAACATGTCTGATATCTCACAACCAACTGTTGTTCCAGGGGTTCTGATGTACTATAACCTTTGCACACGGTGCACATAAACTTACAGAGTCACACACAGATGTACATAAAGACCGAGTAAGCCTTTAGAAAACATTATAAAGAGGAGAAATGGTAATTATCAGTAGCTTATCTTCTTTTCTATGAAAACAGGCAAGTGATAAGTTAGAACACTAACATACATCAGCCTAGACACTCAGAACTGTGGAGAAAAGTCAAATGAAATATATATTATATTTCATATATATGTATGAAATACACACGCAAGCATATATATATATACCTAAACTCAGCTGCAGGGCCCTGAAAAAATAATTGGTATGGTCATGCCCAGTCATTTTTATGTGTCTACATTTATATTCAAGCAGAATAGTGACCTCTAAGGTTATATAGTAGAGTGTTTCAATCTGGGGGCAATGATACCTATATTAATGTTGTTTATTCCTTCAGTTCTATGCTTAAATTCTTCTCTAAGTATAAAAGGATGAAGGTGAAAAAGCTTTTAAGGTTCAAAACTTCTCTGATGAGCAATTTGGATTGTTAAGTCATTTAGCCATCTAGCACAGAATTCACAATTTTAGCAATTTTCGTTTGTGTTCTTTTGTTTTTCTTTCCTTTTTTTGTGTATGTGACCAATTCTGACTCTGCAGTCCTTGCTTTCACAAAGCAATGTATTTAACTATGTATTCTAAGATAGCCTCAGTTGATCCTGACTGTGCCTACTGGATGCTGGGAAAAAAACATGTGTCACTATGCTTGACCAGTTTTTCATGACTTGTGTATTTTATTTACTTGTCCTTTGCATTAGCTATGGCCATTGTTTGCAGTTATAGACAGAGACTGAATTTTCCCCATTTGTCCTTAAGAGCTCATGCTCTCACAAATGTTTAAGTACTTATGAGGGGCAGTATGTCAGAACTTTTTTTTTCCACATGCATCTGTGTCAGGATGAATAGCAAACACCAATGTCTATCATCATCCAGGAAAGTCAATAGGAATGAACATAAAAACAAAAGGAATGTGAATTCCACATTCCTCCTCATCTTTTTTTTTTTCTATGTTCATGCTTGGAAACCATTTGAAACATACTTTCGGTTTCTCTCACCCCTCCAACCCAACCTATTTTGCTCACTTTGCCAGAGAAGAGTATCCTTTTGTGGTGTTGGTTAGAGGAGAAACTGAGAGTGCCCTGCTCATTTTCTGGGTCATTTGTGCAGAAGAAAAGCTTGTCTATTTATTCATCATACTATTCACTTAGACAAAAACAAATTTTGATCATAAAGGCATGCAGAGAACTATCAGGAATGAAGTACTTGTGCATGAACTCACAGACTGCCTTAGCCACACTTCCCTATCACGCTTGTTAAAAATGGGACTAAGTACCTTGCCTGTTTCATTTTAACCATGGGTGGCGGTAGGGAGGGCATGACCAGCAATGACTTTTAAAGCCTCAATGCATTTCTAAGTATTTGTTAATCATGTTTATTATTTTTGTAATCGTCAAGCATTTATACAAGAATTCTGGATTTAGAATGAGTTCTATGCAAAGCAGGAAAGAAAGAAAACCTAGTAACTTCTAAAGTACTGAAGGTCCCCTCTTTCATCTTCTTTACCAGAAATCAGTTAACTGTTCAGCATTTAACACATATCAAACAAGTCAGTTTTATAAATAATTCATTGAGAATTCATGAGATGCAGGACATCACACTAGGGTATGCAGTAAATTAAAGGCAAAATAAAACAGCAAGTAATAAAATATCTATGATATAATTGAAAAAGAAAGCAGTTAAAATTATTTAAAGCTACTATATGAGACAGTATAAGTGTCACATGAAAGAATAAACAGAATGCTAAAGCATTTTAAAGAAAAAATGAAATTAGCCAAATCAAAATATTTTATAAGCTGACTACTCAGATATATAGAATTAAAGGCTTTTAATGAAAAATAATGAGGAGAAGATTTGAAAATCAAGAGCTATAGCATAGCATGAATATAATGTGTGACTACTTTTTCATGCATTTCCTTTTCTTGTTGGCATTCACAACTGTTTTAACTATGAAGTGTTATCTTTTGATAGAGTTGCACTTAGCTTCTCCATTCTCTGTTGTATTCCCCTGAATATTGCCTTTCCTGGAGTGAAAGATATGGGTTCAGTTCAGTATTCTATCTGATTATCAAAGTTGCTGACCTTTGCTTGGATTCTTCAAGTGGCTATCACCATTCTTGTCTCAATGGCAGGGCATGGTCATAGAGAAAATATTCCAAACATTTGGGGTTAAAATTGAGATACTGAACTGCATAACTAAAGAAAGATGTTGGCTCATTGCTCTCAAAGATCAACACATGGTGTTAGTGGGCTGATCTTTATTAAGAGAAGGTGAAGGATGATGAATACCTTCGTTTCCCTGTTACGAGGCTGAGAGTCGTAGGGGACAAGTTTGCTGCATCGTGCCCTGGAAAAGGAGCTTCCTCTGGCTCCATCTCTTGTGTTCAGTTGTACTTTCTTACTTCACCAGGAAGATCATTCCAGTTTTCTAAGTAGTGAAAGGTCAGTTCACCTCCCAGGTGGTCCCTGGGAGATGGGAATCACTTTCTTTCACACAGAAGCATTGATACTCCAATACTGACATCCCTCAATATTTCTTCCCGATCCTTCTGTTAAAAGAACAGTCCACAAAATGTAAGTACATTTTAGGTATTAACACTGAATTAAAACTGCAGGGGAGGAAAAAAAGGAAGATACTGGCATATTCCTGTCCGTGAGCTTGACAGGAAATTTATTTTGCTATAGCTGAAAAGTAATTAACCTCCACTGTGAGAGAATTCTATTACTAGTAGCTACTCTGCCATGCAAAGTGCACTCCATGAAAATGTTACAGGCTATCAAGCAGAAAAGGCAGATTTGTGTGCATTTTAAACTCAATTTCCATTATCCTGGTTTTTCTATCCTCTCCATCTCTCCTTCTATACCACCTTCACTCTTATTTTCAGAGTAGATACAAGTTAATATGCGCAGGGAACTAAAAAAAATGTTCAAATCAAGTACTAGGAAGCTTTGAAAGACATGTCTGGCCCAACAGTCCCAATAATATAACCTAGTGTGGTGAAAAGAATGTAGTACTATGAAAAGCAAAAGTGCCATGATTATTGCCAGGGACAATACCAAGAGGAACATAATTTACTCAATTATGTTAGTTTTTCACCATCTATACACAAATATGTGTATACACAAATATGTATACAATATTACAGAAAACATAATAAGAAACATAGCGGAGCATAAAAGACTGCATTCTACATAGATCATCTCTGTGATAGCACTAATTTTGAAAAAAGTATTTAATAATGATTGATATATTAGTCAACAGTTTTAGCATAATGGCAATTGCAGTGTTTTTATAGTTAATTTTTATGAGCAAGAAACACCAAATGAAGGCAAAACATGGCATTAAATTTAACAATGTTAGATAGAAACATAGTGTGTGTGTATGCATGCTCACACAAAAGCAAATATATATTAAACGAAGCGAAAATTAAAGATAAAGAGGTGAATATAAACAGCATAGTCAAACCATTCACCATGTCAGGTGTTTTTGCACTATCAGAATAAAACAATTTGGAGGATGAATTTAAAGTGAAAGTTTATTTGATCAAGCCCAGTGTGTCAAAGGCTATTAAAATTTACACTTAGAATTCATTGGCTTACAGTTCTTATTTAAGAAAGAAGAAAATGTGTACTGCTGGGATTAGTTCAACTTATCCCAGCTCTCCTGGTCAGAGCTATTAGAATTTAGAACTCATATCCACTGATCCAGAGTTCACCTACCTGTTGTGCAATGTGTCTAAATTTCAAGGTGATCACAGCGATTTGTTCTGGGGAAGCTGTTTTACTTATAGCTTCACTGTGGGAATCCAGCCAATACTTTGCTTCCTTCTGTTACATAAAATTTCCACGTACTTATGAACTTCCTAAATAAAGAGAAAAGAACTGCTATATCATATTTGTGTATTTCCAGAAATAAGATAGAAAAATTCAGTACTAAACTACAGCATTCTCCTTCTGAGAACACTGTCTAGATGTTGGGTATTTTATGGCATCGACTATTTATAGCCTGCTTGCTATTCTGGGAATTGAACTTTACAAACATGAAGGCCAACTTGTAAATTTTTCCTGACAGAGAATAACACTGAGCTCCGGGAAGCAGAAAGTGGTATGCGTTCTCTCTGGGATCTGTCACTGTTCATGATCATTAGAGTAGGCAGATGGGATAAACAAATATCTGTTATTTGACCAACGTAAGGGAGTTTGAGATGGAAAACAACATTGCCTCCTTTTGGGATCTTGAAATAGCTAACTGGGTTGTCTGCCTTCCCTCTAGGAAAATGTCATGAACTGATAGGGCTGGTTGTGTTTGAGTCTAAATTAGAGGCCAAAAAAACAAAACCTTCACTGAAAATTACAGGGGATGCAAAATTTTAGGAATTACAGACTAATGGTTCCCTTCCTCTCCCCAATTACCTACCAGTTCTGCTTGTGAATGACAGGTGCGCATTAACAGCAGGCCTCTCTCCTGCTCAGGTGGTGAGAGTCTGGGGATATGCTCCATAGCAAAAGACTTGGGTTAATGGTGGCCTAGGAAAGAGTGGAGATTTGTTTCTTTTTATGTAAATCATTATTTCAAAGTGACAGCAAATTCTAGAATTTATAAGTACTGTAATTAATGAGAAATATTTGAACCCCACTGTAAAAGAGGCTTGAATTATAATATATTAGGAAGAAATTTCTCTACTCTTAAAAATTTTTGAGAACCAAGTTGTATTAGTGGAATATGCACTTTTATTCTCTCTGTGCATATGTGTGTACATGTATTAACATTTCAGAGAGAAAGAGGCAGGGGAAGAGAGATGTATGTGTTTAGCCACAATTTACAGATTTCGTGATCTTCAACGTTGACATTCAAGTGTTTTCCTTCCTATCCATCCTGTAATAGCCTATAAATGTGCAATGATGGCGGACAAGGGCCAATAAAACAAAGGTAGAGGTAGCATCAATAACTTATGAAAATAAGTCTGATGAAAAAATGTCTGATCATTGCATTGAATTAACGGCTAAGTACTTGACATATATGCCAGAAATGTTTTTAAAGACTTGATTTTTAGTACTGAAAAGTCAAGATTGCCTCTAATCTTAGCAGCATCGGCACATTTCACTCTAAGTTGTGTGCCCTTACATAGGCAATTAATAATGGCTGTAGCAAACATCATCTCTCGTTATATCTCTGTATTGAACTTTCTGTTCTATTTCTGGGAGAAACGGGAGAAAATATGTTTCAAAAGTTGTAGCAGTTGTGTTACCCATGCCTTCCCAGCGGAAGACTTTAGAAACATAGTATAAGAACAGCCTTGTGGACATCTGATTTTTTTTTTTTTTACAAAGATGCCAAAACCATACAATGGAAAAGATAGCATCTTCAACAAATGGTTCTGGTCTAACTGGATGTCTACATGTAAAAAAAAAATGCAAATAGATCCCTACTTATTACCCTACACAAAACTAAAATCCAAGTGGATCAAAGACCTCAATATAAAAGCAGACACACTAAAATTGTTAGAAGAAAAAAGAGGGGAAGAACCTTGAACTCAATGGCACAGGAGACAACTTCCTGAACAGAACACCAACAGCACAGGCTCTAAGAGCAACAGTGAATAAATGGGACCTCATGAAAGTGAAAAGTTTCTGTGAGGCAAAGTATACTGTTGTCAGAACAAACTGACTGCCTACAGATTGGGAAAAGATCTTCAGCAACCTTATATCTGACAGAGGGTTAATACCCAGAATATATAAAGAACTTAAGGAGTTAAACAGCAAAAAATCAAGTAATCCAATTTAAAAATAGGGTACGGGGCTAAACAGAGAATTCTCAATAAAGGATCAAGGAATGCTAGAGAAACACTTAAAGAAATGTTCAACCTCATTAGCCATCAGGGAAATGCAAATCAAATCGACCCTGATATTTCACCTTACACCCATCACAATGGCTAAGATCAAAATTCAAGTGACAGCACAGGCTGGAGAGGATATGGAGAAAGGAGAACCCTCCTCCACTGCTGGTGGAAATGTAAACTTGTACAACCACTTTGGAAATCAATATGGTGCATTCTCAGACAATTAGGAATAGTGCTACCTCAAGATCCATCTCTGCCAATCCTAGACATATATCCAAAAGATGCTCAAGTATATATATAACAAGGGCATTTGCTCAACCATGTTCATAGCAGCTTTATTTGTAATAGCCAGAAGCTGGAAGCAAACCAGATGTCCCTCAGTTGAGGAATGGATATAGAAGTTGTGGTACATTTATACAATAGAATTCTACTCAGCAATTAAAAGCAAGGAAATCATGACATTTGCAGACAAATGGTGGGATCTAGAAAAGATCATTCTGAGTGAGGTATCCCAGAAACAGAAAGACAGACATGGTATATTCTCACTTATAAGTGGATGTTAGACATATAATATAGTATAATCATACTAAAACCTGTATACCTAAGGAATCTAATCAAGAAGGAGGACCCTGGATAAGATGCTCAATCTTCATTCAGAAAGGCAAAGGGGATGGACATCGGAAGAGGGAAAAAACAGGGAACAGGACAGGAACCTATCACAGAGGGCCTCTGAAAGGCTCTACCCAGCAGGACATCAAAACATCCTGAAACTCATAGCCAAATTTTGGGCAGAGTGCAGGTAGTCTTATGAAAGAAGGGGGAGATAGTAGGACCTGGAGAGGACAGGAGCTCCACAAGGAGAGCAACAGATCCAAATATCTGGCCACAGGGGTCTTCTGTGAGACTTATACTCCAAATAAGGACCATGCATGGAGATAACTTAGAACCTCTGCACAGATGTAGCCCATGGCAGCTCAGTGGATTCCTTAGTAATATGAACAGGGACTGTCTCTAACATGAACTCATGGGCTGGTTCTTTGATCACCTCCACCTGAGGGAGGAGCAATCCTACCAGGCCACAGGAAAAGACAATGAAACCTGTCCTGATGAGACCTGAGAGACGAGGGTCAAATAGAAGGGGAGGAGGACCGCTTCTATCATTGGACTGGTGGAGGGGCATAGGAGAAGAAGAGGGAGGAAGGGTGGGATTAGGAGGAGTTGTGGGAGGAGGCTGTAGCTGGGATACAAAGTGAATAAACTGTAATTAATAAAAATAAAATAAAAGTTAAAAAAAAAGAATAGTTTAACACTGTACACAGAATTTCTTACTTTGGTATTACTTTCACAATAAAAGTCCATACCATGTGACAGAGAGTAGCATTTGACTCAAAACAAATTTGAGCTTTAAATATACCATAGTAGAAACACATTGGCAAAGGATATAAAAAGTTAGATTTCTTTAAGATTAATATATGACCATTATCTTGTGTAAAAATGAAATGTGAAAATATGCAGATTTCTGAAGAAATACTGTATAATATCTAGCTAAGCATAGTTTAAAGTGGAAACATAATTTTAAAATAGTCATAATAGTACATAAGTTTGTAAGCTATTTTTAAGATATATATATATATAAATATATATATATTTAGATTATATTTAGATTGTAACTTCATCATTTTCCCCCTTTCATTTACTACTTTCATATACGGGTATTTGATCCCTCTCAAATTCATGATTTCTTTTTTTATTGTTGTAACATATACATGTATATGAGTTTATTCATATATATTTATATATCCATATTTATTTCCAAAACAATTGGCAAAGTTTGTGTAATGTACACTTTACAGTATGTGGTATTAGAAAACCAATTTGTGTGATATTCCCTCAGGAAGACTCCTCTAATTTTCAGAGTTTCTCAGTTGAGGTCTCATTATATATTTGCCATTCACCTTAGCATGCCTATCCTTGTTTGGGTTTAAATTAGTTGATATATTGATGAGACTTCATGGGTATCACTTCCCAGAACGTTTCTTCCCTGGGTGTTTTACTAAAAACATAATCTTACAGCAGACTGACTATCTGGATCACATAATATTTCTGTTCCTCCTACTCAGTGATTCCTATGCTTTAGGTATAGGAGTCGTGTTATAGATATATTGCTTGGGACTAGACTCTACAACTCTGCATTTTGATCAGTTATGATTTTATATAATAGTTTCTATGTGTTGCTAAGAGAAGTCTTCTTGATGCTAGTTAGGAACTATACTTGTCTATGGCTCTCAGGTAAATATTTAAAATATTTGTTGGTTTAGCAAACTGGCATTTATAGTCTTATCCAAGACCCATGATCTCAGTATCCCTGCATGGTTGGTTAGGTTTCCAATAGTTGTCATTATTTCTTTCTTATCGAATTGGTCTTTGTTCTAATTAGAGAGCCATTGGTTATTGTCAAGAATGTGTGACATTATTGCAACTTTAAGGTTATCATGCCATACTTGTCATTGTTGTGGTTCATGGACATTATAGCTGGGTAGGCCTGTTGATTGTTTCCCTTATTTGGAAGCCTTATGGTGCTTTCTGGTATCATGAAAGCTAGTCCTTGGGGGCCAGGATATTCAGGTCTGATTCAACTTGGGTCATCTGGGTCTGTTGCCCAAAGTAGATAGCATTTTCACCAAGAGGGATTAACACCCCAACTCTAGGATACAATTAAAGAAATAGAAACAGCCTATAACATATAAATGACAATGGTTCTACTCTTTTATGGGTTTCTTCTTCACCCAACTGGTTGTCTCTTTAACTGGTTTTCATTTTTGTGAGCCACCACCTGTCAAGAACTGCCTTGATTATTGGTCAAATGAGGTCCTATTCACAAAGTCCTTTCCTACACCTAAGCATGAAGGATAAAGGTTTTATTACAGAGCCACCCTATGGCCATGCCACAACCCCTGTCTCTACTCTTGATACTCTGCTATGCTTGCATACAGGACCCTAGCATAACTGTCTCCTTAGAGGCGTCATCCAGCAACTGATGAAAACAGATGTAGAGACATACAGCCAAACAATAGGCCAAACTTGGGGAGTCTTGTGGAAGAGTGTGAGGCAGGATCAAGTTAGCTGAAGGGGTCACGGACAGCACAAAGAGACCTACAGAGTCAACCTACCTGGGCCATAGGGCTAACAGAGACTGAACCATCAACCAAAGAGCATGCATTGGCTGGGCCCACCCCTACACATAGGTAGCAGGTAGGCAGCCTGGTCAACATGTGGGGCACCTAAGGATATGCATAAGGGCTCTCTCTGACTTTGTGGCATGCATTTGGATCTGCTTCCCCTAGCTGGGTACCCTGGTCAGGCCTGGGAGAGGATACATTTAGTCCTGCTGCGACTTGAGATGCCAGAATGTGTTGATACCCTTTAGAGGCCTCCCCTTCTCTAAGAGTAAGGAGAACAGAACAGAGGGAAATGGGGGGAAGGGCAATAGGGTGGGACTGGCAGGAGAGGTTGAAAGGGGCTGGGATCAGGCTGTAAAGGGATATAATAAATAAGCAAAGGGAAAAAAGGGATTTTTTTTTTCCTGAATAGTAGTGCAAGAAGGATTGGCCATGGATCTTCACTGAAAAACTGGTAGATATCTTCTCTGAACCCAGCTGTCTATGTACCCATTTTCTAAGGGTCTATATGGGGTTTTTATATCTTTACAGTTTAATTTTGCTGGTTTGGCTAAATTCAGAAAATACATTTATTTTACCTTTATTTTAGGTTTTTCACCTTAACAGAATATAGGTTTTTCATGTGTTTCCTTAAAGAATCTGAATGTCTGTAATAACTGTTTTAATCTTTCCCTGCTCCTTACTGATTCTGTTAATTTTGGTTCTCTGTTTTTGTTTGTATGTTTGTGTTTGTTTTTGTCTTCCTTTGGTTAGTTAGGTTAATGGTCTGTCAATGAGGTTTCTCTCCTCAAAAAGTAAACTCTTAAATTCACGTTTTTGAATTATTTTATTTTTATTTTAGTATTTTTTACTCTGAGTTTTATAAATTACTTGCTATTTGCTGAGTTTGACTGGGATTCTTCCTGTTTCTATAAACTTTTTGGTTAGATTATTAGTCATTTATATGTTTTGTTTCTGATATTTTTC
Source organism: Pachyuromys duprasi (assembly GCA_028658305.1). NCBI lineage: Eukaryota > Metazoa > Chordata > Mammalia > Rodentia > Muridae > Pachyuromys > Pachyuromys duprasi. Next base: position 36,556,939 of record CM053763.1, read on the forward strand.
AATTTAGGGCAATTAATTTTCCTCATAAGACTGCTTTTCAAATTTTCAATTTGTCACAAATTTTTTTCTTGTGTTACATTTTTTCCTTTAGTTCCAGAATTTTTAAGTTATTTTCTTAATTTTTGACCCATGCATTACTTAGTAATGAGTTGTTTTGTCTATTTGAACTTTTGTTTTAACTAGAGATTTGTTTATTGTAAAATTTATGTTTTATTGTTTTATGATTAGATAAAATATGTAGAGTTATTTCAGTCTTTGTACATTTCCAGAGAATTTTTTATCGTGTCCCAGGATTCATCAGTTTTATAGAAGCTTCCATGTGCTACTGATTAGAATGTAAAAACTGTTTGTTTGGGTGAAATATCTGTACATACTTGTTAAGTCTATTTGATGCATGATAGCATTTTTTCCTGATGTTTCTGTTTAAATTTTATCCAGGTAAATTATCTATTGGAGAAAGTGAGATATTAAAGTAACCAAATATTAATATATTTAAGTTAATTAATCTGTATTTAAATCCAGCAGTAAAATTATTTTCAGTGAGACAGAGTGCACCTGATTTTGGTGTATATTTGTTTAGGATAGTGATGGTTAACTGTTGCCTTGACTAGAATGAAATGTCCTTTATCTCTTCAGATCAGTTTAAATGTGAAGTCTGTTTCATCAGATATTAGGATGCCTGCTTATTTCCTATTCTCATTTGTTTAGAGTATTTTATTATACCCATTTTCTTTACGGTGGTCCCTCTTTTTAAAGCTAATAAGATGTGCTTCTTTCTCACAGTAGATGGTTTTATCTGTTTTGATCTATTCCACCAACCTGTGTCTTTTGATGGGAGAATTGAAGGTATTAGTATTTAAACTCATTACTGAAAGTTATGTGTTAGTTGTACTAATTCTGTTGCTGAGATTTAGCGATGGTGTTTGTGGGCTCATTGGTACTTGAGGCAGACAGTTAATATGCTTATATTAGCCTTGGTTGGCCCTTCTGGTCTTTGGGGATTTTGAATATCTTGTCTTGTTCCAAGCCCCTTGGCTCTCAGAGAAATATCTGCCATTCTGATTGGTTTTCCTTTCTATATGTATTGTATTTTCTTCTCTTCAAGCTTTCATACCTTTCTCTATACCTTGTACAGTTTTGTGATGACTCTTTCTGGTTGTCTACTTGATAACATCTGGAATCAGCTAAAAGCAAAGAAGCTGAATATGCCTGTGAGGATCTTCTTGATTTGATCAGTTGAGGTAAAAACACCAGCCTTATTCTGGCTTGTCCTTCTGGTGAGGACCAATTTATAGGAAAAAGGAATCTTTTGCACTTTTTTCTGTTTGCCCTCAGCCTTGCTGGGAAATTTATATATTGTGTTCCTGAAGCATACCTTATTAGTATGAGAAGCCATTTCTTCAGAATTCCAACACTGACTGAACAGAGGGAGCTCCCTAAAGCTCTCTGGAATTCCAATACCAGGTTGGGATTATTGAGATACCCACTCTTTTTTAAATTTATTATTTTTTTTATTAATTACAGTTTATCCACTTTGTATCCCACCTGTAGCCCCCTCCCTCATGCCCTCCTATTCTCACCTTCCTTCATCACCTCCCATGCCCTTCCCCAAGTACACTGATAGGGGAAGTCCTCCTCTCTTTCCATCTGACCCTAGCCTATCAGGTCTCATCAGGACTGGCTGCATCTTCCTCTGTGGCCTGGTAAGGCTGCTCCCCCTTCAGGGGGAGGTGATCAAAGAGGCAGCCACTGAGTTCATGACAGAGACAGTCCCTGTTCCCTTTACTAGGGAACCCACTTGGACACTGAACTGCCATGGGTTAAATTGGTTCAGGGGTTCTAGGTTATCCAGTCTTTAAAACTAAACAATTCTTAGATCTTTGGCTTTTTTATGAGGAGACATCCATTGTTGTTCTGCTCACACAACAGTATATAAGCCACTCTAGCAAATATCTTATATAAAAATCAGCTCTGTTCTCTTAGAGAACCCTAATGCAGTTCTTTGACTATGACAGGTCTTGGGGGGTTTCTTTCCTGGACTTGTGTATTTAGTGCTCTTGTATCAATTGGAATATTTCTTTACATTGTTTGGCCAAGTTTTCTTCTATGACATTGACCAGGGAGTCTTCTTTCTTATCTATTCCTGTAATTCAAACATTTTCTCTTTAAATGGTGTCCCACATTTGCTTTATGTTCATTTTCGTGTTTTAATTTTTCTCTTTCTTTCTTCTGTTCTTTCTTTTCATTTTTTCTTATTGTACAAATCCTGTACTTTATCTTTGATTCCTGATATTTGATCTTCTACTTCATTACACTTGTAAAATTTTGTGTTTTCTAGTTGGGCTACTGGGATTTTCAATTCTACCTTCATTTCAGCTTAAAATCTCTTGTATGTTTCTTTATCTTTATTGAATATTGATTTCAAATCCTGGATTGTTATCACTTATAACACATGCACGCACGCTCACACACACACAGAAAAAGAGAGAGAAAGAGAGAGATGTCTGGCATGGACAAAAGAGGTTGTGAATGAAGAGAGGATGTGTGGGTCAAGTTGGCATTAGGCATTGCATGTGACATAGGTGGAATGAAGTCGGGTCAGTGCAGGAAACCGGGCCAGTGTGCAAAATATGTATCTTGCTGAAAACCTATAGTTTGGTATGGATCTATGTGTGTGTGTGTGTGTGTGTGTGTGTGTGTGTGTGTGTGCTTATGTATGTGGACTTACCCAGCTAAGCAGGATCTGGTTAGGTTGAGAGGTTGGAAATAGTGTGAATATCTTGTGAAATGGGGCCAAGTTTGGGGGAGTACAGGCAGGAGTTTCCAGAACAGGCCAGTTCATGGGATATGTGAGGCACACTAGGTCTTTTAAGTTTGAAAAAACACATGTATATGCAGGAGAGGATCTAGTGGGATTACCTGGTTAGACGCTGGATTTGGATGAAGGGATGCCAATTTTAAGATTGGTATTTTTCAAGAGGAGCTAATGCTATAAAAAGGTATCTTTGGAACAAATTTATAGCATAGGCTAACTATTTTGCCTTACCCAATACTTTCTTAACTAAAAAAGAATGGCAAGGGAGTCCTTTGTAAAAAATATGTCAGTATAAAAACAAAAATGGGAGCTCACTTAAGAACATCTGTTGTGCAAAGCCACTTGAAAAATAACTGAGAGGTAACGTGAAAGAAAATGTGCTCAGCATGAAACTAACCACAAGTAATATAATAGCAAGGAGGCTGGGAGAGTGACATAAGGAGATGGTACCCTACTGTGCAATAACTTCTGAGTGTCCAATCCGTGTCAGCCCTCAGCTAAGTAAAAGAGCTGTGGGCAGGCATTGTACAGGCAAATTACCCATGAAATGAAACAAGTTGCAACTAAGTCAAGATCTAGAGATGGAAACGCCTTTTAAAAATAAGACCACAAGTGAAATTACAAGGATCCCCCTGCAAGAATATTGAGTATATTTATACACTGAGCATGCATTTGACTTTTCAAAGAATCCTCTTTGTACATTAGAGGCAGGCATTCTGAGTTACACATATTTGCTTTTGGTGATATAATTTTAAATTGTGTAATAATTTTTAACATATTAATTTCAAGTTTATACATTTTGGGAAACATTTTGACGTATCAAACTGTGTCTTAGTGCTTTAAATTTCCTAATATTCTCAATTTGCTTGGATTTTATATTTATGATAATAATATTATTAAAATTGTCACTATTTTCAAAAGAGAAACATCCATAACCATCTATTTCAATTTAAGTAAAAAATTAAAATATCCAGTATATTTAGTTTTATTCTTTAAAAATTGCAAAAGGAGAAAAAGAATAAATTATTATGATGAAGAAAATATATTTTAAAATTAAAATAATAAAACCAAGTTGAGATGTTTTCATGTCACAATCAGAGCATCCCCAAATATATATCCCAATGAGAAATGTTCCTCCTTCACAGGTAACAACTAGTACATAAAATACTGGTTTTGAATAGCTAGTATGTCCCAGTTAGCTTTAGCTGTCAACTTGACCCACAGGCGAAGTCACCTGAGAATGGAGTAACAATTGAAAGATTGCCCAGATTGGCTTGTGGGCCAATATGTGGAGGATTATTTCAAATGTAGGAGGGTCCAGACCAAGGTGGGATGGACCATTCGCTGGGCAGGTGATCCTGAGCTGTAAAAGAATGCTACCTCAGACCTGAAGAGGACAGGAGCTCCACAAGGAGAACAACAGAACCAAAGTATGTGGCCCAGGGGTCTTTTCTGAAACTTATACTCCAACTAAGGATCATGCATGGAGATAACCTAGAACCCCTGCTCAGATGTAGCCCATGGCAGCTCAGTATCCAAGTGGGTTCCCTAGTAAGGGAAACAGGGACTGTCTCTGACATGAACTCAGTGGCTGGCTCTTTGATCACCTCCCCCTGAGGTGTGCAAGCCTTGCCAGGCCACAGAGGAAGGCACTGTAGCCAGTCCTGATGAGACTGGCTGATAGGTTAGGGACAGATGGAAAGGGAGGCAGACCTCCCCTGTCAGCGGTCTTGGAGAGGAGCATGGGAGAAGATGAAGGAGGAAAGGTGGGATTAGGAGGGGGTGAGGGAGGGGGCTACAGCTGGGATACGAAGTGAACAAACTGTAATTAATATAAAAAATAAAAATTTAGTTAAAAAAAGAAAGCTACCTCAGCATCAACCTGCCAGCAAGTGAGTGAGTAAGAGACAGACAGAGAGAGAAAGAGAGAAAGAGATTCTGTAAGCAGCATTCCTCCATGGTTTTTATTTAACTTCCTGCTTGAGTTTCTGTCCTGACATCCCCTGAATGATGGACTGTGATCTGGAAATGTAAAACAAATTCCTCCCTTCCCTAACTTGCTTTTGGTCATATGTTTTATCACATCAACAAAATAAAACTAAAGCATAGTTATATTAGTGTCATTACCATCAGCATTTCATAGGGTTCTTGCTCCTTCCTTATCTTCAAAGTGGATTTTTCATAAAAATGGGAATTTCTAGAATTGTTCTTTTTTTTTAAAGCTAAGTATTAAATTTGTGTCTTTTATTATGCTAATACATAACATTTAACAAAAGACATCCATTATAGTTGATCTAAATAAGCCTTTATAAGGGGGGGGGGGCTCTTTGCTGCTTTCTTTTACACCTGATGTCTTCTGGAATCATTAATAAAGACTGTTAAAAAGAGGTAATTTGGAATGTGAAATGAGGCCAGGGAATTGTTCTCATCTACTCTAACATAATCAGACTAATCTTTTCTTAATGTACTTGTATTGATTGTATCTCAAGACAACAAAAATGCAATCAACATTATAGTTTTACTTCATAAATACAATGTTAAAATGTAATGTAATAGATATTGATATTGTAGTTGGGTGAATCTTATATATAACAAATTAAGTTTATGAAGTTATTGCAAATCAAGAGACTAATTTTGTAAAAAGCAAGACCTTGTTACTGAAAATTATACAATCATGAACATTCTTCTAGAACTTTTATTGACTATTAAAATATTGGTTGTTTTCAAGTGTTGCCTTAGCAGATTACATGATCCATCACTGTTATGCACGTGTTCCAGCAGCACTAAAAATGCATTAACAACTTATGTGTGAGCCCAGAAACTTGAGAAGGGAAACTAAGAACCAAGCAGGGAGAGAACTAGGTCAATTAAAGAGAGCTTTTAAAAAAATAATTATACTTTATTCACTTTGTATCCCCCCTGTATCTCTCTCCCTCCTCTCCTCTTAATCCCACCCTCCCTCCTTCTTCCCTATCCATGCCCCTCCCCCAGTCATGGAGGTCCTCCTCCCCTTCCCTCTGATCTTAGTCTATCAGGTCTCATGAGGAGTGACTTCATTGTCTTCCTCTGTGGCCTGGTAAGGCTGCTCCACCCTAAGAGGTATGTGATCAAAGAGCAGGCCAATCACCTCATGTCAGAGACAGTCCTTGTCCCCATTACTATGGAACCCACTTGGACACTGAACTACCATGGGCTACATCTGTGCAGGGGTTCTAGGTTATCTCCATGAGTGGTCCTTGGCTGGAGTATCAGTCTCCTAGGAGACTGCCTAGGAGTGGTATAGCTGGATCTTGAGGAAGCGCTATTCCTAATTGTCTAAGAAAGTACCAGATTGATTTTCAAAGTGGTTGTACAAGTTTACATTCCCACCAGCAGTGGAGGAGGGTTTTCCTTTCTCCACATCTTCTCCAACATGTGTTTTCACTTGAGATTTTGATCTTAGCCATTTTGATGGCTAAGATGTAAGGTGAAATGTCAGGGTCGTTTTGGTTTGCATTTACCTGATGACTAAGGATGTTGAGAATTTCTTTAAGTGTTTCTCTGCCATTCAATATTCCTCTATTGAGAATTCTCTGTTTAGCTCCCTACCCTGTTATTTAATAGGATTACTTGATTTGTTGCTGTTTAACTTCTACAGATTGGGAAAAGATCTTCATCATCCCTATATCTGACAGAGGGCTTTTGTTACACAAAATTGTCTTCTCCTTTCTCTAGGACTTCCAATGTGCCTGGAAAATATGAAGCAACAAGAAACATATGTACATTGTGGGTTCTAGGCCTGTGAGACATGCTGACTAACAGATACACTCAGAGTCCCACATCCAGTTCTCAACAGGGAAAATTGAAAGAAGTTGAAGGAATTATTTTTAAATCTAAAGGCCCATGTGACACACACAATAGACAGGACTGAGCTATTCTGAAAATAGTCGCTGTTATGATGACTATACAAGCCAGATGCCTGTAACCTAACTTGATTCAGGACAGATGCTCTAAACAGTTCTTGTAACTGTAACCATAGTAATTGCGTATAGCATCCTTAAAAAAAAAATAAAAACAAGAAAAATCAAACAAAAGAATATTGAAAGCAACCATAGAACACTAAACAGAAATAGAATCCCTGTAAATTATAAATTAGGAGTAATTTCGGAAAGCTAATGTTTAAAAAATTATTCAATCAATTTGTGAGTGGATTCTGAACTAATTACACTCCACAACTTTTTATTGATAGTCTACTATATGTCAGGCAATATTATAGGTATAAGAATAATTCAGTGGTCTAGCAGGAAGGGTTTAAATGTTCCCTTTCTCATGAATTTTAAATCTCCTGAATTATATTCCATTTACAAATAATGTACTTAAAATATTTATTTAAATGTGCACAGAATGCTACAAAGGATCATTAAAGGCACAACTTCTGTATTTTAAGTAGGTACCTATCTTGTTTACAGCATTGAAAAATTTCTCCGAAGTTATACTTTCACAAAGACGTGAAAAGAAGTAAAATAAGTTTTTAATTGCATTACATATTAATGAACTGGCAACATCATTCTTTGAGTTCTTAGATTCACACAAAATTTGCCTCTGCCACTGATATTATTACATCTGTGTGTGGTGATGATTGGGTATAGAAAATGTGTTATATCAGATAGATGATACTAAAAAAGTGTGAGAAGAAGTTATTTGAGGAGCACAGGGTAATTTAGTGAGAGGGAAACACCAGATTAGTCAAAAGATCTTACAGGAAGTGTTACCAAGATGCCTTTTTACTATCACATTGAAATTTCATCTTTAAAAAATTTCAGAAAACAAGGGTAAAGAGAAAGGATCTATCAATATCCAGGAACACAAAGAGAGTTGCTAATATCGAATTCTAAGAAACAAGTTTGTACTGAATGCATATTGGTAACATATTTGTTACACATATAGCCCAAAATTGAAACACAAAACCTAAAACCTTAAAAAAAAAACACCACTAGTTAGTAATGTGTCTTGAAATCATTTAAAATGATGTGCTCAGTCTGCTGTCCCAATGTGTGCTGAACCTGTTTAAGTGTAATCCATTGTCTTAATTTGGGTTTCTATTGCAGTGAAGAGACACTATGACTACAGCAACTCTTATAAAAAGAAGAAGAAGAAGAAGAAGAAGAAGAAGAAGAAGAAGAAGAAGAAGAAGAAGAAGAAGAAAAGAATCACTTAATTGGGAGTGCCTTAGAGTTTCAGAAGTTTAGCCCACTATTGTCATGGTGAGAAGCATATTTGCAGACATAGTGTTAGAGGAGAGACTTAGAGTTAGACACCTGAAATGCCAGAAGTGAATTGAGCTATTAGACCTATCTCAAAGTGCATCCCCTAGTGATACACTTCCTACAACAAAAAACACCTTTTGGAAAACAATGTACCTTACTATGCCTTTGATTTCTCAGGTTATCAGCTTTTACAACATAAGTCAAACGTACAAACTTAATCTTAAATTACGTAATTTTCTATGACCCTGACTCAGAATAATATATGTATGTGTGCATACATGTGTTATGATAATCATTTGATGAATGAATCCAACACGGAATACTTTTTTAATTTTAATTTTTATATTTTTATATTAATTACGGTTTATTCACTTTGTATCTCAGATATAGCCCCCTCTCTCATTCCTTCCCAATCTAACCCTTCCTCCCTCTTCTCCTCCCATGCCCCTCTCCAAGTCCACTGATAGGGGAGGTCCTTCTCCTCCTATTCTGACCCTAGCCTATCAGGTATCACCAGGAGTGGCTGCATTGTCTTCCTGTGTGGCCTAGTAAGGCTGCTCCCCCCTCAGGGGAGGTGATCAAAGAGCCTGCCACTAAGTTCATGTCAGAGGCAGCCCTGTTCCTCTTACTAGGGCACCCACTTGGATACTGAGCTGCCATGGGCTACATCTGTGTAGGGGCTCTAGGTTATCTCCATGAATGGTCCTTGGTTGGAGTATCAGTCTCAGAAAAGACCCCTGGGCCCAGATTTCTTGGTTCTGTTGCTCTCCTTGTGGAGTTCCTGTGCCCTCTAGGTCTTTCTATCTCCCCCTACTTTCATAAGACTCCCTGCACTCTGCCCAAAGTTTTGCTATGAGTCTCAGCATCTACTTTGATACCCTATTGGGTAGAGTCTTTCAGAGGCCCTCTGTGGTAGGCTCCTGTCCAGGAATACTTCTTAAAAGACCTTAAACAACAACTATTCAATCAATATTTAAAAGCAGCATGTGGATATGATTTGGTAGCTGAAGTGAGTAGTTCTGAGTGCCATTATGTATGGGTTGGAGGCAGTGAAGAGATCTTCTCCAAGAAAATCCTCTCTGAAATATGCCTCCATGCATGGAGATAACCTAGTCCCTCGGCACAGATGTAGCCCATGGTAGCTCAGTATCCAAGTGGGTGCCCTAGTAGGGAGAACAGGGACTGTCTCTGACATGAACTCAAGGGCTGGCTCTTTGATCACTTCACCCCGAGGGTGGAGCATCCTTACCAGGTCACAGAGAAAGATAATACAGCCAGTCCTGGTGAGACCTGAAAGGCTAGGGTACAATGGAGGGGAAGGAGGACCTCCCCTATCAGTGAACTTGGAGAGGGGCATGGGAGGAGATGAGGGAGGGAGGGTGGGAAAGGGAGGAAATGAGGAAGGGGGCTACATCTGGGATAGAAAGTGAATAAACTGTAATCAATATAACAATTAAAATTAAAAATAAGAAAATAAAGTATACCTCATCCCTTTTCCATTAAAAATGTTACTATAAAGGTTAGTCTATAACTGCTACTTATAATGGTAAGCTCGTTTGTTCAGCAGACTGTGTTCCTAATAATAAACTTATTGCTACATGAAAACATTTTACATATGGTACAAATGCAGAAATAGATCAAGACATTCAAGTTGAAGGGATCCTATTCCGTTAATAGACATTATATTATGTAAGCTTAAAAGAAACTTAATGAATAGAAATTATACACATTTTAAAATAAGATTTACAGGTCAGGAGGAAGTGTTATTCCTCCTGGGAATGAACTGTAATTTATAAAAATTAAAAGAATATACTGTTCATTTGGGTATGGTGACATATGCCTGTGATCCCAACACCCTGGGAGGCAGATACAGACAGATCTCTGCAAGTTCATAGCCAGCCTGCTCTACAATGTAAATCCAGGACATCCAAGGCTAAAGAGAGAAACCCTGTCTCAAAACAAAACAAACAAAACCAAATCAAACCAAACCAAAACAAACAAAAAATAACAACAAGAACAACAAAACAATAAGACAACAGAAACCAAAAAGAATATATTTATATTGTTCTTAGAGAAGACGTGACCTGTGTTTCAGTATTTTTGATCACATTATGAACCCCTAAATGATAAACTATAAAACCCTGTTTTTTGTTTGGTGTTCTTGAGTCCTATCACACACCTTTAATCCAAGAACCTTCTGTTTATTGTTAAACAGGTGATTATAGTGTGGTTAAGACAGCTCTAACACACACCTTTAATTCAAGAGTTTTCTGTACACAAGATTTAATAAAGTTAACCCTAGGTCAGAAGGCAGCATAAGAAGCCAGCTGACGGAGATTATAGAGTAGGAGGGACTTTTAGTTTAGGAGTATTTAGGACAGCAGGGAGAAGTAGAAAATGCTTTTTATCGCAAGTTCTGCTTTTAGCTTACGAGTCTTTCCTGAGACTGATACTCCAACCAAGGACCATTCATGGAGATAACCTAGAACCTCTGCACAGATGTAGTCCATGGCAGTTCAGTACCCAAGTGGGTTCCATAGTAATGGGAACAGGGACTGTCTCTGACATGAACTGTTTGGCCTGCTCTTTGATCATCTCCCCTGAGGGGGGAGCAGCCTTACTAGGCCACACAGGAAGACAATGCAGCCACTTCTGGTGATACCTGATAGACTAGTATCAGAAGGAAAGAGAGGAAGATTTCCCCTATCAGTGGACTTGGGGAGGGATCATGGGTAGAGAAAAGAGAAGAGGGTGGGGTAGGGTTGGAATGGGAGTAGGAGGGAGCTATAGGGGGTTACAAAGTGAAAGAACTGTAATCAATGAAAATTAAAAGAAAAAAAACTTTTTACAGGAGAATTAAAAAAAATACATCAACAGACCTGAATTCAGTCATTTAGTTATCAATCACAGCTGGTGACATATAACTACCTGTACTTCAGATCCATGAAGATTTGACATCTGTGAATATACCTTAATGGGTACCTGCACTTGTGTACACATATCTACAATCATATACCTCAATCACAAATATAATTTAAAATTAAAATAAATAAAAATTGGATTTACTAGAATGTTTTATAAAGTAGATCTTTTGTAGTCTAACAATAGACATCTCCACGCTGGAGAAGTAGAGAAAGAGTGAATGTTTAGTTCACAAGGCTAGATATTTCACTAGTCTCAATCTGGTGTGGAACATTTGGAAATTTACTTACCAGCAAGATCTGAACAGAACATTTTCCTTGCCACACTGAGGCTACCCACTGAGATGAAGGTTTTTATTTAAACATGTACCTTCCAGGTCATTTACCATCCAGCTAAGACAATTCCATAGATTGGTGAGTTAGAGAATAGTGTGGTCATGAAGTACAGATCACTCAGGTCAAAAAGTAGTTGGGAAACCCATTGCCAAGCATTCTAAGGCTTTATGGCAGGCCTATAGCAATTGTTCAGAGAGAATAGTCAACACATGACAGTATGACCTTGCTTCCATTCTGTGTCATACACAAAATATCATTGTATTCAGTTACTACTGTATGGTCAGAGTAACATAATCAAGTGAAGAATGGTTTCTCAGTGTCTAAAAAAACTTGCAGTTTTGCAAAAGACTTGGTTCCCAGCACTGACATTCAGTAGTTTACAACCACCTATCACTACAGATTCACAGAATCTGATTCCTTCATTTGTTCATCATTTAGAAACAGATGACACCAAATGTTGGAGAACACGTAGGGAAGAAGAAGCATATGCATGCCTGATAGTAGTGTAAACTACACTTAGAGGACTCTCAAAGCACTAAACTTAGGAATATCATATGACCTAGTTTTACTTCTCTTGGTGATCAACCTGAAGGGTTATATCTCTTCACACACAAATAACTGTACAGCCACCTGCAAAACTTTTACAGTCATAGTGGCTTGGAAGACGAATTAAGCTAGATGTTCATGAACTGATGAATGTATGATAAAAATGTAGTACAAATATACAATTCAAATGTTGAGCCATAAAGAAAAATGAAATTATTGAGTTTGCAGGACAGTAAGTAGAGCTGAATGATACTACGTTAAATGAAGAAGCACATATTCAGAATTTCAAAACAGGACATTATCCTTCATATGTAGATTCTAGCTTTGAATCTTTGGATTGATGTGTTTAAGTTGAAGTGAGAACATAAGCTTTGGTGAAGGTTACATATCAGACATTACCACAATGATAAGAAAGCACACAGTAAAAGGTAAAAGTGGGAACTGTGACATTATATATACATATGCATGTATGTATGTATAAACACACACATATACATACCTTTATATAAATATGTGTGAGAGAGACAGACATCAGGCAGGCAGGCATATGGCCCTCAAGGAATCTAAATATTCTGTAGCTTTTTAGGGGAATATACACTATTTTAGCCATCTTCCAACAGTTTCCTTCTCCCATTTTTTTTTTTAAACCACATACTAACAGAGCCATACTGTATACCCAAGCTTCGAGTATAGGGTTCACTGCAAAAACAAACACATGCAAACAAAGCAGTCATTTAATTTTCGACCTGTTAAGCAAGTTTTATTCTTTCTCTGTGATTTCACAGACTGTCTGAAAAGTAGGTTAAGGTGACCCATGTGAGCTCTCCTGCCGTTAGAGTATTGGCCTCTTAAAATCAACTGTGTCGTTATCTTTATTTTTTGAAATATGTTTATCTTATTTAATGTAAATTTTCTCACTAATTTGTTGATGTCTTCTAATTAGATGCAGTTGATCTCCTTATTTTTGCATAGGAAGCATGAAATGCCTCCATAATGTCTGACATGGATTCTAAACAGATGCTTTATCATAGATGACCAAAAGTTCAGAATGGCTAAATACTTTTTATTTCACCAGAAACTAGATTTCTATAAATAATCAAAATAATCAATGCGCTGCCAGATTATCACTGAAACATCAGCAAGAGTATACTTTAGAGGACTGTTTTCTTCTAGTTACTCTAATAGTTAACTATTTCCGTGAACCTATTCATTATCCAAGAATGAATCATGGATGTCCTTTTTTGCTATCTGACTCACCAGGAAATTACAATCCCTTTTAGGCCCAATGTGTGGTGGAGGAGGGACTGTCCAGCCCTATCTAGAATTAAAGATGAAATACTTAGCCATAAGACTCATTATTTGAGTCTAAAACATTTGTGTCCAAGAGTCAGCCTTATAACAGATCATTAGAAGAAAGGAGATAACACAATCTTTTCTAAGTTCTGAATATTATTGCTTATCTTCCCCACAGGGGACTGAACAGAAGAGTAAGAGAGTCTCAAACAGATAATCAAAATCAACCTGATATTTTTATTAGTAGTTATGTACTTAAACTTACACATTAAAGACACAGTTCCTCTTGGTCCTAGCCTGGCAAGAGTTCAGACAAACAAAAGGTGGTTTGGAGAACAGCATCTATCTGCAGAGATTCTTAATTCTCAGTAGGCATACTAGGTATTCAGAAATGAAAGAGAGTAAATATTGATTTGCATACATCTAGGATTTAAAAGGAATATAGGTCAAGTTCACACCTTACTGAGAGATAATCTTAAGGCTTCACTGACAAAATTCTGAAATAGAAAAAATACTAGATACTTATTGCCCAATTGTAATTTAATTGTTAAAGAGCTTTTCCTTCTTTAGAGCTGGAAATTATATATATATATATATATAAATTCTAGCTAACAAGCAGCTCTGGCCGTAAGCAAAAGACGCATACTGTTATAGCAGAGTTAAGAGTCAGTGTGCTGAATGAATGATGTATAAATGGCTTCTTCAGGTAAGTGATTTCTGAGCACAGCGCAATTATATCAGTGCTCAATTGTGGTTCAGTCTTAAGCTTAAAAATCCCATTATGTTGTCATAATACATGGGTTTACAAGAGAGTAGGAAATAAAGGGTAGATTGAGTGCCATGAAATATTAATTTGAAAAATTAAGAAAAATGTATTGATTAGAAGTATAATTGATCTTAATGTAAATGAGTGAAAGAGCAGGGAATATAGGCACAAAATACAATATGAAAATGTAGAAAATATTAAGAGAAACATTCATGAGGGAAGGATAATTCTCAGTGAGGATTTGGTAAAATAATTTAAATCAACTGGCTTATTCTTAGGCTGAGCATGATAGGTTCAGTAGAAGCATACACAACACCTCTGTGTTTAAGAGCCCTGTGTTTTGTTTCATAGCATCATGCAAATACAAACACACACACACACACACACACACACACACACACACACAGATAAAGTGGGATACAAATGAGTTTAAAATGCTTTTCAAACAGAAGCAATGGCTCAGGTGGTAAAGTATCTTAGTGTAAGTATTTAGGTCCCAGAAATCTATGTAAAAGAAAATCATCGTTTCTTGTGTTTGTAACTCTAGCTATAGAGCTCAGTGGCCAGCAATTATTGTCAGGCTCAGTGGAAGAATCTCTCACAAAAATTACAGATGTAGTCAATGATAAAACATGACAAAAACTGCTGTCATGTGTAATACAAAAACAAAGGCACATGCACACACGTATATACAGCATAGTACACACAAACATAGATACACATGGTTAAGGTTTGAAGTGCATGGTTTTCCTTCAACTTACTAGTCCACTATCACTCTTAGGAGGCCTTTTCCTTTTAAAAGAAAAAAAAAACTATTTCAAACTATATAAGTAAAGTTAAAATAGATTTGCATAGAATGCCTTTTATCTTGAAGTCTTTCTCTCAGAAACATCACAGTAAACAAAATTTTATGTTTACTAGTTTTCAAAGTGTCCCACAATAGAAAAAGTCTTTGTAATGTGTCTGAACTCACCATTTGAGTGAACATAAATGTTCAGTTCATCATTTCCTTCTTTTGAGTATATCAGATGGCACTGGGTTTGAAAATTCGTTTCTTAGGATTTTTCTAAGTCTGAATCAGCACTCACTTGACACAATGATGAAATCAAATATTAGATTTTCTCTGCTGAAAGCAAGCGTTTTCAGAATGCTGACTTTTTTTTGCCTCTTATTGGCTTTTTTCATAAATGGCATTTGTTTTTATTAATGTACATTTACAACATTGCAAATCAGAAATTGTGCAAAGACCAAAAAGGTAAGTTGAAAAATTCTTGTGTATTTGGGTCCTATTTTCATGTTCAGCAATTAAAGTATTAGAAAATATAAATGTGATCAAAGAGCATGCCAATCAGTTCATGTTAGAGACAGTCCCTGTCCCATTACCCACATGGACACTGAACTGCCATGGGCTACATCTGAACAGGGGTTCTAGATTATCTCCATGAAGGGTTCTTGGTTGGAGTATCAGTCTCAGAGAAGACTCTGTGCCGAGAGTTTCTGGTTCTCTTGCTCTCCTTGTGGAGCTCCTGTCCTCTCCAGGTCTTACTATCTTCCCTTTCTTTCATAAGATTCCCTGCACTCTGCCTAAAGTTTGACTATAAGTCTCAGCATCTCCTCTGATACCCTATTGGGTAGAGCCTTTCAGAGGCCCTCTGTGGCAGGCTCCTGTCCTGTTCTCTGTTTTCTCCCTCTTCTGATGTCCATCCTCTTTTCCTTTCTGAATGGGGATTGAGCATCTTAGCCAGAATCCTCCTTCTTGAATAATTTCTTTAGGTGTACAGATTTTAGTTTGTTTATCCTATATTATAAATCTAATATCCACTTTTGAATGAATATATACCATGTATGTCTTTCTGCTTCTGGTATACCTCACTCAGGATGACCTTTTCCAGTTCCAACCATTTGCCTTCAGTGGGGGAGCAGCCTTACCAGGCCACAGAGGAAGACAATGCAGCCACTCATGATGAAACCTCATAGACTAAGATCAGAAGGAAGGGGAGGAAGATCTCCCCCATCCGTGGACTTGGGGAGAAACATGGATGAAGAAGGGGGAGGGAGAGTGGGATTGGGAGGGGAGCAGAGAGGGAGCTACAGGGGGGATACAAAGTGAATAAACTGTAATTAATAAAAATTAAAAATTAAAAAAGAAAATATAAATGTGTACATTCCTATACTTAGAAAACTAGCAAGTACATGAATATTGATAATTAATAATTTAGTTGAGATGTAGATTTAAAGATTGCTTGGGTGGAAGATTTGGGATGTATGTAAATGAACTGTTAAAATATCTGAAATGCCCAACTCTATCCTTTTTGCTTATACCATTTTTGAATGATTCTTAAGATAGGAGTCTGACTGATGCCACAGTATGTAAAATCTGAAGTGTCTAATAATGTTACCTTTTCAGTTTCATGAAGTCCCATTTACTGATTGTTGATCTTAGAGACTGTGCTCTTGGAGTTTTGTTCAGCAAGTTGTCTCCTGTTACAATGAGTTCAAGGCTTTTCCTAACTTTTTCCTCTATCAAATTTAGTGTGTATGGTTTAATGTTGAGATCTTTGATCCAATTGAACTTTACTTTTGTACTGGGTGATAAATATGGATCCATATGGATTTTGCTAAATGGAGATATCAAGTTAGACCAGTACCATTTGTTGAAAATGCTATCTTTTTTATTTGAAATTATTTTATAAACATTTTTCTATACCTTAAAATTTGTTTTCCACAGACTTGTATAGACTGCATTTTCTTCTAATATATAGATGCTAATTATTTATTTTAGCACACCCCTTAGGAGGGTAACTTTGGTTTAAATTCTGACTTCAACTATTTTATTGATGTCCTTGTAAAATGTATGTATTAAAATGATGCCTAAATTTGAAAGACATCCTTTAAAAAAAATGAAAGATTTAGTTGAAGGAAGAATGTTATGTCTAGTGTTCCGGAATGGTTCATCATATCATGTTGTGACATTTATTGAGATTTGTAAAATTTAATTATACATGACTCTTCAGTCTCCATGACCCCTGCTACTAGGAGTCTTAGCTAGGGTCACTCCTATATCCCCCAAAAGCCTATCCTGTCTTCTGTCTCAAGGTTGTCACAGAGATGTCCTTGCCCTTGGTTTCTCCTTTCTATTCAGGCCCTCTGCCCCCTCCCCCCCAGCCTATGCTCACTTGCCAGGTCTGATTACCACCCTCATTTATCTGTGCACTCCCTCTCCCACCTTGTTCCTTCTCTTCAACCACTACCTCTGGCTGTTGTTTTTTCCCCTTCTCAGTGAGATTTAAACATCTACCCTTGGGTCCTCCTTGTTACTTATTTTCCTTGGATCTGTGAATTGTAGTATGTTTATCCTGTACTATAAATTGGCTTATTAGTGAGTACATACCATGTGTGTCTTTCTGGGTCTGGGTTACCTCACTCAGGATGATCTTTTCTAGTTCTATCCCTTTGCCTGCAAATTTCATGATTTCCTTATTTTTCAATAGCTGAGCAGTATTCCATTGCGTAAATGTACCACAGTTTCTTTATCCATTCTTTTGTTGAGGGACATCTAGGTTGTTTCCGGATTCTGGCTATTAGGAATAAAGCTGCTATGAACAAAGTTGAGCAAGTCTCCTTGTTATATGGTAGAGCATCTTATGCCCGGGGGTGGTCTAGCTGGGTTTTGGGGCAGAGCTATTCCTAATTTTCTAACTAAACAGGACTCCTAGTAGAGGAAGGGGAACACCAACCCACCCATAAAACATTTGTTCCCAAATCACCTTGCCTACATGATTTGCAAGGGATAAAGATAGAGTAGAGATTGAGGAAGTGCCCAACCAATTCCTGGCCCAACCTGGGACCCAACCTATGGGAGAAAGCCAATCCCTGACATTATTAATGATATTCTGCTATGCTTGAACATAGGAACCTAGCTGTGCTTTAGGAGGTTCTACCCATCAGTAAATGAAAACAGATGCTGAGACTCACAGTGCAAAGTGCAAAGTGCACAGTGCACAGTGCAAAGACTCAAAGTGCAAAGAGGCTGTTGGAAAATTGAGGTTGGATAGAAAGACTTGGAGGTAATAGTAGCTCCGCAAGAAAACCAATAAAACCAACTAAAGAGGGCCCAGAAGAACTTCTGGAGACTGAAGCACCAACAAAAGACCATGCATGGACTGGATTTAGGGCCATTACACAAATGTGGCCAATGAGCAACTTGGGCTTCATGTAGGCCCCCTAGTAAAAGAATCTGACACTATTTCAGACAGGGACTCTGTTGACTGCTTTTTTGTCTCACCTGGCGGGGCTGGCTCACTAGACCACCTAGAAAGAGGGACATCTTCAGTCTTCTTGATGTGCTGGGGTGGGTTGGTAGGAGGGAATCCCCTTCTCTTAGGAATAAGGCATGGGGAGAGGGAGAAGAAGAACCGAGGGTGGGGACTGGAGGAGAGGAGTGAGGGGCCTACAATTGGTTTGTACAATGAATACATTAATTAACTAATTGAAAATTAACATGGCTTGGAACCTTTATTGGAGTAATTCTAAAATGCTGTCTGTCCTTTTTCCTCTTTTATTATTCTATTAGTATTATTATTTATAATTTATACAGTTTGTATCACAGCTGTAGTCACCTCCCTTATCTTCTCCTGTTCCCTCCCCCTCTAACTCTCCCTTCCCTATCCCTCTTCTCTGGTACACCGATAAGGGAAAGGGAAGTCCTCCTGTCCACTCTGGGTCATTTTATATTACCCTTCTACCAGAAGACTCCCTGTGTACTGCCATTATTCACCCATTTTTTTTCTCATTTGACTGGTTAGCACTTCAACAAGCTTCTCAGTTCACATATACTTCTCATAATATATACTTCTCAGTTCATTGAGATCCTCATAGAACTATGCTGAATAATATTTTTAAAATGCTAAAATATAAGTTTATTTTCAAGGTTTTGGACAAGGACATTTTTAATTCCCGAGTCCTGATGGAGAGAGCAGTTGCAGTTATGCAAACTGTCTTTGATGTTGGGTGTGGATATCCATCAAGGTTCTGTCAGCAGATCCAGATAAAAACCATGATTCAACTTCTGGTGCCTGAGAGTTTGCTTTATCTCTCTTTTAAGGGGTGAGTGTTTTCTGGCTAGGCTTATTGTGCTTAGTTTTTAGTAAAGTAATAGCAGTGCCTGTAATTTTGGCTTTGTGTCTTAGGCTTCTTTGACAATGTGACCTTAATCTCATCTTATAACTTAGTATGTGGTAGCTGTTGCCATCTATCTCTGTCAGGTACTCTACTTGATGGCATAGGGGTTTCTGAATGTGATAGTTCAGGAATTTAAAAAAGTCTAAAATGCTAAATATAAAGCTTAAATTGTATTTTTTATATTCAGGTTCTTGATATTCAGAAAAAATGTACATAAGTACAACTTTCCTTATGTTTTTACTCTTGAATATTTTAATCTCAGTATTTCAACTTAAATATAGTTGTTCTTTTGAAACAAATCAAAAACATTTTTCAGAAATTATTTTTAGTGTTTTTGGTATAATTTCAAGACACATAAGGCTTTTTTATTATTAAATGGTGATATTCTATACATACCAAAAGCATTTACTTGACTCAAGAGTCTGTCATTTACTGACTGAACTCATGCCTCTCATAGAATTATCTCAATCAATAGTAATTGAGGGCTCACAGTGTGCATGGTTCTGGATGAGCTGTTTTAATTTAAGAGGTAGAAATTCATTAAGTACCTGTGGCATTTAGCTTAACTTGAAGTAGTCTTTGATAATTAAACTTAATCAGAACAATTTCGGTTCTCCTTTTATAGATTTAGTCAGACTTTGCTTGAAGATGTATTTGTTCATTTATTGTAAAAGTTTTATTAATGTCACTATGAGTGAAGCATGAAGGGTGCTAATAACACATGAGAGAGGTCATCTGATCCTAACCTCCTTCAAAGGCTTAAAGTCCACTGGTAAGATTAATTGAGGAAATATATTTATATCAATAGTGATAAGCGAACAAAGTTACTTGAGCATAGAAGAATTATAATACATTTTCCTCAAAGATCCATGAATAGCTTGCAGCAAGAAGTAGCTGGGATAAAAACGGTATCACTTTATTGTGATATCAAAAATTAATCTGATTGGAAGATAGAGAATTCCAAAGTGTTGGAGGATTGCCAAAAGATTACTATTATATTGCTCATCTTTCACAAATTCTAAAGGGATGTGCATATGCATGTCCATCAAACACACATTTCACATACTGCATTAAACACAATGTTTGGTTTCACTTAGTGCTGGTGCTTCCATTCATGCTTCACAATTTTTCTGGAGCATATTTCTGAGCAGATTTTCATATGCTGTGTTTTCCTAGGAAAGTGCCTAGAATCCCAGATGATGATTTCTAATCTTATCTTGCTACCCATTTAGGTGTTTCTCAGTTGACCTTCCTGTACTTAAACAAAGTTGTTAATTTTTTTGAGTCAATGTTTATGATATTTAGAAGATAAATCTTTTCCAAATTGGTATGCAAATGACACACATATCTTAAACATGGTTATAGGCAGCCAAATAAGCATACTGTAAATATGAACCATTTGGTAGCCACTATTGACCAGAGATTTCCTAAGAAATTCATTTTTTTATTTTTAAAAACTTTGATTGTAGAAAATAACTAAAAATGGCATGTGTGTTTCTTATTTTTATAAAAATCAATTGCTTTTTCTCTTTGCAAGTTAGTTTTGTTCATGTTAATGTCGTGTTTTTTTCTTAGTTTGTAAAATATTTTGCATATGAAAAATGTTAAGGATTCTTGTTAATACATTGGAAGACTGATTTAAATATTTCTTTTCAGTATAGACACTTGTCAATTTTTGTTAAGGTTTATGTTCAAAAGATAGACTTTTTAATATATTTTATATACTTTCATATATTTCCTAAATAAAATATATTAATATAAATATTTATCAAATATATTTTCATAAACATCATCTATTTAAAACATAGTGACTGCATCAATTTTTAAAATAATCTGTACAAAATAGTAAAGAGAACAATGGACTCTCTTTAAAACACTGGTTTAAAATAAATCATGGTTTACAAGTAGGCAGTTGTTTGGAGTTGGGTTTAATTTTTTTAAATGCCTTCGTCTTCAGGTGGCTATATACTTCAGAGGTTGTTCAAGCACCTCTAGGGCAGAGTGTGATTGGATTCTCAGGAGAGGCTTAGGAAGGAAAATGCTGAAATAGAGATTCAAGCTCTCTATTTTTATTATTGCTGGATCTAACTTGGTCCCTGTTATCTGTATTAAAAAAACAAGACAATTTCTATCCTGATTTTTAACTAGTATTCATTAAAAGACATGAATCTATGGGGATAAGGAATTATATGGGGATAAATTATGGACCAGCTTGGAACATAATATTTATGGTAGGGACATCTGATGTGTGAGGTATCTGATAGAAGATGAAGGAATTTATCAAGTAATAATTATAATGTTCTTTGAAAGTCTTTTTTTCTTAATATATTTAATCACTTCACAGCCTGATCCCAGTTCTCTCCTTCATCTCCTCCCAGTCCCTCCCTCATGCTGTTTCCACCCATTTTCCCACTCCTTTTCACAGAAGGGGAGGCATCCAAGGGGTACCAACCCATCCTGGTATCTCAAGTCACAGTAGGATTAAACATATACTCTCCCACTGAGGCCTAACAAGGCAACCCAGGTAAGGGAAAGAGATCAAATGGTAGGCAACAGAGTCAGAGACATCCCTTATACCCATTGTTAGGGAACCTACATGTTAACCAGGCTGCACATCTTCTAGATATGTGTAGGGAGTCTAGGTCCAGCCCATGCATACACTTTGATTGTTAGTTCAGTCTTTGTAAGCTAATATGGGCCCAGGATAGTTTATTCTGTAGGTCTTCTTGTAGTACCCTTGACCCTTTCAGATTCCTCTATCTTTTTTTCCTACTCTTCCACAAGACTCCCAAGATCAGTCTATTGCAGAGATCCATTTGGCTGTGGGTCTCTGCATCTGTCTCCATCAGCTACTGGATGAAGACAGTTATGCGAGGGTCCTACCTGAAAGCCTAGCAGAGTGTCATCAGTAATGACAGGGATTGGTCCTCTCCCATAGTGTGGGACCCAAGATAGGCTAGTCTTTGCTTTTGCATTCTCTCAATCTCTGCTCCATCTTTATCCCTACATGTCTTGTAGGCTAAACAAATTGTGAGTGAAAGGTTTTATGAGTGAGTCAGTGTCCCCCTCTCTCCACTGGAGGTCCTGCCTAACTACAGGAGGTGACCTCTTTGGCTCCATAGCCTCTGGTGCTTAACACCTAGTTCCCCACCCCAGTTACTCTTCCCACTCCCTCTCTTACCCAGTTTCCTCCCTCAATGTACTTCAGATGTCTAATTTTATTTCCTCTTCTGAGTGAGTTTCAAGCATCCTCTGTTGGGTCCTCCTTGGCGTCTTCGTGTCTGTGGATTGTTGTATGATGACTACATACCGTGCCTGTCTTTCTGGGTCTGTGTTAGCTTATTCAGGATTTGCTTGCAAATTTTCATGATGTCATTGTTTTTAATTGTCAAGTAGTATCTCATTGTATAAACATACCTCGTTTTCTTTACCCATTCTTTGGTAGAGGGACATCTTGGTTGTTTCCTGTCTGGCTATTACAAATAAAGCTGCTATAAACAGTAGAGCAAGTATCCTTGCGGTATTGTGGAACATCTTTTGGGTATATGCCCAGGAGTAGTATGTCTGGATCTTGATTAGATCTACTCCCAATATTTTGAGAAATCTTCAGATTGATTTCTACAGTGGTTGTAGAAGTTTGCACTCCTACCAGCAATGAAGCCTTGAACTCACTGGTAAAGAATACAGCTTTCTGAACAAAACAACAATAGCTCAGGCACTAAGATCAGCAATTGATAACTGGGTCATCATGAAACTGAAAAGTGTCTGCAAGGTAAACAACACTGTCAACAGAAAAAAATGACAGCCTACAGACTGGGAAAAGATTTTCACCAACCATATATCTGACAGAGGGCTAATATCCAGACTATATAAAGAACTTAAGAAATTAAACAGCAACAAACCAAATAATCAATTAAAAACTGATACATCTGCAACACAGTTCCTGAACCTAAGTGAAGGTGACCATTTTGGAAGACAGAAGGGAAAGATTGTAAGAGCAAGAGAAACAGAGCTTACTGTAAAATTGTGTCTCGTAGTAATGTGAGAAGCTCCATCCATAAAGTCTCAGTGACATGACTGTCTAAACATGAGTTGAACAAGAATGACAGTAACAGATGTGGTAACATGGAAGATGGAAACCTCAGGAGTTCTCGAACCTACACAAAGAACTGCAGACAACTAAGGAATGCTGAAGGCAGGAGAATTAGTTTCAGGGAAGAGCACACTAATTGGTTGTCTGAAATCAAATGGTCAATCCTGAAAACACATTTATACCAGTAACATTACACATTGAGCTTGATGTGCTCGTGTATATAGGGATCTCTCTTTCCCTTTTCTATATATCATCTATCTCTCTATCATCTATGGACCTATCTATGTATCTATGAATCTATAAATCTATGCATCTATGTATGTGTGTATGTATCTATGTACCTATCTATCTATCTATCTATCTATCTATCTATCTATCTATCTATCTATCTATCTATCTATCTATCTGTCTATCCTGTGTGTGTTTGTGTATATAACAACAGTGAACAAAGAGTACATGGATTTGAAAGAGAAGAGAGAAGGGTATATTGGAAGTTTTGGAAGGGGAAATATAATACAAATTGTTATAATAAAAAGTAATTAGATGCCAAGGGATATAAAATGCATATTAGCTAATGAAGAAATGTTCAAGAGCTTGAGATTAGGTGCAGATGTCAGTCAGGCAGAGCAATGCTTTCTGAGTTTACCTTCCATGAGAAAGTCAACCATGTTATTAGACGTTATTTCAGAAGTCTAATTTTTAAATATTCAGACCATTGGCTGTATTAATGATTTGTATATACACTATGATAGTGGCTGTAGTCTGGGATGCCTGTTCTTTTCTGACACAAAGATTGCTGCAATCTGGGAGGCATGCCCTTTTTTGAAGGGAAATGAAGGAGGAGAAAAGTGGATTGGGAGGGATGGAAGGGTAGGAGGGAAGAGAAACTTTTTTCGGAATGTAATATATGAGAGAAACTAAATTTAAAAAGATTAAAAAAGAATAATCAGAGGGAGCTTTATATCTGTTTTACCGCTTTATAAAAATCACTTCCAAATGAATAAAGAACAAGGCAGTGATCATCTTCAAGAGGAAGAAGTTCACACATCAAGGAGTGGCTGTTTAAAGCTTCTGTGAGCGTGTTTCACATAGACAAGCAGCTTTCATGCCTAACTATATATATGATGAAATGCTACTTATATCATGAATATACTGTGTCTCATGTCAGTTAGTATTTTGGGCTGTGCAGTGGGTAGGATCTCTGAGTCTTCAATAGAATTTATCAAGGACAAATGCAGATTATGGGTATTCTGACTTTTGCTTTCAATGCTCAAGATACTGTAGCTATCCACAGAAAGGGGCACCTCAGTTTTTCTGGCATATTTAATCCTAATGTACTCTTACATATAATTCCAGAAACTCTGTGCAAGGGTAAAATGCTTGATGGCTAGATTTTCCTGCAGGTGGGTTTGGAAAAGAACTAATTTAGGCTCAGGATTAGCTGGATGTGTTAGAAGAACAATTCTCTAGATTGCTGATTCTGATGTTAATAACCCAGATGTTAGTAAAAGCTGCCAGCTGGGAACACAATGGCCAAATTCCCTACATATGTATGCTAATGATAATGAGTGAATCATTTGACCACAAGTAGAATTCTTGGCTTAACTATTAAGATGTAACTTCATTGCTTCAGTTTAAGAAGCAGTTTAGAAATTCAACAAAGCAGATGCTATTAAAAAGTCTCCTGTTTGCTATTTTTGTGTGCTGAAAATATAAATCTGTTTTTATGTTTTGATTGATTCCAAAAAAAATAACCCCAAATTATGTACAAAAATTCTAAGTATAGTTCATATCTACTCACAGTGGGAAAATAAGGTAATGCATACAAATATATCCTTACAAAGGTCAAAATAAGAGTGTTTCAGGAGGTGAATTGCATTACATTTGGGGCTCCAACACTGATGCTTTGTCTGACTTGGAATATGCTCTGTCTTGACTATAAAAAGTTAGGTGAGTCAAAGGTAAGGTAAAGTAAACTTAATTAGTAAGTAACCTCAAAGGTGCAATGCCGGTCACCTTGTATCATCACTGTTAACATTTATGACTAGTTTGAAAGTTAATGTGATTTGGCCAAGCATGCAGGAGATTACACCTCAGCTGCCTTAGTGGTAACATGCAGCATCTAAAACTGTACTGAGTCATGTTCAGCCTTTAGGGCATGGCCGGCATGCATTAGAGGATAGCTGTGAATGAAACTAGAGCATTTGTAGACTGAGATGTTTTATTAAAATGTTCAAGTTTGAACTCTTCTGCTAGCATGTCTTTTTCTTTTTTCATGGTTTAAGACAATGAGATTTATAGGTGCACTCTACTAATATGTTTTTCATTATGTAGATAAAATCCACTGGAAAAGTATTTATAAACAAACCAAGAGGTAAAAAATCTATACACAATAGAAAATCTAAAGCAACAATAGTCAGTTTATTCACTCTTTTTTCATCTTGTAGTTGTGAAGCAAGGAGGGAATGTATATAATTAGAAAAAAGAATTCAAACCTAATTAATAGTGCATGATGTTTTTTTTTTTTTCCTCAGTAGCTCACCTAAATCCTTGTAGGCAAACTGTGAGCAAGACATTAAGCAGATCATCAACTTTCCAAGTCTATTGATTTATGTTTGCATAAAAATAGAGAAATTTTACAGTCAAGCATATTCTATAAACTCTCATCTTTGTGTGCAGCATGAAAACATTTCTGAGCTTCTCAGATTGATGAAGAGAAATGCCTCATTAAATAACACTGAACTCCATGCCGTATTACAAAAGCAGCATGGGCAATGTTATAAAAAGTTATTCTGTAGTCAGAACAAAGGGAAGTATTATTATAGAGAATGGAGACTGTCTGGAACCTGAAGACAGGATGGAAAACTTCTCATATTGAATTAGATTATAAAATTCCTTTATTCTGTACATAACATTTCATTATATAAGCTACTGATTAATCAAGAATGAATATGGAATACAGCATGATGAATGTAATTCCCCTCTTACTTTTAAAGGAAATATCACATGCCTATAACACTAGAATGTGATATTATTATGGGCCTTTTCTCTTTACATACTTAAGTTTAGCTCTGGTCTCTTTCTCCTAATATAATTTAATACTGATAATTAGTGATTGTGAATCTTTTTAAAGATACATAAAATTTGAACCATTCTTATCATTATAAATTTTTTTGAACCATAACCATATATAGATATAGTTTATAAGATACCTAGAACATTAAGGAAAAATACAAAATTGTAATATTTTACTATTAAAACTGAAGTAGTAAATTGGTGAAGATAAGTATTGAAAGTTAAAAAATATACTAACCCCTGATAAAATCACTTATAAGAATATCTTTAAAAACTCATAACTGAAATTACAAAGGATAGAAAAAATTATATAAGAATGTCAAAATAATAAAATAATTGTGAAAGTAAATTGAAAACAATAATAGCAACAAACTAGAAACAAATTAAAGCACTAATACCAACCCTAAAAATTATGCATACATTATAGTTAACATAATTTCCCCAATAACATCCATAAAAACACTTACAAAAGAAGAGAGAAAAACATGATTCAAGTGTATGTATATAAAGAACCAACTTTATCAATACTTGTTTAGATAATTTGAAAGTAACATTTTGTATACACAAAAAGGGAGAAAAACCAACAAAACAAACAAACAAAATATCCTGGAATAGTCCTTTTAATGATGGACAAAAGGTATTATAACCAGATATTACATATGAAAAAGATAACAAATTCTCAACAAGACAAAACTATCTTAAATGTTTATTCACGAACCAATAGTTTTTTTAAAGCAAGCAGTACTAAATAGAACATCCAAATCAAATAGGCTTATATAGAAAAATACATACTCACAAACATTGACAATTCAATATTAAGTCAAATAATGCTTAAGAAAGAGCTATAACTCATGATAGTGAAAGTCATATATAATAACCCCACTGCTAATGCTATGCTGAATAAGGAAAAATTAAATCTTTTTCTAGAAAATAACAAAAAGATTGAATACTTTTATTCATCATTCTGGAAGCCCTGAATCCAGGCTGGAAAAGGACATAAATGGCATCCAATTTGAAAAGAAGATTTTCAGATTGTCAGTTTGTACATTAAATGTTTTTACATAAAAACTCCAAACACTCCACTCAAAAAACAATGTAGGCAAATTTAGCCATGATGCATAACGCAAAATCCACATGCAAAAATCAAGAGCATTGTCTGACACTAATAACAATTTATCTAAAATAGAAATTGAGAAAGCAATTCCATTTACAATAGCTACAACATCAGCTAGGAATAAATGTAACTAATTTAGACATTAGCATATGACAATAACCACAATGAGGCAGACACAGGAAGATTAGTATTCAAGTCTAATCTTGGCAACATAAGTTCAAGGCTGTCTTTGACTGCATGAGATTATTGTTTCTCACATCATCACTACCACTACCACAACAACAACCACTACCAATAATACTACTAATACTAATGTTAATTCTAATACATGTAACTAGAGGTTGTAATTTCTTTTCACATGACATTATGAAGCTCTAATAAGAAAAAGAAGCACAAGCCCCCCACATATAATTACACACACACACCAAACCAACTAAAAAACAAACAAACAAAAAACATTCAGAAATCCCTTGGTTGGAGGTTGAAAGAATCAATAAAATTAATTGTCTGTACTACCTGAAGAGAACTACACACTTAATATAATGCCAAAGAAAGTATCAGTGATATTTCTTATAACCTACAAAAGCAATCCTAAATTAGATGCTACCCATTCATTTTGTATGGCACTGTAAAGAACCTCAAATAATCAAGTTTGGAGAGATCCTCTTGAAAAAAGAGATGGTATATTAATTAATATCTTGACAGAGGAAGCAGTAGACACTTTCAACTGAATCAACTTATATGGTCACAAGAATATGCTCAACATCATTAGTTACACGGGAAATTCAATTCAAAATGATTATTAAACATCATATTGAGCTCTTTAGAATAACAAGAGAAATAGCTTTTTAAAACTAATTTACTTTTTATTCACTACATCCTGGTTGTAGCCCAATTCCTCCTTCCTTCCAGTCTAAACCTATTTCTCTCCCTTCTCCCTCCTTTTTCTCCCCCCCTCTCCTATTCATCAACTCTTTTATGCTTCTTTTGGGATTATATAATGATGGATCCATTTAGAAAAACAGGCTGGCATTTTCTCATAAGTTTTTACCTACACTTAATATTTGGGTAGGAAACTGCTCTGATAAATTAAATAACACTCCAGTCCAAGACAATGAAAGACTCATCCATAAAATCATCATACATAATGTTTAAAATAGAAACAATCATAGCAATGTAAGGGTGGAAACTGTCCTTGTACCTATAAAGCAGTAAATGGATAAACAAAATGTCAGCTGGCAAATCAATGGATTTTGTTGTCTTTGTACATGAAAGCAGTACTGATATTTGATAGTGCATAAATACATTTCAAAAATATTTTTGCAGTAGAGAGGATGTTTTCACAAATATGTCCAAATTGATTCAGTTTATATTGATTCAATTTATAAAATTCTATTTATAATTTGATTCAATTTCTAAAATTCTAGAACAAATTTACATATAGAATATACATTATATATTTACATTATGTATGTACATATACTAGTAGAGAGGGCATGGGGGCTTGAGTAGTAATAGCTACAGAATAGGAAGTTATTTCAGAAGGTGATAAGATATAGTAAAATTGATTATAATATCTATAAAGGCTTGTGAATAAACAAAATGAAATATTTATCTCTTGTGCATTGCATTTAAGTTATAATAAATATACAAATTGTAACAAACATAATTACATTCCAAAAAATTATAATTATCTTATTAGAAAGTTCTGACTTATCTATATCATTTTCTTAACCCAGGTTCTAACTTAGAAATAATAAGTCAGTTCACTGAAGTATAAGTTTAAATTTATGTTCTGACTTATGTCTTCTTCCCCAAAATTCATATTTGTAGTGGGTATCTAGAAGTTTGGATGAAGTCAAAACATGAAAAAACGCATCAGGTGAAAGTGACAGCAAAGATCATGATGATGTTTGTCGAAACAAACAAACAAACACCAACATTTCTAGAATGCCACCAGCCACTGATGAAGGGGTGTAGAGCAGATTTTGAAGACAAGGTGTGAGATGATGGTAGAACAATCTCCTTAATAAGGTGACTTGGGAACTGGTTAATTATGCAAAGGGGGCATTGAGCCCCCTTAGAACAGATATTAAGCTATCATTTTCTAGTAGATATCCATTCTGAAGTGATGTTTTCTGTTTTGTTTGTTCGGTACCTATGCCACATTAGGTGATAAATACTCTCAGTAGTTCTCCTGTTACTGTAGTAAATGGTAATACCTGAGTGTCTACCCTGCTTGGAGAACTGAAAGTAATAAAACAGAGTTGTAGTTTTAAAAAAAAGAATATTTGGTTAGTCTGAAGCCTTCAGATGTAGAAATATTCACATCAAAGCAGTATCTAATTAGGATACAAAAAGGACACATATTTGAATGAATGCCTCTACACAGTGACATCCAAACTCAGTAAAGACTTAATCCTTTGTACTGATGTAAGCCTGAGACATGTAATTTCAGCTGCAAGTACCTACACTTCAACTGAAACTGTCAGAGTGAAATGACAGAATTCTTCCACACTGCACACAATATTCCATGTTCAAGGGTTGTGTCAACATCCTCTTAATAATTCACCAGAAATTATAAATCATGGAAATTCTGTCAAATCAGCATTACTTCAGGAGAATTTTAGAAAGTTTATGATGAGGGAAGAATGCTACTGTGGGATGTGGTTATTTATTTGTTTTGTGAAACAGGATCTTCCAATGTAACCCAAGTTGGTTTAGAACTCACCATGCAATTCAGGCTAATCTGTAGTTTATAATCTTTCTGCCTTGTTTTCCCTACTGCTGATATTAAAGACACACCCCACCAAGTTCAGACACCACTGCACTTTGTTTTGTTCCCTGTGGATGTGCCTACTCATGTACACATGTATGTATGTGGGATAGTCTCTGCACACATGTGTGCATGTGGAAGCTAGAGGTTGAGATGGAATATCTTCAGCAATTTCACCCTACCCTATTTTTAATTTTCATTAAAAAATTTTTTTTGGACAGGCTCTGTCACTCAGCTTGGAGCTTATTAATTTAGTTAGAATGGCTGACCAGAAAACACTAAAAATCCCCTGGTTCTGACTCAAGAGCTGGGAATACAGAAGAACACTGGCATTCTTTTTTAAAATTATCTTTTTTAAAAATTAACTACAGTTTATTCACTTTATATCCTAGTTGTAGGCCTCTCTCCCACCACCTCCCAATTCCACCATCCCTCCTTCCTCTTCTTGTATGTCCCTCATCCAGTCCAATGATAGGGGAGGTCCTCCTCCCCTTCCATCTGACCCTAATCTATCAAGTCTCATCTGGAGTGGCTTCTTTGTCTTCCTCTGTGGACCTGCAAGGCTGCTCCCCCCTCAGGTAGAGGTGATCAAAGAGCAGCCCATAAGTTCATGTCAGAGATGGTCCCTGGTCCTATTATTGGGGAATCCTCTTGGACACTGAGCTTCTGTGGGCTACTTCTGTGTAGGTGTTCTAGGTTATCTCCATACACAGTCCTTGGTTGGACTATCAGTCTCAGAAAAAAACTCCTGTGCCCAGAATTTTTGGTTCTGTTGCTCCCCTTGTGGAGCTCCTGTGCCTTCCAGGTCTTTCTATCTCCCCGTTCTTTCATAAGATTCCCTGCACTCTGTGCAAAGTTTGGCTATGAATCTCAGCAGATATTTTGATACCCTGCTGGGTGGAGTCTTTTGGAGGCCCTCTGGAGCACTGGCACTCTTGGTGTGCCTTGTGTGGATCCTGGGGACTGAGATCAGGTACTCATTCTTGTATAGCAAGTATTTTCCCAAAGGAGCCTCATCCCTAACTGCCCAATATAGGTTTTAAAACAGGAGAGTACATGCTTCATGTGCATTTAGGAAAGGTAACTATTATACAGTGTTTGGCCTACAATGGATGGGACCAGAAAGATAAGTTGATCATAACTTAACACAGGGCAGATTAAACAGCAATATTTATTTGTTTACTTTTAAATATACAATGGAATTTAAATGTAGTGTATCTGAGTTAATTTCTCTGCTTTTAAGTTTAATTATAGTTAATTATCCTACATTTTCCTATTAGCATAATTTGATCTAATTGCATGTTTAATGTAAATAGCTCTAATCATATAATTCATGTGTTAATGACATAAGTAGATTATGATTAGATGAAGCACAATTCCAATTTTAATGATGTCATAAAAATCTATAGAAAGCATGGCCAAACTTAAGCTTACCACATGACACACATATGCCCCTTGAGGTCGGAGAATGGGTAAAAGGAAAGGAGCACACATAGTCTACTCCCATTCGTTTATTTAGCAATGAATCTTTTGCCAAATACTATAGAATGGACAAGTGTGTCTTGATTTCATCAAAACACTTAGTTTAGTATATTTCATGTTATTATTTCGTTAAAAGGTAAAAAGGAATAACACCTTCAAGAGGTATACTAGTCCTCTTTCTGTGTAAAGAATGTACAGATACATCTGATGTTTCTGTGTTCATTCAATGTGACTCAACACGATCTAGCATTCTCCAGAAATAGGACTTAGTATGCTTGGTATCCAGGCCTTCTTGACCACAGAACATTAGATATTAAGCGATATGTTGTGCTTCCTTTCATGAATAAAACCTAGAATACTATAATAAAAGGGTGTTATTATCACAGCACAAACTTGTGAACTCTGTAACAACACAGAAGGTAATTGAATAATATAAATTGATGAATAGGGAAATTCGTCTTTCAGAACCATGGAAGACTTTAAGGAAAGGGTGACAACTGATTTGTGCCTTAAGGAGAAGCACTTGTTCAGGAGATACAAGAGAGAGGAAAGCCAATACTGTCAGAAGCAGTGTATTTCTTCTTTTTTACTTTCTTTTTCTTTCTTTTTTATGAGATATATATTTATATATATATAATATATATTATATACACTATAATATTATTATATATATTATATATATTATATAATATATATAATTATATAATATATAATATATTATATATATTTTATATATTATAATTATATATATTATATAATATATATAATATATATAATATATAATATAATATATATTATATATTACATATTATATTATATATAATAATAATATAATATATACTATATAATATATATTATTATATATATTATATATTACATATTATATAATATATAATAATATATATTATTATATATAATATATAATATATAATATATAATATATATATTATTATATATATAAATATATATATATATATTTATACACCTGGTATGCCCAGGTATCTCACAGGAGAATTTCCATGGCATTTCTTATGTTGCTGTTGCTGTTGCTCTTGAAAATTCTGTCTGGTATGGAATTTAGAAAACAGGTAAACTGTTTAAATTTTGCTTTGCATATAGTAAAAGTTGACAAAGGTTTTTTAAAGTAACAAGCTACACATTCAGATTAGGTTTTAGATAAACATTTCTGGGGAGATCATGGGAGTGGATTAGAGGCACATTCTGAGTTACAAAACATGACCAGTGAATTAAGGTTTAAACAGATGAACAAATTAAGGAATGTCAATTCATATGTCAAATATGTACCTGTTAATTTGCTATAATAGACACAAATTTAGATGTAAAGAAATCGATACTGTATTTGGACTCTATTTGTGACATATGAGAACAGTTAATGGAAAATTACAGTGATTAAGGCAGGAAGCATGACTGATAGACTGTATGTATAGTGATGTCGATGGCCATGATGAGAAATAGGACAGCAGTAGAAGGCACACAGGTGCACAGGGAATCCATAATGGAATGTTGCCTTCCAGAGAAGGTTAACCATTGTTAGGAAACATTTTCTGCTTCCGGGATATTGGTGCAATTTTCACAATTTTTATTCTCTTTAATCATTTCCATTATTTCATTAAGATGTGTTTTTAAATGAATTCTCATTTTTACCAATATAAATTTACTTTGAAAATAAAAAGTGTACTATATCATAAGGTAAACTATATTACTAAATTTCTAATATAGAAGCACACACTAGAATGCAGTGAAACCAAAATGTACAGGATTTTCTAAGTAAGAATACAGTTTACTATGATCCTAACAAGTTAATAGAAATATTTTATGCTTGTAAAGAAGACAGTTTTTTAAAACTTAAATTTACCTTATTTCAACTCAGATGAAATGAAAACACGACATTAGGGCTATAGATCAATTTCATTATTTTGCTCAGAAGTTCATTGAAGCAGAGGAAATATGTTCATAGTGACAAGGAATAATGCTAACCAGAGATAGAGTTTAAGATGTGTTAAGGATCTGAAGCTCCTTCAGTCAACGTGGGCAACAGTAAGTCTGTCTTTATTTCAATAAATTTATTAAATTGAAAGAATCAAAGATGGAGGGAAAGATACAAACAATAGTTGGCCCCCAACCTGGGACCCACCTCACGGCTAGAGCCAGTACCTGACACTAATAATGATACTCTACTATGCTTTCAGACAGAAGCCTAACTTGACTGTCCTCTGGGAGGCTCTAGCCAACAGCAAATCAAGACATATGCAGGGGCTTGCAGCGAAGAATGGGACAGAACTCTGGGCGTCCGATCCTGTGGAAGCATTGAGGGAACTATAGAAGGGCATGGAGGGAATAGGAACCTCACAAGAAGACCAACAGAGACAACTAACCCAGTCCCATGGGGGCTTTCAGAGATTGAGACATCAACTAAGGAGCATTCATGATTTGAACCTTGGGCCCCTACACACATGTAGCAGATCGGGTCTTCATATGTGGATCCTAACAGTGGAGGGGGGCAGGTGCTGTTTCTAACATGGACTCTGTTGCCTGCTTTTGGATCACTTACCCCTGCCAGCCCT
Organism: Pachyuromys duprasi; assembly: GCA_028658305.1. NCBI lineage: Eukaryota > Metazoa > Chordata > Mammalia > Rodentia > Muridae > Pachyuromys > Pachyuromys duprasi. Next base: position 36,591,168 of record CM053763.1, read on the forward strand.
ACATTGCATAGCCTCAGGGGATAAAGATATACTCAGTCTGGTGTGATCCAATGTACTGGAGGAAGGTTAATATGGAGGGAGGGGGTTCCCCTTTTCTGGGGGAAAGGGAGAGGGAAAGAAAGAAGGAGGGTAGGTAAGGGAGACAGGGAGGAGGGAAGAGAGGGGGCACCCTGAGGATGTTGCGTAAATAAATTAATATATTAAACACGATAAAGAAGAAAAAAATGAAAACTCATAAAAAATTTTCATCCAGAGATTAAAGGACAGTCTAAAGGTAGATTTAGTGACAAGGCAAGGGCAAGAAGTATGCTTAGGTCATCCTAAACTGAGAGGTCAGAGTTGTCAGGTCCATGTAAGCTTTGATTTAAAAACAAAGTCAAGGACAATGGCTGACTCAGGTTTGTTTTGCACACGCCTTAGCAGAAGTCCTAAGAAGGAGAAACATAACTATAAAAATTCTTCAACAGCTTTTCCCTAAGCCTATGTTCCTCAAGGAAATGAAACTACAGCCAAGAGGGTAGAGCTCAGTTATGCAAGATTTCATGCAAGTGTTGGCATCAGTTGCAATCCATCCTGGCAATAGATTGACAAAGTTTTAGGACTTTTAGAAAAGCTGCTCTTGTGTTTTCATCAGTGGATGCTATCTATGTGTGTACATATTGTTATGTGTGATCTGTCCAAATTAAATCACTGATTATTCAAAGTGTGCTTTTGTTTAGTACAATGCAAGTGTCTTACATATGAGAGTGATGTTCACTTTCTATTGTATTCTCCCTTCATCTTTCTTATTTCTTTCTTTTTGCTTGATAATATTCAAAGTTTGTTATTATTTTCATGAACTATAGCTACTGTTTTATATGGTCTTATTGATAAATGTCCACATACAACAAATGATTTACCTCACATTTCATTAAAGAATAAAATAAAAACCTAGATGTGATAATATTTCACACCTCTTAGTATGCTCATATAAAACTCAATAAATGGAAATTAAACCAAACTAAACACACATCCCAGTAATTTATTATTCCTGAAGACATAGAGAATTAGAGTCGTTGTTCTCTTGAGTTGAAAATTCAAAGCATACTGGGTCTCTCTCATATGGATCACAATATGTTACAATAAAACCACTCTTTAAATATTAGAAATAAAGTTATTACATAGTCTAGCAATTTCACATGCAGGCATTTACAGAAAATAGTGAAGAAAGGCAGATGAGCAATCATTATTTGTTTATATTTTAGTGTAGATTGATATCCCAGTCTGCTGAGTGGGTTACACCATATCAATAATTTGTCTTAGCTCCGGAGAAAGGGCTATCCAGGACAGTGTGCTGTCCATCTGAAAATTCTCCTCCTACTCTATAGACTGCTGCCACATTCTCGCCATGTGCCATTTCACAAGGCATTCCCAATCAGAAAATGAACAAATCTCTCTTTTCTTTAAGACCGTCAATTCCGTGAAGTCAGAGATTCATTATAATAACCTTATTTAAACTCAGATGGCTCTTGAAATCTTATCTCTAAATACAATCATATGGGGAAATAGGGCTCCAACTTAAGAATTCTGTGGAGACATAATTCAGTCCACAGCATAAGTATGCCAGGTCCATAGTAATATTATCACTAGTAGATAAAATATGAAAATAATTCCAATGTCTATCATTGAATAATTGGATAAAATATTATAACTTCACAAAATGAAATGCTATTCAGACCTTAAAAGGTAGGGGAGATTCTGACAAGTGCTACAATACGGATGGATTTAAAAACACTATACTAAGTGAAATAAGCCAGTGATAAAGGAAAAGCCTCCATGTAGGTATGGAAGTACTGATACCTATGGCAATCAAAATTATATATGGAGGTTATAGAAACACACCCCAGGGCCTTAGGATAATTTATATTTGTGCTTTAGTGAGTAGAATTTCAATTCTCTAAGATGAAAATTATGAAGATTCATTGTGATGATTATTGTGCTATTAAGTGAATGTTATAAATTTTTTAGAAATGTACACTTGAGATGGTTGGAAAAAAAGACTGTTATTTTCTTCCCCTACAAAACTAAACATATTATGGGTTCAGGAATAGCTGCTCACTACCATTCATATACCAGACTGGATTCGAGAGGTTTATTGAATCCTAAACAGAAAATTAGCATTATCTGGACTCAGGAGCCAGAATCTGACTTTGGTCTGTTCCAAAAATAGATTTTTCAACATTAAATAACAGTAGGTGTTAATAGAGGAGCTACAGTAATGCTAAGAACCTCAGTAGACTTTAAGGAGGGGATGTAGTTATGTGAAAGTTTAAGCTGATCACAAGTAACAGTGATGTAGGAAATGAAATGATCTCTGTATGTTGCTTAGTGTACAGTTAACATTTGTAAAACTGAGGAAAGGAAAGCAACCTGCTTTCAAATGTTGAAGGGACATGTAGGTTGAGCAATGCAGAATGGAGTTAAGCTTAGGTAACAGTGTGAGGTTCCATTTCCCCCAAAGCATCAATGAGTGGACAATTGCTACTTCCTAATTCGTTTCAATTTTCCTTCCTTCCCTGTGCCTGTATGCCATTCTCGTACATGGAGCAACTGTTCCTTTGCAAGCACTTTATTCTAAAAAACATGCTTATCTGAAAAGTATGTTAATATAATGGTACTATGTATTTAAAAAACCTCTGTTCCATTCATCTTCAAAGTTACCTCTATCAACTTTTCACCATTTCTTACAGTTTAAACTTTGGATTCAAGTTTGGCCTGGCTAATTTCAACAACTTATCTTAGCGTGGCAAAGAGCATTTGTTCTTCAAATGTGTGCAAAAGTTAGTTTGGTAGTGATGTGTTCACTAAGGTTTCCCTTTTAAACTGAGCTTGGGAGAAGCAATTTTGGTGGTTCCTTCTTTTTAGGTAGTGATTGCAAGCACGATGAGAATCTTTAACCAATCTGAACAGTTAACCAAGTCGACTTTCAGATCAATAAGCCAGATTTTCTCTTTCACTAAAATACAAAACAGTCTCTTCTCAATATCTTTGCTTAAGACTATGTCATACCAAGATATGACACTATAGTTTCTAGACTTGAAATGGACATGATACAGCTATATAAGTCATTATGATCTTTATAACTACAGACCAGAGAAGCAATGAAAGAACAGATGTCATTTTAACCTGACCTCACTGTGTCTTCCTGGCATGGGGGAAAATAAATGTTCATTTTGTTATTTTTACCTAAAAATACTTGGGAATTTTTGGGAATATGTCAAACACTGGGTTAGCAGACATGTAGAAAAGTGTGCTTCTCCCTTCCTCTCTCTCTCTGCCTGTGTTTCTCAGTGTTTATAAGTTTTTTCAAAAGAAAAATTATCTTGGGTAAATTCTTTACTCCAAGTTTGAAAGGGAAATTTCTGGCATATGAATTTCTTTCATTTATTAATTTCCTTTCTATTCTTTTCTTTATCACATCTTAAAAAAAGATACAATTGTCACTTCAAATACATATTTTTAGGTGGAAGGAATATAGATTATTCTCACAGAGAAATTCTGTTGGCTTCCCTGATGACTACTGTGTAGCTGAAGATAAGCTTTTCCTCTTTAATAAACCAAGATGAACATCGTGTTCATTAATAATTTTGTAAGGTGTGTCTGAATTCCAGATGCTTTCAGCATTCATCTGATCCCATTGCTTAAGTAAAATCGTTGGGGAAACGTTTCACAATTTGTAACATGAAAACATATCTAAATGCAGAAGTGTAAGAGAATAACTATAAACCAATTACTTCAGAGTAAATAAGACTTGGAGGAAAAATTATTACAAATCTCATATCTAGGATGGATTGTTATAAGAAATGATTGGAGATTTGAAAATGCTGGGAAGGGAAATACAGTCAGGTTAGTCCGAACAGACTACAGGATGTAACATAACAGCTTGCCTCTGCAAGTGGAATAAAATGGTGCAGATGAAAACATGAGTAGAAGCAACAGGCTTTTATCATTCATAAAGGAAGCTTATCGAACCAAATAGAATATTGACATCAAAATTTAAAATGGTTTCCTCTCCACAAGGTGATAATAATGTTGCATGAAACTCAAAAGTGGAAAAATTTTAAATGTCTTCTCATCCATATTGAATACAGAAGAAAACAGAACTGGACTCACTTTCATTTCAGCATCTTTTCACTGCTAGGTGATCCATTTCAGTTCATTATGTAATTAATCTCTCGTCACCAAGCAGAAGTTGTGTTTAAAATCATTGAATTACTCAGCTCAGTGGCACACAATCATGGTGTTGTAATCCATAATAGGAGAGTTCTGTGTTATATTTGGTTGGTGTGAGACTCTGTCCCCAAAAACCTAAAACCAAAACAAAACAAATTAGCAAAACATTAAACTCCATTTTGTAGAATATTACTGTGAAAAGTTTTATATGTTTCACTTGAACGTGTCTTTGAACATGCTTAACCACATATTCAATTAACTCCGCACTTTAATGGCAGTCTGGGGAACTAAGTTTTATAGATAAAAAAGTTTTAGAGTTCTCTCATTCCTATTATCCTTACTGTAGTACCTCATACAATGCTTTGTTTGTAACTGCAAAATAAATGACTTAAATCCCCAGTTGAACTGTTTTGGAAATGTGTGCATACATTACAAAATACATCTTTGTCCAATTATTTCTATTTAATTATCCTTCCCCCAAGGAACAGTAAATAAAAATAGAAAGAAGCATACTTAGCAAAACATTACCATTCTTCAGTCTCACCAGTATATCTACTTATGTTTCAATCTAAAGCCCAAATAACACATTAGAGTTGTTGACAATAGGGTAGATGCAATGTATCTATGTAGCTGACAGCTTTTAACAGCTTTTTAAGATGTCATTTCCTGTCCTCTCCAGGTCATACTAGCTTCCCCTTCTTTCATATGATTCTCTGCACTCTGCCAAAAGGTTGGTCATGTTTCTTAATATTTGCTTTGATACCCTGCTAGGTAGAGTCTTTCCGAGGCCCTCTGTGGTAGGCTCTTGTCCTGCTACTTGTTTTCTTCTACATCCAATGTCCATCCCATTTCACTTTCTAAGTGAGGATTAATCCTCTTACCCCAGGTCCTCTTTCTTCTTTATCTTCTTTAGGAGCTCCGCAAGGACCAAATATATCAGGGCACAGGAGTCTTTTATGAGACTGTCTCTCCAACCAAGGACCATATATGGATATAACCTAGAACCCCTGCTTGTATGTAGCAAATGGTAGCTCAATATCCAAGTGGGTAAACCAGTAAGGTGAACAGGGACTATTTTGGACATGAACTCAATGGCTGGCTCTTTGACCTCCCTGCCCCCTGAGGGAGGACCTGCCTTGCTAGGCCACAGAAGAGGACATTGCAGCCAGTCCTGAAGAGACCTGATAAGCTAGAGTTAGATGGAAAGGGAGGAGGTCCCTTCAGTGGACCTGGAAAGGAGCAGGGAGGAGATGAGGGAGGGAAGGGGGGGATAGGGAGAGATTGCGAGTGGGGGCTACAGCTGGGATACAAAGTACATAACCTGTGATTAATATAAAATAAAATGTTAAAATGTTAAAAAAAATATGTCATTTCCAAGATACTTGGGGAGCCCGAGTTAAATGTCCTATATTTGTAATCCTAAATCTTTGCATTACCAGCTTCACAGAGAGAATCAAGTGTTTACCTATATTTTGGTGCCCTAAAATATTCTTATTTTTAAAAGAATTTAAAATTCTGTATGATTTAGAATTCTGTAGAAATTTAAGATTTCTGTAGACAATGTGATGTTTATCCTACTTAAAAGTTTTAGGTCATCATTCACTATAAAGGTTTAAATAGGTTTATTAGTAGCTTTTCCCCCAATGGGTGATAATACTATTGACTTGATAAAGAAAAGTACTTTGCACCAAAAATTGTTAATATGTGTAAGGTTTTTAAAACATTTGAAATCATATTATTTATCAGCTTAGGCTATCTTTAAATTTCTTGCCTAATGTTAGCATTTCTGAGCTATTTTAGGAGGTGTCTTATAGTATACTTATTACAGTCAAATGAACATGTGTATATATCAGAAAAAATATTTTGACTTAGTCAAAAGGCTATAAGAACAACACAAATAAGAAATTATTAAAATTTTAAAGTATAAGTACATGTATATGTCTGTGTATTGATAAACACATTTAATGTATACACTGTGAAGGACTAAGGTATAAAATAATACTCCATAGGCTACCTTGATACCCTTCAGAGTACAGCCTCTTAGAGGTACTCTGTGGTAGGCTCCTGTCCTGTTCCCTGTTTTCTCCTGCCTCAGATGTCCATCCTCTTTGCCCTTCTGAAGGGGCATTGAGCATCTTAGCCACAGTCCTCCTTCCTGATTACATTCCCTAGGTGTACAAATTTTAGTATATTTATCCTATATTATATGTCTAATATCCACTTATGAGTGAGTATATACCCTGTGTGTCTTTTGGCGTCTGGGATACCTCATTCAGAATGATCTTTTCCAGTTCCCACAATTTACCTGCAAATTTCATGATTTCCTTGTTTTTTATCGCTGAGTAATATTCCATTGTGTAGATGTACCACAACTTCTGTATCCATTCCTCAACTGAGGGACATCTGGTTTGCTTCCAGCTTCTGGCTATTACAAATAAAGCTGCTACAAACATGGTTGGGCAGATGTCCTTGTTGTGTACTTGAGTGTCTTTTGGATATATGCCTAGGAGTGGTATCGCTGGATCTTGAGGAAGCGCTATTCCTAATTGTCTGAGAAAACGCTAGATTGATTTCTAAAGTGGTTGTACAAGTTTACATTCCCACCAGCAGTGGAGGAGGGTTCCCCTTTCTCCACATCCTCTCCAGCATGTGTTGTCACTTGAGTTATTCATCTTAGCCATTCTGATGGGTGAAATCCCAGGGTCGTTTTGATTTGGTTCCCCTGATGACTAAGTACATTAAACATTTCCTTTAGTGTTTCTCTGCCATTTGATATTTCTCTTTTGAGAATTATCTGTTTAGCTCTGTACCCCATTCTTTTTTTTTATTTATTTATTTTTATCTCAATCACAGGTTAGGTACTTTGAATTCCAGGCATAGCCCCCTCCCCCATTCCCTCCTACCTTCCCACTCCCTCCCTCATCTCCTTCTTCCCCGCCCCATCCAAGTCCACCAACAGGGGAGGACCTCCTTCCCTTCCATCCAACCCCAGCTTATCCTGTCTCCTCAGGGCTGGCTGCAAAGTCCTCCCCTGGGATCTAGCCAGTCTGTCACTCCCTGGCTTGTATGGGGGAGGGTCAAAGAGTCAGCCATCAAGTTCATGACTGAAACAGTCCCTGTTTCCCTGAATAGGGTCTTCAGCCCTACACGGAGTTATCATGGGCCCCATCC
>CM053763.1:36599050-36615995 GCA_028658305.1 Pachyuromys duprasi
AACTTCAACCAGAGAACTCCTTCAACTGATAAACACCTTCAGTAAAGTGGCTCGATACAGTAGGTTACTTCCTGAATAGAACACCAACAGCACAGGCTCTAAGATCAACAATCAATAAGTGGGACCTCATGAAGGTGAAAAGCTTCTTTTATCCTTCTTAAAACATCATGCCTCCAAGAGACAACAACCAAACAGGACAAAGCAAGATACAGTAAGACAAGGCAACGCCTTCTTATCAATCATAGTTGAACAAAGCAACCCAATAGGAGAAAGGGTGTCCCAAAGGTAGGCAAGAGTTAGATGCACATTTTTTTCCCACAGTAAGGTGTCCCACAAAAACATCAAGCTGACAGCCATATCGTATATGCAGTACTTGCAATCCTTGTGCTTGCTGTTTCAGTCTCTTTGTGCCCATATGAGCCTTGCTTACTTAACTCATTCGGCTATGTTCTCCTGGTATCCTCCAATTTAGGCTCTTGATTTCTTGCTTTGGCCTCTGAACCTGCTCCCATTTGTTGCCTGAGGAAACCTCTCTGACAATGAGTGGACAAGGCGCCAATCTTAAGAGCAGAATATAATTAGAAAAAAATTGCCAATTGTGTTTGATTCTACCAGAGGTCTCTAAGCTATTTAATTTGGTTTCTTACTATCCAGGCAAAGCATGGGATTCCTCTTTTAGACTGGGTCTCAAGTTAAGCCAGACATTGGTTGGTTACTCCCACAGTTCTGATCCACTAATACCCCAACAGGACATATTGCTAACAGGATAGACTGTAGACAAAACTATTTTGAGGCTGGATTTGGTGTCCAGGTTTCTGTTTCAGTACCCTGTCCACTATTTCCAAGTACCAAAGAGACTAACTAAAACACGGGATTTTTACTAAATATACATTTGGATGTTAGAAGATGAATACTCAAAATATATAAAGAACTCCAAAAAATGGATATAAAGAAAATAAGTAACAATTAAAAATTGGTTAAATGTCTAACCAGAATTCTTAAAAGATAGACTTCAAGCAAGTTTATTGTTGTTCTATTCAAAATAGCCAGCCATTTAAAACAACCTGAAGAGATGAATGGATAAAGACATGTCATATATTTATACAACGGAATATTACTCAGGTGTTATTAAAAGGAAATAATAAAATCCACAGGTAAATGATTGGAAGTAGAGAAAATCAGCCTGGGTGACTTAATTCAGATCCAGAAAGACAAACATGGTGTGTACTTGCTTATATGTAGATATTAACTGTTTAGTCAATGATAAGAAAGCTAAAACCTGTAGAAACTCAGAGGTTATAGAGTGAAGGACAATGGGGTACAGACATATCTTTAATAGAAAGGAAAATAGAATATATAGTTATAGATAGCTGGGGAAAGGAGAGTGGATATAGAAAAATGAGATTCTGCTAAAACGGAAGACTATTTGAGGGATAGTATTGAAAGCTAATACCAAAGAGACTTCTTTTTAAAATTTTAATTAATAAGAGTTTATTCACTTTGTACCCCCCATGTAGCTCCCTTCCTCCTCCCCTGTCCATCCCACCCTCCTTTCCCTTTCTCCATTCATGTTCCTCCCCAAGTCCACTGATTGGGGAGGTTCTCCTCTCTTTCCTTCTGATCCTAGTCTATCAGGTCTCATCAGGAGTGGCTTCATTGTCTTCCTCTGTGCCGTGGTAAGGCTGCTCCCCACTCAGGAGGAGTTGATCAAAGAGCAGGCCAATCAGTTCATGTCAGACATAGTTCCTGTTCCCATTATTATGGAAACCTTACTATGGAGCCCACTGCCCTGGACAACATCTGTGCAGAGGTTCTAAGTTATCTCCACACATGGACCTCGGTTGGAGTATCAGTCTCAGAAAAGACCCCTTTGCTCAGATTTTTTGGTTCTGTTGCTCTCCATGTAGAGCTCCTGTCCTCTCCAGGTCTTACTGTCTCCCCCTTATTTCATAAGATTCCCTGCACTCTGCCCAAAGTTGGCAGGCAAATGGTGGGAACTAGAAAAGATCATCCTAAGTGAGGTATCCCAGAAGCAGAAAGACACACAGGATATATACTCACTCATAAGTGGATATGAGATATATAATATAGGAGAAACATACTAAAATCTGTACACCTAAAGAAACTAATCAAGAAGGAGGACTCTGGCTAAGATGCTCAATCCCATTCAGAAAGGCAAAGAGGATGGACATTGGAGGAGGGAGAAAACAGGGAACAGGACAGGAGCCTGCCATAGAGGGCCTCTGAAAGGCTCTACCCTGCAGGGTATCAGAGCAGATCCAAAGAGACTTCTTATTATATATACATGTATGAAGGTGATTTTATTAAATCACCAAATACTTTCAGAGACAGAGCCCCTACTTGATATCTCTTGTCACCAAATGAATCTTACAGTATCAGGATCAGGTTAAATCTAATTGAGTTTTTCCCAAAGGTTCCATGGGCTGCTCAAAAACCATGGCTGCTGCCAAGCCTATAGTTTGGTTTCCACAAACTGACAACAGGGCCCTATTACTGAGGACAACACTATGTGAATCATTGAAAATAGAGAAGTTGATGGGGTGCCTACATGTAGCCTTTACTCCTTTGTGCTAGCATCTTTGGTACAAGAAGTTACCAAAGGAGAAAGTTAAACACCAAACAATCCATAAAAATATGTATAAACAATGGTATCTTACCATACATATGCTAGGTGGCTCAAGACTTGTAGTAATCAACAAATATCAGATTTGATTTAAGACCTACTAATGAGGGAAACCATGCCCAGCACTGCTTTGGTGACCAAGGACCTGAGAATAGATAGCCCAGGGACCTAAGGTAAAGTCATGTTCTAAAAGGGAAACATAAAATAAAATAAAATAAAATAAAATAAAATAAAATAAAATAGAGCAATAACATGGCTCCTAACGAAATTCTGCCTTACTCATATCAATGTTTGCTCAGCCATGATCAGGGAAGTTTCCTCTTTCATCAGATGAAACAAATGGTAACACAGTATGCAGAGTGGCAGACTCTCTCAGTTCTAAAAGGAATGAATCGAATAAATATCCCCAGTGAGGGCTCAGAGACCTCTTTAGAAAAGGAGGTGGATATCAGACCTGGGGAGACTAGGAGCGAGACAAAGGGCCTTAGAAGAGAAACTGGGCACTGGCATCTCTGTGGCAAGCTCGAGACCTAAAACTGGGTAGGTTTCTGAGAGGATATGCTGGTGGCTCTACCCAAGACTTCTAGTAGCAGGGGTCATGGAGACTGAAGAGGACACCCTCTAACTACACAAGACTCCTAGTGGAACAAGGGGAACACCAACCCACCCACAAAAATTTCAACCCCAAATCTACCCTGCGTTTAAGACACATAGAGAAAACCCTGGGCAATCAAATTCAAGGTCAGGAGCCTTACCAATTGAGCTAGCCAAGAAGGTATTAGTGAAGGGCACAGAGAGTTAAGAGGGGTGGAGTTAGGACCCTGGAAGAGCAAGGGCAAGAGGACAGAGAGCCTGTAGAGAAAAGAAAAACAAAGTATGGGGATATCTCTGGGACAAGTAGGAAACCTAAGTTAGGGTAGGCTCCTGGAAGGATATAAGGGGGAGGGGGCTCATGCAGAGATTCCTAGTAGCAGAGGCCATAGAGACATACTAGAGTAAGCTTCTAGGAGAAGGAGGGTAACACTAATTCACCCACAAATCTTTGACCCCAAATCTACCCCGCCTTCAAGATATGCAGGGATAAGTATAGAATAAATATAGAGCAGATAGAGGCTAGATTGAGGGAATGCCCAATCACAATTTAATGCCTGGCTCAACCTATGACCCACCCTACATGGGAATGTTAACCCTTGACACTGTGAATGATACTCTTGAAGACAGGAGCCTGTCAGAATTTTCTGCTGAGAGGTTCTGTCCAGTAGCACCAAAAAAAAAAAAAAAAAAAACAGATGCTGAGAGTCACAGCCAAATATTGTGCAATGCATACAGAGTAGTGTGTAAAAGTGCAAGAAAAGGAAAAAGGACCTGGAGGTGCCTGGAGCTTCACAGGAAGACCAACAGAGCCAACTAACCAGGGCCCAGAGTGGCTTCCTGAGACTAAAGCATCAACCAAGGACCACACAGGAACTGGACCTAGGCACCCTACGAAGATGTAGCAGATGGACAGATTAGGCCTCATGTGGATCCTTTAGTAAGGGAAGTGGGACTACATCGGATATGGATTCACTTGCCAGCTTTTTGATCACTTCTCCCTGGTTGGATTGCTTTGCCTGGCCACAGTGGAAAGGGACAGTCTCACTCCGGATGCAACTTGATGAGCTGGAGTAGAAGGAAAAAGGAACTGTCTTTTTCTGAAAAATAAATGGGAAGGGGAAAGGAGAGTAGGAGGGAAGGTAAGACTGGGAGGAGAGGAGGGATGGGGCTACAACATGGATGTAAAATGAATAATAACAATAATAGCAACAACAATGTCTGGCTCACCCCACGGGAGAGAGCTAACAATGACACTATTAATGATACTCTACTATGTCCATAGACAGGAGCCTAGCATAGCTCTCGTCTGAGAGCCTCCACCCAGCAGGGAAATATTGGCAAAGCATAGGGAATCTTGTGAAAAAGTCGGGGGAGGAATAGAAGGACCTGGAGGTGACAGGCGCTCTGCAAGAAGAGCAACAGAGCCAACTAACCAGAGCCTAGAGAGGTTTGCAAAGACTGAAGCACCAACCAAGAACCCTACACAGATGTAGCCAATGGACAGCTCAGGTTTCATGTGCGTTTCCTAGCAAGGGAAGCAGGAGCTGTCTCTGTTGCTTGCTTTTAAATCAGTTAACACTGCTGGGGCTGGCTCTCCAGGCCCCAGGAGAAGAGGACTCAGTCTTGATGCAGCTTGATGAGCTGGTGTGGGTGGATGGTGCTTCCCTTTTCTGAGGAACAGAGGAGGGGGGTGGGAGAGGAGAAGGGGAGGGTAGGACCTGGAGGAGAGGAGGGAGGCAGCTATAATCTGATCTAATGTACAGTGAATAAATAAATTAATTTAAAAAAACAAAAGGAGATGGAAAGATGTAGAGGAGGCAGAGGGATCTAGGACATCAAGAAACAAGCGTCTGTATAAAGAAGAGGGTGGCACTGGTTCACTCACAGAGACTGGGGCAGCAGTCACAGGGCCTCTAAGGATCTGCACCAAATGGGGTGACTTGAGCTGAAAACAGTGGACACATGCCTCATCCCTAACACAGCATCAATCCCCAATGGAGGACCACTTGAAAATGCAAATTTAGTGTTCTCTAAGAGAATCTCAAGAGGGAAGGAAACAACTCATATGTGTAGGTGTCGTGCCCAGAAGTAGGTGGCTAACAGAAAAAGAACTCAGTAATATCTTTGGAGCTTCCCTTCCTCAGAATGTTATTTCAGGGCTTTTCTTTCTTTCTTTTTGTTTCAAATCTATGTTATTTTTATTTTTAATTTTTAAATATTTTTAATGTTTTTCTTTTCTTCTTTCTCTATTGGCTCTTTGAAATTTATATGGATTCCAGTTTTTTTATGGGATTTTCTTAATGACTCAATGAATGGGTTTCTCTGTGTATCTGTTGTTTTGTTTCATCTCTGCTGGGGCCCTTTTCTTTGTTTGTTTTGTCCTATTCTGATGTATTTGGGTTTTGTTTTATTTTATTTTGTTATTATCTTTTAGAAGCCTGTTTTTATTTTTATTTTTCTAATGAGAGACAAAAAGGTAATGGATATGGATGGGAAGTGAGGTGGGGAGGAACTGGGAGGAGAAGATGGAGGAGAAACCATGTCAGTATATATTATTTGAGGAAAAAATATTTACAATGCAAGGAAAAAGAAAAGTCCTTATTCTCAGCATCCCCCCCCCATTCTTTTTGCAAAGATTATTGAATAGAATTTAGAAAAGCATTGCTATCTTCTCATTTTTGTTTAGGAAATGCAAACTTGAATTGCTAATAAAATGAAAAATACTTTTCACTCTGGTTTCAATATGGAAGGCCTCCATGGTATATTTAGTTTATAGCGGTTATGGTACATTTGGAAGCTGTACATACTTAAACATACACTGGAGTGAATCAGCTAAAGTGTCCTGTTTACCTGGAACTCTAGGACTGAGGGCGCAGAAGTAGAATGATTTTAAATTTGAAACAAGTACTATCTACATGTGAATACCTGTCAAGAAATCAATGAAGTAAAAAATCAACACTTGGTAAAAATAACACTTTTCTTCTATCACAAATAGGACCCTACTAAAGCAAAACACCATATATTTCATAATAAGTTTTTTCCTGCATTGCTAAGATTTAGTCAGATGATTGCAACTGAACTTCCTGGCCATACTTGACAAAAAAAAAATCCCTTAATAAGAAAGAAAATCTCCTTTGCTTTAAATAAAAGGAAAAGTCTCATGATACTTATATTCATGTTCTTATGTTATTTATCACTATAGCTAACTCTTAGAAATGGGATCTGATTAAAACACAGAAGAGAAAATTTTCATTGATTTTCAGCTAGTGTTCATTCAACTATTAAATTAATCAGAACGAGATGTCAATAAGCATATCAAGATTCTCTCTACAGGATTCAAAGTTTAGTAGAAAAGAAGACGTGTGACCACAAGAGAAAATTAGGTTAAATTTAGCAGAATTCTGTGCCTTCACTGAAATTTAACACTATTAGCTAGTACACAAAACCCAGATACTCCTGAATTTCTAAAATCAACTTCTGAAATGTTTGCAAGTTTCTTGCTTATAGATCTACCAGGAAGGTACACAGTCAAAGTCACTGATTGATATTATATATTATAAATGTTTTATTTCATAAATGGTCTTAAAAGGATAAAACTATGAATGAACATGCTATTCATTTTACAAATACATGACCTTTATCTTAAGTTTATTTATTAATGTATATATTAAATGATATGATAAACATTTATGGTACCCAAAATGAATTCATAGAATAAATGTAGCTGGTTAAACAGGTTTCATCAATAATCTTTTTTTCATATAATTAACAGTTCACTTTTTGTATTCTGTGCAAAGTTCAAATTTACTTACTTGGATAGACTCACAACAATGGTACAAATTTATTAACCATAACCCATATGTTATACTTTATATATCTAGACTGATTTATCTATATGTCTGCAACTGCTACTTTCTAAGCAGTAACATGAATCTCTTTAAAATATATAATATATTCTTTATTATATATGTATATATTCTACATGTTTTGTTTTGGTAAATTACATGTATAGGTGAAAACATATAGATTATTCCTTCCCTGAAATCACTTTATTTCACTTAGACTAGCGGCCTTCATTTACCTTGCCATTACTCTCAAGAATAGAAAAGGCAAATAAACTTTTTGCTTTTTATTTATTATTTTGTGTCATTTATTTATTAAATACTTATGAGATTCAATGCTATGACTAGACTAGGACACTGAAGAAGAAAAAGACAACAGTGTCTTTTCTTAGGACATTGCAACTGAAAGATAAATTATTAGAAACTAATTTATTGCTTTCTTTAGTGATTTGCTTAAAATATTGCTTGTACTATCTATTTGTCAAACATGACTTCACTTACTACCTGAAAAAGAAAGATCAAGAGAAATTGCTGAAGAAAAAAGGGTTGTTGCTTTCACAACATGCTTACTGTTGGGTATGTTTCTGTAAAATCTTGCTTGCTTGTCTGCTTCACATTGTGATTACACAGTGTAAAATAAGAATACAAACTGGACCCAGGATGAAACTCTTTTGTCCACTATCCAGGTTCTGGCTCACTGGTGACATCTCCTCTCTTCCACGCTCATTGGTGGCAGAGTGCTTATTACAGAAACATTCCTGCAACACAAGACACCATAAAGAGAACCTGTAAAAAATGTATGGTAACTATTGAAAGACAGATATAAAGTGATAGTATTAAAAGATATAGAGACATGTCTCACCTATCATTGAAATGTAAGCACTCTTATTGAAAGAAATGCCAGATGAACCAATATTTAATTGTAGGAATAAAGTAAAGAAGGTGATGAAAAGTAATAGGTCAGCATTTATGATAAAAAAATACTTATCCTCATATAAACGACAAACCAAGTAAGTTACTTATCCAGAAAAGTGATACCATTAAAATGTTTCAGAAATAATGACTGCATACTGTATAAAAAATATATGAGCATTAAGAAAATACTGCTTGACACGTGCAGTATGAGTTTGAATTGAAAAAAAAAATAACTGTGTATCCAATGATGGCATGAGTTCAAAGGATGCTGAGGAGATGTTTATAATTTTCCCTCAGGCAAGGAGATGGCTCTAAGAAGAAATCATATGGTTCTTGCAGAGGACCTATGATTCATTCCCACAGCCTATGCTGGGCACCTCACAACTACCTGCAACCTCAGCTACAACATTGACCTGATGCTTCAGATCTCTGCTGGCATCTGCACACGTCCTCACAAAGATAGAAACATATACTCAGAAGTATATAAATTTTATTGATGATGATGACATAAGAAAGAAAAAATGGTTTGTTCTTTGATATTTTATTATCTATTTAGTGATAAGGATGAAAATGAATAAAGAGAATTGCAAGGAGTGATGAATGAAGATGAGAAACTCAATATTGGACATGCCCAAGGTATACTCTTGTTCTCCAAAAGCAAGTGCCAAGCAGTGAAATATTGTCTGCAAATTCTACATGCTAATCTTCCAGAATATAAATATGTTGTTAGATGCCAAAAAGAACTGATGGATGATAGAGTTGGAAGTAAGGTTGTACATAACCTGCTGGTAGGTAAATTATTTTTAGTCTGAGTTTTCTCTGATGATTATTGTGCAATCACACGAGTCTTACAAGTGTACAAGGAAGAGTAAGACAGAGAACAGTGTTCTGAAAATGACTTGATTCTCCAGATCCATCTCTTTGCTGACTCTGAGGATACAGAAAGGTCTGTCATCAAGGAATGTGGGCATCCTGTACAAGTTAGTAAGGGTCGTCAGTTCCTAAGAAGTTAGAAAATGGTATCTCCAGTACTGTGGTTACAGAGAGCTGAATTCTGCTACTAACCAGCAAGACTGAAAAAGGAGATTCACCCTTGGCACCTCCAGAAAGGAGCACAATTCTTTCAGTACATCAGATTTAGTTCACAGAAACTTACACATAACGCTTGTTTTTATCATTGGACCTTTTATTAAAGCTGCTTGGTGTATTTTAACTTGCACAGCCACACAGAAAATACATTATTTGTTCTTCATCCCACCCTTTAAATGTTTATTTTTTTACTCATTAACAAATTTGTTTACTTTTCATTACTTTCTAATCATAGGTTTCTCTCCCTCTTCTTTCCCAGTGTCTCCTCCCACCTTCCTTTTCCCAGGCCCTTCTCTTTCTCCTCAAAGAAGGGGAGCCCTCCCAAGGATATTAGCCTGCCTTGGCTTATTGAGTTGCAGTAAGAGCAAGTGCATCTACTTTTATTGAGGCTAGGCGAGGCAGAAAAAATTAGGGGAAACGTATCCAGACACAGGTAAAAGATCTCTAAACTATCCTTCTGTTAGGGAGTCTCACATGAAGACCAAGCTTCACAACCTATTACATTTGTGTATGGATGCTAGGCCCATCCTATGCATGCACTCTGGTTATTGGTTCAGTCTCTGTGAGAAGCTTTCTGCCCAAGTTAATTGATTCTGTAGATTTTATTGTGGTGTCCTTGACCTCTCTTGGTCCTTCCATCCTTCCTCTCACTCTTCCACTCCCTGAGCTCCTGAGTTTAATGTTTGGCTGTGGGTCTCTGCATCTCTTTCTATCAGTTGTTTGGTGGAAGCTCACAGATGACTTATCGTAGCCTAGTGTTTGCTAGTATTGCAGAATAACATTAATAATGTCAGGGATGGTCTCTCATAGCATAGGTCTCAAGTTGGGCCAGACATGATGGGCCATTCCCTAAATTTCTGCTTTCTCTTTATCCCTACACATCTTACAAGCAGGACAAACTTTGGGTCCAAGGTTTTGTAGTAGGTTGGAGTTATGATCCTTTCATTGGAAGTCCTGCCTGGTTAACAGGCAGTGGCCACTTCAGGTTCCATATTCCTAAATGCCAGATTCCTGGGAGTTTTAATTGTCCTAGGTTTTTACCTCAACCCAAAGATGGACCACCCCCGCCCACATACACTGATTCTAGTTTGCTCTCCCAGTTCTGTTTCCCACATTCCTCCCCAAATTTATTCCCTCCAGTTCTTCCCAATTCCCATTCCCACCCAGTTTCTTCCTTTGATCTGCCCTCATATCAAGTTTATTTCACTTCTCTGTGAGATTCAAGATCCCCCCTGTGTTCTCCTAGTTACTTGGCTTCTTTGGGTCTCTGGACTTTAGTATGGTTATCCTTTGCTTTATGGCTAATACTCATTCATAAGTGATTGTCTTTCTGGGTCTGGGTTACCTCATTCAGGATAATATTGTTCTAGTTCCATCCATTTGCCTGCAAATTTTTGGATGTCATTGTTTTTTCCCTCTTTTTATATTTGATTTAAAAAATTTTATTACAATTATTCACTTTATATTCCAGCTATAGTCCTCTCCCTCATCCCCTCCTAATCCTGACCTCCCTCTCTCTTCTCCTTCCACAGTCCACTGATAGGGGAGGTCCTCCTCCCTTTCCACCTGACCAGAGCCTATCAGGTCTCATCTGGACTGTCTGCATTGTCTTCCTCTGTGGCCTGGAAAGGGGGAGGTGATCAAAGAACCAGCCTACAGATTAGGAAAGAATCTTCACTGACCCTATAAATGACAGAGGGTTAATATCCAGAATATATAACGAATTTAAGAAGTTAAACACCAAAATCCAAGTAAAAAATGGAACACATGGCTAAAACGAGAATTAGCAATAGAGGAATATCAAATGGCAGAGAAACACTTAAAGAAATGTTCAATGTCCTTAGTCATCAGTGAGAAGCAAATCAAAACAACCCCAAGATTTCACCTTAAATCCATCAGAACAGCTAAGATAAAAATTTCAAGTGATAAAACATGCTGGTGAGGAAGTGGAGAAAGGGGAACCCTCCTCCATTGCTAGAGGAATGTAAAATTGTACAACTACTTTGGAAATCAGTCTGGTGCTTCTTATAAAACTATGAATAGCGCTACCTCAAGATCCAGCTGTACCAATTCTAGGCATATATCCAAAAGGTGCTCAAGTATACAACAAGGACATTTGCCCAACCATGTTCATAGAAACGTTATTTGTAATAGCCAGAATCTGGAAACAACCCAGGGCCCAATGGGGGATGTTTGACTTTCCTGAGAAAGAGAAATAGAATAGATTTTGGGGTTGGACTAGGGAAAGGGACTAAGTGGAGGAGCAGTTGGGAAGAACAGGAGGGATTAAGTTGGGAATATGTAGAGAAAGAGTACTGAAAAGAGAACTGGAATCAATGGGGATTCATTTTTGGAAGGAACTAGAAACAAGAGAAAATGGAAACTCTTAAGAATCTATGAGTGTGACCCTAGCTAAGAATATTAGCAATGGGGAATACTGTACCTGTCTCTTGTAACCGTAAATGGTTTAATGGAGGGATTGGTTCACCACCTAAGCCACAAAAACCTTTCACCCATATTTTTTTTTCTGCCTAT
The DNA here is from genome assembly GCA_028658305.1 of Pachyuromys duprasi. Lineage (NCBI taxonomy): Eukaryota > Metazoa > Chordata > Mammalia > Rodentia > Muridae > Pachyuromys > Pachyuromys duprasi. Next base: position 36,610,670 of record CM053763.1, read on the forward strand.
AAGATGTACAGAGGTAAAGACAGAGTAGAAATAGAGAAAATGACCAACCAATGACTGGCCCAGCTTGAGACCCATACCATGAGATAGAGCTTACCGCTGGCAATATTAATGAAATTCTGCTACACTTGCAGACTGGGGTCTAGCATAACTGTCATATGAGAGGCTTTACTTAGCAACTTATAAAAAAATCTGCTTAAAATGGAAAGAAAGGATTGAAGGAGCCAGAGAGGTCAAGGACTCCACAAGAAAATCAACAGAATCAACTAACCTAATTAGTTGGGGGCAATCAGAGACTAAACCAGACAGCATGTATGGGAAGGACCTAGGCCCTCTGTCCACATGTAACAGTTGAGCAGCTTGGTCTTCATGGAAGGCTCCTAACAGCGGGAGAAAGTGGTGGTATCTCTGACTCTGTGGCTTGCCTTTGGATCCTTTTCCTACTGAGGCTGGTTTGTCTAGCCTAAATTGGAGAAGTGTACCTAGTTCCTATTGCAACTTGATATGCTTAGGTGGGTTAATATCCATGGGAGGCCTTTCTTTTTCTGAGGAGAAGAGGAGGAGGAATAAGTAGGGGGTGGGAATGGAAGGTGAAAGGGAGAGACTGAGAGGACAAAGGGAAGGTGAATCTATGATGGGGGTGAAAAATAAGTAAATTAATTTAAAAAAACACTTTAATACAGTCTGAGGCATATTCATTTGTGAAATCTGAGCCTTAACATACCTAATTTACTTTCACAATCCTTATTCAAACTCAAATCTGTCCTTTAACACTCAAGGGTCTATTTTGCTTCTAATCTGGCAGAATTCTGATATCACTGAAGAAAGCTGTACTAAGAATGGTGGTTCTATCTATCTCTGACAACAACTTAGTTTCTGCTATTGAATTCTGGTATTTCTAGACAATATTTGAGGTGAAATCCCTGCTCTGTGTGGAGTCACAGCCATTTGTTCGGACTCATTTAGTACAAGTAATTCACAGGGGCTTTGTGGCCTCATTTTGAAGTGTGCTTTCATTCAAATTGTGACTTCAATATTTTCTAGTCTGAGACTATTGGAGACGGGAAAGTTTTCTATATATGTGTAATTATGGTAAGTTATTATTGTAAATTGTGCCCACTTTGAGCTGCAGCTTTGACATTAATAATAAACCTATAACCTATTTTTACAAAACACTTATCTATTATTATTTTCAGTGCTGTTTTTTTTTTTCCTTTCAGCTTTCCTGTTGCTTGGGCCCTATTTTATTTTCCATCTCTTAAAAAACCTGACAAACAATAGAGTATGAAACAGCATTCCAAATCCACCGAGTTAAAACATAAGTTAATTCCTTTTAATAATTTTGCTGACCTATATACATATAATGAAGAATAACCCACAGTTAAGCATTTTTGGTTTAATATTTCATTTTTTTCATCATTAGTATGTAAGTAACATCAGAGATAGATGATTTTCTGTGAATTTATGAATCATCATGTTATACCAGTTGCAGTTATTATATTTTTAAGAAATAAATGATCACAAATGAAGTGAGGAAAAGCAATACCAAAGGGTCATGATGATGAACATTTTTTAAGAAAGGAGGGCTAGAAAGAAATGGGAACCAACCACGTGATTATCAACTTAGCAGATGAACAACAAAATGTGCAACTTTTTGTTTGTTTGTTTGTTTGTTTCAAGACAGATTTTCTCTGTGTATCTTTGGCTGTATTAGATTTATTCCATATAACCTACAACTTTTGGGGGGACCATGGATGAATTATCTGGTAGTGAATACTCAAAAGAGCAGCAGACATTGACTGAAGATGCCCTTTCTTTTAATTGCAGAGGCATCCATTTTGATTTTTGGTGTGGTTTTCTGAAATGAAAAAATAAATCTAGGTATTATTAGTATGTTTCCATCTTCCTTACTTAACTCTTCTCAGGAAGCATATTGACTTATTTAAATAAAAATGACTTATTTAAATAAAATATAAGGTAGATTAATAGGATCTGATAACTAGATTAACAAAAGGGTGAGGGCTTCTTGAAAAGTACAAACAACTCCAAGTCAAACATTAAAACTACTATAAAAACTCAATTTTTAGAATTCAGTGATATTGTTTTGAGTATGGACCACCCAAGACTAATGATTGCAACTAATTTACAAGTTTTATAGTTTTTTTTTTTGGTTTTTACTCATTTCTATTTACTTTTTTTTTGCTCTGTCTTTTTTTAAGTTTTATTTTTATTATTAGTTACATTTTACTAACTCTGTATCCCAGGTGAATCCTGCTCCCTCATTCCCTCCCAGCTCCACCCTCTCTCCTCCCTCATTGCCTCCCTGCCCCTTTCCAAGTCTACTGATAGGGGAGGACCTCCTCTCCTTTCATCTGACCCTGGTTTATTAGGTAACTTCAAAACCAGCTGCAAAGTCCTCCTCTGTAGCCTAGAATGTCTACATGCAGAAAAATGAAAATAGATCCATATTTATCACCCTGCACAAAACTAAAATCCAAGTGCATCAAAGATCTCAACATAACACCAGATACTCTAAATCTGTTAGAAGGAAAAGTGGGGAAGAGCCTAGAACTCATTGGCACAGGAGACAACTTCCTGAACAGAACACCAACAGCACAGGTTCTAAGAGCAACAATCAATAAATGGGACCTCATGAAACTGAAAAGCTTCTGTAAAGCAAAAGACACTGTTGTCAGAACAAAATGACAGCCTTCAGACTGGGAAAGGATCTTCACCAACCCTATATCTGACAGAGGGCTCTATTTACTTTTATATCAACTTCAAGAAATAAAAATCTGTCCCTAAGATTCTCCTACAAGGACTTTGTGTATGATGTTTTTGTTTATTTGAAACAGTTTCTTATAATGAAGTTAATAAACTTTGTAAATATATATAAGTACAAGAAAAATATTTCAATAACATCTCTGAACAAGCACTGTAAAGGTAAACATTTGGTGGAAGCCCCTAGTTTCAGTAAATTGCTCTACATAGTAAATAAATAAGTACACACATAAACAAAACAAAACAATAAGAGGAAACAATTTTTCAACATAGGCAAATATGTAGAGATGTACACATAACCATGTGAGCATATGTGTACAAGTATGTATGCCTATAAATATGTCTATCCTACGTGACATTTTATATAAAATATGAATCATTTAAATATTCTACCCTTGGTAGAAATGATGAAAAGTTTACTATAGCTTTTGATATCTATCAAAGATTTATTTTAGGTATACCTTTCTTTTCAGCTGTGTAAAACAAAATTTAAAAAACTCAAGTATTTTAGCTTTGTTGTTAAGTTGATGTCCCAAGAAATCTTTGTTTTTAATAACTTCAGAATATTATTCAAAACAAGATTTTACAACAGTCGTTAGTTTTCAGATCTAGTTTTTGTCTAAATGTCCCATTGCAGACTATAGACATTATTCAGTAACTGCAATTGAAAAAAATTCACACATTACAGATGTTACATGGTTTACAGAATACATTTTTCTCAATCCTGACTCCAGTGATTATATTGACAACATTTTCTAATAGACTGTATTGACTTCACAGTTTTCTATCCTATATGGGTAAATGTTATGATATTTCAATCATTATCATCAGCAGCAGCATTTTTATTTTTTCTGTGGAGAGCTATGAAATAAATCTTTATCGTTATTTTCACCAGTAACTGTACCTATGCATGAAAATACTTGTTACCTTTTCTTTTGCTACCTAAGAAAGAAAGAGTTTACTTCAGAAAGCAGTTACTCTGCGATACAGTCAATCACAGCAGGGAAGACACAAAAAATTGCAAGGAAGACATGGTGGTAGAATCAGGAGACTGACACCTCACATTGGATCCACAAACAGAAAGAGAGAGGACAGAGAAAGAGAGAGAGCAAACAGGGATTGGAACAGAGTGGGATATGAAACCTCAAAGCACACACAAGTGACCCACTTCTTCAGGGAGTTTCTTCCCTCCTAAAAATTTGAGAACTCTTCCAAAAATTTGTTCTCCCAGGTAAGGACTAAGTATTTAATTATGTGCACCTATGTGGGGACATTTCACATTAAACCAGGAGAGCGAGTCATCCTGACCACTGCTGTGTGTGTTTTGGTGGCTCCAAAGATCCGACATATTTTTCATCTTTCCTCAAGCTTGCATAAGTCTAATTCCTTAAAATATTGTCATTAGTCACTTAATAAGATATTGGCAGGATCTATTAAAATCATTTCTCATGTGAAATTAGTAACTAGAAAGAATTACATGTTGTGAAGAAGATGTGTCAAAAGCTGAGATAAACTAAACTTTAGGTCTCTTGTGACAAATTTCTACAAGTAATAGCCTACCCATGTGTCCTCAGGAGTATCATTTTTTGATTCCTTCAAGAACTTTTTCTTAAAGTTACAAAAAGTAATCCATTTTCCATGTAGGGCAACAACCTTTTTCTGGAAGAAGATGCCAAATGCCAAATTCATAAATGTAGATGACTGAAGGCTAGACATGAAAGTTTTAACCAACACACAGTCTTTTTAGTTAGAATTCAATGTACTGAAGTCAATATCCCTTTACTCTGCAAAAAGTTCTAGGATTCTTAAGGCTTAAGCATATACATTCTTTCTGAACCTCGTAAGTTGGATAGTAAAGCCTGACAGCACAATTGTGTAGGGCATAGCTTAATGAATACTTTAAATCTGGTACTGAAACCTACTGTGAATAAAAATTCCTTTTACAGAATGTGGAAACAACCCAGATGTCCCTCAGTTGAGGAATGGATAAAGAAATTATGGTACTATTACACAATGGAATACTACTCAGCAATTAAAAACGAGGAAATCATGAAATTTGAAGGCAAATGGTGGGACCTGGAAATGATCGTCCTGAATGAGTTATCCCAAAAGCAGAAAGAAACACATGGTATATACTCACTTATATAGACCTATAGGATAGGATGGACATGCTGAAATCTATACACCTAGGAAAGATAAGCAAGAAGGAGGACCCAAGGTAAGATGATCAGTCCTCGCTCAGATGGACAAACGGGATGGACATTGAATATAGGAGAAAACAAGCAAAAGGACAGGAGCCTACCACAGAGGGCCTCTGAAAGACTTTAACTAGTAATGTATCAAAGCAGATATTAAGACTCATAACCAAGCCTTCAGCAGCGGGCAGGGAATAATATGAAAGAAGGGGGAGTTAGTAAGACTTGGAGAGGACAAGAGCTCCACAAAGACCAAATAGATCAGGGCACAGGGGTCTTTATGAGACTGTTTCTCCAACCAAGAACCATGTATGGATATAACCTAGAAGCCCTGCTCAGATGTGGCCCATGTT
>CM053763.1:36624632-36660352 GCA_028658305.1 Pachyuromys duprasi
AAGAAAAATACTCAACTTCATATGGAGAAACAAAAAACCCAGAATCTCCAAAACAGTCCTCTACAACAACAGATCATCTGGAGGTATCTCCATCCCTGATCTCAAGCTGTACTACAGAGCAATAGTAATAAAAACTGTATGGTCCCTGTTTTTTATAGTTACCTCTGCTTTGCTCAGGTAGCTTCCTCCGGGACACTCCTCTTCTCTAAGATGTCTCTCAGCATGCCTTACAACTCTTCTTAAGGATGGATTAGGCTAGTGAATCTGGTCAGTTTGGTGAACTTTGTGAGGCTGTTGAGTTTGTTTACTTTTTAACTTAATGAGATTTCCATCAGGATAGAGTAGTTCATGTCTCCCTAGAATATTCTGTTATTTCACCTCCTATTTCATATCTGGTTGTTTTACCTCCCCTTGACAATCTATTTTATAATAAGCTTTCCTCAAAGATGGAGTTCTATCTTGCATAAAATTCTTACAGAAGTGTGAATAAACTTCTGAGCCTGGGAATGTTCCTCTCCAGTGACTAGGATGCATATTCATTCCATCCCTCCCCATTCTCAATCATCTCAGTGCCTAGGATTTTAGAAATGTTGAGTTTATCTCTCCATGGAAGACAAAGGTTTTACTCTCTCCAAGGAGCCTGTTAATCTCATGCCCACGTCTTTTTCCAAAGATGTTTCACAGAAAGCCCACATTTTCTTTTTATGATAATCCTGCTATACTACTAAAAAGGAGTTGTCTGATTAGTTGATTTACAGTGGATAATCCTTTCATCCAGTTGATGAAATTCAAGAATGTGAGTGATACAGTCTACTGTGTTCCATGTATACTGTCACACCCATACCCCATGCTTCTCAAGCTCACTCTTCCTATGTTTAAGGGGAAGACACGGTTAGCCTGAGCCCTATAGGAATCCATGTGACTATTTTCTATCAGTAACTAAGACATTTTGTGACAAGCAGCAATTGTCAGGCATCTGAGGAATAATAGGAATGAATCATTTCATATAACCTGAAGCATCTCCCTTTTATGAAGTATTTCCATCTACTTTAATTCTGAAGAGGAATATGAAGCATATCTACAAATTATATGCTTGGTTTATTTACAGACCACTCAAAACTTTCCAAGGACAATGGAGAGCATGTACTTTAAATTTGGTTGATTAAATGACCTCATAAACTGTTTTTCTCCTATACAAAAAACATTTAGCTCCAAATGGTAAACTCCAATCTTCTTTTCACACGGTAGACATGCTGATGACTATGAAATTGGCAGTTTTTCCTGCCTAGCTCCACAGGACATCTTATTATCCAAGCTTCAAGAGGGAAAATCAGAATTATTTAAAAAAGACTACATTTCGAACAGGCAGAATACCTCTAGTTTGAGAAACACAAAAGTGGAAATTCAAATAACAAGAAAACAACCTGTATTAGTTATGTGATCACTGCTAGGGAATGCCTGTCAGAGGCTCCTCAGAAAAAGCAAGTTTTATTTTTACTCACAGTTCCATGCTGGGGAAATCTTGAAAGCTTTTATGATTTCAAGGAACAAGGAAGAGCTCTTGTTCTTGCTGGTGAGAGCATGATGTGGCTTACTCACATTTCTATTCCCCATGAGGAAACTGAGATAGAAATGTGAATGAGAGCATGAGGCCTTACCCCCAGAGCTAGCCACTAACTCTGCCTTTAATGGCTCTCCAACCTCTCCCAAATGCAATCATCTGGGGATTAAATGTACAAACACATGTGACTCTGTGTGACATTTCACAATCAAACTCTCTTAAAAGCCTCTGATATATTCACAACAATATTACTAATGCAATGATGAACTAGGGAGAACTATGCACGAGCCTAACCGTAGGTGAATGAATGCATACATTGTGGGATGGCTTTTCAGCTACATTTTGCATTGACCATTGTCCAAGTTCTAATATAAAAAGTTCATGTAAAATACCTTTCTTTCATTACAATTGTTTGATATTCCATATTTTATTCTTTTTATTTATTTGTGTGAATGCATTTGTGAACGTGTTTGTGAGTGCATGCATGTACACACGCAAGTGCTAATGCTTTGAAGGTGCAGGTGCCTGTCAACATAGAAGGAAATGTCGGTTAGACCGGAACTGAACAAGTGGTTGTGTACCATGTTACACAGGTGTTGGGAACTGAACTCTGGGCCCTTGGTAAAAGAACAAATACCCATAGTAGCCAAAAACGAATCTTTAACCCCTTGCTATGTTGTTGAGTTTTATTTATAAGCTAAACTATGTTTGTGTATTAGTATTGTTAAAACAGAACACATCAGATAATACAGTCATTGCAATAAAATTTGCTACATTTTGAATACAGTGGATTCACAGTCACATTATTTATTATTTTTAAATTAATTTACTTACATATTCAATTTATTTTTTAATTAAAGTTTTTATTTTTTACAGTTTATTCACATTGTATCCCAGCTGTAGCACCCTTCCTCATTCCATCCCAATCCACCCTCCCTCTACTTCTGCCATGCCCCTCTCCAACTCCACTGATAGGGGAGGTCATTCTTCCCTTCCATCTGACCCTAGTTTACCAGGTCTCATCAGAACTGGCTTCATTGTCTTCCTCTGTGGCCTGGCAAGGCTGCTACCCCCTAGGGGGGGTCAAAGAGCCAGCCAATAAGATCATGTCAGAGTCAGCCCCTATTCTACTTACTAGGGCATCCACTTGGATACTGAAATACCATGGGCTACATCTGAGCTGGGGTTCTAGGTTATATCCATGAATGGTGCTTGGTTGGAGTATCAGTCTCAGAAAAGACACCTGTAACAAGATAGTTGGGTTCTGTTGCTCTACTTGTAGAGCTCCTGATCTCTCCAAGTCTCACTATCTCCCCCTTCTTTCATATAATTCCCTGTACTCTGCTCAAACTTTGGTTAGGAATCTCTGCATCTGCTTTGATACACTGCTGGGCAGGGTGTTTCAGAGAGCCTCTGTGGTAGGCTCCTGCCCTGTTTCCTGTTTTCTCCTTCTTCCACTGTCCATCCCATTTGTTTTTCTGAGTGAGGATTGATCATCTTACCCTCCTTCTTGCATAGCTTCCTTAGGTGTACAGATTTTTGTATGTTTATCCTATATTATATGTCTAATATCCACTTATAAGTGAGTATTTACCATGTGTGTTTTTTTGCTTCTGAGATACTCACTCATGAATATCCCAGAATACTACTAAGGAATACTAAGGAATACTACTCAGCTGAGTAGTATTCCATTGTGTAAATGTAGCACAATTTCTATGTCCATTCCTTTGTTGAGGGACATCTTGGTTTTTTCCAGGTTCTGGCTATTGCAAATAAAGCTGCTATGGACATGGTTGATCAAATGTCTTTGTGTATTTGAGCATATTTTGGAGATATGCCTAGGGGTAGTATAGCTGGATCTAGAGGAAGCACTATTCCTAATAGTCTAAGAAAGCATGAATATGATTTCTAAAGTGGTTGTACAAGTTCACATTCCCACCAACAATGGAGAAGGGTTCCCCCCTCTACACATCCTCTCCAGCATGTATTGTCACTTGAGATTTTGATTTTAGCCATTCTGATGGGTTTAAAGTTAAATCATAGGGTCATTTTGATTTGCATCTCCCTGATAACTAGGGACATTGAGCATTTCTTTAAGTATTTCTTTGCCATTATAAATTCCTCTATAGAGAATTCTCAGTTTAGCCCTGTACCTCATTTTTTAATTGGATTACTTGATATGTTTCTTTATAAATTGTGGATATTAGCCCTCTGTCAGATATAGGGTTGGTGAAGATCTTTTCCCAGTCTGTAGGCTGTCGTTTTGTTCTGAAAACAGTGTCCTTTGCTTTAGAGAAGCTTTTCAGTTTCATGAGGTCCCATTTGTTGATTGTTACTCTTAGAGCCTGTGCTGTTGGTGTTCTGCTCAGTAAGTTGTCTCCTTTGCTGCCAACAAGTTCTAGGGTCTTCCCCATTTTTTCTTCTAAATGATTTAGTGTGTCTGGTTATATGTTGAGATCTTTGATCCACTTGGACTTTAGCTTTGTGCAGGGTGATAAATATGGATTTATTTGCATTTTTCTGTATGTAGAAATCCAGTTAGACCAGCACCATTTGTTGAAGATGTTATCTTTTTTCATTGAAAGGTTTTGACTTCTTTGTCAAAAATCAGGTATCCCTAGGTGTGTGGATTTATTTATCTGGGTCTTGTATTTGGTTTCATTGATCCCCCATTCTGTTTCTATTACAATAACACGCAGCTTTTATTACTATTGCTCTGTACTACAGCTTGAGATCAGAGATGGCGATACCTCCAGGCGATCTGTTGTTCTACAGAATTATTTTGGCAATTCTGAGTTTTTTCTTTCTCCATATGAAGTTGAGAATTGTTCTTTCAAGGTTTGTAAAGAATTGTGTTGGTATTTTGATGAGAATTGCATTGAATCTGTAGATTGCTTTTCGCAGAATGGCCATTTTCACTATGTTAATCCTACCTATCCATGAGCATGGGAGATCTTTCTGTCTTCTGATATCTTCCTCAATTTCTTTTTTCAGAGACTTGAAGTTGTTTTTTTTTTTTTTTCCAACAAGTCTCTCACTTGCTTAGTTAGAGTCACACCTAGGTACTTTATGTCATTAGTGATTATTCAAAAGGGTTTTTCCCCCTAACTTCTTTCTTGGCCCATTTGTCTTTGGTATACAAGAGGGCTGCTGATTTTTCTGAGTTAATTTTGTATCCTCCACTTTCCTGAAGGTGTTTATCAGCTGAAGGAGTTCTCTGGTTAAAATTTTTTTTGGGTAGCACATGTATGCTATCAAATCATCTGCAAATAGTGATACTTTGACTTCTTCCTTTCTCATTTGTATCCCCATGATCTCCTTTAGTTGTCTTATTGCTCCAGCTAGAACTTCAAGTACTATGTTGAAGAAATATGGAGACAGTGGGCAGCCTTGCCTTGTTCCTGATTTCAGTGGGACTGATTTAAGTTTCTCTTCATTGAGTTTGATGTTGGCTATAGGCTTGTGGTATATTGTCTTTATTATGTTTAGGAATGTGCCTTGTACCCCTGATATCTCCAAGACTTTAAACATGAATGGGTGTTGGATTATGTCAAATGCTTTTTTGGCATCTAAGGAGATGATCATGTGGTTTTTCTCATTCAGTTAATTTATAAGGTGGATTACTTTGATGGATTTCCATATATTTAACCACCCTTGCATGCCTGAAATGAAGCCTACTTGGTCATGGTGGATGATACCTTGTATGTGTTCTTGGATTCGGTTTGCGACTATTTTATTGAGTAGTTTTGCATCAATGTTCATAAGAGAGATATATCTGAAGGTCTCTTTTTTGTTGGGTCTTTGTGAGGTCTAGGTATCAAGATGACCTTGGCTTCATAGAATGAGTTTGATATTGTTCCTTTTGTTTCTATTTTGTGGAATAATTTGAAGAGAATTGGAGTTAGCTCTTCTTTGAAGATCTGGTAGAATTCTGCATTGAAGCCATCTAGCCCTCTGCTCTTTTGGAAGGGAGACTCATGATGACCTCTTCTATTTCCTTGGAGTATATAGGACTATTCAGTCTATTTACCTGATCTTGATTTAATTTTGGTAAATGGAATCTATCGAGAAATTTGTCAATTTCATTTAGATTTTCAAATTTTGTTTTATATAGGCTTTGTAGTAAGACCTAATGATTATTTGGATTTCCTTGGTGTCTATTGTTATGTCCCCCTTTTCATTTCTGATTTTGCTGATTTTGGATAGTTTCTCCTTGAAGGTATTTAATGATATGAATTTTTCTCTTAGCATTGCTTTCATTATGTCCCTTAAGTTTTAGTTGCTGTGTCTTCATTTTCATTGGATTCAGGGAAATTTTTAATTTCTTTATTTTTTCCCTAACCCAGCTGTCATTGAGTAGCGAGTTGTTCAGTTTCCATGTATGTAGGCCTTTTGCTCTTTCTGCTGTTGTTGAGGTCCAGTTTTAATCCACAGTGGTCAGATAGGATACAAGGAATTATTTCAATCTTCCTCTATCTGTTGATGCTTGCTTTGTGACCAAATATATAGTGTATTTTGAAGAAGGTTCCATGAGGTGCTGAAAATAAAGTATACACTTTTGATTTGGATGAAAATTTCTGTAGACGTCTATTAAGTCTATTTGATTTAGGATCTCTATAAGTGTCATTATTTCCCTACTAGCTTCTGTATAGATCATCTGCCCCTTTGCTGAGAGTGGAGTTTTGAAGTCTCCCACTATTAAGGTGTTGGGATCAATGTGTGATTTAAGCTTTAATAAAGTTTCATTTTCAAATGTAGGCACCCTTGTATTTGGGACGTAGTTGTTCAGAATTATGATGTCGTCTTGAAGGATTTTTCCTTTGATGAGAATGAAGTATCCCTCCCCATCTTCTTTGATTAATTTTTGTTGAAAGTCTATTTTATTAAATATTAGGATAGTGACACCAGTTTGTTTTCTGGGTCCATTTGCTTGAAAAACATTTTTCCAGCCCTTTACTCTGAGATAGTGTTTATATTTGTTGCAGGGGTGTGTTTCATGGATGCAGCAGAATGTTGGATCCTGTTTCTGAAACTATTTTGTTAGCTTGTGTCTTTTTATTGGAGAGCTGAGTCTGTTGATATAGATAGATAATACTGACCGATGATTGGTCGTTTCTTTCATTGAGGAGTTGGTGGTATTACTGTGATTCATTGCTTGTTTTCTTTTCCTTTTTTTTTCTTGTGAAGTTATTTGTATCCTGTGTTTTCTTGGGTGTAGTTGTTTTTGTTGGATTGGTGTTTTCCTCTAGTATCTTCTGTATGGCTGGTTTACTGTGTAAATATTGTTTAAATTTAGTTTTGTCATAGAACATTTTGTTTTCTTCATCTATGTTGATTGAAAGCTCTGCTGGGTAGAGTACTCTGGGTTGGCATCTGTTGTCCCTTAAAGTCTGCATGACATCTGCCCTGGCCCTTCTGGCTTTCATAGTTTCTGTTGATAAATCTGGTGTGATTCTGACAGTTCTACCTTTATATGTTACTTGGTCTTTTTTCCCTTGCTGCTTTTAATACCGTTTCTTTGTTCTGTAGATTTAGTGTTTTGAATATGATGTGACATGAGGAGTTTCTTTTCTGGTCTAGTCTATTTGGCATTCTGTAGGCCTCTTATATGTTTGTGAACATCTCTTTCTTTAAGCTGGGCTTATTCACTTTGTATCCTTCTCACAGTCACTGTCCTTCTCTCCTCCCACTCCCACTCTTCCTCCTTCTTTCCCAATTATTCCTCCCCAGTTCCTCAGAAAAGGGAGCCCCCTTATATACCCATTCCCTCCAGTTTATCAAGTAACAAAGTACTGAGCTCATCTTCTTGCCCTGAGGCCTCATGAGGCAACCTTGTTAGGAGGCAGAGATCAAAAAGCAGGCAACAAAGTCCATGTCAGAGTCATCCCTAGCTCCATTTACTAGGGGACTGACATGAATGCTGCTCTAGCCCTACTGTTATATCTGTGTAGGGGGCCTAGGTACAATCTAAGCATGGTTCTTGGTTGGTGGTTCAGTCTACATAAGCCCCTCTGGGCCCTGTTGGCTCTGTTGGTCTTCTGTGGAACTCCTTCTACCTCCATATCTTTCTCTCCTTCCCCCAACTATTTCACAAGACTCACTAGTCTTTACCCAAGGTATGGCTGCAAGTCTCAGCATCTGTTTCAATTTTCTAATGAGTGCAACTTCTCAGAGGATCAATCTGGCACTTTCTCTGAAAATTGGGAGCATCTCTACATCAAGTCCCAGATACCACTCCTGCATATATACCCAAAAGCTGCTCTACCATACAACAAGCACACTTGCTCAACTATGTTCATACCATCTTTATTCATAATACCCAGAATCTGGAAACAATCTTGATGCCCCACAGCCACATATTTTATAGAGTATGATGAGTGCATCAAAGCTTTTGTGTTTTTAGGAGTGGCATTGCAATGTCGAATCAGTTTTCTGATTCATAGTCCTTCCATTGTTTTTTGAAAGTTTCCAGTAATGCACAGAGAAGCTTAGCAACAGAGCCAATTAGAAAAATCTTCAAGACCCATTTTGCAATTTTTTTCTTTTTTAAGAATTTATTTATTGTTACAATTTATTCACTTTGTATCCTGGTTGGAGCCCCCTCCCTCATCTTCTTCCTCTCTCCCTCTTTCCCCCCTATTCCTCTCTACTAGTTCATTGATAGATGAGGCCCTCCTCCCTCTTTCTCTGACTGTATCCTATTAGGTTTCATTAGGACTGGCTGCACTGTCTTCCTGTGAGACCTGGCAAGGCTGCAGCCCCCAGGGGGAGATGATCAAAGAAGCATCCACTGAGTTCATTTGAGAGACAGCTCCTGCTCTCCTTACTAGGGTACCTACATGGAGACTGAGCTGCCTATGGGTTACATCTGTGCAGGGGTTCTAGGTTATCTCCATGTATGGTCATTAGTTGGAGTATTGATCTCTGCAAATTAGTTAATCACAGCATTGTTTACAACAAGCATACATTCTTCCATCTGAAACAATACTGCCAAGGAAACAAAAGAAAAAAAAAGACAACTTACCCTCAACTTTCTATCCAAGACACATTCAACCTCCCTTATTTTAAATATCATATTTTTAATTTTTGCAACGTATACAATTTGATTTAATAATTTCTCAATATAAATTTCAGTAAAGAAACTGAAAAATATATTATATGTACTTGTTGGTATTCCCTACACTATGTCCAAAGTGACACAAGAATGCCCAGCACAGCCTTTGTCCAAGTTTGTCAACCTGGACAGTCTTGGTTACTCCGAAGTAGGTTGATAGGGCCTGCTGTAAGTGATGCCTTGGATATTTGCTTTTGAGATTTTGTTCTAGATTATGCACCTATTATATCCTTTATGTAAATTGATATGAACTGAATATTTTGGACTTTGTAAAGTGTGCTATTCATCAAAATGGATTCTCTAATCAATAAACACATACAAACCAAAGGCAAGTATTCAAAAACACTTCATTCATGGACACTTTTCTGTTGCATATTATTTTTTGGTCCAATCATTTGGATTTACACACAATTTTGTGTTTATGGACTTAATAACAGGTGATCTGTCCAGGCATAAGCTCTTCATTAAATATCCACTATAATAAAACTAATATGTAATATTGGTTAAACATCTCCAAGCTGAGGGGTATAGAATATGTAACATAGACAGTTGTTACTAAGAATAAATAAGAAGTGTAGACATCATGCAAAGGGCATTAAGCTAGCATATATGAGGCACTGGGCTCAGTCCCATTCTTTACAGAAAGATGTTTCTCTGAAGAGGTATGTACAGAGCCTCTTTAGTTAGCATAGGGCCTGCTCTAAGGGATACCTTGGTCATTATTTACCATTACTATCCCTATTGATGCAAAACAGCACTTTTGAGACAAAAGGATTTACCTAGCTATTTCAAATGCTAGCAATAAAACAAAACAAAACAAAAACTAGTTCCTAGACCAGTGAGACCAGTGTGCAGAAACTACCAGCAGCAGGTACGCATTGTAAACATTTCCCTTTCACACACATTCTTGCAATCATATAGGATAAGAATAGTTATTATGAGGAGGAGGAGGTGTGGGCCGTGAGACTGGGAAAAGAAGAGGGAGGAGGCTGTGATCAGCATATAACATGATTAAATGAATGAATGAATGAAGAAATAAATGAATGGAGAAAATAGTTATTGTTCTATATTTGGCTTGGAAACTTGTTGCATGAATTTTTTCAGAAAAATTAGGCTAAATATATGTTCTTTATGCACATATATTGACCTTGGGTCAATATTTTTCTCTAGTATTAGCATATGTTTTAGGAATGCTATAACTTATAAAACTAATGCTCACTTCATGTAAATTCCAAATAAAGTCCTGCTATTATATGTTTTAAAATATGTTAAAACAGGGAAAGAGAGTGATTGAGGGCATTGGAGAGGTGTTTCAGAGGTAGAGAACATTGGCTGATCTTATAGAGAGAACCCAGGTTCAGTTCCTAGCATGTACATGGTAGATTGCAATCATCTGTAACGGTAGTCTCGGTGGATCTGATGCCCACTTCTGACCACACATTATGTATGGCATATATTCAGGCAAAGACTCATACACATAATATGAAAATAAGATAAAATATCCAATTTTTTTAAAAAAAATGACCAAGTGTGTTATATTTATTGGCATATAGAAAGTATAGAAGTTTTATTGTGAGTCATGTACATCCCTGGTAGGTTAGGAAAGCTGAGAAAGAAGTCTGTGTTTTGAAGCATTGGCTGCCAGTATTATAGATCCATTCATGTACAATCAACTGAAAATGTCACTGTGTTTTTAGAAGTTGAAAGCAAACTTTCAATAATATAGCCAGTTCTATTCAAGAAATATGGATTGGCTAAGATAATTTGAATTTTTTTCCAGTTTGTCTTAAAATAGAAATTATCAGACAGGAAATCCACCTATGTTTCAAGGTGAAATTCAATATTTTAAAACAGAAAATTACAGTTCTGCTGTGATCAAGTAAAACAGGTCTGCTGAAAATGAAGGAAGTAACTGCAAATATTGAATTAATATTTGGTGGGCTGGGTGACAAAAAATAAGCAATGTTTCCTAACTGTTTGTCATGTTTTGTTTATATGTTTTTCGTTTTTATTGACTCATTTGTTACTTGATAATTTCATGCATATAGTGCATTAATTCCTCTCTCTCACATAGCCTTTTATTCCCCCCTCCCACACAAAGCCACTCATCCCACCTAGTACCTTTTCTCACATTCATGACTTTCAGTTTTGTTTTTTGACTCATTTAGGATGAACGGTGTCGTGTCTGTCAACACTGGATTAGAAATGTCCATATGAGCCTGGTGTGTGTGAGTGTTTGGGAGGGATAGCGGGTGCACAGAGCTGATGTCAATAATCTCACCTCTTCCTTAATATATCAAATGGTTCAGCAGTGAGGAGTGACTCCCGAATCCCTCCTCCATCCATATCTGAATATTCACAGATCCATTCTTGTGATGGCCAGTATAGGCATCAGCATCTCTTGTTAATTTGCCTTAGGGGCTGGGTCTTGCCCCGAAGATGACAGAGAAATCTTTATTTTTAGGGTTGAAAACATTAGTGTTGTTGCCACCACTATTTCTTCATGTTTTCCTCTTTAGACTTTCTATAAGTATAACTAAAAGTAAGTTGGTATAACATTCTCATGCATACAATACAAACAATTTCTTAGTGTCTGTATGCCTTATAATTACTTAAATGATATGTGTCTTTTATGCCTTATTAACTTCACTGAATACATTATTTTTTGAAATGGTATTTGCTATGTATAAGCCTAGTTTATTCATCGTGACAAATACACTATATTCTATACTTATTTTCAATGAGAAAACATGTTTAACTAATTATATGTTCTATTGTTTTGAGACATGAAAAAGTAAAAAGTTACAAGCGTCTTTTATATTTTCCATTTATGGCACCTGGTTATAAACATGACTGATAAATTTCAGAAAATATTATAGTAATATGGCTACTTATCTACAAATGTATATTGAACAATAATCACACAAATCTACAAGAAGCTATTTTTCCTACATCTTGACCAGCATATTATTTTTCTCATCCATATAAAGTAGTTTTAATGTTTACTCTCTTGATTTTCAAGTGAGTCTTAAAAATCCATTTTTTAGAATAATTGCACCATAGTTAAGGTATGCCCAAAGAAATATATATACAACACATTGTACAATTATTCTACTCTTTCAGGGCCCACTGTTGTGGAAAAAAACAAGTTAGTTTCCTCTCAAAGAAGCCGTCAGCCTTCTCAGCCAAGGGTAGGACTTCATAAGTCCCTCTAACACCCTTGCTAGGAGTTTGGCTCATTAGATCTTGTCCACGCTGTCACAGCCTCTGTGAGTTCATTTGTAAAATGACCTTGCCATGTCCAACAAACAATGATCTGTTATAGATGCCATCCATTTATTATTGCTTTTACAATCTTTCCACCCTCTCTTCCACAGGGATCAGTGTGCCTTAGGTGGAAGAAGTGTGTTATAAATAACCTAGTTAGAGAATATTTTAGTCTCTTATTTTCAGCATGCTGACCAGTTATAGAACTCTACTTATTAATCACAATTTATGGCAAAAGAAGCTTCTTAGATGAAGTGTTGAGAGATGCACCAAACTATGGATGTAAACTTCCTAAAATGTGCACACATATAAAACTGTATATACATGTATAGAAAGAAATTAAATGAAAATAACTTATAATGAGGTTAATGCTTTTTCTCAAACATCATAGGCTTTCAAATAAAAATTCAAGTGCAAGATAAGGGTTACAACTTGAGTTGTTTATCAGTCAGGTCCAAAAAACAACCCCAACCATTATTATAGTGTATTTCCATTGCTCTTTATTACCCGCTAGCACTCGATGACATCTTGGTGTTGAATAAAACCTAAACCTGAGTTATAGCGAATGAAGAAATAAAAATTATACAAACTTGAAAGCTTCATCTGTATGGGCTAGCTTTCATAATGCTGGAAGGTTCTATATATCCTATTAAGTACAATATTCTATAGTCTTATATACCTGTGAATCATCTGAGCTACAATTAATAACTGAACTGAAAAGACATGCCTGCTGATTAAAAAATGACACAAGTGTTATGTAAATAACCAAGCAATTTCTGATTAGCTTTAATGTCCAGTGCATAATATGAAATATAGACCTGGTACTGCTCATTTGAACAAAACCCCAAGATTGACTAGTAAACAGTACTGAAGACAGAACTAAATTGTTTGATTCTGCTAAGGAAAAAATAGTATTAAATTTCTTTCTATATTGTTTGTCTTTATAAAAATAGATTAGTGCACTTTAGTGATTGGGTTGATGTGTTTTATTTGCAGTCTTACAGCTAAAATCTTTAGTGTGGGACACTGGTGCATGCCTTTTATCCTAGCGCTTGGAAGGAAATGGAGCCCAGAACAGCCAAGGCTACCTAGTGAGACCCTGTTTAAAAAGAAAAAAAAATATTTCCCTTCCTTCTCTTCCTTAACATAACCCCACTGTCCCCTACCTTAGAAAATCAAACCATCCAACAACATATGTTATTTCTTTCTCTTCATTCTTTCCCATAAATTGTTGGCATTAAACCCTATCTTACACAACATGTAAGTATTCTTACATCAAAATAGGCTCCCTGGCTCTGGGACCAGTTGGTTGATTAAAATAGGGAAGTGGAGGGCAGATATTTTTCTTGTCCAATATCTTTGCAATACCTTAACAACTACATAGCTCATATTATAAAGAACAAACTCAATCAGAAGAAGATGGTCTGGGGATGCAGGAAACACATAGATGACAGAATCATTAGCAAGTTTCAGCAAGTTAAAGGGGACCATCAAGACAGCAATATTCATCTTGACAACTTGCAAGCAATGTGGGCATCATAAAAGACAACAGACCTGTGTTGATTTAGCATGGATGGTTACAGTGAAACCTCTGAGCAGTGAAGCCTGCTAAATCCCTTGATGGGTCATTGTTCCTGGCACCAGCTTTACTACTGTTAAGAGCATGCTTGTCAGGTAGACAATGGAATGCTGCTGTGCTCCTTAAGACCTGTACTCATTCAATGCTATATTCCTATTTCAATGTACTCTGTTTCCGTGATTTACTTTTAGAAAAAGAAAACAGATTTTCAGTAATTATGTTTAATTTTTTTTCATTTTAGTCAACATTTTGCTTTGTATGATACAAGTATTTATTTGTGATACTCTTCACTTTTGTTTTCATGTATTATCTATCCTTAAATTACATCTAGAAGTCTGAGTAATCTACTGTTTGGAGTACTAACTCATGTTAACTCAAACTATTTTAAGCATTATTATGTTATGACAATGATTTTGGAATCAGTACTTGCATGCTGTTCCTTTTATGATTTTATTATTTTCTTTCTTAAAGAAAGACCTGCTTCTGTCAATGCTCGTTGAGTTGAGCAAATGGGATGGATATTGAATGGAGGATAAAACAAGGGGACAGGAGCATACCAAAGAGGGCCTCTGAAAGAATCAATATAGCAATGTATCAAAGCAGATATTTAGACTCACAACCAAGCCTTTGGCAGAGGGCAGGAGGTAATAATAAAAATAGGGGAAGTTAGTAACACTTGGGGAGAACAAGAGCTCCACAAAGAACAAACTGAGCAGGGAACAGGGGTCTTATATGAGACAGTTTCTCCAACCAAGGACCATGTATGGATATGGCTTAGAACCCCCGCTCAGATGTGGCCCATGGTAGCTCAGTGTCCAACTGAAGACCCTAGTAAAGGGAACAGGGACTGTTTCAGTCATGAACTCAATGGCTGGCTCTTTGACCCTCCCCCGTACATGCCAGGGAGTAACAGCCTAGCTAGATCCCACGGGAGGACATTGTAGCCAGCTCTGAGGAGACAAGATGAACTGGGGTCAGATGGAAGGGGAGGAAATCCTCCCCAGTTGGTGGACTTGGAGGGAGCAGAGAGGAGAGGAGGGAGGGATGGGGAGAGTGGGAGGGAATGATGGAGGGGTCTACGCCTGGGATGCAAAGTACCTAACCTATGATTGATATAAAAATAAAGAAATAACATTAAAAAAAAAAGACCTGCTTCTAATACAGAGATTCAAATGACCTGTGTGTATATAACAATTTACAATGCCTCTGTGATTTCTTTCATAAACCTAGAACAAAGAGTCACGTGAACTTTCATGCTATGAATATAAACATATTCATTTTGAGGGTTCTACAGTTTGTACATCAATATTTTACCTCCATCTAGAATTAACTTTGGCATTAATAGAATTTTCAAATGATGATCCTTTTCATAAGAGATAACATTGTATTTTATAAGATGTTTTATTTATCTGTTAATAATGGGAACAGTAGGGTTTATATTTGCTTCTATATTCTCCATTGTATATAATATTTGCAATAAGTCACAATATTTGAAACTCAGATCTTACAGTGCTTTCCAAAACTTTATTACAATTTTGGATTGCATTAATTCTTTGAGACCAGTTTATCAGAGGAGTTCTTTTAACATATACTGTGTGACTGTGTCATGTTCTCTCACCAAAGTTTTATTTTCAAAATAGATTTATAAAAATATCTACTATTAGTATAAGCACATAGTAGCATAAACTGCCATAGTTTTGAAATATCTCAAGCCCTTTCAAAGGTTGAAATGTATATGTTTATAAGGAAAAATGGTTTTATATATGAAAGAACATTGTATTAAAATATATTTAATACTGTATTCATCGTTTACCACTAAAATAACTTTTTGGAAAAAAAAAACAAAAAGTAATCCCTGGTATGAACTAGTGCTTTGGGACAATGTTTAATATGAAAGGTATACTTCATAATGTTCTAATCCAATATTGTGAAAAACTAATTCATATTTAAGAAATGTTATTGAAAAGTATTTCTTATGAAAATTGACATTTTAAGTTTAAATATATGCCTTTAAAATAAATTTTAAAATGTTATTGTACTTATGAAGTCTAATGCACAGGAACAAATATGATAGTCCACAACAAAATGTAGGATTTTTTTTTTTGTTTGAAGGAAATGTCCTATCACTTAACATTTTTCACTAGTTGGACTATTTACAGAAAGACACTTCCATTATTTTTTGGATTATCTAGCTCTCTGGCTTTAAATTTAAAGTTAAAAGAACCATTTGGTTTTAATAACTTTTATGTGTAGTGCTCCATTGAGTCAGACTTTAGCACATAGAACTACTTTTCCATAAGGTGATTTCTAGTAAATCCCTGTGTGTTAAAGCAAGATAAACACACATCACTGAGTTTGTTATTGCAATTAAATTATTGGATTTTTACATTTGAATATGTTTTGAGCATTGAAAAGCATGAAGAGACTGTTTTCTCATGTTGGTCATGGACATTTTCTGACACTTAATAACTTGAAATAACCCTTCCAGTATTTCCATATGTCTAGGAATATGAAAATGCTGTTTTGTTAATATGGGGAAAACAAATTCGGAAATTAACATCTTCTAATAACAACCTCTATAAACTGTTCCACAGAATCTCCAAGTGAAGACTAAATTCTCATTTACTACACTTTAATTTTGATTTTTTCATTAAAATTCTTGCTGTCTAGACAGTTTTCAAACTTCACTTAAATTTTTGGAATAAATTCACTAAAGTTTCTTCTACTAGAATCTTGGTGCTTGTCAGTTTTCATGAACACAAACAAAAGTCCTATGTGTTTTGAAAAAGGAATCCTTAGTCTAGATATATCTTATCACAGAATGAGAACCTAAGTTTATCATTGCTGCATTAAAAGTTGTTAATTCATCTAAAATTATTTTCAACTTATGGAAAAAATGTTTCATTTGATCAAGAACTACAAAAGAGAGACAACTTGTTGGGCTCAGAGTATCTCTTAAATACAATAATCTCTTCTTCAGTGACTGTAAGGCTTGCATAAGCATGGCCCCTTAGAATCAAATGCTTAAATACTTAGTTCCCAGTTTGTAGAACTGTTTGGGAAGGATTAGAAAGTGTAGCCTTGTTGGAGGAAATTATTTGCTGGGGTAAGTTTTGAGGTTTCAAAGGACTTCCATTATGTCCAGTTAGCTTTCTTTGTGTCTTGGTTGTAAAACAAGATATGAGCTACCAAGGAGTCCTTTGCTCCGCCCTCAGGGGCTCTTACCTCTGAAACTGTAAGCCTAATTAAACTTTCCATTTGATAAGTTGCCTTGTTTATGGTGATATGTCACAGCAATAGAAAAGTAACTAACACAATGGACAAGAGCAGACAGGGTACACGTCTGAAATGACACAGCATATTTCTGTACTCAGGCATTTACTGTCATGGTCACTTGGGGTAAAACCAGACTACAATATCCTGCTGTCTATTAATATGATAAACTATTTGAGATAATGAATTCATGAGTAAAAATGGTTTTTAAATCATATTTTAAGAGATTTCTGTCCATGGTCACTTTTCCCTTTGGGCCTACAATGGCATGGTACATTACTGTGGAACTGTTTACTATAGTCAAAGAGTTCAATTTACCACATGGTTCCTGGGAAGGAAAAAAGAGTAACGGGCTACAGATACCAATATATTTTCAAGGACATGATATCAAAACTGACTTCCTTATAATGGTTTTCAATTAATAAAGGTACTTTTCTACAGTGCTATGGACTGGTTGCTAAATCTTCAACACATGAGCCTTTGTTAGCATCAAGTGTAAACTATGACACAGAATCATCTTTGTTACTTTTATTAGTGTATCTTCCCAAGAATGTGTGCATGAGTGTGCATGTGCACAAAGTCACGCATACAGTAATAAAAAAACTGTGAAGGAATGATTTTGGACAGAGCAGAACTATCTGTGGTTATATAAGAGTAGAAATTTCTTAACTGGTTTCAGAATTCTGTCTTCTAAATGATGAATTAATCTAAAGAAAGCACTAGGTAGAAAACTGGGAGTGATGGTAAATGCTTTCAGTCTCAGCATTATGGAGACAGAAGCAAGTGTATCTCTAGAGATCGAGTCTATTATTCTCTATATACTGATTTTTCAGGTCTGTCAATATTCATGTATGAATATGTTTTGAGAACATGTGTTAGAGATGAAATTGTGAAAACATATTGTTTAATTTACTTCTACAAAATAATATTATTGAATTATTTTTTAATTTTAATAATATTACCTCTGTTGGGCATGGACAATAACAGTCTTCAGAAAGAATTATGTAGTTGGAATTATACTTAAAAATTAAATCTATTTTCTATATTCGTTACAACTAATATGAGATAGGATTGGTCACAAAGCATATGCCTTCCATAGAGAATCCCACTTTTCTTTGTCATTCCTTCACCTTCTCCTATCCAATTTCTTTCCCTTTCTCTTCCTTTTTGTTTCTTCCTAGCCTCATCCAGACATATTTGCAAACTCAAAATCAGACAAATCAGATATTAAAAATACACTTAAAAAGAGAAAACTATCTATGTTTTCAGAAGTAACCAAATTCATATTTTCTCTTTTATGATTGGTTATTCTGTTGTAGGACACTGTTGTGACATTGAGAAACATTAGAATGAATTCAATGAATTATATTAGTGCCTTAACAAAGACACTAAAAGATATAAAGAAATAAAAATATAGTTTTATTTTTATCTTTTAATAAACATTTCTGAGAAAATTGGCTTTGCCTAAAATCTTGAAAGAATAGGCATAGAAAGCACAAATACTAATTAATCAATAGATATTTGCTTCTTACGCTATATTTATGTTAAGGACTCTTTCTGCATAACTAGTCAAATAATTGCATTTCAATGAACAAACTTTGCATAACTTAGTTGGATGTAACATCTCATAATATCCAAGAAACTAAAATTCAGGAATAAGGACTCATTAGAAGAAGAGATGTATATTAGAAATTAAAAAAATTAAAAAAACACAAATATCCTCCCTCAATATTTTCATATTTACTACTGTGTGTCTGTGTGTGTGGGGGGGAATGTGATGTGCTCTCATCCACATATCTGTGTCAAAGTAGCCTGTAATACATATTTCTCTTGCAGAAACTTCCTTCTTGCAAGAATTACATGATTACACATTGATAGTCTATTGACTGTCTCTGTTTTGTAGAACATATCTTGTCTGCTAATGTTTGTTGTTTTTATTATAGACAAGACTCACTTTTCTTCGTTTTTATTCTTACATGTATATAATGTATTTTGATCATATTCATCTCACATTGGCCACTTTTTTATTTTTTTTTAATTTAATCATTTTACAGCTCTTTACTGCTCCCCTCCCGACTCTCCTCCCAGTCTGGCCCTCATGCCCTCCTTCCCCTAATCCTGCCTATAACTATTTGCCTGAGTTTTCCTGTAATTTTTTAAATTTTATTTTAATTTTAACATTTTTATTTTATATGAATCACAGGTTATACTTTGTATCCCAGCTGTAGCCCCCTCCCCCATTCCCTCCCTATCCCACCATTCCCTCCCTCATCTCCTCCCTGCCCCTTTCCAAGTCTACTGATAAGGGAGAAACTCCTCCCCTTCTGTCTAACTTTAGCTTATCAGGTCTCTTCAGGAATGGCTGCAATGTCCTCTTCTGTGGCCTAGCAAGGCTGTTCCTCCCTTGGGGGGCGGGGTCTAGCCATTGAGTTCATGTCCAAAATAGTCCCTGTTCCCCTTACTAGTGTACCCACTTGGGTATTGAGCTACCATTTCCTACATAAAAGCAGGGGTTCTAGGTTATAACCAAACTTGGTCCTTGGTTGGAGAGACAGTCTCATAAAAGACCACTGTATCCTGATATATATTGATATTGTGGAGCTCCTGTCCTCTCCAGGTCATACCAACTCCCCTTCTTTCATATGATTCCCTGCACTCTGGCAAAGGGTTGGTTATGTTTCTTAATATTTGCTTTGATACCTTGCTAGGTATAGTCTTTCCGAGGCCCTCTGTAGTAGGCTCTTGTCCTGTTACTTGTTTTCTCCTACATCCAATGTCCATCCAATTTGACTTTCTAAGTGAGGATTAGTCCTCTTACCCCAGGTCCTCTTTCTTGTTTATCTGCTTTAGGTGTATAGATTTCAGTATGTTTATCCTATCTTATAGCTCTATATAAGTGAGTATATACCATGTGCATCTTTGTGCTTTTGGGATACCTCACTCAGGATGATCGTTTCCAGGTCCCACCATTTGCCTGCAAATTTCATGATTTCCGCCTTTTTAATTTCTGAGTAGTATTCTATTGTGTAAAAGTGCCACAATTTCTGTATCCATTCCTCAACTGAGGGGCATCTGCGTTCTTTCCAGGTTCTGGCTATTACAAATAAAACAGCTACGAACATAGTTGAGCAAATGTCCTTGTTGTGTACTTGAACATCTTTTGGATATATGCCAAAGACTGGTATAGCTGGATCTTGTGGAATCACTATTCCTAATTGTCTAAGAAAACGCCAAATTGATTCCAGAGTGGTTGTACCAGCTTACATTCCCACGAGCAATGGAGGAGGGTTCCTCTTTCCCCACATCCTCTCCAGCATGTGTTGTCACTAGAGTTTTTGATCTTAGCTATTCTGGTGGGTGTAAGGTGAAATCTCAGGGTCATTTTGATTTGCATCTCCCTGATGGCTAAGAATGTTGAGAATTTCTTTAAGTGTTTTTCTGCCATTCTATTATCCTCTACAGTCAGTTCTCTTTTTAGCCCCATACCCCATTTTTTAATTGGATTACTTGGTTTCTTGCTTTTTAACTTCTTGAGTTCTTTATATATACTGGATATTAGCCTTCTGTCAGATATAGGGTCCGTGAAGATACTTTCCCAGTCTGTGTCTCCGCTGAATTAAAATCTCCATTGCTTTTGGGTGTTTCTGGTGGGGCCATGGTGTCCTGATTTTTGTTGGGTGAGTTCTTATGTCTACCTTTGGCCAATTGTTTATATATAATCAAGGAGCTGTTTGTGCTTTAAGGCTGAACTTCAGACTGGAACTGTCACTCTCTGGTATCTGGAGTTTTCTTCAAGAAGATCAGGGAGTTCCAGTGGTTTGAGAGTGTGTGTTGTGTCTTAGTTTAGCTCTGTTGTGGGATCTGTGTGCCAAGCTCCGTGCTCTGTGCTAGAAGCTGTGGGCACCTCAAGCTGTTCGCCACTCTAGTCTGGAGGCTTGGCTCCTCACCCTGTGTCAGAGGTTGAATGTCCCGGCTTGAGATGGCAGCTGGGGGTGCTGCTCTGGTCTGGAGGCTCCATGCTCCGACCTGGGCTTTCTACTAAGAGCTCCCCTCTGGCCTGGAGACTTGGCGCTTCCTTCTTCTAGGCCAGGGGCTGTGCACCATGGTCTGAGATGGTATGTGGGGGCTTCTCATTATAATGCATAGGGAAGAATAAGAATAACAGAAGAAACCCTCTTGTTTCTCTAAGTGGCCTTATTAAAATTTAAGGTCCTAAGTTGCCCGAATCAGGGATAATTTGACTACAAAGCACTGAAACCCACTAAAAGAAATGAAAAAAAAAAGGAATTTATTATTTAAAGATGAAATAGTATTAAAAAATCCAAATGGAAAACAGTTAAAATCTAACAAATGATTATGCATTATCTACTGTATGTCTGGCATTTTATTTAAATTTTATTATACTTATTTAACATACCATTAACAACAATCTGTGAAAATTGAATTTGCTCCATCTCAAACTATTAAGATTTAGTGATTTCAAATATCTAATTGGGGTTAGGGTAAAGATATGGCAATCTTGAAAACGAACCATTTATTTGTCGGGAAAGTGGCTCAACTGGTAAAAGTGACTTCCACCAATTGTGATACCTAATCTTGGTTTCCAGGACCCCCATAGTGTTAGGGTGAAGCTGAATCCTACAAATTGTCCTCTACCCTTTACTCATATTCTGTGGTATGTCCCTAAGGTACCTATGCCTGCTTACCACTCTAAGTAAATAAAATATAAAATGAACTATTTCTTTAATTTTAGGAATAAACTCTAAAATATGTTTTCCTACTATATAGAATTATAAGTTCCCACTATATAGAACTGGTCACTGGTTTAAAAAAAGGTGCAATTGGAGTTGATTTCTGTTCTCTAACATGGAAGGGGCAACAGGAATACAGACATATGTATGAAGAAGAGGCCCTAACTAGGCACAGAATATATAAGCAACATTCTCTTTGATTCCCTCACTGTCAAAGCTTTGATAAATATATGAATGTGTATTAAATCACCAAGCCTATAATATACTTGCTATAACAGCTTGAGGAATTAAAACAGTGTTGACACAGCAGCTATTATTTTTATTGAAAAAATATTTTTTAATTATTACATTCTTATTTTGCTTTGCTTTTTCACTACCCATCCAAGATTTTCCTCATTTCCGTACCAACCTGAATCCATACCCTTTTCCTCTCTCTCTCATTAGAAAATCCATAGACATCTAAATAATAACAATAATTATTAATAATATAAAATTAGATAAAATAAAAATAAATCTGAATAGGACAAAACAAAGAAATAGAAGAGAAAAAGACAAAAAGCCCAAGAAATACATATTGATATAGAGTAACACACATTTGCTTATACAGAAATTCCACAAAAACACAAAATTAGAACCATAGTATATGCACAAAGGACAAGTAAGAGACAAAGGGGGAAAAATGAGCCCTGACAAAGCTTTATGGGATGAAAAATTTTCAAAATATCATTTTTTTTTTGTATTGGCCATCTTCTACCTGGCATGTGGCCTGGACTTATGAGTGGTTTTTGAGACTCTGTTGGGCAAAACCGAATTTGCATTTGTTTGTGGTTGTCAATTGCAGTTAGCTTCCATGTAAGTTACAGGTACTTATGTCCAGTTTCGAATTCAGAGCTGGAACTGTAGTCTGGCTTGGATCTTTGTAAGCCCTGTATATGCTTCCACAGTCCTTTTAAATTCATGTGCGTATCAGGAACATTGACATTCTCCATCTCTCCTGACTTTGCAGATTTCCTTAAGCACCAAGTTATGGGATTTGATGGAGATGTCTCATTTTGGACTTAGTGTTCTAGGGTTTCTCACTCTCTTCAATTTTTCTAGTTGTAAGTTTCTGTACTTGTTTACATCTTATGCTGGAGGAAGCTTCTCTGATGATGGATGAAACTCTGATCTATGGATACATCTGAATGTCATTAAGAATCATTTAATTGCTATGTTCCTTTAATACAATAGTAGTATTTGGTCTGTTTTCTCCTGTTTCCAAGGCTTATCTAGTATCAGATTCTTGGCTACTGAGAACAGTATATAGGATGAGTTCCAGCTCATGGAGTTGGCCTTAAATATAATCACATATTGGTTCCTTACTCGCATCAGTTTTGTGACACCATTGGATTAGTGCATCTTACATGCAGATCACCACTGGATTAGATAGAACAGTTTGTAACTCAGTAGGTGTTTAGCTTTCTCTTGTGGTTGGGTACACAGTACCTTCCATTACATGAACACTAGTTCTTAGTTGTTAAGGCTCCAGGTGGGCACCATCTGAACTTTTCTGTGTCCAGAGTGTTATACAGATGCTGTCTTCAGAAATAGGGCCTCGTTATCAATTTGTAGAGGGAAACTAATAACCTTGATAATAGCCTCAATTGATTGGGGATTTTCATAGGACCATGTTGCCCAAAAGCACTATTACAGGTAACCCTTTCCTGTAATCAGAGGTTTCATTTTGCAATAAGAAATATCCAGGTGGGATTCTTGCTCCCCCATTATCTTGCAATTCCATTTAGGTACTAAAGAGCATGCATAGGCTGGACTTAGGTCCCCTACACATATGTACCTGATAAGCACCTTGGTCTTTATAAGGGTACCCTAGCAATTGGAGGGGGTGCTGTCTCAGAAAAATGGACTCTGTGGCCTACTTTTGGATCACTTTCCCTCAGCATGGCTGCCTTGTCTGGTCTCAGTAGAAGAGCTTGTGCCTGGTCCTGATGTGACTTGATGTGCTGTCATGTGATGGTGGAGGTGTAATGCAAGATTCACAAACAGCCCAAAAGACCAAGAGGGGCCGAGTCCATTGCAAAACACATGAGGATCTTTTTATGTACAAGCTCTAGCTCGGGCTCATACCCTCACTGCCAGAGCAGTTGAGAGCAAAGAGCCCTGTGCTCAGGTTAGGTGGTTGATTTAAAGATTCCAGTTTTCCCCAGCTTGCCCAAAGTAGGGGAATTCTTGCCTGGCAAGCATCTATTGTTTGAAACACAAAAGGGGATGTTGCATTTTAAATTGTTTGGCTATAGGAAGGCCTCCAAACCATTAACGGTCTGACTTCACTTGTTTGGCTGTCCTAGTGAGGAGGTGATACGGGCCAGTTTCCTAGCAACTCAGTCTCTAGTGGGCAGGAAAAGAATGCAATAAGGCTGGTCCTTCCCTGCAGGTGGATAGTCATGTCTCCACCTGTCTGGCATTTGTTCAGGCTTGTGCTTTAAACTTTAAACCAATGCCCCAAAAACCCTAATTTTCAATTCTTTGGTCTCTCAGAGGTTTCCCTCAGAGAAGAAAAAGGGGGAAAGGGGCAATAGTGGGACCATGGTACTGGGAGGAGAGGAGGGATGAGGCTGCAATAGGGATTTAAAGTGAATTAAAATAATGTTTTCACTTATTTATTGCAACTGTTCTCAAAGTACCTGAGTGAATTAAAAGACAACAAAGTAGCATAGGAGTTAAAAATTTTTCCATTAATAATATTTAAAAATATCTATTAGTTTAATGAAAACTAAAAACAAATAGGGATCCATAAAGATGAATTATTGTGTCTTTATAGTGTTTGTTGCTATGCATCCCCCACCACTGTTGCCTGGTTGGCATAGTTGAGCACCAGGCTGGAAATGTTTCAGATTCCTGTTTTCTTAAGGAAGAGTGTCTCTATGGGCAAGGCTCCTAGCTCTCACCTGGGTGTGGAAAATAGTTTTCCACAGGATTTTACAATTAACCCTTTTTAATGAGATTGCCATTACTAGACAGAAGTGGAAATTTAGGCATCCCAAGCTGGTGATGATACTCCAGTGATAGTGCCCTTCAGTTAAGCTGTCATGCTAACAGCAGAGGATGCAGGCGGGTGCCAATATTTTAGTCTTTCAAAGCAGGAATGTGGGTCTGGCTGCTGCTTCATTGGTGTTTTGAGGCTCACCTCTTCTTCAGTGGTGATGAAGAGAGCTTCAGTTGGAAGTTGCCTCTCTGAGTGGGGAGCTGCCTTGCCAGTCCAAAGAGGAAAACATTGCAGGCAGTCCTGATGAGACCTGTTTAGCTAGTGTCAGATGGAAGTGGAAGAGGAGCTCCCCTATCACTGGACTTGAGAGGAGCATGGGAGAAGATGAGGGCAGGAGGATGGGATTGGGAGGGAATGAGAGAGGGATCTACAGCTGGGATACAACATTAATAAACTGTAATTAATATAAAAATAAATAAAAATAGAGGCCATCATGGAAAGACAAGAATCCACATTCAAACAGATGAAGGAAATTGTGAAAGACATGAAAACAAAATTAGAATCAATAAAGAAAACACTAACAGAGACAACCCTGGAGCTGGAGAACTTAGAGAAAAGATCAGGAACCACAAAGGTAAGCATCACCAACAGAATATAAAAGATGGAACAGAGAATCTCAGGCACTGAAGATGCATTTGCATAAATTGATAAATCTCTCAAAGAAAAAGTAAAATCAGAAAAGTTCCAAACACAAAACATCTAAGAAATCAAGGATCCCATGGAAAAACAAAATCTAAGCATAATAGGAATAGATGAAAAAGAAGATTCCAGGCTCCAAGGTCCAGAAAATACTTTCAAGAAAATCACAGAGGAAAATTTTCCCAACTTAAAGAAAGAGATGTCCATAAACATACAAGAAGCCTACAGAACACCAAATAGGATAGACCAGGAAAGAAACTCATGTCACATTGTAATCAAAACATTAAATCTACAGAACAAACAAAAAATATTAAAAGCAGCAAGGGAAAAAGGCTAAGTGACATATCAAGGTAGATCTATCAGAATCACACCAGACTTCTCAACAGAAACTCTGAAAGCCAGAAGGGCCCGGGTAGATATCACACAGACTCTAAGAGACCACAGATGCCAACCCAGACTACTATACCCAGCAAAGCTTTTAATCAGCATAGATGGAGAAAGAAAATATTTCATGACAAACTAAACTTATTCAATTTTTACACTGCAACCCAGCCTTAGAGAAGATACTAGAAGGAAAACTCCTTCACTACATCTAAGAAAACAGAGGATACAAATAACTTCATAACAAAAAATTGAAAAAAGGTGTAAGAACACAGTAACAAAGCCTATTCTACAATAAAAGGAACTAACATTTATTGGTCACAATTATCTATCAATATAAATGGACTCAAGTCTCCAATAAGATACACAGACTAACACAACATTTGCAAAAGCAGGATCCAACATTCTGCTGCACCCAAGGGACACACTTCTGCAACAAATATAAATACTACCTCAGAATGAAGGGCTGGAAAAATGTTTTTCAAAGCAACAGACCCAGAAAACAAGCGGGTAGCTATCCTATTATCTAAAAAAACAGACTTTCAACCAAAATTAAACAAAAAAAGATGAGGAGGGACACTTCATTTTAATCAATAGAAAATTACAACAGGAGGATATCAAAATTCTGAGTACAGAATTTTGATTCAAATACCAGAGCAATTGCATTTATAAATGAACATTATTAAAGCTTAAGTCATATATCGATCCAAACACCTTAATAGTGGGAGACTTGAATACTCCACTCTCACCAAGGGACAGACCATCTAGACAGAACCTTAATAGGGAAATAATGGCACTTACAGAGGTCCTAAATCAAATGGACCTACTAGATTGCTACAGAACTTTTCACCCAAAATCAAAAGAGTATACCTTCTTTTCAGCACCTCATGGAACCTTCCTAAATGTACCATATAGTCTGGCACAAAGCAAGCCTCAACAGACACAAGAAGACTGAAATAACCCTTCCATCCTATCAGACTACCATGGCATTAAACTAGACAGAGAATCTTAAATCAATCCAACTAAGATCAGGGACAAGGCAAGGTTGTTCACTCTCTCTGTATCTCTTCAACATAGTACTTGAAGTCCTAGCTAGAGCAATAAGACAATTAAAGGAGATCAAGGGGATACAAATTGGAAAGGAAGAAGTCAAAGTATCACTATTTGCAGACGATATGATAGTATACATGAGTGACCCCAAAAATTCAACCAGAGAACTCCTTCAACTGATAAACACCTTCAGTAAACGGGCTGGATATAAATTTAACTCAAAAAAAATCAATTGCCCTCCTGTACATGAAAGACAAAAGGGCTGAGATAGAAATTAGGGAAACTACACCTTTCACAATTGTCACTAATAATATAAATTACCTTGGTATGATTCTAACTAAGCAAATGAAAGACCTGTTTGAAAAAAATTAAAAGTCTCTGAAGAAAGAAATTAAAGACGATATCAGAAGATGGAAAGGTCTTCCATGCTCATGGACTGGTAGGATTAACACAGTGAAAATGGTCATCTTGCAGAAGTAATCTACAGATTCAATGCAAATCCCATCAAAATATCAACACAATTCTTTACAAATCTTGAAAGAATAATTCTCAATTTCATACAGAAAAACAAAGACCCAGAATTGCTAAAACAATCCTGTACAGCAAGAGATCATTGGAGGTATCTCCATCCCAGCTGTATTTGTAATAGCCAGAATCTGGAAACAAGCCAGATGTCCCTTCCCTGAAGAATGGATACAGTAATTGTGGTACATTTGCCCAGTGGAATACTACTCAGCAATTAAAAGCAAGAAAATCATGAAATATGCAGGCAAATGGTGGGAACTAGAATATATCATCCCGAATGAGGTATCCCATAAGCAGAAAGACACACCTGGCATAAACTCACTTATATGTGGACAGTAGACATACAATATAGCATAAATATACTAATATCTGTACACTTAAGAAGCTAAACAAGAAGGAGGACTATTGGTAAAATTATCAATCCCCACTCAGAAATGCACATGGGAGGGAGGTTGGAAAAGGGTAAAAACTTGCAACTGGACAGGAGCCTACCACAGAGGGCTCTGAAAGGCTCTGCCTATCAGGGTATCAAAACAGGTTCTGGGACTCATAACAACACTTTGGGCAGAGTGCAGGGAATCTTATGAAAGAAGGTGGAGATAGAAAGACCTGAAGGGGACAGGAGCTCCACAAAGAGAGCAAAAGAACCAAAATATCTTGGCAAAGTGATTTTGTGAGAGTGATATTCCAACCAAGGACCATGCATAGAGATAACCTAGAACTCTTGCTCAGATGTAGCTCAGTGTCCAACATGATTTCCTCACAAAGGGAACAGGGGCTATCTCAGTTCAGTGGCTGGCTCTTTGATCACCTCCCCCTGAGGGGGGAGCAGCCACATAGGCCACAGAGGAAGACAATGCAGCCAGTCCTGATGAGACCTGATAAGCTGTGGTCAGAATGTAGGGGTGGAGTAAGTCTCCTATAGGAGGACTTGGAGTGGGGCAAGGGAGGAGAAGGAGAGTGAGATTGGTAAGGGATGAAGGAGGGGGCTACAGCTGGGAAACAAAGTGAATAAACTGTAATTAATAAAAAATAAATTTAAAAAGAAAAAAATACTCCCTTTGTATCCATGAGTTTCTCATTTGAATTCAGCTTTTTTTTTTCTTTTCTTTTGTTTTTATTCTTTAAGAAACAATCAACAACCAAATTTTCAAATGGTGACATTTCTGTATAGTGCTGCCACTCTGCAAATCACTTTCTTCCTGGGGTCCTACATGTTTTTTTGAGAGATGTAACTTCGGTTTAATGGGAAGACCTAAACAATCCTAGGTTATATTTTGTAGTTCAGAAGCTGATGCCCTTTGGAACTTCTTTATTTCTAAGAAGCAAAAACATCAAAAAACATATGACAAGCCAAGATGGAGATTAGAGTAATGCTGTTACAAAATGATTGTGAAGACATCGGAATTTTAAATAGAATTAAAATGTATGTAAAGTAACATTTTATCTTTTGTGAATGCAAAAGTTCTTAGTGGCTCTGACATCTGTGCAATCAGGAGGCTATGCGATTTCTTTGAACTTTTGAAATTTGGGTTTGTTACAGCCCATTTGTTTAAAGTGTTTAATAACCAATGCGTTAATTACTTGTTTAAATACATACTCACTGGCAAGCTTTCTGTTATCACTGATAAAATATAGATCACCCCGAATATTTATGCATAATTTGCATATGAGTGACATTTATGAATAACACAAACTTAATTTGTTGTGAAATAAAATTAAAAAGTGTCTTCTTGTGCTTTGCTGAAATGATTAGGAGAGGTCATTAATTAAATAAGTTCCTTTTGTTCTTAATTTGATGGCAGATGAATGAATTTGCTTAGTCATGGGCTTTCAATAAAAAAGAGTTAAATTTTTATGAGCTAGATAAAAAAAAGCATAAGATACATTGATGTAGTTAAACATTTTAAAAACTTCCTTTACATCTTCATGTCAAGAAGTTACACATAATTTTGTCTTACTGAATTTATTCTTAAAAATATTTGGTGAGGCTCTTTATATTTTGAGAAATTATGAAATAATTTTTCGTGTTAATGGTTTTCTTTGTTTACTACATCTAAAAAGAATGCATATATGAAGAATGAGACAGAGAAAGCAATGGTTTAAGACTAAAAATTCTACCAGAATTTGGGATAGGAAAGTTGGTGAAGGACATTGAAGTATTTTCTCTTCCTTTTTTTTTTTCTTTTGACTTTTGGCATTTTATTTTTTATTTGTAATTTTATTAATTATAGTTTATTCACTTTGTTTCCCAGCTATACCCACTCCCTCATCCCCTCCCAATCAACCCTCCCTCCCTCTTCTCCTCCCATGGTCTTCCCCAAGTTCACTGATAGGGGTGGTCCTCCTCCCCTTCCCTCTGACCCTAGCCTATCAGGTCTCATCAGGACTGGCTGCATTGTCCTCCTCTGTGGCCTGTTAACACTGTTCCCCCATTATGGGGAGGTGATCATAGAGGTATCCACTAAGTTCATGTCAGAGACAGTCCCTTTTCCCATTACTAGGAAACTCACTTGGAGACTGAGGTGCCATGGGCAACATCTGTGCAGGGGTTCTATGTTATGTCCATGTATGGTCCTTGATAGGAGTATTAGTCTCAGAAAAGACACCTGTACTCAGAATTTTTGGATCTGTTGCTCTCCTTGTGGAACTCCTGTCCCCTCCAGGCCTTTCTATCTTACCTTTCTTTCATAAGATTCCCTTGATCCACCCACCATTCTGTTTCTATGTCAGTACTATGCAGTTTTTATTACTATTGCTTGGTAGTACAGCTTGAGATAATGGGTGGAGATACCTCTAGATGATCTGTTGTTGTATAGAATTGTTTTGAAAATTCTGTTTTGCTTTTCCATATGAAGTTTAGAATTTTTTTCAAGATTTGTAAATAATTTTATTGGTATTTTGATGGGAATTGCATTGAATCTGTAGATTGCTTTTGGCAGGATGTCCAATTTCACTATCTTAATCCTATGGATCCATGAGCACAGGAGATAAACCTGGGCACAGGGGTCTTTTCTGAGATTGATACTTCAATCAAGGACCATTCATGGAGATAACCCCTGCTCAGATGTAGGCCATGGCAGCTCAGTACCCAAGCGGGTTCCCTAATAAGCAGAACAGGGATTGTCTCTGCCATAAACTCAGTGACTGCCTCTTTGATCACCTCCCCCTGAGGGGGGAGTAGCGTTGCCAGGCCACAGAGGACAATGCAGCCAGTTCTAATCAGACCTGATAAGCTAGGGTCAGATGGACGCTGAGCAGGACCTCCCCTATTAGCGGACTTGGAGAGGGGCATAGGAGGAAATGAGGGAGGGAGGATGGGATGGGGAAAAAATGAAGGAGGGGATACAGCTGAAATACAAAATGAATAAATTGTAATTAATATATAAAAATAAATTTTAATTAAATAAAAAGATTTCCTGCACTCTGTCCAAAGTTAGGTAAACAGCAACAAATCAAGTAATCCAATTAAAAAATGGGGTAGAACTAAACAGGGAATTCTCAATAGAGGAATATCCAACGGAAGAGAAACATTTAAACAAATGCTCCACATCCTTAGTCATCAGGGAAATGCAAATCAAAATGAACCTCAGTTTTCACCTTACACCCATCAGCATGGCTAAGATAAAACTCAAGGGATGATGCATGTTGGAGAGGATGTGGAGAAAAGGAAACCCTCCTCCATTGCTGGTGGGAATGTAACCTTGTGCAACCACTTTGGAAATCAATCTGGTGCTTTCTCAGACAATTAGGAAGGGTGCTTCTTCAAGATCCAGCTAAACGACTCCTAGGCATATATCCAAACTATGCTGAAATATACAACAAGGATATTTGTACAACCATTTTCACAGTAGCTTTATTCATAATAGCCGAAATCTGAAAACAACCCAGATGTCCCTCAAGTGAGGAATGGATACAGAAATTGTGGTACATTTGCACAATGGAATACTACTCAGCAATTAAAAGCAAGGAAATCATGAAATTTGCAGGCAAATTGTGGGATCTAGAAAATATCACCCTGAGTGAGGTATTCCAAAAGCTGAAAGACACACATGGTATATATTCACCTTTTAGTGGATATTAGAAATATACTAAATGATAAACCTATAAAAGTCTGTTCATCTAAAGAAGGTAAGCAAGGAGGAGGACCATGGTAAGATGGTTAGTCCTTACTTAAAAAGTCAAACAGGATGTATATCAGAAGAGGGAGAAAACTGGCAACAGGACAGCAAAGAGCCATTGAAAGACTCTACCCAGCAAGGTGTTGAAGTAGATGCTGAGACTCATAGTGAAGCATTTTTTTCAAAGAATTTCAGAACCAAAAATTCTGGTCCCAGGATATCTTTGCAAAAACCTATACTCCATCCAAGGACCGTTCATGGAGATAAACTAGATTCCTTGCTCAGATGTAGCCCATAGCAGCTCAGAGGAACAGGGCTATCTCTGACATGAACTCAGTGGCTGGCTCTTTGAACGCCTCCCCCCTGAGGACGTGGGGGGCAGCCTTACCAGGCCACAGAGGAAGACAATGCAGCCAGACCTGATGAAGGTCAGATGGAAAGGGAGGATGACCTCCCCTTTCTGTGGATTGAAGGAGGGGCATAGGAGGAGAAGAGGGAAGGAAGGTGAGATTGGGAGGGGTTGAGGGAGGGACTACAGATGGGATACATAGTGAATAAATAGCAATAATCAAAATAATAAAGAAAAAAGAAAAACTAACAGAAAAGATAACTGGAGCCTAAAAACAAAATATTCTGATAAATTCTCTGTTAGTAGTATGAAAAGTCATGAGACTCTGGCCACGATTTTTACTGACTTTTCAGCCAGTTGTTAAAGAGTTATTCATAGGAATGGAAGGAGAAAAAGTGAAATGAGGTGGGGAGAGAGAGAGACTTAAACAAAGTAATGTTCTACCAATGGCTGGTACAACTGGAGACTAACCTCCTCCCTCACCCCACATGGAAGAGAGCCAACCTGTGGCAGTATGTGATACTCTGTTATGCTTATAGATAGGAGACTAGCATAGCTGTCCCCTGAGAGGCTCTACCCAACAGTGGAGCTAAACAGAAGTTGAGACGCATAGTCAAATATTAGGTGGAATACAGGGAGCCTTGTGCAAGAATGGGAGGACCCAGAGGGGACAGAAGCTCCACAAGAAGACTAAAAGAGCCAACTGCCCTGGGCCCAACGGGGCTATCAGGACACCAGCCAAGGACCAAGCATGAGTTTAACTTAGGCCCCTTACACATATGTAGATGGTTGGTAGCTTGATCAACAAGTAGGTTTCCTGGAAAGGGGAGAGGGCTGCTTTATAAACACTCTCCTCTGGCAGGGCTACCTCCTCAGGCCACAGGGGAAGAAGATGTGCTAAATCCTGATGCTACTTGATATGCTGTTCTGAGTTGGTAGGGGGATGCTCCCCTTATCTGAGGAGTAAGGGGAAGGGAATAGGAGGAAGTGGGTGGGAGGGTGGGAACAGAAAAGGGAGGTTATACATTTGGTTGTAAAAATAAATAAATAAATAAAGTATTTAATTAGAAAGAAAAGAATAAAAGAATGCATATGACATTGTATTTCCAGCAACTGGTTCTTAATTTCAAGTTCTTAGAGGCAAAAACAAGAGAAATAATTGATATTGTTTGAGGAGTCTTTTGGAATCTCCTGTGGCACAACTCAAAGGGGGTTTTCTCATGCCTAGCATTTAGGTTTTGTTAGTAAGGTAATGAGGAGCATCACTGCCTCAAGTGGTGAAACTTCATTTAAATTATTTATATTTCTAGGCACATACACATATATACCATATATATTTTTTCTTTATTATTATTATTGTTATTTACAATTTATTCACTTTGTATCCCAGTTGTAACCCTCTCCCTCATCTCTTTCAGTTTCCAGCCTCCCTCCCTCTTCCCACCTATCCCTCTCCCCTAATCCACTGATAGGGGAAGTCCTCCTCTCCTACTGTCTTACCCTAGCCTTACAGGTCCCATCAGGACTGGCTGGATATTCTTCCTCTGTAGGCTGGTAAGGTCACCCCACCAGGGGAAGTAATCAAAGAGCATGCGACCCAGTTAATGTCAGTGACAGCCCCTGCTCCCCTTAGTACAGAACCAACATGGAGACTAAACTACATAACCCACATGGGCTGTATCTGAGCAGGGGTCTAGGTACTCTCCATGCATGGTCCTCAATATATCAGTTAATATATGAGTCTCTTCAGGACCCCCATGGGCCAGAATTTTTTGGCTCTGTTGGTCTCCTTGTGGAACTCCTGTCCCTTCAGGGTCTTTCCATCTCCCCCTTCTTACATAAGACTCCCTGTGCTCTGCCCAAAGTCCTGCAGTGAGTCCCTGCATCTGCTTAGATCCCCTGCTGGGTAGAGCCTTTTAGAGAATTTATGTGGTAAGCTCACTTCCTGTTCTCTCTCTTCTACTGTTTCTAGTGTCTATCCCATTTGTTCTTCTGATTGAGAATTAAGAATCATCACTATGATCCTCCTGTTGTTTAGCTTCTTGAGGTCTGTAGACTTTAGTATGTTTACCCTATGGCTGATATCCGCTTTTAAGTGAGTATATGCCATGTGTGTTTTTCTGCTTCTGGGATATGTCACTCTGGATAATATTTTCTAGTTCCTTCCATTTGCCTGTAAATTTCAAGACTTTCTTGTTTTTAATAGCCGAGTAGCATACAGTTTTTTAAGTAGACACAAGATATGTTTCTTTATAGCTTTTCCATTCTTTGGTGAAATTTATCCCTCCTCACTGTCTCCCTGTGTATTGGCCTCCCTTCTCATCCACAGAAAATATCTCTTCTCTCTTTTCCACCGAATTCCCTTTTAAGGTATATGTGTTATTAATATCCACTGTCTAGAACTCTCCATTCTTGCCAGGTTCCATTATTCCTTCTGGGTTTCAGAAATTATTCTAGGTTGTATATTCACACCTTCAAACTTGGAATTAGGGTTCACTAATAAGAGAGAATATGTGGTGTTAGTCTTCTGGGTTACCTCACTCTGCATATTTTGTAGTTCCTTCCATTTACCTTCAAAATATACCATTAAGGGGTATATAAATCCTTTAAAATATATAATGAGAAAGTGGAAAAAGCAAGTTCTTATTTTGATGATGGTTATAATAATAATATTAATAAAATGCCAATTTTCCAATATCTTAAATGATGTCTCTGAATTAAACAAATCTTTATGTAAAGAGATAAATTACATTTTTTACAAATATAGTGGCTGTCTTAGTTAGAATTCCCATTAGTGTGAAGAGACACCATGACCATTACAACTCTTACAAAAGAAAACATTTAATTTGGGCTGGTTTAGAATTTCAGAGGTTTGGTTCATTATCAACATAGCAGGAAATATGGTAGTGTGTACGTAGATATGATGTTGGTGGAGCTAAGTGTTCTTCATCTTGATCTGAAGGCAGCAGAAGGAGACTGGGCAGAGCAAGAGCAGAGACCTCAGAGATTGTCCCCACAAAGCCACACGTCCTTCAACAAGACTGCATCTAATAGTGCCACTCCTTATGGGCCATGCACTCAAACACCTGAGTCTCTGGGGGCCATAACTATGTGAATCAGCACAGTGGCCATGGTCCTTTCACCGACTTAAGATTAAAAACTAAAAGAAATTACATCATTTTCTTTATTATAGTTGTTTAAACACATTTTGCTTCTTCTGTATCAAGCAGGAGTTGGTTAAAACTTATTTCTGTGGGGGCTGAAGAGATGGCTCAGTGGTTAAGAGCACTGTCTGCTCTTCTATTAGCTATACTAATAGCTATCATGAATGAACTATTTGCTTTATATTTTAAAACATAGATAAGTAGACCTAACAGATTGTAAAAATTTAAAAACTTAGAATAATCAGTAACTGTATTCCCTATTTTTTTTTTTATTTCTATGTATGAGAAAACAAACTGTGTGCAAGTGCGAAAGTCAGGGAATAGCTATCTTCCTTCTCCCCACTACTGAGATTACTAGCCTGAACAAAGGCCTTTGGTATTTTTATGTAGGTTCTGAGAACTGATCTTAGGTACTCACACTTTCAAAGTCTTACTAACTTTCCTTATTTTTATTATTACTTCCCGCCTTCTGCCAAGGGCTTAATTGTGAGTCTTAATATCTGCTTTGATACTTTGCTATACTGATTCTTTCATAGGTCCTCTTTAGTATGCTCCTGTCCTGTTGCTTGTTTTCTCCTCCATTCAATGTCCATCCTATTAGTTCATCTAAATGAGCATTGATCATACCAACCTGAGTCCTCCTTCTTGTATATCTCCCCTAGGTGTGTAGATTTCAGCATGACCTTCCTATCCTATAGGTCTATATAAGTGAGTATATACCACATGTTTCTTTCTGCTTTTG
This sequence comes from Pachyuromys duprasi, assembly GCA_028658305.1. Taxonomy (NCBI): domain Eukaryota; kingdom Metazoa; phylum Chordata; class Mammalia; order Rodentia; family Muridae; genus Pachyuromys; species Pachyuromys duprasi. The sequence goes on from CM053763.1 coordinate 36,660,192, forward strand.
GGATACCTAACTTAGGATGATAATTTCCAGGTCTCACCATTTGCCTGTGGATTTCATGATTTCCTCATTTTTTATTGCTGAGTAGTATTCCATTGTGTAAATGTACCACAATTGCTGTATCCATTCCTCAACTGAGGGACATCTGGGTTGTTTCCAGATTC